>JAAAKM020721499.1:58537221-59737221 GCA_010016025.2 Alatinidae sp. Z8VKAUB7J3
AACGAACAGAAATTAATAAAAAAAAACTTTTCGAATATGACTTTTTGAAAAAAAGTAAAGAGCCATATTAAAACTTATGACGACATTTGAAACTTGGAACAGAAAGAAGTGATATAACACATTATCATAAATAGGGAACAAACATCTTAAGGTCTTCAAGGTAAATATTAAGGTTCTTTTTTCCAGTTTGCTTTAAAAAATCAGTGGGGAAGCATTCGATGGAGTGTCCATCATCTTTTTGGTACTGAAATATCAGCTTTTATAGATGCAAGACAAAATGAAAAGCTTAAGAAATACCAAGGTAGGTAATTAATTGGTAAAGTTAAACTTTTCCAAGTTTGCTCTACGGATACATAAATAAGGCATATGAGGATGAGTTCTCTATTGATTTTCTTCTTTTAATATCTCTCTGGCCCAGTCCAACATGGAAAGCGTATTGTTTCTCCTTTTGTTATATAGCTGTCAACATGTTCGATTTACTTTTCTATTTTCTAGTATAAACAAAATTTAAAAAAAAAAATTACTATCGGTGGTTTCCATGGGTACTGATAACATAAATTTGAACCAAAAAGAAATAAAAGAACTAGTTTTCTACGGCATCGTAGTAATAAGTAGTTTCATCCTGATCTTTCCTCTCTAAGAATGTTCCAGCCCCCCCCCCCCTAACTCCCCCCAATGACACTTGATCCAGTCGGGATTTAAAATAAGAAGTCTGAGTTACGAATTCCTTCTAAATATCGAATCGGATCCAATACAAACAACTAGTACAGTGAGTGATCATATTTACATAAGAACAGAAAATCAATGAAATGACTAGGACATAAATTAATTTTTATGAAGAATTTAAACCCAGCAGAGATTAACACGGAAAATCACATCAATCAAAAATTTTAATTCTTTATACAGGGCTATACAAATTATAAAACTACTAGTTTTAAAGGTGTTTGCTGTTTTTGACGGTGAATATATTAATTTAAGAAAGTCCTTGTGTGTCGTGGTTTTTGAGTTTGCGTTTTTATAGCTCAATATAAACTTTATTGAAGTGTCATGCTGTCATTGGCAAGTGAAATACATTATACATGACTGCAACAGAAACTTATGGACTATCTCGTTAAGACGATTGAATCATACAGGGATTTACAACCAAACGATTCCCTCGTTCTATTAAAGTCTAAAGGAACTGAATATTCTTCAAGATGAGGTAAAAGAAATAATTAGTTTTTTTTAAGTTGATGCATTGTTAGTTGGTCTCTACAGCATCTATCAGTCTAAGAAGTATCATTTTACTAAGTAATCGGCTACCTAAAGACACCAAACTAATACTCACTCTTATCACCTTTCTTATGCATTGGTTTAATTAAGGTTTTCCTAAAATCAATAGGTACTTCTGTTTTTTCAAAAATTATATTCGTAATCTTCAGTAATTTAATTCTAACCTCAGAGCCACCCTATTTAAGAAATTCATTTACCACACTATCAGCACCTGGAGCTTTATTATTTTCAATCCTTTTAGTACTCTCGCTAATTCGTCCTCGCAAAAAAAATCTTCCTTCACATCCAAGGTACAATAAGAAGAATGGCTTGTTGAATGAATAGTTTCTCCCAAATTATGGTGCAGAGGAATAGGATCCAATGTAGGCTGGGCTCCAACAACAACTGACTCATGTATGAATTCAGAAGTAACCAAATATTGCAATTACCTTGATGGTTTTGAATTTTGCGATACAGTCGAGATGACAGTAAGGGGTCTTTTTCCGCATGGTAAGTCAGTCATATTTTGGCATATTATGTATTTTATGGCTTTGTAGACTTGGTCTCCTACAAGCCTGGTTAAATCAAGATATTGAAGCAATTCTACAAAACTATGTACTTTTTAATATAACATAATCCCAATTCTATCGGAAAGAATTGAGGAAAAAAACTTTCGGAATTTGTTTATATTAGTTTTTGTTCGTTTTTTGATTTCAAAAAGTTACAAGTTAAAAAAATTCCTTGTTTCAAAGTAATATTTTTTTCAATATCAAACTTTCATCAGAGTATCAAAACTAGTATCAAAGTAACAGTATCAAAGTACCAAAGAATCAAAGTACAGAAAGGATCAAAGTTAACAAGGTATCAAAGTAACAATAAGCAACTTGTATAACTTACAGCCCTTGCACCGTAAATCGAAGTTACCACGTAAATCACTAAATCCGAGTCAGTCTTGCTTGAATTGTAAAGCACAATCTATGGAAGGATCAAATGAAACGGTATTTAAAGGCTTTAGTGTTGTTATTATTTTGGTGTTTATGAGCTGCTTTTCTTAGTTTACCTTAAAAATATTTAGGTTTTTCTAATTGGTAATGTTTTAGTAAGTCATATTAAAACTCTGTTTCTTTTGGGACTTGATTATAAAAATTTAATAAAATTCTAATCAAGGGCTGCTCTGGCTTGGCAATCTCTGGCTCTGGCTCATGTGTTCATGTGTACTGAACCTTTCTATATGTAAGACTAGGTGTTGGTGTGGCGCTTTATAGTTTCGCAAAGACCATTGGCATCTCCCGAAATAAACCTGAGTGCTACTACTCCCCGATCTACCGAGGACGGTGTTCTCGCTTCGACCAAGCGGGGCCGGGGAGTTTTCGTTTTCTCCGTAGCTACCGTTTCCCCTGAGCTCTTCGAGCGATGAGATCTTGGTGATAGAACCGGCGACGGCTGAGAGACCTGACGTTTTGGTCACTGTAAAATTGAACCCTATCTGCTCAGGGCCAGGAAGTTCCCCTATCATCCGAATGTCATCGCCGAACCGGCTAAAGTAGTTGCCACGCTGGTTGACGCATTCTTGGTTTCGGCAGGTTAATGGTTTACATTCGTAAATGTGGTTTAAATGTGTGGTAAATTCGATTTATGTTAGATACAAATCAAGCGTCCTTTTTGAGACATTCATTAAAATGCTTAAATTTAGGGGAGGTGAGTCTTTTTTCTCCCCCATTTGGAGTCCTGATATGTAGGCTCTCTAGATTTGAATTATATTGGATTGATTTATTGGAAGTTCGACTTAAATACAGAATAAGTCTTGGCTGTCCTCTGATGTGTTTCGTGCCGCTCTGAGCCTCAGGCTTTTCTTTAATGAAGTAAATGCCTAAGCAAAAAAATACATAATTTTAAGTCTGTGTTGTGTACAATCTTGTAGTGGATATATATGGACAATCCTGTCATGGACAATCTGATTTGTGACAATTGCCGCTGAAAAGTTACACAAGTGACTCAGCCGTGTTATTGTTATCCCTGCTCTCATGTTTGTTTGTTGTCTTGCTTCTGACTGTTTTTTTTTTGTACAATCAATTTATAGTCGTGATAATCACAAATTAATAGCCACTTCTAATCTTTTGTATAAGTGGTTCTTGTTAATTAGACGAAACACACCCACGAAGTGAAGTTATATCAATCCTAATGAAATATAATCTTCATAAATAATGACGAAGACCAAAAACGTAGATTTTAATGAAAAATGATAGTTTCCAAAATTGATCCATTAAAAGCTGTACTTCATCCTAAAAGGGGGGGGATAAATGCCCTAATATCAAGGATAATTCTATTTTGCTGTGGAAAGCAAACTCTCTTCAAAAAAAAAAAAAAAAAAATAACAGCACAATTGCTAATTACTTCAAAGAGCGTAAAAAGCTAGACAGAAAATGGGTTAATAATTGGGCAGTGACTTTACCGGATAATGGCATGCTGTAAAATCCCCCCAAAAAAGGCTTCACACATGTATCTAGATTCTTAATTAATGTCCTACTTTTGTTTATATGTTTATTTTCAGGAATATATTATGCGTGATTTTTTTTTAAGCTTCCTCAATTTATGTTAACATTACCTTAAAATTTTTCAATCATGAGCATTCCAAGCTTCCATTAATGAAAAAAAAACTTTAGTTAAGACTGGACTGCAAACCCAGTATTTAGACTGAGATCTGGTGGCATATACCGGGAAATCAAGGTAATTGATTTACCCTTTCCCGAATTCACACAACCGATTTATTAATAGTCAAATTTAACAAAAAATCAGTTTTTTCAACTGAAAGCAAGGAGCAAGATTAAAACTTAAAACGAACAAAAGTTGCATGTCAGTTTTTCCCTTTGTGAAACTTTTACATTGACGTTTTTCCTCGTTAAAGTGATTTTTTTATCATGGAACTTCTTGCATGCTAAATTTTGTTCTTGGAATTTGTCATGTGCTAATTTGTTTTCATGAAACTGATTGCATATTGATTTTTCTCTTCGTGAAACTTGTAAATTGATTTTTCGCATCGTGTAACTGATTTTTTTTATGGAACTTGTCACATGCTGCTTTTCGTTCATCGAACTTGTTGCGCGCTGATTTTCCTCTCTGTGAACTTTCTACATCGATTTTTCTCCTCATGTAACTGATTTTGTTCATAGTTATATAATATGATAGGTTGCCAAATTGAATGTTTTTCACTAGTGAGTAAAGATTAATGAAAAGTTTTGCGAGCTAAAACAATGCTATATAATAATCCTGGAAACTAATTATAAAGTTTTAAGACCGGCTTGTGATAAAGGATGTAATTAATCCTGAGACTAAATGGAAACTAAAGCCACCATCTCCATATGCATTTTAAGCCAAAACAATTCAATATGCATTTTAATGCAAAACAGTTCCATATGTAGATATGTGGTTTTACGCTTAGCGGGCGCCAAGTTTGAAATTAAGGAATGTTGGTGGAAAATTAGCGTTGAAAGAAAGGGCCATGTGCTTGAGTATGATCTGTTGCTCTTTGGAGTTGAATAGCAATTATTGAGATGGGATGGAGGAGGAGCGTGCGTAGCTGTATTCGCCTCAGTAGGCTTGGTGCTGCGGTGAGTTGTTAGTAATAGTAGTATTAGTATTTGAAGTCATTTGAGCGTCACTTGAAAGGACCGATTCATAATGATGTTGTTAGGAAAACTGAAAAAGTATATGACGCTTTCTCTTCTCCCGGAAGGCAAAAAAGAGAGGGGGAGGGAAGAGAAAGAGTGAGGGAAGGGACAGGGTAAAAGAAAAAGTGATAGCTGCAGAAAATGCTCCCTTTTCTACAGACATCAGGCAAAGATTTTACACTTAGAACAATATTCCTAAATTCAAATTCTTGTGGAATTAGATTGTTATAAACCAGCACCTTTAGGATATGTTGCTATTGATAGTTCTGAATACCTGGTATATGCTTAACCACTTCATAAACCCATTCCTAGAGATGGTCCTTTTTTTCTGTGGTGACAGAAATAAGTTACCTTTTGTGGTCCTTTCAAGGACTCAAAATAGAATATCCCCCAGAAAAAAATTATTATTTTTGGAACGAGCCTAAAAAAATACCCAAAGTGATGTACTCCTGAAGCTTCTTTTTACAGATTGAAATCTAACAAGACCATTCAACTCGTCTAGGTTAAAATGTTGAGGATATGATGAAACTCTCTCATCACAGTCACCACCCTCATTTTTATCAAGAGAGTCGTCAAAGACTCGATATTCTTTCGAACTGAGCTTGCTAGCTGATGGAATGTTTGTATTGGTAGCTCATCATTGTGAGCAAGTGTTGTCATAAACCAGGGAAATATCACTTACTATGGTTGTTTCTGTTTAGGCCATTAATATTTACGACGCAGAAATAGCAATCACCGATATCGCTGTAGGTTCCCTCTAAAATAACTGCAGAAACATAAAGATAAAGCATTTTAAAGCGTATTTCTTACAGTTTAAGGTTGTATATAGCTGTATATAATTGTATATATAATTTCTTTTAGTTTAAGATTGTTATAGCTGGCGAGACCAAAAGGTTACCTGATAAATCAATCTAATATTTCTGCATGCTGTTCAATGACTGCAGTTATTACAATTATTTAATTTTATGCTTATGTTTTTAAGATACTTATAATTGTGTATTGACAGTTACTAGACTATAAATATCTTTATATATTAGTTTATTTTTGTCAGGCTACGTAATCACTTTTAAATCCCTAGTCAATCGCTTCCGTGACCTGTCTTTTGGCAAAAAATGCGAATTACCACATTTTTGTAGATTGAAACTTCTACAGTAAGGTTCTCTGATACGCTGAATCTGATAGTGTGATTTTCATTAAGATTGTAAGACTTTTAGGGGGTGTTTCCCCTATTTTCTAAAATGAGGAAAATTTTCTCAGGCTCTTAACTTTTGATGGGTATAACTGATCTTAATGAAACTTATTTATTTAAAATTAGCATTAGAATGCGATTCTTTTGATGTAACTATTGGTATCAAAATTCCATTTTCTAGAGTTTCGGTTACTATTTAGCCTGGTCGCTCCTTGTTTAAAAATGAAAACGTCTTAATTAATTTAATATTTCCAAGAAGTGACATCTAATTTACTTCCACACCCTCTCATAATTCCATGAAAGTTTAAATTAATTGTCATTAGCCGTTCCTGGGATTTGGCTGGGATCTTCTGCCTTTCTTTGGATTAATTTAAAAACACTTTTTTCACAAAAAAAGTTTTTCAAAGAAAAGGAAAGAGCTTAAGCCAAAAAAACGAGCCGAAATAACTTCAAACAAACTTCCATGAGTACAAATATCGAAAATCATCATCAAATAATAAATGAAACTTAAACCAAACGGAAATTTACATAACTCAAAACAAATAACTGTTAAATAATTTTTTGATCCACACTGGCTAAGCAAGACAAAACGAGGGAAATCACAACCAGTGAAAAAAGACAATACAATGTAAACAATTCGGTCAAGACCACCGCTCCACAATCTTTTGCTTAAATTTAAGAAAAAAACAATAAAACGAAGATAAAAGTCAAAAGGACAAAATTTTTAGACAAACAAGAAAATATAAAGTTTTTTTTTGGTTTACCATCTTGTTGACGTTTATTTGTGTTTTTCTTTTTTATTCTTAATTTTGTACTAGCCAGAGGTCTAACCGGAAGTGTGACCATGTCAAAATCCGTTATTCATGCTTCCACGACTTCATTGAACAATTCTTTCCAAAAAATACAAAATTCCACATTTTTGTACATAAGAGCTTGAAACCTTTACAGTAGGGTTCTCTGGTCTCCTGAATCTGATGGAGTGATTTTCATTAAGATTGCTTGATCTTCTTGGGTTGTTTTCCCCTTTTTCAAAAATTGGGCAAATTTTTTCAGGCTAGTAACTTTTGATGGGTACCATTAAATTTGATGAGTTTTATATATTCGAATAAGCATCAAAACTCGGTTCTTGTTTGAATCTAATATTTATTTGAGCAAGTGTTCCAAATAGACAGAGGTTCTGCAACAGTGCGCAAAAACTTCACTTTAATAAAAAAAAAAATACTAGGAATAGCTCTCTGAAAAGGGCCATGTAAATGTAAGTAGTATGGCCTAAATGACTCCTAGCACACAAATATCCCATTACTCCAAGCAGGAGAGTAGGAGAGGAGACATAACATTTTCTGGAAACATTACATGCCTATTTTCTCGATGGAACAATTCAATTGATACAAGCAGAGCCTTATAAACACGGTTTTATCTCTATTTAAAGGGATAAGAAAATTTCTGGTCAAATTTATTTTCCCGATGAAAAATTACACTTTTCATACACGGAGCAATTTCTGTTCGTTTTAAGTTTTCATGTCGCTCCTTACTTTCGCGTAAAGCGTAAAGCGCGAAGTAATTAGGAGGACATGAACCCCACATAAGCGTAATAGTTTCTGTTCGTTTTAAGTTTTAATACTGCACCCTACTTTAGTTGAAAAAACTTTTCCATATTTATTTATTTTTTAAATATTGCTAAAATATCCTGCGCTCCATTCATAAAAATGATCTTCTCCCATGACAAATTTCTCCATGGAAAAATCCTCTCACGTAACCCCCTCCCCTCAACCCCCCTCCCAACCAAAAAAATCCCTAAATTACAGAACTTTACATTATATATACACATTTTATATTCATAATTATGCTTAAAACTAGATGATTTTATAGGGCCTATAGATAAGTGTCAATTAGAATTATACTGAGCAACTTGTGATCTACTGTAACTTGACTGCAAGTTGTTTGCCTTAATACAGTGTTTAAATATATAAACTGTTAATGTCAGATATTTCAAAAAGGGTAGGTGATAGAGACAAACAGTTTTTATGTTTTTAATCAGCATGTCTCTATTTTCTAAAAGCCCATTTTGGATACTAAGATATCTAGATAGTTTTTCATGTGAGTGCCTTATCAACATTTGTGATAGTACTAGTGAAGTTGGCTCTACAAAATATACAGAAACTGAATCATATGTTAGTGCTAGATTGGATAACAGGAATTATGAAACCATATTAGATACCATTTCTTTCAAATCATATGATTCTGGTTCAAGCAAAGCTAATGATGACAATGCTATTATTGAGGGTATTATGGCACTATATAGTAATGTAGACTGTATTACTACAAAGATCAATGAAATTAAGTAGGTGATGTCAACAAGGCATGAAGTAAGTGTTTTTGCATTCACTAAGGTGAAACCAAAACATACTACATTTGATCTTACTGATATACGCGTCGGTGCCACTGTCGAACATCTCGTCGAACACGTCCTTGGCGATTTTGCCCGAGATGGTGCCGTCGGCGATCAGGTCAATCAGCCCGCCGAGCTGGGCTGCGCTGACCGGGCTCGCGGCGATATCCAGATCGTCGGCGTTCAGCCGGCGGAAGAAATCACCCGTGATCCAGTTGGCCGCGATCTTGGGGTCGCGCTTGGCGCCGTCGGGATCGACCACCGCCTCGTAGAACTCCGCTGTCTCGCGCTCGGCGACCAGCACGCCCGCGTCATACGCGCTCAGGCCGAACTCGTCGGCGAACCGTTGTGCCTTGGCATTTAAAAAAAAGTTCTTTGCCTGGATGTCGGGATTGATGGAAGATAGATTTTAGTATGTATTTTGTTGTGGTGTTTTCGTGCTGGGGGGGGGGCTTCCACTGTTATCTCCTACCCTGTATGTTTTTTTTTTGTCACGATAATTTTTTTTTTTTTAATGACGAGATGCTGTGTTTTTTCTATGCATTTTACTGTCCCAGCCTTACGAGCTCTACTCTCTGTTGGAGCATAATATTGTTTTTGTGTTTTTTATGTTGCATTTAATAAATTCCTATTTTTTTTTCAAACAACTTGAAAAAAGTAGTGAATGAGTTCACTCGTCGACTTTAGCCTCAGATATGGTTACCGCTTCCCTAACAACCTCAGCAGGGCCCCGGACCCAATTTTTGACTATGAAACAACAACTGAAGCTTGAATTTTGGAATTTGAGCACGATGAACCAGATTTCAAAAATTGAACAGATACTGAAAGAAGTGATACAGTACAATATAGACGTAACAGCCATTAGTGAAACTAGATGGCTTGGTAGTGGGATGGAACCCCTACAAGATGGCTACGTCCTCACATACAGCGGACATGAAAGCAGACGCCAAGCTGGAGTGGGTGTACTAATGTCACCCAGAGCTAGGCGAGCGTGGGTTTTTGTTTTTATCTATAAAAAACAAAAAAAAGCAGTAAAGTTGCCTTTATTTAATTAAATCTTTATTTATTTAAAATAAATGTAAATACACATTAATGCTACAGCATTAAAATAAGTTCTTTTGGAGAATCTCGGTAAATATCTTAGGCTATTGTTTTTATCTTTATTAAATAAAAATAAAAGAAACGTTCCCCTTATATTATCATAGCGTACACTTGACTGACGCCGACCAATTCAGCTGTCGACCGTACCTTTTTACAGATTTATTTTTATTCGAATTTTAAATGATTAAAGAAACAACTAAAATTCAAGATTAAGGAGCGATCCAGCTCAATAGTAACCGAAACTCTGAAAAACGGGATTTTGATACCAATAGTTACATCAAAAGAACTGCATTTTAATGCTGATTTTAAATATATAAGTTTCATGAAGAAGGGGCTGTTTCTTCCTTAACACCCCGCTCTTTATGCTAAGGTTTTTTACTGTTTCAAAAAGTAGAGTTGAGAGAAAGAGTCAAACTTTAGCGTAAAGAGTGGGGCGTTGAGGAAGGAACAGCCCCTTTCAGATACGGAGTAATTTCTGTTATTTTAATGTCGCTCCTTACTTTCAGTTAAAAAAAACTTTTTTTTCTAATTCCACCTTAAAACATGCAGTCAATTAGTTCTGCTGAACCAGTATTTACGGCATTTTCAAAACGACGGCAATTTTTTTAAGGGCAGAAAATATATCCCCACCCAAGAAAAGATGCTTGAGTGAGATATGTCAACTGTTTGACTTATTTTAACTGATTACCAACGGTTTGGGTTTCATTCAGCAGATTGGAACCCTACTGGTCATGGTTGCCAACTTGCAAACTTTTTGTGTGAAATGCACTTTTTTTTCATTGCACTCTTTCACACAACGGACCGGATTTGCACTCTTTTTGCCCACTATTTGCTCTTTGCACCAATTTTTCTAATTTTTCCAATTTTTTTCTAATTTAACACACACCCTAAGCTCCGCCAAAGAGAGCGGATCTGTTCCAGTTATATCAATCACGTATCTAGAGCTTGTGCTTATTCTTCCCAACAAGTTTCATCCCGATATCTCCACTTTAAATGTTTTCCAAGATTTCCGGTTTCCAAGATTTCTGTTCTCCCCCCTACAACCACCTATGTCCCCGGATCCGATTCGAAATGAAAATGGAGCATCTGACGAATACGATCTTTCAATATATCAATTTTAATTAAGATCTGATCACCCATTCGTGAGATAAAGAAACGTAAAGTTTCTTACTGTTTTAAAAATAGAGTTAAGACAAACAGTCAAACTTTATCGTAAAGAGCGAGGCATTGAGGAGGAAAAGCTCCTTTCATATACTGAGTAATTTCTGTTAAATTAAAGTAACGAGCGACGTTAAAACTTAAAACGAACAGAAGTTATTCCGTATATGGAAGGGGCTGTCCCTTCCTCAACGCCCTGCTCTTTATGCTTAAGTTTTTTGTATCGTTTTAAAAAGTAGAAGTGTGACAAAGAGTCAAACTTTAGCGTAAAGAGTGGGGCGTTGAGGAGAAGACAGCCCCTTTCATATACGGCGTAATCGAGCCCCGCTCTGTAAACCTCGCCACCATTTCCCGCATCGCCGTGGATGGTGCCGTGCATGAATACGCAATCCACTAACCGCAAAAGGGGAAGACAAGATGAGTAAACAGACGGAATTTGGAACGCTTGTAGAGCGGGTCGCACATTTCTGCCAAACAACTGAATGCGAACCGCCAGAGCTCGAATACGAAGACGGTGATGTCCTCTTGACCGAGAAACTTGGTGACTGGGTTGCAGACAACAATGCATCCTTTGATTGGGTCTTCTGCGGTGATCCTGCAACGCTAATTACAAGCTTCAAGAACGGCAGGGAGAGCAAAAAATGTCTGTTTACTTCCCAATGACAAATACTATATGTAAACACTAGACAAATCCCATAACTTACAACCCTTTCCCCAGGGAAATGCAGGGTCATTTCATCCCCAGAGACATGATTACTTGACATTTCAACTATACTGATCAAAACCGCTATCTAAAATTTTTTATCAGACGACTGGGAAAAAGGGATGTGGGGGGGGGAGTAATATAGTTGCCCTCCAATCGTTTTGGTCACAGAATGGGGAGCTAGATGTATAATTTCTGTTCCTGCAAGCCCTCTCCTGATCTTACATGACCATTGGTTCAATATGATCAAAAATCCGCAAGCAATTTTTCTGGAAAAACATAAGGTAAATCTTCCTTCATTTTTTTTTTGATGCTCATGCTTCTGGGCCTTAGGCTACTTGACCAGTCATTTCTATCAGACAATTTATGGTAACAAACTGTAAGTACAGAACAACGCGGCTCAATAATAACCGAAACTCTAGGAAACAGAGTCTTGATAACAATAGATACACCAAAAGAATCAAATTTTGATGCTAATTCAAAATATATAAAATTCATCAAGTTTAATTTCACCCATCCAAATTTACGAGCCTGAGCAAATTTGTTCAATTTTTTTAAAATGTGAGGTTTACATTTATAATTTCGATGTTACTCACCTCATTCTAAAAAGGGTGTGATCATACTCTAGAACTGAAGACTTATGGACAAATTTTGACCATGTAGAATTTGCTTATCTATCTTTTTTCCTTGTAAAATTAGCCGTTATCAAATCATAACTTATTTTCAGTGTTTATTCATTTATTTACTTCAATACCTTACTTATTTTATTTTAGTTGTTCATTTCAATTGATTTATATACTTCCTCGTGTTTTTCCGTTTCCTCAAATTGCCATTTCTGTGCTCCTTACAAAATGATCCGTGTTGATGGGGATAGGAACCTACAGTCTAAAATTTTGCCTTCAAAGGAAACCGAACAACCTTTAAAATAAAGTTTATTTGTATACCTCAATAGTGTGAGTGTATATTATTCGGTATGAAAGGTCTAATAGACTAAGAATAAACCACTATAATCTGTCTAATAGCCTCCATTTATTCTCCCAAATTAATGATTTTTTTTTGTCTTTTCTAGACATTTGGCTGTGAATGCTTGTCTCACTCCGGTATGCGCGTTACATGGAACCGCAGTTACTACCGTTGAAGGCCTTGGATCTGTAAAAACAAAGCTACATGCTGTACAGGAGCGGTTAGCTTCTGCACATGTGGGGGGGGGGGGGGGGGTTGCCCTTCTCAAAGACATAATTTCCGGATCTTTCAACTACGCTGAACAAAATTGCAATCTTCAAATTTTGATTGGATGTCTTAAGGGAAATGGTGGGCGTGGGAGGGAGTTTAGTTGCCCTCCAATTATTTTCGATCATTGAAAAGGGGCACTGACCCCTTCAATTTCTAATCGAATGAGCCTTTTTTGAAGTTTCTACGGCAACAAATGGCCATTTCAAAATTTCTACCAGATACATTTCGGGAAAGTACGAGACATGCGGGTTTCTGTGTGTGTGTGTGTGGGGGGGGGGTCATCCATAAGCCGTGATCACCCGCTCCAGATTGTCTTTCGAGACATAGGCCATCGCCACCGCATCCTTAGCCGCGGGCGCGACGTAGATGGAGAGCTTTCCCCCCGGTCCGAACATGTTCTCGTAGTATTCCTTCAGGTTGGGAACACTTTCTGCGCCCGCAGCCGCAAACGCGGTCATGTCCATCGTGATGTGCAAGACGGGGCGGTCTCCCAGCCGGTCGCGCTGGACATCGTAGGCTCCGAAGAGCTTCGTATCCCGCATGATCTTGGCCATCTTCTCGATCGACGACTCGTACTGCTTCATGTAGGCCTGGGAATCGTGGTCATTAGGCTAGGGGCCGGGTGAAATTGGATGCTAGGGACACCCATTGAATTTGGATGTTAGGGCCCCCCAGGGAAATGGGTCCCCTGGTGGTTCGGCTAGGGGACCGATGAAATTGGATGCTAGTGCCTCCTCGTAGATTTTTTAAGAATCAGAGAAACTATGACATCAATCATTGAAATCCTGGGGGAAAAGAAGCCCCTGAAGGTTTTTTTTAAAGAACAATCTTAGAAATCCTTGGGGTAAAGAAGCTCTGATCCTGGTAAGTTTTTAAACATAAAACCCAAGAAAATCTTGATTTAGCGTAATCTTTTTTCCCAATAACAAAAAATATATATGAACAATATGGGCAAATTGTGTAAATTCGCACCCTACCCCCAGAGACTATGGGTGGGCATATAATCACCAAAGGCATAGCAATTGTGCCTTTCAATCTATGCTGAATTAAATAGCTATTTAAAATTTTGATCAAATGCTGTTGGGGAAACATGGGTGTGGGAGGGGGCTAGGTGCCCTCTAATACTTTTGGCCACTTAAAAAGGGCACTAGAACTTTTATTTCCGTTCGAATAAGCTCTTTTCCGAATCTCCAGGATCATTGGTTTGATACAATCACCACTGGAAAAAAAACAACAAAGAGGCATACCAAATGCATGTTCCACAGAAAAAGGAGGACTTCTACAAGATAAATTGGACTAAAAATCACCCTACAATGGTCCTCAAAGTAACAGAGGTGGATTGGCACCTTCGTTACTTAGCTAAAGGCATGTACACAGGGGAAGGGATTTCCTGGTTTGTTCCTCGAAATTCTTCCCCACTGCACTGTATTAAACTAAATGCCTTTTTATATAAATATTTTTATGCTAGATCAGGATCCCCCCCCTTGCGCGTGTGCACCTGCTTTCCTAGTGGCCATATTACAGTTAGGAACCCCCAAGCAAGAAATTCTCCGAATCAGCGCCGCCTCGGCCCGTTCTTTCGCGGCAATAAGTTCCGCCTCGGCCTCTTTTCGGGCCGTAGCATCATGCAGCATCACGGTCAGCAGGATGCTGCCATCCACTTCCAACTTGGACACCGAGGCTTCGGCCGGGAATTCCGAGCCATCGGCACGCTGTCCGACGATTTCGCTCCTTTCGGTCATCAGTCGCTTGTAAGCTTCTGTCTCAGAGCGAGGAATGGAAACTTGTTTCGAGCTCCCTTGGCTCTCCAAACGACGGAACACTGGTCGGGAGACATGGCCTCCGCCTCCTCAGAGTAAGCTGCGCCTCGCTTGCTCTCCTCGGGGCCGCGGGTGCTGGGCACGATGCAGTAGGTGCAGAACAGGTCGCAGCCGCGCATGATCGACACGTAGGCGCGCTGCGGGTCGCTGCGGAACGCCGGGTCGCGGGCGTAGTCGAACTCGGTGGACAGGTCGAGCGCTTCGAGGTGGGCGCCGCGGCCGCTCTGGACCTGGTCGTAGAGCTCGGGCAGGCGCACGAACTCCTTGGTGCCGGTGACGATGTCCAGGTGCGGGGCCGCCTTGAACAGCGCGTCGCCCTGGCGCTGCGCCATGCAGCCGGTGACCGCGAGCACCGAGCCGTCCTTGTACTCATGGTAAGGAATGAATAAAAGTATGTCCCTTGTCGTAATAAGAGTAAGAAACAGATAGCACGTACACTACCCCTCGATGCAACAATCCCGGCAACACTTCCTGTTGCATTGGCATTCACATACGGTACAAGTGCGAATGTTGATCCTGTTGTTAAGGTTAAGAACAATGAAAATAATGTAAATGCAACAATGGAGGGTCCCGTTTGATGTGCGAATGAAAAAGCCAATACTAATCCACCCCCGGTAAATAAAAATACAAATTGAGACCATTGTCGTCCAATTAAATTTCCATTCAATCTATACAATGCATGAATTGATCAATATTGATTTGTCAGTATCGTTGAATGAAGGAAGATGGTTTCTAGAGAGTGGAACTGCCGAACAAAAAAACTTAACTAATGTTAAAGGAACAATATCAAGTATCTGAAGCTTTTAGTTACTTTTAGTAATTTAAAATTTGGACTATTTTGGTTTTGCGCGGCGTTTCGCTCTTCATTTAAAGAGCTTTTCTGGGACAGGCGTTGTTTTCTCTGAACGAAAATAATAATTTGTCAAAAATCTGAGCGTTATATTACAGTAAAAAGTTAAATTGGAAGCGGGTTGCTCAAGGCTCTCAGACCAATTGGTGTGTGCGTGTTTTTTTTTTAATTTTGTTCTTCCCAGAGGTGATTTTATCAAACCAATGGCCCTGCAAGATTGGGAGAGGGCTCATTTGACCGGAAATTAAAAGTTTTGGTGTTCTTTTTAAGAGACCAAAAGACTGGAGGTCAACAATTCCCCCTCTCACGCCTTTTTTCCAAAGTCATCTGATAGAAATTTTCAGGTAACCATTTTGTTCAGTAAAGTTGAAAGGTCCGATAACTACTATCTTCTCTGGGATGACAAGACCACCACCAGCCCACGGAGGAAATGCCAAAAGTTATGAAATTCGTCCTTGTTTACATATACAACAAAATCATCTGGGAAAAATTCATCACAGGGGGAACCAACCGAAAAGCGTTCAATTCAACCAATGTTTCGAGTGGGACTGTTAGGGCTTTTGTCTATTCAAACTGCTGCGGCCGTTGTTATGGCCCGTCACGTCCGAAGCAGTGTCCCACCCACAGAACTTTTCTCTAGCAGTCACTTGGTCTTGATGATCGAAATTGCCAAGTTTGTTGTGAGTGGTATCATAGAGAGCTTAACTCATCCAATAGGAGTGGTTCGGTCACTGCAAGAACACATTTGGAGCCATCCCGTAGATGCTCTTAAAGCATCCATACCGAGTTACTGTTGTCTGATCTTTGATTTATTTTTAACATAATGGCTATCTCAAAATTTTATCGAATGCATTTGGGGAAAAAAGGGCATGGGGGGTTGTTGCCCTCCAATCATTTTTGGCTCTTAAAAAGGGCACTAGAACTTCCGTTTTGCAATCAAATGAACCCCTTCCGAAGTTTTACGACCACCCCTTCCATAAAAATTTATATACCCCCTTGGTATAAATTGAAACACTTTCCACAGGGCTCTGGGGGTTGTGTCATCCCATAAGTTTTGTTTTTTGACTATTGAACTATTTTTAACAAAATGGCTATCTCAAACACTCCTTACCTGCAGTTAAGAAAAACTTGTTTTTTATTTAATATTGGATAAGTTCAATCATGAACACAGTTCAGTTTAGTTACTTCTTATTTGCAACTACTTATTTGCATGCGTGTGTTTTTTTTTCAGCTTCGAGTTCAACTCGTTAGCACTCTATCCTTTTTCTCTCTGTTTATTCCCTTTACACTTCAAGCCAAAAAATTTTCTACTTAAGAAACTCTTTGAATTTACTATATCCACTCCTGAATTGCATCAAATTCATTATTTTCTTGACAGTTATTATGAACATGTGACTGACAAAAATATAAGCCACTACGGATGTCGATGAACTGGGTCTTGGTCTCGCCCTCCTTGATGTCGCCCAGGTTGACGAAGGGCGGCGTCACGCGCAGGAAGGGCTCGATGTCCGCCGCGAGGGCGAGCTGGGTCAGGCCGATCGGGTCGTTGGTGTAGACGTTGATGCGGACCTGGGTCTTGTTCTTCTTGCTGGCCGTGTCGAGCTTGCCGGCGATGAAGATCTTGGTCCCGGGATCGATCGGGTCGCCGAGCTTGTACTCCATCGGCTGACCATCGGGGCCCGCGATCTGGACGCCGGTGACCGTGCAGCCGCAGGTCGGGCTGGCCTGGCGGATCTATTTTTTCATTTTTTTTTTTTTTTAAATAATGCTAGAAAATCCTTCGCTCCCTTCATGGAAATTTTCTTCCCCCATGATCCTCGATGGAAAGCTCCCCAACATATCCTCCTCTTCTCAGCACCTTCCCCCAACCAAAAAATCCCCTTAAAACGTCTGTACACTTCCCAATAACCATTACGTAAGCACTGGTCAAAGTTTGTAACTTGTAGCCCCTCCCAGGGGACTGTGGGGGAGTAAGTTGTCCCCAAAGACATAGTTATAAGGTTTTTCGACTACGCTGAATAAAATGGCTATTTCAGAATTTTGATCCGTTGACTCTAATCTCTTTTTACTCTTAAAAAGGGCACCATAACTTTTAATTTTGAATTGAATTAACTCCTTCAAAAGTTTCAATGATATTCCTAGCTATTATAGTGTGGTGCAGCCTATGATATTGCTTATATGCTGTTTTTGAAAACCTGCATGCATAAAGTTTTTCCTTTAATTGAAACACCTAAACGTTCCTTAAAAGTTTCTTCCTAATACCTTTACCGTCATCAGTTACATAAAGCGTAGTGGTAGTGTTAAAAGTATATATATAGATATGCCTTCTAGCTAGTTCAAAATCCCCCACAACTTAACCTTAAAGGACTAAAGCAGGCATCTAAACTCTGCAATGGGTCTGATGCAAGCCTGTAAAGTGGGATGACAGAGCTAAGTGGAATAAGGTTTTTGCAACAAAGAACAGTGCCCAGCTTTCTTGTACAGGGGATTTTCACCAAATAAAGTTGGGTGTGTTCCAAGAGGGTATTTGTGGAGAAGTGGATTCTGACAAGACTAAGCTAATCAGCATTCCTAATAGCTTCGTGAATGGATATGATGCTGGGATGTATCTGTCACACTTTTGATCAGGAAATCATCAACTCCTTTGTTTTTGATACATTGAGACTGGCCATTCATGCACCAGACCATGTGTACTCAATATTAATGAAATGTCAATGGGATTTTCAAAAGTTAGCGATGCATCAACGAAATTTTTTTTAGCGATCTTTGTTTCTGGAGATTTCTTTGCACTATTTGCGAAACTCGTGGTTTCTAAGAATTTTATGGTTTGTTTCCGAGAATTTCTTGGCCTGGTTGGTATTATTCCGATGACAGCCCGATCACAGTAGCATGCTTGCTAAGCATGCTGTAGATAAAACTACTCAATGAATCCAAGCAGAGTTCTGACCATCTGGAGAGCTTTATTATCATTAATTGAACAGTGATCGAATTGTCAGAATTGTTGGGGCAAGGGCACAAATTATACAAATATTCTGTTCAAAACAAGTCACTTTGCCATTATAATCTGAAATTTATATGTTTCCCCTCCAACTCCTTCCAGTGTCAACAGATCTGGTCGAGATTTAAAATAAAAACTCTGAGACATGAATTCCTTCTATATATCAAATTTCATTAAGATCTGGTCACCCGTTCTTAAATTAAAAATATCTCAATTTTTCTAACTCTTCCGAATTAACACCCCCCCCCCCCCCCCCCCCCCCCCCACCCGGCCCACCCCAAATTATTCAAACACCGACCACAGCACTCTTCTTTTTTTTCCCGACAAGAAACAACAAGTAAACATGCACCTGTGATCTTTATTATGGCAAAAAATACAAAATTCCACGTTTTGTAGATAGGAGCTTGAAATCTTTACAATAGGGTTCTCTGATACGCTAATTCTGGTGTGATTTCCATTAGGAATTTATGACTTTTAGGGAGTGTTTCCCCCCTTTTGAAAATCAGGCAAATTTTTTCAGGCTCATAGCCTTTGATGGGTAACACAAAGTTTAATGAATCTTATATATTTAGAATCAGTATATTAAGCCAATTTTGTTTTATATCTATGGATATCAAAACTCCGTTTTTTTTTTAGATTCATAGAGTTTGAAATAGCTGATTGAGCGTGGCAGCTACCATTGAGAAGTAAGAAAATATTTTCCGATTCTTCGTCTCATAGATATTTCCCAGAGCATGTAGTAATTATTCAATAAGGCATTTTTCTGTGGAAGGATTGGGTCAAAAAGTACACATTTAGGTTACAATTTCCCGAATATCCGCGAGGGGGGATCGTCGCACGAATATCGAGGAAGGACTTCATTCAGACCAACCATGAGAGGGTTCCGCTTCCAATCTACCCCCCTGTGGGCAAATACAAAATGTGTTTTAATTTTAAGACGCAGGAATGGAGGTGTTATGTTACTGTCTCATCAGATTAAAGACTTCCAGAATGACCCAATTCTATTCGTGAAGAAATGGTTTGCTGTGCGTGTCTGGGCTCTCTTCTGGAACAATTTCAATGAGTGGCCTCCAACCTTCTGCAGTGTGTCTAGTTGGAGGTAAGATGGAGCATTGTTGCTGGTTAATAATTTCTTAGTCATAATCAAGTCTCCCCCTTGTCTTCTTTAAGCGAATGAAGGTAACTAAAATTTGTGTAATTTTGCCAGATAATCCAGGCCTTTGCACCCTTTGATACATTTTGTGGCCTTTTTTTGAATGGATACAAGGGCAGTAAGGTCTTTTTTGGTAAATATATTGTTGATCAACAATCGCGAGAACATTTTTTTTTATCTACAATTGTGAAATGACAATGATTTCCGTGACGACACAGGTTATTATTACTGTTGGAAATAAACGGCGACATTTTCAAAATAAATTAAACATTGGGTACATATGTATAGAGAGGAAACCGGTTTCATCAGTCTGTATTAAGAGACAATTAGCTTATGCTCAATGGAAAACAAGTGGCGTGTCTTGTTTTACCCAAGACATCCAAGACGTGTCTTGTTTTATCCATATCCAAAATCATGGATATGACCCATCTTTAGGCGGGGAAACTGGAAATTTGGAAAACGCTTAGAGTGGAGAGATTGGGATGAAACTTGGTGAGAAGAATAATTACAAGTCCTAGATACATGATTGACATAACGGACTGAATCCGCTCTCTTTGAGGGAGTGGGGAGGGGGTCGTTAATTCGGAAAAATTTGAAAAATTGAGGTCTTTTTAACTTATGAACAGGTGACCAGATCTTAATGAAATTTGATACTTAGAAGAGACTCATATCCCAGAGCTGTTATTTTAAATCCCGTCACAATTTGGTTACGTTTGAGGGAGTTAGGGGAAGATATCGAATCTTGGGAAATGCTATGTCAATTGGTAAATATCAAGAGCCGTAAAAAACCTTAAGTGGTTTCATTCAAACAGAAATTGATGAAAAAGCAAAAGAATCCAGATATAGTGAAATCATGGGATTTTTGCGACCAAGGTGATGAATTTAACTATGGGAACAGTGTAGAAGCACAGCTACTAAACAAAGAAAAGGTAAAAACTATTTGTTCGCTTAAAAAAGAGTGTTTAAAGACTACGTCCAACGGAAACATTGTTAAAGAGTCGTTAAGACTGCTGTCGGGGCAAGGGAAGCTTGAGTACCACTTTAATCACGAAGCAAAAGTTTGTGCAATAGAAATACTTAACATGGCAGAGATAGAAAGATTATTTGGACAGACGCGACCCCTTAAATTTTACCTGTAGTACACAAATAATATCAAACTTCTTAAACAAGAATGTTGTGCATCGCTATTTGTTTTGGTGATCCATGTTTCCTAAAAGTATGTTTTCTTGTTCTCATCAACATCCCAAAAATGAAGAGATCAAAACTAATCAAAGGAAGCTGAAAACCTGTTCCATTTAGGAGACTATATTGTTTCTGGGCCGTTCAGAGTGTGTCGAATTCATTTTTACTGATCAATTCTCATCCCAGAACAACACAAGGTCATGCTAATACCGAGCGAGTGAGTCCTTTTAAAAGTATTTATGAATGTTTCATCCTTTTACTTAGGACCTATAAATTATGGAATTGAGTTCCAAACATACTAAAAAGTTTTTTTTTTAATTTAGCTTTTTTAAAAAATTAATTATGTCATCCATTTTGTTTGCCTAGATTATTAAAATGCAATCCCTTCTCTGAAAAGACTTCTGAATGTGCAAACAATATTTTCTTTCGACTATTTACCGAACTGTTTTCTTCTAGAATATTATAAAAATGTATGATCCAACTGCCGCAGACATGAACATCATTTTGGCAGCCTCGTCTGCCAATAGACAAACTTCATTTTTATTTCTCAACTGACAATATCGTCGCCACTTCTTTGTACTTCTTAAAATAGTATGCTTTGAACTATATCTAGAACCCGTTTTTTGCTAATTGCTCTACTAGTATAATGCTTATTTAACTCTAAGGTTGTTTCACAGTTATATTTCGTGCAGATTAAATGATTTTGCCAGTCATGTCCAACATATTTCCCTTTGAGTTTTAATATTCGGTTTTTAAATTCTTAACGTGGTTGAAGTAACTCACAAGGCCCTAATCTAAAAAATATGAATCTAAGAGAGCAAGGAAACGGAAAATTATTTTATTCTGGGGGGGGGGGGCTGTTTTATCCCTGGAGTTTCTGTTATAATATCTTTAGTCTATTTTGTAAAAAATGGCTAAATAAAAAATTCGATTAGACGCAATTGGGGAATTCAAGGCTGGGGGAGGGACTAGTCGCCATCAGATCACTTTTGACTCTTAGAAGGGGATTTAGAACTTTCATTTTCTAATCATTTGAGTCCCCTCGTAATTTTATACGACCCACTTGTCCATAAGAACCTTATATGCACCCTTGGCAAAAGTTACAACCTTTCCTGGGGCACTGGGGGGTATGGGCAACGAAGTTCTTGTTATCTGATATATCCGCCTCCCCACAGAATGATCCTCTAAACAATTCAAACCCGGTGAAAAATTACTCCAGATAATTACCCTTAGCATCTCCGCGTGTAAAATTGAATAGGCAAAGACAAATAAAAAGAATCTCGTATGGGAATCCTGGCAAATTCTCCCACTGTAAAATTTCCCCCTGCAAAGTCTATCCCTTGGAAACTCCCGTCTACATGGAAAATTATCCCCGTGGAAAATTCCCCATCGGAAATTTACCCCCCCCCCACCTGAAAAATGAATGCATATTTCCCAAGAACAAAAACTATACGTAAACAATTCGCGTATTTCGATCTCTGGATTCTTAATTGGTTGAAAACCATATTGCGCGTACAAACCATGCGCATCTCTTGTTGCCAATACCATACGCCTTAAGCCTTGAAGCTCTGGGTGAGAGACAATGCTCTCAACAAGCCACTTGCTCAAACCTTTGCCTCGATGACTCTCTACTATGAATACATCAGCAAGATAGGCAAATGTTGCTTTGTCTGTTATGAGGCGGGCAAAACCTATTTGAGAGTCTTGGCTGTCATAAACACCAAAACAAAACGAGTTTGCAATGGCTTTTTCTAACGTATGTTTTGGTATTCCTGACGCCCAATAGCTTTTTCCATGTTTTCCTATTAGTTCCAGGTAAGCATTAATGTATAGCTCTGATCTAGATGATTGTGCACAGGTCATTGGTCAGCTTGACCTACAAAAGTCCCAAAGATCCAAGAAAAAGGTATTAACCAAATACTTTAGGAATCAACAAAAAAAAAATCTAAAAGAATTTCTTTGCCAAATATCGCCCAACATTATCACTACTTTTTACACAAAAGAGAGTAAATTAAGTTGTACTTCAGGATGAATTTTTCAAGCGCTTAGGAATACTTTAGTAACTAAAATAAACGAAAAAGGACCCATACGTGAACAAAATTTTGCATTCTGGATTGAGATCAAGTAGAGGCTGCATACATCTGCTCTTGACTCTAAGATAAATGTTAAGACACAAAAATGGTAGCCAACAGGTGCCGGTGGTAACTTTGACTGACTCTACTGGCGCTACTGCCTCAGTTCTTAGATGTAGAATCTGGATGGAAATGATTAAAAACAAGGAACCACAAAACCCTTCGCATTATCTTGGTCAATGATAACCGAACAAAGGCTTAATTCTAGCTCAATTGACAACTTCTGTCTTAGTTTGACTAGTTTGTCAGTGCAGTAGCTCTCGTCCCATCGATTCAGCAGTGTTGACAAAATGCTCAGAATTTCGCCATTTGACTTTGGGAAAAATGAGCGGTTGAGGGGGCCTAGTTCCCCTCCAATGTTTTTGGTCATTTAAAAGGGGCAGTAAAAGTTTCAAAGAGTCGTCTCGAAATATTTTAGGACATCTGAGTCGATACGATCACCTCTGGGAAAAACAAACACAAAATATTAATTAATAAACACGCATCTGTGATCTTTCATCTGGCAAAAAATATAAAATTCCACATTTTTGCAGATAGAAGCTTGAAACCTCTACAGAAGGGTTCCCTGATACGCTGAATCTGATAGTGTGATTTTCATTAATATGCTATGCTAAGAACAGATCGAAATTAAAGCTGAAATTTAGATAGCATTGAGCGGTATTTGGAGAGAGGGTACGAGTTGTCAAAGTCTAACGTTAAGGGTGATAAGCCCATGATGCTATGATTTCTTGGCTATGACTTCCAATTAACCAAGTACGAATGGTTAGAATTTTCGATGTTTTATATTTGCCTCTTTTAATTATGCAACCATGACTTTTCTTAATTGTTTTCCTTTTAATTTCTCAAATTAATAATTTATGATTTCTGATTATAATGTTGCAGCATAGTCTTGACCGCTATTGTTTGCTGATAGGAAAAGCTAGATGCGTGTTCATCCTCCTGATCTTCTTCATTGTGACGACCGTGTTCGTGGAAGAGACCGGCGTGGAAGTGGACAAACCTCAGGCGGCTTCGGCGGTCAGCTTGGAAAAGAACAGCATCCTGCTCGCCGTTACCAGCAAAGGGCAGGTGGTGTATGGGGGGCGTGAGATCGGTGTTGCCGGGGTGCGCCCCTTGGTCAAGCGCATGACGCAGGCCGAAGACATGCCGGTGATCGTGCAGGGGGACGAAAACGCCAACTATGGCGTGGTGCTACAAGTGGTGGATGAAGCCAAGTTGGGTGGGGCCAATTCGGTCAGTTTGGCTCGTCTCGCTTGCGCGCCGCCTCGCGGATCATGTGCAGGCGGAACGACGCGACCTGGGCGGCGACGAGCACACCGACGAACAGTCCGATCCACACGGTCAGCTCGAAG
Organism: Alatinidae sp. Z8VKAUB7J3; assembly: GCA_010016025.2. Classification (NCBI taxonomy): domain Eukaryota; kingdom Metazoa; phylum Cnidaria; class Cubozoa; order Carybdeida; family Alatinidae; species Alatinidae sp. Z8VKAUB7J3. The sequence goes on from JAAAKM020721499.1 coordinate 58,561,401, forward strand.
ATCGCCACGGCCACGCCGAAGCCTCTCGCGAGAACGCCAAAGCCCGCGCCAAGCACCGTCGCGCCGGCTACCAAGGCCAAGGCGCCACCGAAACCACCGAGCATCGTGTCCACGCCGCCAGTGCCGGCGCCGCCCAAGCCGGTACAAACCGCGGCGCGCGCGCCTGCCCCCTCGGCCCCGCCCAAGCCAAGCGCCGCGACATCGGCGGTAGCCGTTGCAGGAATGATCTTGCCGACGCGAGGAAACAAATCCATTCCCGCCACTGATTGCCCGGAAACTGAACCAAGAATCGTCTCAAACACAGGTTTATCTTTTTTATACCCCGTGGTATTCACATTCCCAATGTTATGAGAGAGCACTTCGAGCCGTCGTTCAAAAGAAATTGCCCCTGCTAAGGGAGGATAAATACCACGATTCATAAGACCCTCCTGATAGAATTCATCGAATGAAATCAAAAGCAACGGACGTGCCAATTGAAGAATGCGTGAATAATGAATAGTGAATGCTCAAATGGGGAGAAGAAACACGCTACGCATATTTCGCCGATTGTGAGATGTCTTGCGACATCCGTAGCGGAACTCGCAAGAGTTCAGAAATATACGTCGCCGTGTGTCACGACAGCGCTTCGAATGATTTCGCAGATTATCGGAAGTCTTGCGACATCCGCTACGCAAATTTCGCCGATTGCGAGACGTCTTGCGCCGACCATCCGTAGCTGAACTGTCAACAGTTCAGAAATCATTCGTCGCCTTCGGTCCCGACCGAGGTTCGAATGATTGCGCAGCGTATCGGGAGACTTGCGACATCCGCGACGCGACCGTCGCCGTTTGCGAGACGTCTTGCGATGGACGTGGCGAACTCCGGTGCCTGGAAGGCGTATTCCTTCTGCCCGTTGGAGACGATCCGCAGCTGGTAGGCCTGGCCCGTCTCCAGCTGGTATTCGTTCTGCGACATGAAGTAGTCGCTGTCATCGTTGCCCAGCACCAGGTCAGGCAGCGCCACCGGGCGACGGGTCAGATCACCGGCGGCGTGCAGCTGGTCGATGGGGCCGCGGATGTTGCTCAGGGTCTCGGTGGTTTGCGGAATATCGCCGTCATTCAGGCCCAGGCGGGCCAGGTGGGCGATTTTTTCCACCTCGGAGCGTTCAAGCGCCATTGGGGCTTGAATATTCATTATAATTCTTGTTTTTTTTTTGTTCTAATTTTTCGATAGTTTAATAGTGATTGCTCTTAATTTAAGCATGAGTTATTATTCGACAGTATTTCTGCGGGTCTTTTGTTTAATTAAATAAAATAACAGCTTTTAGCAACTGAAAGTAAGGAGCTCATTAAAACTTCAAAGAAACCGAAATTATTCCGTACAAGAAGAGGCTGCCCCTTCCTCAGTCCCTCAAGTGTTACGTTAAATTTTTTTAGTACTTAAAAAAAGCTTCTTGTTTCATTTCAATGGTCTTTGTGTTTCAATAGTTCTTCTTGAATTGCTTAGTCAGCCTTATTTTCTATTATTAAAGAAAATCAGGCTATAAACTTGACAATATCTAAAGAAGACCCAAGGACATGCTAGGTCATGATTACCAAGTGTACACAAATTAAACCAGAAATGAATTGTAATCCAACGCAAAAGGATATTTCATTTGATAGAAATATTAATAAAATACAAAATTGAATCAAGCAAATGAGAATATTTTGTCAAATAATCATAACATGTAAGGGCCAGACGTAACCTAGTAAAGAACGAACTCTTGGCCAAAATTTTTCTACCCAAAATTTTCTAAAATTTTATAGTTCCAAAATTGAACTATGCCAAACTTCTCCTCTCAATCTGTCCGTTTGGTCCCGTCGTCGCAACAACAACTAAAGTGGACCGTGTTTCTCTCTCTTGTTTTCCAAATGGCAAAGGCTCCAGGGATACAGTTTCTTTCTCCTTCTTGCTCTCTCTTTCTTTCTCTCATATCACCATCTTTTGCTCTCGTTCTCTCTATCTCTTCTCTCTTTCCTGGTGTGATATTTATGTAGAGCCATTGTTTTCTTTTCTTTTTCTTTTTTCTTCTTTTTTTTTGTTAGTAACAAATCATGTCACCGGATTCACCCCCAGAATTATCTCCTAACAATCCCTTTATTAAGGTCTTGGAGCAATAGCCGCAGGCTACACAATTTGCTCATTGTTTACATATAGGATTTGCTATTGGGGAAGGGGGCATGCTTGATCCTGGATCTTAATAAGGCTAAGGAGATCAAAGGTGGAACTTTCAGGGAATGTTAAACTAAATCAAAACACACAATGTACATGCAGGCTGTCAAAAGAGTGTAACAGCAGTATCCCAGGAACGACTTAGGGTATTAAGTTGAAACCTTCAGAAATGTTGAGGGAAATTTTGAACTAACCAAAAGACAATCTGTACATACTACTGCTATTACTACTGCAAGTATTTACTTTCTTTTCAACTTGTCGGCTCGTTTTTTGTTGTTGCTCGCTTTTTCTTTTTTCGTCTACTATGGCTCCAGTAATTAACTTCGGCCCTTCTGACCTTGTGATAGACAAATTATAAATCACAAATACCGAAACTAATGAATTATTAAATATACCATGAGAAAAGTGATGTTATTCTATAAGAAAATACATTGGTTAGGGATAAATGCCACCATCAAATCCAGGGACCTTCATGAGTTCTGCATCATATTTTTTTTTTTTATTCTTTTTTACTTTTCTTTATATATTTTCTTTTTTCAAATATTTTAGATACTTGAGAGGTTTCAAGCTCTTATCTGCAAAAATATGGAATTCTGTATTTTTTGCCAGAAGAAAGATCATGGACGCATGTTTATTTGTTTTTTTTCCAGGGATGATCGTATCGATCCAGTGGTCCTAGAACATCACAATAGGGCAAATTTTAACGGAGATTAAAATTTCTAGTGCCCTTTTTAAGTGACCAAAAAATTGGAGAAGAACTAAGCCCCTACCACGCTCTTTTTTCCCCAGAGTCACCGGATCAAAGTTTTGAGATAGCCATGTTGTTCAGCATAGTCGAAAAATCTAATAACTATGTCTTTAAGGACTATTTAGAAAACAACAACATAATTTTCATATTCACGGGGTGCACTATAATGCCTCCTACCACCCCCTCTTCATACGCTGTCTATAGGAGTCAAACCTTGGCAGAATGTGAGTTGGTATTCTATAGCAGAATCCGACCAAGAAAAGTAACGTATTCAAGATTGTTGTAGCGAAAGAAGGTAATGAAATTTGCTTTTTGATTGGAAATTTCTATTTTAACAGTTCCCGGTTTTCATTTCTCAGTAGCTTACGATATTTTATCTAATTTCTCATTTATTTTGTGATTTTAGAGGATTCCACTTCACGTGATTCCGGTCCATTTCTTGATGCTCTTAAGTTAATTTATTCTACATATTCAAAAAAAATTAAAAAAGAATCATAGCAAAAAAAAAAAAAATACAACAGCATCCGTAAGCATATACGTGTCCAGGACAGAACTTAAAACACTTGCCCCCAGGCTCTGGAGGTTTGTGTCAATCCCGTGGTTCTTGTTATCTGATGTTTGAACTATTTTTTTCAAAAAAATAGCTATCTAAATGTTTATATCGGATGGATTTGGGGAAAAGTGCTAGGGGTGGGGGCCAACTAAGCTTTAATCTCTTTTAACTCTTGTTAAAAAATCTCTTGTTAAACAAAAGAAACAATAGCGGGAAGCTACCAACCAATTCATACCCCCAATTCCCCATATGTAATATTTTCTGTTTGTTTAAGTTTTAATGTTGCCTCTTACTTTCAGTTGAAAAAACTTGCTTTTTTTGTTTAGTCACTCAAAAGCAAAAGCAATTATCAGGAGAAAACACTGAAATGCCCCTGATTTCACGCTTTGGATGCGTGAGCCAATTGCATATAGGCTGTTCGATTGCCTCTGCATCGCCTTTGCCAACATCGCGTTAATCAGCTATCGAAGGGTGGAATGTAACGTAAATTATACCAATAAGGGAGAAAAATTTCTTGAGGCTCCCCAATGTCACCGACGCCTGCGGTTGCGGCGAGTCGATCAAGTTCAAGGACATCGAGGAACTCGAAGCCGAGCGTCGCACCTCGGACTAAGCCGCAGCCGGGTCTCCCCTAGGCGGGGTCGAGCCCTATCTCCTTGATTGCGCAACCGAGCTTGACGCTGACGGCTGCGCCGCGATGATACGCGCGTACAGCAAAGAGAGGAGCGACGATGCGCAGGAAACTTGCCTTCGAAAACTGGATGATGAACTGGCTGGCCGCCGAGCTGTACTTTCTCGAGGCCCTGTGGGGCGCCGCCGGGTGCACGGCCGAGGTGCTGAAAACGTTGAATTCTCTCTCTCTTGGTCTCGCAAAAGAACAGTAGGAACATTTTCGCTTATCTAAACAAACAGCATGATTGTGTGACCTAACATCAAATAAACAACAGCAGTGTTGAAGTCATGGATCATATTTTCATTCGTTCTCGTCAAAAATCTTCGATTGTATATGTCAATGATTTTACCTTTTTTTGTTTCTTCTTTTTCAATACTTATGATGTCAATCTAATTTGATGATGATTGGGATCAATGAATTTGCTCTATGATGCCGACGACGAGTCAAGTATAGACACATACATCTGGTTATGCTTGTTCACACGCTTTCTCTAATTTGGAGCCTGGCGATGTCCTACTTTCACATGGCAAATGCCACACTATCATCGGCGCTGTTTCGTTTCACTACTGAGTTCGGCATGGGGTCGGGTGGGTCCAAAACGCTATTGTCACCAAGCAAATTTGGTTTTAATTCGCGCTTTTGAGCAAATTAATAAATTCGGAATTCTGATATCAAGTAAAATGTCTACTTTAGTTTCTTAACTTCTGTCTGTTACGCTGTCATAAAACGCGTTTGGCGTTGTATGGTTAAGCCTCACGGGTAATTAGTACAGGTTAGCTTAATGGCTAACACCACTTCCAAATCATTAGGGATTTATGTGTGATGTGATTTGGTACTTTCATGTTATCGACAATCTGAAGACCAGCCGTTAAAACTCCCGGGAATGTTTTTGGAGCGCAGTGGTAATATCTAAAATTGCTCAGAGCATCAAGCTGGAGTATCCTATTGCTTTCTTACATTCACAAGGTCAAATTTCACCGTAATCCACCATTGGAAATATTTGTCTTACTAACGTTCAGAAATGTTAAACAGTAAGAAAATTTCTGAAACTGTGTTTAATAATTTTCCGTAATAAACGAAACATAATTTGAGTGCCAACAACCTAATCAAAATGATGATGCTAAATTTTTGTAGTAATTTTAATCCATGTGAAATCTATCCCGCTTAAATGCCTTTCCTCTCTGGAAAATTTCCTTCAGACAAATCCATCGTCGCTAAAAATTCCCGCCAGAAAATTTCCTGCGGACACCTCCGCAGGGAAAATTCTCCTTGGCCTACTTTTGTTTAAAAAAGAATTCTTTTTATTTCCTGATTGTTTTTTTCCTGAAAGGCCCCCCCCCTCCCATGAAAAATTTCTTCATGGAGTATTGCTCTTGCGAAAAATTCCCACGTGAAGAAACTTTCTTTTTGAAAAATCTCCCAGAGAATTCAAACCTTTTTTTAAACAGAATTCTTAAATACAAGGGCCTTACAATTAGAATCGGAACCTTTTCTGAAAGTATTTAAAACTTTAGCATAAAAAAGCCAGTCTCCTTTAAATAAAAAATAGTTTTCGTTCGTTTTCAGTTTTAATGCAGCTCCTAAGAAGAAATATGTTTAGCGTAAAAAGCGGAGCTTTGAGGAAAGGGAATTCAAACCTCATATACATATAATAATCTGTTTTCGTTTTAAATTTTAGTGTTGCTCCCCAGTTCAGTAAAAAAAAAAATTAAATCAATTTCTTATCGATTTTCGAATAATACTGAAAAATAAAACTTCGAGTAACCGTAAGCAAGAAAGCAAAGCTTGAACATTGTTTTTCTTATTATTAAAAGTTGGTATCATTACCTTGCGACTTCATTACCTTATACAAAAATTATCGAACAAAGAGAGTTGATGCTCTAACCTGGTTGGTCACTTTGTGTCTAGCACCTTCCCTAACATTTTCGCCTCTAAGATTATAGGAATTCATGATTAAATTAGTCCGGTTTGCCGCCTGGTTAACAGAATCGAAGTTTTGTACTAAGAGAGTAGGAGCTTTTCCTGTTGTATACAGTTACTTTAAGATTCATACATTTAAGGCCTTTCGCTGTCAAGAAATTCTCAAGGTGATAAAAAGGTGAGAGTCTCCTTGCCGCAAATGTAGGCCCCTTGTATCGTTGGTAATGTTGCTAGGTGAACGTGAAAAATACTAAAAAAAAATTTTCTCTTTGAAACACATTGGATTTCGTCCTGAAAAAGAGTATATTTTAGGCTGAAAAAGAATATACTTTTACTTTGTAAATTGTTGAGGGCTGAAGCCCCCACATGGGGTAAAGTGGTTTTTTGGATATAGAGAGCCTATACTACTGCTTAAAAGATTAAATATCAGAAAGTATTCCGTAAATGTGGGTAGGTTAACCGTGGCAAACGTACCAGATAGAAATTTCGAGATTGTCATTTTTTTAAAATCGTTCAAAGGTCAGGTAACAAACTCCAGCGTCGAAACAATCCCCAGGGCCCGAGGGCAGGCGTTGTAAGTTATTCCCTGGGGGCACATATGGTTCTAGTGGAAGAGATGCTCGTATAAACTTCAGAAAGGGCTCACTTGATTGAAAATTGAAAGTTTTAGTTCACTTTTTTAAGAATCAAAAGAGATCCGAGGGCAGCTAGCCCCCACGCCCTTTTTCCCCAAGACCCATCCGCACAAATTTTGTGATAGCCATTTTTTTTATATTTCAAACCCACAGAAGCTGTGGGGGCTGTTGCCATCCCCAAAGACATAGTTATTGGGGCTTTCAACTATGCTGAAAAAACAGCCATCTCAAAATTTCATTGGATGACTTTGGGGAAAAGGGGGTGGGAGGGGGGCTAGCTGCTATTCAATATTTTTGGTCACTTAAAAAATTCCGCTAAAACTTTTAATTTCCATTAGGATGAGCCCTCTCACAATGTTCCACGACCATTGGTTTGATAAGATCACCCCTCGGAAAAAACACAAACAAATAAACGTGCTTCCGTGATCTTTCTTCTGACAGAAAAAAAAATATTAATTTTTGCTGCAGAAGGCGTGGATCTTCATGCCGTACTTTCGAGCATAGCGATAGAGGCAGATCTTCACGATGAGATTGATCAGAAAGCCCGGATCGATGAGGAACTGACCGTCGCGACAGCGACGCATCGTGTGATAGGTGGCACCGGGCACGTAGGCCTACGGCTACATGGGGCGGATCTCAGAATTGCGGGCCGGGAGGACGGGGAAGGAGGCGCCCGGAGGGTCGAGAGAGGCGGGAGGGACCTGGGCGCCTCACGGCACGATCCGTAGTTTAAGACAGACTAAATTCAAAGCAACGAATTAATTATAGCCGGACCTCCCCCACTGATAAATTTGATATGTATATTAAATAATTAGCTTTTCACGGCGATTTAAGATATTCAAAAGTAGTCGATTTTGACGTTTCATATCAACAGCACAGATCTACACATGGAGAAAATGCCCTCAAGGAATAAGCTCATCTTCAAACTTTTAGGGTGGTTCTGAAATTTTGTTATTAAAATCATGGACTTTTATTAAGAAAAAAAAAATCTAAAAGTGAGACTGTCTATTTATGTTTGCGTATTTGTGAGTTTCTTAGCATAGAGTAGTCCACATCTAATTGACAAGATTGTCCTATAAAGCAAAGGAAAGGTAGTTTCCAATGTCGGCAACAGTGGATCAATAAAAGGGTTACAAGGGGGTCAAAACTCAATCCTAAAACTGTTAAAAACAATAAAAAAAAATATAAACAATCAGAAAAGATAAAAAACATGTTCAGAATGGAATTTGGTTTTATTTAATGTACTACTTATTTGGTGTAATAAAAGTTTACTAAAGCAGATGTGGCTCCCATTATTTTTTTGTAATTTTCATATTTGGCTCTTTTGCTATTAAGTTTGCCAACCAATGTCGGCAACAGTGGATCAATTAAAGGGTTACAAGGGGGTCACAACTCAATCCTAAAACTGTTAGAAAATCAAAAACCACAAGGGTGGCCTGATGGAAGCTCTTTAGTTAAAGGTACATTGCAATCATATAAATTTTTAGGGCAGTCCCGACAATTTTGGAACGAGTCGTTTTATCAGTCGCTAAGGGTAAATGCTAAAGATAAAGCGCTTTATAGAGTACAAACATTAAATGAGCTATACGGCCTACTTAAAGCATTGGTGCCTTAGCACTCGTCTCGCGCATGAGGCGAATATCGCTGGGGTATTCGCCTTTTAGTCAGTTAATCGTCTTGTTCTAGGGTTGCTTGCCGTAAAGATTCAGTTTGTATGGCGATGTCTTTCATCTTGGAAAAGAGTTGCAGTTATTGGATTCGTCTAGTGTTTACATAATAGAATTTGTAATTGGGAAGTAAACAGAAATTTTTTGGGGAATTATGAATTTTCCATGGGGAGACATATCTGAGGCGGAGATTTTCCAAGGGGAGTTTCCTGTGGAGGAGTATTCTGCAGGGAGGATTTTCCAAGGGGAGAATTTTCTGCTGGGAGGGGAGTTTCCAGGGATGAACTTTCAAAGGAAAACTATGCACGGGAGAATTTACCAGCGTTATTACTTTCACTTTGCCAATCCAATTTTACGTGTGGAGATATTCTGGGGAAATTACAATTGAAAAGCAACAAAACACTTCGGAAAAAGCCGGAAAAACTTTTTTTCTGCTTGTTAAAATCTGAAAACGGCGAAAAATTCCAATCTAAAAAAAAAAAAAAAAAAAAATTCTAACTTTATGAAAGATATTGGAAATCTGCAAGAACTTTACAACGAATTCAAATATCTTTGAAATTTACAAGAAAAATTGGAAAAAGATGTATTAAACTAAGAGAAATTTAAAAAGATCAAATTACGTGCAAAAAATTTGAAACCAGTGCTTACGCCCAACGAGTTGGAAATATGGGAATACTTAAGGGACACTTTGGTTAATTTAGACCCGGCGTTCGGATCATCAGGATTGGCGCGAGCGACAAAGGGGTCAAAGGATTTTTCCGATTCGGCATCCCAATACAGGGTTACCTTTCCGTCTCCCGGCACAGCGGTGAGGGTCGGTTTGCGAGGGGCCTGGGCAAAACGATAATCGGATTCGAAAACTTGCTGGGAAATTGCTGCATTCAACAAGAGGTCTTCGAAATCTTCTCCTAAAAGGAGGGCAATAGAAAACCGCTGGCTTTCGCCGGGGGCGAGGTTAAACGGCCCGCTGCCGTAGATAAATACATTGTCGGCTTCTTGTTCAATATCCGGCGGGGCGTGTGTTTTGAAAAGTTGTCAAGTAGTGGGCAGGGTCCATGAGCTTTTTCTTTCATGCCACTTGTAAACTTGTTCCACTTGTTCACGCTTTGGTTTGAAGCATACAGAAGTGGTTATTTAGATCTTCTACTCTATTATCTAGTGGATTATTACTACTCTTGTTAGGTGTCTGGGGAATATATCCTTGGGTATTCCAATTTCGTTTTTCTCTCTTTTTTTTTTAGCGATAGTTTATATGTGTGTCTGCTTGCGCCTTTTTGTTTATGCGCTCCCATTCGTTTCTGCTTGTTTATGGAAAACGCTTCTTTTATCTGTTCTGATAGAAACGGTCATAAACACCAAGTTTCAACCCAATTATTCCACTCATTTAAGAATGCATACTACTACTGCTACTAATAGCTCACCGAAGCACCAAGCCGCCTGAGGCCAACACAGCTATGCACGCTCCTCCTCCAACCTAATCTATTCAAGGCCTCCTTCTTTACTTCTTACTCCTCATTTCCTTTAAATCTTTATTTATGACATCCTCCCAACCCAGACAAGGACGACCTGCTATTCGTGTAGCCCCAGACGGTTGGCCAAAAGGGACAATCTTTGGCAATCTGTCATCCTTCATCCGCAGAACGTGGCCTAGATCTCGAGGACCACGCCACTGCTCGTTAGTTTAGATATGATTTTTGATTCTTGAAGTCTGGGTACTTTTCGTCTCTTTTGACGAAGTGCTTCTGATGTCAAAAGGGTTGAGCTTTCCAAAGTTAAATTTCCTTGAATCTATGACAAATTCGTTTACGATGCTGACAAGGCTGAATTTATCAACTCTGTCGTTGCGCACATGTTTCACCATCAGGTGGTTGAGGCGGTAGTTTGCTGTTGTTGAGCCCTGTTGAACTTAGATAGGTATTGACTCGCTTCAGTGCCAAGGGCCTGTCACTGATGATCAGTTTTCTATGTGTGTGTTCAAGTTTATATTTAACAATTTGACTAAATTCAACCAACAGAGAAAACCTAGGTAAATGGTTTAGTAGTGACTTATCAAACCCTGTTTTAAAGCAGCCTGGTGCCACGAACTTTGTCATAAAAATAACTCTGGTTACATATCCTTCGGAAGTTATGCATAAATAAGTGACATTGTTTTTATTTGATTTTCTTTTAAATTAAATACAATTTTTAAAACCAAAGTTGTGCATAAATAAGTGACATTGTTTGTATTTGTTTTTTTTTTAAATCAAAAAGAAATTTAAAAACCAAAGTTATGCACAAAAAAGTGCCACCACACTTGCCACACGCCACTTGGTGTAAGAGATTTCTGAAAATGGGTGGTCTCTTGAGGTAAATAAGTAAAAAATAAGATTTTTTTTTTTAACTGCAAGTAAGGAGCGACAATAAAATTAAAACGAGAAAAAATTATTCCACATATGAAAGGGGTCATCCCCTCCTGAACGCCTCGCTCTTTACGCTAAAGTTTGACTCTTTCTCACTAACGTAACTTTAACTCTACTTTTTAAAACAATAAAAAACAACTTTGATGTAAAGAGCGAGGTGTTGAGGGGGGGACAACCCCTTTCATATACGGATAGTTTTCTGTGTTGAACATTGCCTTCAGTTAAATTAAACAAAATTCAATTAGGAGTTTGATGAACTCATTTTTAAGGCAATGTTTTAGTTTAGGTTTCCTAAGCCGTGGTTGTTAATTATCTAGGATGGAATATAAGCGTCTGTTTTCTTGTAGTTTCTTCTGTGTCATCATGCCGACTGATGACTCTTTACTGTTCAAAGGTCGACATACAGTAATTTCATTGTCAAAAATGTCCTTGACTACTCGTAAATCCTTGGGTGTATTTTGATTGAGATCCAATAAAATGTAACCAAAGGGTTTATTAGTAGCTTGATTGTATGCCGAGCGAACAGACCATGATAAAATTCACCCGTTAAAATCATAAAAACATCTCACTGCTTCTATGCTTTGAGTTGGACCTTCGCACCTGATATTGCAAAGCTGCTTCCCAGTAAACCATTTAATATATTTGAGAAGTACTAATCTTTCTGAAAACGACAAAAACAAAACATGTAGTCCCTGGAGAATACCAAAGAAGGTTAAAGCTTCTGGGCAAATTTTTGTCACATCTCCCATTACTAGGTTATAGTTGTGACAAACGCAAGGAGTAAAAAATGCCCATGGGTTTCCACTTAAGGAGTCTAGCTTGCACCCCTGAGAGTTATCAGATTGATAATGGACTATAAATTTGACACATGAAAAGATATAAAACAAACACTATTATACAAGACTTGCAAGCGCAGAGGTTAGAATACTTGCCTATGGCCATGGTGGATCGATTGTTACATAAGACTAAATAGTCAAAAATAATTAAAGTTAATTTTTTTAAAGTCGTTTTTGAAATGAACTAAATATCATAATTCTTTTTATGATCACATTAGGAGTCAGGACAAAGGATCAGGAGATCAGGACACATCAGGAGACCAGACAAAGGACAAATTCGATACCTATTGGTTTTAATCAACGAAAACCTCTCGTTAGTTTTTATGGAATGGGAGGTCGTATAAACTTCAGATGGGGCTCGTTTGATTTGAAATTGAAAGTTATAGTTCCTTTTTTAAGAGTCAAAAGTAATTCGAGAGCAACCAGTCCCACGCCCATCATTTCCCAAAACAAATATCCAAACAATGTTTTGAGACATATAGTTTCTTCAGCATTGTCGAAAGATTCAGTAATTATGTGTTTGGGGATGCCCCTTCCTTCAGCCTTTGGGCAAAGGCTTTAAGTTAGGCAATTCGTTTATTGTTTACATATAGTATTTGTTATTGAAAAAAGGTATGCATGTTTGACTTCTATTCATAGTGTGTTTCGAATTAGTTCCATACATTTTCTATATATCAGAAATTTTTGTCCTTAATATCATTTGTTGTAATAGCAGCAGTAGTTGTATTAGCAGTAGAATCAATTGTAGTAACCTAAGGTTAGTGGTAGTAGAACTAATAGAAGTAGCAAATAGTAACAGTAGCAGTAGTATGAGTAGAGTCAGGACTATTAGGATGCAAATATTTTTCTTTGGTTAGTTCAACATCCTTCACAACAATCCCTTTTGGTTTCAACTTCACACACCAAACTATTCCTAAAATATTGCTGTTAAACCCTTTTGAAACCCTGCATAAACTATTAGCTGCTTAGATGTAATTCCCAAATCGAAGTCGGAAGTAGTCAAACGTATTTCTTTGAACAATCGACAAATTCAGTCTTAGATGGTTCTATAGCTAACCGAATGTCATCAAGAGCAGACGACACTCTATGAACAGATTTTTGTAGAGATTCTAATTATGTTAAAGAGCGATATTGTCTGCATGATGTCAAGCACGTTACAATCTAGAATGCCCTCTTGTCCATCCTGAAAGAAAAATTATATTAAAATGTGATTTTAAGCAAAACTGGAACATAATATGAATAATGCTGCAAGACACGAATTTTTTCTGGTGGTCTTGTTAAAACAATCCATCCTGACTCAGGTAGTATAGAAAAATAGTCAATATCAGATGGATTGTAGGGGGCAGTGAGGTTGTAGATAATGGCACCATTGTTGTCAGCATCTTCATCACTTGCTGACACCCTAAGAATGTTTGTTCCAATTGTTGTGTCCTGCTTCACATTTTCAACGTATTTCTAAAATATATAAATACATTTGACCTAATGGTCCATGAATATCAAGAGAGGACTCATTTGAACGGAAATTAAAAGTTCTAGTGCCCTTTTTGAGTGACCAAAAAGATTGGAGGGCAAATAACCCCCTCCCAGCCTGCATTCCACACAGACGGACAACTGAGTATCACAGCGTGTCACGCTGACTTAGGGCCGCGCCAAAGGCGAAAGAGCCGGAATACCTGCACGCCCGCGAGCCAGGGCGAGGATACGACAAAAGGTCAACTGCTCAGTCATCGACCTTCTTCGTCGCATTGATGCCCAGGGCCGCCAGGCCTGCTACGAGGAAGGTTGTCCACGACAGGTCGACGTGGAAGGCAAAGTTTTCGAGCCAGCGGTTCATGGCGAGGTAGGCCAGCGGGATGGCGACGACCAGGGCCACGTCGCCATCTCCATCGAGATCAGCCCCCATATTAGATTAGATTCTTTAAACGGACGAAGTTACATAAAAGACTTAGAAAATGAAAACCAAGATGGTGAATGAAAGTAGTTTTTATTTAGTTAAATTTACCGGATGATTATTTTCTATAGCAATTTGAGCAAATATGTGAGGTGTCTGTTATCTTTTCTTATCGGAGAATAAACATTTAACTTTTATATGTTCTTCAGAGCAGCTTTGCCAACGCTTTGAAATACGCTGTCCAGCTTTCCGACTAAATTTGCAGCGCAAGAGACTAATTTGTACCACCTGAACAGCAGTTATCTGCCGTAACAAGAAGAAAATTTTCAGCATTCATTTCAAAAGTTAAATCACAAAATTTACAATTCTTTTTCGATTAGGCTGTGAAGTGAAAAACACTTAAAGCCAACGATAACTTCGTCAGCATCTGGAATCCTTACGATTATAATGGTAATCCCCTATTCTTTTTTATGACTCCCTTTTTCTATGCAGGAAATGCTGATAATATTTTTAAAAGTTTTCCTGTGATTTTATTACAATCCATGAAAGTGCATCGTAAAAATTTATGGGTTATATTTTATTGCTCGTAGTTAATTACCGATCAATTCTTTATCGGGGCGGTGCGATATTTTTAAATTGATATTGGGCCTTTTCGACCGCGGGCGGGGATACCGCATCGGCCCTCGCTGCGGGTTGCCCTGTCGTCGTCAAGGGCCATCCCGCCCATCCCGGCACCGGTGAGATCGTGGCAGAAGCCATCGACGCCGCGATCCGCAGGACCGGCAAGCCCGCGGGCAGTTTCAGCTTCATCCACGGCGACAGCCACGAGGTCGGACAGGCGCTGGTCCAGCATCCCTTGGTCCGGGCCGTGGGCTACACCGGCAGACTTGCCGGTGGCCGGGCGTTGTTTGACCTGTGCGCCGCAAGGCCCGAGCCGATCCCTTTCTTCGGTTAAGTGGGGTTTCTGTTTTAAGCCCCCCCCCCCCCCACCTCATCATGCTTATATCCAAAAGTTTGCTCATTTACATTGTTATGTTTGTACTTATTATTCATCAAAAACTGGTTAAAATGCCATTCAAAGTCAACATGAAAAAAAGATCAGCAACATTTGCATATAGTCTGGGGATAACAAGGCATTATGAAGGAAGGAGTGCAGTTAACATGGATGTTCTCTGAAAATGCAATCAATAAAAAGATTTCTTACAAAAATATAACTGTTCAAAATAGGGATGAAACCTTTTAATCGACAGTGAATCAAATATAAAATTTTAACTTAATAACCTGAGATGCACATGATATCTTTTGATTGAATATCAAATGGCCGAAGATATTGCAAATATACTCTGTTGATAGATGGGAACCACATAATGTCATTGGATTTAATTTAAAATTCAAACTAAGCTTTCCCTGAAGGCTCAAGCAGTGTTCAACATGTCCTGAAAGTTTCAACTTTATACCCTTAGCCTTTCCTGATATATTAATGACGCGCCCTTTTGACAATCAGCATGCAAATAGTGTGTTTAGATTTTTTTTTTCATCATTCACTGAAAACAGTCACAAGTAAATGCAAAGTAACTAGTTACAAGCAGTTGCAGTGCTAGGCGCATCCGATGGAAGCCGGCATCGCCGGGCTGGCGCTCGTCGCCATGGTTTTCTGCGTCGCCGGCGTCGTGAAAGGCGTCGTCGGCTTCGGCCTGCCGACCATCTCCATGGGCATTCTCGGGGCGCTGATCGCGCCCGATCTGGTTCTGACGGCCGCGCATTGCCTGTTCGACAGCCGCAGCGGCAATCCGATCGCGCCGCAGACCATCGAGTTCCTCGCAGGCTGGCGCAACGGCCGCGCCTCCGCCTACCGCAGCGTGCGCCGGGCGGTGATCCACCCCTCCTATGCTTTCGGCGGCGAGATCTCGACCCGAGCTGCGCCTGGCGCAGCTGGGCCTCCTTCTTCTCCTGGGCGGCGAGGGTCAGCTGCGCCTCCTGGGCGAGCTTGGCCCGCTTCTCCGGCTTGACGGCCTCCAGGGCCAGGGAGAGGCCGACCAGCTTGTCCATGCGCTCGAGCGCCTGGTCCTCAGGCACCTGCACCTCGGCCGACGCACGCACGGAGCCGAGATAGTCGACGCCGGTCGTCGGCTCGGTCAGGCGGACGGTGAAGCTGTGCTGTCCTGCGTTGAGCTCGAGCTGGTCGGAAGTCAGCTCCACGCCTTCCGCGTCGTGCGCGCTCACGCGGAGGGTATATGCCCCCGGGGTATAACTTGAAACCTTTGTTCTGAGGGCTGTGGGGTGTAGTCATTCTCAAAGACATAATTTCCAGAATTTTCAACTACGTTGAACAAAATAGGTATCTCAAAATTTTGGTTGGATATGTTTGGTTGATCATGGGAGTGTGGGGGGGGAATGTTTGCCTTCCGATCACTTTCGACTATTAAAAGAGAATTAGCCCTCTCAATTTCCAATTGAAAGAGGTATTTTCAAAGTTTCTACGACAATTCCTTCTATGCGGAGTCCCCTGGTCTAACAAAAAAAAATCTTTCAGTTTCAAATCGAATGGTTCTTGGGTACCTTACCCTCGCTATTTTTTATTTTTGTGTTTTTTCGTTTTTTGTCAAAAGTTCTCCGTAATATTATATAACGATTTGTATCAAAGGATAATTTTGATCAGAATGTAACCAAAGATTTTCTTCGAAAGTTCCTTTGAATTCATCGAAGATGACTATTTGACATGTTTTGTATGTGAAAAAGCGTTTAATTTCATGATTTGAAGGAAACTTATTGATTTGCCCTCCATGACTAAGACCAACTTCAAGACTGATAAATGTATTATTTTGCTTTGAAACAAATCGTGGTAATAAGCTTTAAGTAAGAAGCTGAGCTAGCTGGTTCTTATCATGCCTGCTCCAGCTCTACTTTCTCTCTAAATCCTATCTGGGACCTAGTTTTTGAAAACACTCTTTTCCATAAAATTAGAGGGCAAATTCAAAAATTGAAGCGAGCTTAAATTAACTTACATAACACATCCAACCTAAGACGAGCAGAATTTATTATGAATTAAAATATCAAAACTAAAACGAAAACAAAAATACAGTGAACAATGAAGCAAAACTAAACGAATATAAATTACCACAGATGTCTGTTATGCCAGCACTACCACAACCACCCCCGCCTCCACCCTTCCCAAGTTCCTGGTAATTTCTCAGGGGGGTGGGAATTAACGTGAGAAGATCTTTCTATGCAGGAATTTTTTATGGAGAGAAGGTGGATCTCTTTTGATTTTTTTTTAATAATGGTAAAAAAAAAAATCTACTAAAAGTAAGGATGAGCATTCAAACTTAAAAGGAATTAAATAATTTCGCATATAATGGGGTTGTGCCCGCGTCAATTTTACTCACTTTACGCCAGAATTCGATATTTTGTCCCAATTTTTAATTAATGATTCCTGAAACATAAGTAATGTTTAATTAGAATCAGAACATCAGAATAGAATTATAAGTACTAAAAAGCATTGATATTTTAAACTAGTTTATAAATAAGAAAAAAATACGAAAACTCCAAGATATTCCAGCGTGTATGTTTAAAGATGAAGAACACGATAATAGCCCAAGTATTCAACAAAATACAGAAAATTCCCTTTCAGTTAATATTTCAATGAATGCCAATGGAGCTGATTTTGGAACACTTTTTGACACTGTATTCGAGATTTAAAATACAGAATGAATGATAGAGATAGTTACAGAGTTCAATTTACAACGCGTATAATATTTTTTTCTCAGAAGGATAAGGAAGAATCTATTAAATATCATAGCTATTGCTGGATTTTTCTTAAGCTTCTTTTAATCAGATTTTCATGTAATTTTGTTTATGTATCTAAACCGGCTTTTTTTTTATTAAATTTTTTCTTATTTGTTACTTCCACAAATATCTGCCCCATCTTTTGTGTCTTCAGAAGCTGCTGATCAGAAAAGGCAAAGAAAGTCGAACAGTTCTTTTAAATTGCCTAAATTTTCGATTTCAAAGTGAAGTATTTAGGCTGTTCTTAGGTGTGTGCTAGAACAGGGACAAACATGTGAGTATGAAAATGGGATGTAAATGAGGGGAGGTTTAAACTTTAGGTAAGTTTTTTGGAAGGGAATTTATTGGGAAAAAGTGCCCAATTTTTGAGAAACACCCTCAAAAGTTCGACTAAAGCTGATAAAAATATGTCATCGAATTCATCATATCAGATAACTTTATTGTAGAGGTTTCAAGCCCTAATCTACAAGTATGCAAAATTTCGTATTTTTTCTGCGCAAGGTTTAAATTCTTTAAGAAGAATTGCCAAAAGACAAGTGAAGTTGAATTGGAATAAGAAGTACTTTTAAACTCCTGTAAAATTTTATCGTAAAACTGGAGGGCTAAGGAGCTCGCATCCTTCCTCATCTCCGGACTAGTTTCTGTTCGTTCAAAGTTTTAATGTATCCGATTTGAATTTGCAAGGTTTCTCGTCTTTTTGGGTGTGCTCGCAGCGGTAGTCCGTTTCGGTATCGTAAACCTTGCCCTCACAGCGCGGGCAGTACCCGATGGCGTCTAGAGTGGAGAAGTCAATTTTGGGCTCGGGTTCTTTGGCGGCTTTGCCCTTGGCCGCTTTCTTTTTGGCCGGGCGGGGTTCGAATTCGAAGCCGACTTTGCCGCCTTTGCCGAGCACGAGGAAGGCTTTGAAGGCGCGGCCGGTTTACTTGGAGATAAAGCGATCGATCAAGTCCGTCTTGCCGTTCTCAAGCAGTTTCTTGAATGGGTCGATGTCGGATCGTTCACCGCGGTGTTCGCCGGTGATGCGCAGGAGGACGGCGTCGCGGCCTGGTTGCGCGGGCCCGCGGCCGGGCCGGCAACCGTCTTGGTGTTGCCGCACCACGGTCGGCCGCACGCCGGGGCCGACCCGCTGTTGCGGTGTGTGCGCACCCAGCTGGCGTTGGTATCCAACGGGGACACTGGTGCTGGCTGGAGCGCGCAGGGTTTGCTCGCGCGCCAGCTGGGGATTCGCGTCCTCGAGCCGGCGCGGGTCGGCGGGGTGCGGCTCGTGGTCGACGACGCGGCCTCTGCCGTGCAGATCCGAAGCTGACCTTCCCCGGCGGCGTGCTGGTCGGCTGCGAGGCCGGCACCTTGAACACACCGAAAATCAAAGGCTCCCACACCGCGATGAAATCCGGCATGCTCGCCGCCGACGCCGCGTTCGACGCGCTGGTCGGCGGTGCCGAAGGGGGCGACGAGTTGACCGGTTACGCCGACGCGTTCCGCAACTCCTGGGTCTACGAAGAGCTTTACAAGGCGCGCAATTTCCGGCCGGCCTTCAAATGGGGTCTGTTCGGCGGCACGCTCTACAACGGCTTCGACCAGAAGCTGCTCGGCGGCCGCGCGCCCTGGACTCTAATTCCCTGATACTGCTCCTACTTCCACAATCACTACTATTACTACTGCTGCTGCTAAATCCATGGCTGCTACTAATTCCACTCCTACTTCTGCTGCTGCTAAAACTATTGCTAGTGATGCTACTGCAAGTGGTATGAAGGTGAAGCTTTCGAACACTGTCTTGATTTATGTTAACCACAGTATCCCATGAACGGCTTACATTATTAAGTTTGAACTTTCAGGGTATGTAATTTTGAACTGGTCAAAAGGTACTTACTATATGTATATTACAAAAATTGCAATAGAATCACTGTGAATAAAAGGGTATTAATTAGAAAGTTTTGCTGCTGAAGATTTTACTTTATCATTAGCCAATAAGTAAAAAGTAAAGAAAAAGAAGTTCTAAGAAAGAAATTGTATCGAGTTCTCAATTGAGGATCTCTTGCTTTTCGATCATGCAATCAGTGCTGCAATCAGTTGTTAGTCGTAGTAGTGGTATTACTCTGCTATATTCTACACTACTATTCTGTCTAGTTAAGAGGCGGTTTTAGGGGAGGGACAGAGGGGGCATTTTCTCTGGGTGCAGGAATTTTAGGGGCGCAAAATTTAAAGCAAATAATATAACGGGCAGTAACAGTTATAATATTTCTGAAATATATCAGCAATGTCATAGCAATGGCTAATTGTATTAAGTTGAAACTTCTAGGATTTAGTGAGAGGAATGTTCTACTGATCAAAAGGCAATATGTTAATACTATTTCTGTTAATATGAATACTACTATTGTGACTATTATTACAACTATGCCTAAGGGTATGAAGGTGAAATTTTCAAGGAATTTTGAAGAATTTGTGTCACTCAATATACATAAATTGTACTGTACAAACTACAGTGTACCCAAAACCATGAACAAATGGGCCTATCTGAGGGCTATCTCCAGAATACCTTTCTTAGAAGTTTAGAAGAAAGAAGAGAATGTAAAATATAGAAGCTGTAATACCTTTCTATTTCCTCTTGAAAGAAAAAATTGGAAGTGGTTACAAAACGATAATATCTGAATATTTACACAATTAGACTGTCCATGGGATTCTGAATACTTACCGACGCTGTTTGGTAAGCGCGAGATATTCTGCAAATCTATTCAAAAGCTATTTTTTCCAGCTACCCAAACCTCTCCCAAGGTGAAAAGTCTCTGTTTAGCCAGTGCGATGACTCATCATCAGCTTGGGTCTTTAGATAATGAATAATTAGCTGATTTCTCAAAGACCTCAGCCAATAAGGGAAAATGTTTTATGTTAATAAATTCAGAGGGAATAGTCAATCCGGAATTTTTCCAGTTAAAGATAGAAAAGGGGCCACAATAGCGACAAGTAAAGAGTTGAAGATAGATGGGCAGAACATTCTGAGAATGTGGTAAACAGAGATAGAATCATAGGAAAAGACATAGAAGAAAATGAAAAGTTTTTTATATTTTGGATGTGAAGGAGCATTTTTTTGTGAGTAAGAATAAATGACAGTACTAAAAAGATGAAAAAAAATAATAAGATGAAAAAAATTGCCCTTTTATAAAGGGCACTTCACTGTTGCTTCAAATATTCTAATCTTGGTCCTTGTCCATCGCGACCTGATAGGACGCCTGGAACATGATGACGATGGGCGATGAAGCCTGAACCTGTTGCTGCAGATCGCGGTACATCTGCAGGCGTTTTTCCGCATCCGTCTCCGTCAGGGCGGCGGTTGTCATGGCGTTCATCTCATCCGGCACGGCCCATGCATTGCGCCATGTGGTCGTCGCCGCGTAGCTGCCGTCCGAATTGTCGGAATTATAGGCGAATGCCTTGGCATTGGAGTGCGGGTCCATGAAGTCGGGCCCCCAATAGAGCAGCATCGCTTCGTGGCTGCGGTCGCGGTATTTTGTGATCACCTACCCAATTTTTTTTTAATTTTTTAGAATTAACCCTCCCCCCCCCAACTCCCACAAAGAGAGCGGATCCTTTCCGGTTATGTCAATCCCGTATCTAGGACTTGTCCTTATTTTTCGCACAAAGTTTCATCCCAATCCCTTCACTCTAAGCGTTTTCCAAGATTTTAGGTTCCACCCCCCCCCAACTTCCCCTTTCTCGGATCCGGTCGGGATTTAAAATAAGAGCTTTGAGACCCGATATCCTTCTAAACATCAAATTTCATTAAGATCCGATTCCTCCTTTGTAATTTAAAAATACCTCATTTTTTTTTATTTTTCGCTTGAAATAAAATCTCCCTGTTTACCAACTAAAATTGTACCACAAGCGATTAATTTTTGCTATCTGAATAGCACCACAAGCGTAACAAAGGCGATTAATTTTTGCGATCTGAATATTAGGTTAAAAATTGGCCCAAACATGAGAAAATTTTTTGGTAACCTAAAACTTGAACTGATATCCGACTCAAAAAAAGCGAATAAAACCACAATGCACTAGAAAATTTGTGATGTTCGAAAATAAACATTCTAATATACCAAATTTTTCGAGGATTTCTATATTGTGCCAACACAACACAACTGTGAGACGGTGGAAAAACCAGAAGGGGTACAGATCTACCAAACCTTGGAACCATATCAACATATCTGCAAGGATATGCAAAACGCTTCAGACAAATGCACAGAGCCTCAACATTGTCCACAACCATGTCATTGTTACAAGAAAATACTTCTGGTAGCTGCAGAACATTTACCAGCTCGTATATCTCCTGCTTATCAAATCTAAATTCAACCAGCACACGTTGTCTTCCATTGCCTCTAAATCCAGTCTTTCATATTGCCAGTAAGGCTGAGCAAGGTGCAAGTTTCGCCTGGGGGCATTAAATCCTGAAGAAGCAGAAGTTCTTCATCATCTAAAGGAAAAGACGTTTCAGTTATCCATAACGAATTAAGGAACTTAATGAGATTATGTATGAATTCATACCGCTAAAGCAAAAGGCGTAGAAAAAAGTTTATGAGGTAAAGATAAGAATAGGCAATGAAACGTAGAGATGGAAAAGCAAGTAACAGCGATTATTAGCCACAAAAACGATCTAAATAGGACAGTACTTTAAGAAAAAATTCAAAGTTATATCAGGACGGCTGCATCGAACCTTTGGTGACGTCATGACACCAAGAAAAGGCTCAAATTGTACCAATTCGATCCAAAAATGACATAGCATTGGCTCCTCGAATCAGATTATCCAACTTTGCCTAAATTTAATTTTTTATTCGAAGAACAAAAAAAAGTAAAATTCTGTTCAAGTCATCTCAATTGCAAAAGGAAAAGTTTTCTTTTCAAAATAATGATGATAAGGGGAAAGATCAGTGCTGATTTGTCAAGTTGATGCCAATATAGAACAAAACTCTTGTACAAAAATTACTTTGGTTGTTTCTTTCAGAATTATGTGAGGATTTGTCAAGTTAACGTGGATTTTGGATAGGCTTTCCCACAGTTAGAAAGTAAATAAGACAAAAGATACAAACTATATACATTTTATCTGAAGTCTGTGATGGGAAAAACAGAGAGGTCCTGTCTAGGGATGGAGGCAGGAGGAGGACCTCAAAGGCTGTACTCCCTCCCAAGAATCCTAATTTTTTTCAGATTTCAGGGGATTACTTATTTAAAACATTAATCAGATCAGTTTTTATTTTTCTCTGCCCCGGAAGAAAAATTGCTGTGTACGTGCCTGGTTCTATCCCATTAAGGTTGTACTTGTAAATACAAGTCTAATTTGCAACGACTATTTTAAGTTGACCTCAGTAGAAGCCTGTATAACTGGTTTTATAAAGAATTATGTATCCACTCCTAGAATTTGCTTTGAAATTCGGCAAATCCACTGTTGAAATCTATCGACTGGGACAATATTATTATTTTTCCTTTTTTGTTTCTCCAATGGATTACACAGAATGTATTGTTCAATGAAAAAAAAAAGTATTTTTTAAGGCCTAGGGGGACAATTCCTTCCTCTCCCCTCCTTTACCAATTTGACTCCTGTGCGCCTTTTTAAGAAATATAGTTCATTTATCTACAGCCCAGTGTAAAGCAAAAGTAAACAAAAAAGAAGTAAACCAAAAGCCTTATTTAGACTAATTTCAATGAATAGCTTTGGAATTGTAAATGACGTTGGCAATTCGCTCCTTTTCAACATTTTATCAAAAATATAAAAGGCCAATGGCCCAATACTTGGATTTGGGCGGCATTGGCTTAAAGACCACTCCTCACTTGAGTGCTCCGGATCCTCCAAACACGCTCAAAATGAATCCTAGAAAATAATGCAACACATTGTAAACCAGAGCTTCTCAAATTTTAAATCTCAATCTCATTTTGGGTTTGGTAGCTAAATTAGAGTGTCTAGATTGGAGTGTCAAATCCTATCCTTGGGATTTGAGTGTTATGGATATTGTCTTAAAGTACCCTCCTCTTGTGATTGTGCCGAGAAATACACTGAAAGTAAAATCCTGACATGCCTGGAATTCCATTCCTGCTGGGATTCGACGGTCCTGTACCATAGGTTCCTTTAAGAAACGGTTGAAGAATTTTTTAATTAAAAGAATAATAAATTAAATTATAATATTGATCATATATTTATATTATTTAATTATTTAGATTTAATTTATTTAATTAATTATTCAGATTCAATTTAATTGTTTAGATTTGGGTGGTGTGAGTGTTGGATCCTCGATGTATATTTTTTTTTATTATCTTTTTTTTAAGCAGGTCGTGCGGAGACCGGTTGTACTCGGGTGAGGATTGGTGAGTAGACTCTAAATATATTTTGGAACAAACATAATAAATTTTGTTCCTTTTAGGTTTAAACTTTCGCTTTTTACTTCCATCAGAAAACTTTATTGATAGCAATCAAATTTTTGAAGGTTAAGAGGAACTGGAGGCTGGGTCGGAAGTTGGATTTTTTTTTCCCCTAATTAGGGGAATATCTCACCATTGTCGGGTGCAGACAAGTCAATGAAGCACCCTCCCTCCTAAGATAAAAAATTTATAAGATAACTATGGGGAAGTGCATGAGCATCTAGGCGTTTAGAAGGGAAAATAGGCTCTCTATTCCCTCCCAGTTTACGTTTCGAAAGGGTTTGGTGGTGAAAATGACATCAACATATAAACATATATAACTAACATATATAACACAACAACAACAAAATAACACAAACCACAACAATAAAAACACAACAACAGTTATAATTCGACTGAATGAATCTTCTTCTCTCTTCCTCCATTTCAACCTTTTTAAAGCACTTGATTTTTGCAGGAATAAAAAGACAACAATAGAACATAGTTAAAAGCTTCTCAAGAGCTTTTCTTGAAAAGCTTTATAACCCCAAGACTAATTGAATCCCAGCCTAATCTATGATATTCTAAATATAATTGAACATTTCTATTTAAAACCAAATATGTACGTCCGGCTTCTCCGGTCTCGCGGGCTCCGCCGCGGGCGGCGCGGGCTTCGGCTCGTCGTCACCGCGGGCAAGCCCCGCGGCGAAGCGCAGCAGGCCCACGGCCAGGACCAACGCGAGGATCCGGGCCGTGGGATGCGTCATGCAGGCGTGCTCCGGATCAGCGACCGGAGGGCATCATCGTCTTGAAGTCGATGTACCAGCGGCCGTCGCGCTTCACGAGCGTGAGCGGGTCTTCCTTGCCCTTGGCGGTAGCGACGGCGGTGTCGCCCTTGACCTCGATCTTGACGTCCTCGAGCTTCACGTCGTCCTTGCTCGGGTAAGACGAAAATTGAATTTGAAGGGGAAACTAGGGGATTCTTAAAACCAGTTTCATGGATTTCAAACAGGTCTAATCATTTAGGAGGAAACCAAAGAGACCTGTAGAATGCTTTTGTTAGGGATTCTGATGCCTCAAAGACCATGTGATAATCGGCCGAGATGGAAAATTTTAGGGGAGAGAATTACGTCATTCCTTTTGCAATCAGCTTATTTCCCTTGGGGGGGGGGGGTATCAAGTCCCAAGAAAAGAGGAAGGTCCAAAGACTGAACATTTTTGTGGTTGAGAACCTACCATTTTCGTGTGTTATAGCTGAGAAGGTCACTTTACTGTTGTATAACCTATCTATTTTTTCCTTCCACATGGTGTTTTTTGCAAATATATATCACTTACTTTTCGCTCGGACCTCTGGCCGTCACGTATTTGTCGTTTTCTTTCAGTACTATTTTCTTGTTTCTTCAGCTTTGTTTTTGTATAAATTTTCGACATTATCTAAAATATATTTTTTTAAATTGTATAAATTATAAAAGAACAAACATTCTTTATTGTAACTGTAATCTCTTATTGTAATTAATTAATTTTATGGCTTTGAAAATATCTTTTTTACACCCTCTTCATATTTTCCCTCGAATGCGGACAGCTGGGGATGCCTCCGGCGGGAGTATTTCTGAAACGGTGAAAGCGGAAGCTTGAAAACAGCTGCGGGTTGCCTATCCTAAAGCGGCATTTTGACGGAGCACTTTGCGCAACGCTTTTTCAGCAGCCGCACGGCTCAGACCCAAGGCAACCAAAGCAGCTAGTGCATCGGCGCGTGCCGCAGCGCGTTCGTCGGAACCGCCGGAGAGAGGCGCAGCAGACCCGTCGAAGAGGTCGGTTTTACTGAGGCGGTCTTTAAGTTCAACGACGAGGCGCTCGGCTGTTTTGCGCCCAACGCCTGGAATGCGCGTGAGTATAATCCCCAAACAGCTAAAACAAATGGCGTTTATGAAACACCAAAAAAATACGACGTTTTTTTTGGGGGGGGGGGGGGCTCATACTGTGGGTTAGGTTGCTGTACATGCCTTAGGTTATAATCTTAACTGGATAAGACATTTCCTTTGATATACAATTTAAGCTATTGAAAAGCGAGCAAAACCTTAGACTAAATCCTAAAACTTATTAAAATATGCAGAGTTTATTTAACAATATCCCCAAGAATACGATGCAACCGTGGTTTTTCATGATTTTGAATCTGTTGTTGTATCTCTGCAATAGTTTTGAACGTATAGAGATCTAACAACAAGTAAATAACACAATTCGCAAATCAAAATAATTTCCAAACAGTTGCTATAACTGTACACTGTCAAACATTTTTGAGTGCGAAAGGAAAATTAAAATAGCAAATTACAAAAGTTTCCTAGCTTTTTCAATTAGGTAGGGTCGTTCCTTGACTTTCGAAAAATTGAGCCTACCGTTTCTGATAAGCGGTTTCTCATATAAACAAATTAGTGTACCAGCGTTGTCTATCGTCGGATCCGAAGATGCTTTTGGTGACAAACGAATGAATAGATTCGAAGGGAGAAATACCGCAATACGACGAAAAAACCTATTTTGAGAGCCTATTATAAAGCTCCTAAACACATAAAAGGGCCTCAAGAAAAATCCTCTAAATAGCCGATTTTCGGGCAAAAAGGCAAGGCTATACTATGGAAAAATTGCCAAAAATTGGCCAAAATCCAAGGTTTCCGAAATTGCCCAAAAAGTCCTTTAATGGCCCCAGAAGGCTATAAATAGCATTTAACTATTTTGAGAGGCTATTATAAAGCTCCTAACCCCATAAAAGGGCCTCAAGAAAAACCCTCAAAATAGACCATTTTTGGGCAAAAAGGCAAGGCTATACTATGGAAAAATTGCCAAAAATTGCTGCTACATGTGATTTTTGATTTTTCGTATTACTCAGGTTTTAATCCTCGAGGTCTTTACGTCACACATAGCAAACTTCTCCAAGGGTGGCGGGTGCCTGAGAGTTCACATTATCCACTTTTTTTCAAAATTAAGCGTATATTCTTTTCTTACAGTTGACGATCCCTCGGATTTCACTCTCCAATTTTTCACGTTACTTGTGGCAGACCTCCATCACACATTGCATCCGCCACTGGGTGTACGAAGTATTAGAAGTGGATAGCCCTTCAGACTTTACTCCTGGTGAAAATTAATGCAAGCTGAAATTTGACTAGAGACATTAGCCCGCTAAAAAATATTTATCCCTTTAAGTGTTACTGAAAATTGACCATTTAAAGAATTAAAATCTACTTTAGGGAGTTTTGTAGCCCTGTTAATTTCGAAACCGTCCAAATATGTCTTACTAGCTTCATTGAAAAGGGGTTTGTGTATTGTTCCGAGGAATGCATATTTGAAGCACTGTATCGAAACGAAAGTACCTTTAAATCTTCATTATATTTGATAAAATATGCCTTCCTCCAGCTCTTAAAAAAAAATGCTTTTTAAATTTACCCACGTTAACATCTAAACTCTTAATAAACAAAACTACCGCCCCATACAAAGTTTTTTTTTACAACGTTTATGTTGCAAAGTTTATGATCTCGTCTTTTTTTCCTTTCTTCTTCTCTATCTCATTTTTAATACGAATGCATATATTTTATTTACATGTTTACATACTATAGGTTTGTCTTATTATGGAAATCCTGTCTGCCAAATTCAAACAGCTTGCTTAAGCTGTTTGATGCTAGCTGACGTTTTGCTAGTAAGAATTATGAACTTTTTGCTGACTGGCCAAATGCAGGTGCACTGTTCATTCATTGTTTCCCAAATAAAAAAGAGAGGCGATATCACAATATCAGTATATATGGACAGCTAGCAACCAGTTTTTCAAGAAATTTCAAATTTGTTTGTTGTTATGTAATAGGGGAATGTTTACCTATATTGAGGATGATACGATCTTGCTTGACATTCTAGACAGCAGGGGGCCACGGGGGATCCCCGCTTGTAACTGTGGAGGGTGCGAACGTGAATTGTTACGTAATGACGATGTACAGAGGAGGTTTTACATAATACTTCAAGAGATTTCATTTTCTTCTAATGCGTCTTTTCAGGGGACCTTTATATTCCAAAGATTTTATGTCCACATTAGGATTCGAAAGGAATTCCCCCTAATTAGAAGTGAGCGCTAAATCCCAGTTTGACAGCAAATGTTACAAGGCTTCTGAGTTGCTGCAGTCGAGCTGTAAAATAGTGGAATAATAATTTTATTTAGAAGTAATTAAAACCAATTTGCAGCAAAACTCTTTTGATCTCAACATCATAACACTCCAGTTATTTTGATGATTAAGAAAGTAGAGGTTTTTGACGTATTCTAGAAAATTTAAAATATATTTTGAGAAAATGTAGAGACTTCTCAGTAACTCGAAAACCAAATAAGAAACAGAAAAACAGAAAATATCGATGAATCGAATTCACTTTAAAGATGCTCGAAATTTCATTTTGACACATTGAAAATTATAACCAAAAGAAATCATTCCGTACGTTGGGTGCTGCCCCTCCTGAATTCTTGCCTATATGAATCTATCAAATTACATTTTGACATTTGATTTAGACTTTTTAATCCTGATTCTGTTGAGACATGCAACAAATTTTTTTCAGTTTTGTTTTTTGTTTTTAAGTAAGTTTAATACAATAATTCAGGTTTGCTGAATCAATATATTTGAAGTTAGTAAATCCAATACTGTAAGCATCTTCTATTTTTGGTACAAATTATAGCTGTAGGTTTTGTGACAAAATATAGATTTAATAAAAAACATTTTTTCCGTGATCAGTTGACAAAAAAGGCAATATTTGCGGTATTACAACTACCACTACTACTACTACTACTACCATAACTACTGCAATTAAATATAATTACATACAATGAAGTTTGAGAACTCATATGCAAACAACCCGTCCACCACAAATTTTTCTTACTCCTTTTATAGAATATGTAAACAAACGTCAGGCTGTGTCCAAGTCAACGGGAAATGTAGCCAGTCATTCAGCAATTTCCAGGACTGTTCGCACGGATATACTGCATCTACCATTTTATAGGACGATTAACCAGCAAGATCATTCCACGCTGAACTAAGCAACCTCAAAGGCAAAACGACTAGAAACAGCTTGGAATTAATTGCTTTGTCAGTCAATAGAAAACAGATAGTTCAAAAATATCATTTCTAAATCACCAATACAATTAATAAATTCAGCTGTTTCATTTTAGTTTGAATATAATCAGTTTTAAATTCTGAATAAATGTAAGCTTTTTGTGCTAAGTTTAAATCAAAAATCGTTTTTCCCTGATTTTTTTTTTAACAGAAAGTCCTAAGAAAACTTTTTTTTTCTTGAAAAGTTCTGTTGTACTACACAATAGTATAACCCTAGGAGGATTGAAGATTTGAGGGTCTTCAATCCTTATTAAGGGTATCACATACTTCTTGCGTTCAAAGTTTGTACTCATTAATCCAGATTTTGCCTACCTTCCACTGTTCTAGCCAACTCAACCGCCCTGTCCTGTTGTGCTCGTTTTGGGCTCTTTTCCCTAAATACCGGGGGCTGTTTAAGGGTATTTTCTTAATTCAACCACATATTTAGGCCTGCAGCATTGAAGGAATTTTTTTTCCCGAACGTTGTTAATTACTTTCTAATGTACCTTATGCAGAAGAATAACACCCAGTAATCCTCTATATATGTTAATATCCTGCTAGTGCTTTCAGCACTGTCGATGTTTATGAGTGCCAGGAGCGGCTGGCAGACTGGTTGTCGCACCATCTCAGCAACTTTGAACTCAAATGGGCTTGGTCCTCTTGGTCCGAGGTGCTTGACCTGCCCGGAGGCGCCACCAAGAGACGCTGGGTGCAGGACGTGCTCGAGCGGGAAGTTCGGCTGTCCTATCTCGACCGGTACGAACGGGATCGGGGCTCGAGCGTTCCCACTCTTCTTCCTCCTCACCACCGCCACCACCACCACCTCCTCCCCTTCCTCCTCCTCCTCCTCCTCCGACCTGGATAGGGTTCAGAACTCGGTTCCGGATCTTTTTGAGGATCTCCCTTAGAGCCCTTTCCCTAGAAGTCGTGGGGGGTCGTGTCACTCCTATCTTTAAATCACATATGACTATCTTTAAAGTTTGATCGGTTGTCTTTGAGGAAAAAGAGGCGAGGGAGGGGGCAGTTGCCCTCTAATCTTTTTGGTCACTTAATAAGCCCAGTAGATCTTTTAATTTTGACTTTATTGAGCCTTCTCCCGATCTGCTAGGACTATTGGTTTGTTACAACCGCCACTGAAAAAAAAAACAATAAAGACGCATCTGCGATCTTTCTTTTGGCAAAAAATACAAAATTCCACATTTTTTAAGATAGGTTCTCTTTGCATGTATCTTAACAGTTTTTCATAGCAGCAATATCGTTTCTGTTTCTATTCGGTTCTATTATTCAGTTACAGTCCATGAAATATCCTTTAGAATTTGGCCACAAAAACGAAAAAAAAAAATCGAATTACATAAAAATCTGGATACTAATGAAGAAAAACCGAAATTTTCTTCTGACGTATAAAACTCAGAGACGCCATTTTTTCTTTTTAAGATACAAATAGCAATATGACCGACACCTTCCGTGGGGATCATATAAATTAGAGCAAAAAGAAATTTTTGTTTAAAATGGGTTAAAATATAGGTATTTTGCAGTTTTTTTTGCCGTTTTTCTTAGTAATAAACATACATTCCTTATGAACTAACTTACGCAACGAACTTTAATATTTGTGTATTTTTATTAAGTATATCAGGGTGTTTGGCCCTTGGTAAATACCAAGCTCTTTACACTAAAGCTTGAATTTTGTCCCAAACGTTTAAGAATAATCCCTGAATCACAGAAGCCACAGGATAAATACTTGAAATTACTAAAAAATACTTTAGCGCAAAGAGCAAGATATTGTGGAGGAGACAAACCCCCTAATATATATAATTTCTTATGTTCGTTTGAAGTTTTAATGCTGCTCATTACTTCTACTTAGCAAGAACTCAAAACAAGAAAATAGCATAATTCGCACTCAAAATAAATGTCCACCGTTGCGCTGATCCTCGCGAAACTTTCCAAATATCTTCGTCTTCCCTCTACGGGGTGCAATAGAGATTTTGTTTTCTCAAATTCGCCCCCAAATCAGGGTAAGGGGTGAATTCGGTGACATCAAAGGATTGGCGGAATCCCTTTCACTTTCTGTGTACAAGGGAATGATCTTTAGACATATCACAATTGCCGCACCAATGATAGATTGGAGCCATAGAAATGATTGGAGCTTTATTTTACTCAGACTCTCTTTTTGACTAGTTTACCAAGCGCAATATATTCCAACACTTGTCGCGGTACATTATGCCCATAATTCCATACTACTACCATAACAATTTTAATTTATAATACAAAAGAGGCACCGTATGTTTTGGCGAGCTCCTTGAACTTTTCCTTTTATACCAGTAAATGTCCCTAAAGTTTCGAACCAGACAAAACAGGTTTTCTCTGTAACCACCATCGATTGCAACCAGAGCTGCCATTAATTGTGTTCGAGTGGCAATCCTGATTGCCACTATACTTGTTAGGTACCAGTGGTTGTTTACCTGTTCACGCCTTACAATGCCTTTTCTATGCAAGAAATTTCATTTTTTTGCAAGAAGTTTCATTTTCCTGCAAGAAAGTGCATTTCTTGGCAGGAAAATAAAACTTTTGAGATTTTTCATTTTCTTGCATAAAATTTCATGTTTTTGCAAGATATTTCATTTTCCTGCAAGAAATATTATTTTTCTTCATGGTTGTTAAAATTTGACCAATTTTTGCAAAATTAGCCAAGGCGCGCGCCTTGGACAAAATCTCATTTTAGCGTCACTATGTTCAAGAGACCTATAATTGGCTTGAAATGCTCTAAAATATGAAAACCAGTTCTGACTTACTTGCCAAGACCTGTTAACCGGGGCTGGTACATTGTGTCATGCTGGTTTCAATTGCTAGGAGTCATCAGATGATACATTAACGTGAATTTTTCATCATGTTTAAACGACCAATTCTAGTGTAAACGAATATTTTTGCCAGAAAATGCTAAAAAAAAATGTCACATGTGTGATAATGCTTCCTAGAGGGTGTTGTTTGTCAGCCATTGAGTGTCACAGGCTTGGAATTGACATGAAACATCGCAATCTAGCAACCAAATGGCAAGTTTCCGCTTTGCAAATAAAGACAATGGTGATTTTTTACTTTATAAATTTATTTTTTGAGGGAAAAGGTTGGTAGTCTTTCATTTTTCCAGATTACCAAAAGGGGTCTGAAACTCGCGTTTCTTTGACCTCGCCTATTTCAAGACCAAGACCTATTTCAAGACCAAGACCTATTTCAAGACTCAAAGGAAAAACAAAGTGAAGCCTTTCAAAATGATTTCTCATTTTAACAGTGTTGTCAAATATAGATTTAGACCCAGTGTTTTTGTCTGTTCAGACTTTTCAACGTCTCTTTTTAAATTTCGTCTGGCCCTAAAAGAGAAATTTTCTGAAAATGGGTTAATTGCAGAGGCGGATTTAGGGGGGTAGAGGTGGAACTTCCCCCGGGCTCAGCAACCCCCAAGTCAAGGTGGGTTCGCCTTGGTGCAAATGTAATTTTAAAATAATTAATTAAAATTCAGTTTACGCCTACGCGAACCCAGTTACTGTTCACGCCCGCCAAATTTTATACGTATAAAAATTTTATTTTTTTCATACGCCTATTTTTATACGTAGTGAAAGGGTTTGATCCCCTAACCTCTTGGTAATAGTCTTAGACATTAACCAACACACCAAGAGTCTCATATATATTATTAAGCTTGTTAACTTATATATATAAAACTTAAATAGAACACTAAACAGTTTAAGATAACAAAGGGATTTGAACATTTCTTCTGACAGTATCAGATTTTCGTCAGAGTTGCCACCTTGAACCATGAAAAAAAAGAACTAGTTAGTAAAATTTTACAACGCTTTTCGTTCAAATTTGCAAACGGAAGTCTTTTTTCACTAGAATTCAGTTTTCCATTTTTAATGTATTAGCATTTAACGCTTAACTAGCATTTAAGGTTTTCTAAGATTTCTCTTTACGTTGTTTCAGTGTTGAAGTTTCTTCTGGCAGTATCAGAGTTTCGTCAGTGTTGCCACCTTGAACCATGAAAAAAAAAAACGGAACTAGTTAGTGAAATTTTACAACGCTTTTCGGAGCACTGCGAAGAAAAAAAAAACAAAAAAAAACAGAAGCAATAGATACAACTATGAAAAGGTAAATATAGTTCAAGGAGATGGCTCCAAGCATGTCTTGAAATCTTGTGGTTGTGTTTCTCCGTATGTTTAGCAACAGCTGTAGCAGGATCTGCTATGAGAAGACAGTTGATAAGTTTTGAATTGCGTGTCCAAACTGGATATCTTAGTTAGTATTTTTGCGAAACAGAAAAATGTGGAGCGGATTTTCAATTTATCAAGATTTATAAGGATCTTCCCAAAGGGTGCAATGGAGAGGAAGTGGTGGAGAGCAACAGGGTGCGGTGCAGAACTCAAACGTAACGTTGTCTTGCCGGTGCCACGCGCACGGCCATCGACATAGACAGTCGCGTCGGCTGGTTGCACGACCATCGTTACGGTCCCAACCCGCGCCGTCATGTCGACGGTAATGGACTCGCTCGCAGCAGACTGAAGGCGCAGACTGCGTGTCGTTACGCCGTAGCCGGCTTTCGACATGCCGATTTCGTAGTCGACGTCCGGCGTCAATGACAGCGTCAGCGGCGACTGGCCCCGATAGCGGCCATTGACAGTGATATTTGCGCCACGGGGAATGGTGTTCACCAGCAGGTGCGCGGTAGATGTCCGCAGCCGGTCCGACCGAGTCCCGCTTCCCGGTCGCCTGCTCCGGTGGCAGGTAGCCGGGCGTGCCCATGAAGCGGCCGGTCTGCGAGATTCCGGTCTGCGCCGGGTCCAGATCCTTGGCGAGGCCAAAGTCGGTCAGGAGCGGCTCGTCGCTGTCGACCGGAAGGAGCACGTTGTCCGGCTTGACGTCGCGGTGCAGGATCCCCCCGTCGTGGGCGTACTGGAGCGCCAGCGCCAGCTTGCGCGTGAGCTCCACGGCCTCGCGCACGTCGAGCGGACCGCCGCGATCGATCCGCTCGCCGAGCGACTTGAACTTCTTCGACCAGTCCCAAATTGCTAGAGCTGATTTTGAGATAGTCGCCGATGGCGTTTCTTTGAACATTGGCGAGGTCTTTGTAAATTTCGAGTTGCCGTTCGCCGGAAATCTTGTTGTCGAGCGCATTGATGGCCTGATGCAGCGCAGGCAGATCATAGGCATCGCGGGTCACCACATAGGCCTGCACAATTTTCGACGGCAATGTTCCGGTGGCATCTTCAAGACGGCTGATCACTGACGGTCCGCCCTTATTGACGATTTCATTGGCCAGAACCGTTCCGATGATCTCCCGACGCAGTCGGTGAGTACTGTTGAGCTGAATTGGGTCGATTTGAACGGGAGGCCAAATAGGGTCAGGTTGAATAAGGATTGGATTGCATGAGGCACGGGGGTTGAGTAAAACGAGGGGTAAGTTAAACGGGGTTGAGTTACGCAAGGTTTTAGTTAAATGGGTTTAGTTACACCGGAACCATTTTCAGATAATCAGAATTTTCTTTAGACAATCAATAATGTCCGATTGGGGTTAGTCTCGTTCTATTAGTTTTGCTCTGAACAACTTTAATCTTGGGAATGGGGTCTTACTGCGAAAAAAGTCATAAGGAATGACAGTGGTATCAGATTGGCGAGCCTTCCGTTGCTGGGCGTGGCTTGCTAGAAGCTGCAATCAGCTTACGACGGTACTCCCCTTCGCCAATGCCAAGGCTCAGTCCTCGTTCTCTAATTTTGTACGTCCCCGTTTCAACAAACTCTTCAGCCAAGGAGTAGAAGTTGGGCATATCGTGGTAATAGAAATACATCAATCCCTTGATGGCATCCCAAGACTGGGGCTCCCAGTTGTGGGCACCGGCATTGGCAGGAATCATCCATTGCGGCTCCTCTTCAAATACGGCATCAGGATTTTCTACCGGCCGACCGGTTGTCATATCAATGTGCGTGGCCCAATTGCACTATGAGCAGGTATACTTTACCTGCTCAAGTTTTTTTTTTAATAGGGTAAATGGACTGATGTAGCTGTATCATGTAAAATCAATGAAAGAAGATCAGTCTTAGTCGGTGATAAACCAGGAAAGAAATAATTTTAATAGCAGTATCTCCAAGATCAGTGTGTAAAAATTACCTGACAGTCGGTATGAATCCTCCCCCCCCCAAAAAAAATGGCTAGTGACGCCCGAGAGGGATGGATATCAATTGCAAACTACGTGTCCACTTCATGACTGTTGTATTAAACAAAAGTGCTGGGTCAAGTCTATGATTACTTGCTCCTGCACCAATTGCGATTAAATAGGGTGGAATAGCCTGAGGCATATCAAACCAGTAGTCACCGTCTTTAACAAAGGCTTCTGAGTTATCCGCACTCATAACTGCACGTACGTCTTTTGGGGTCTGAATGCGTGCGCTGTAAGTGGTACGCATAGCTGGAGTATCTTGGACTGGGATCCAGCTTCTCGCATGAATAGCTTGAGACTGACTATACATGAACGAGTGTGTTTTGCTGGCGGTCTGCACAGGTGTCAACCACTGTAACCCAGAAGCCTGCGGTAGACTGTTGTAATAAATACGGGCTTTAGTTGCCTGCTGTTTCCTTGTTTTCTTATAATTCTTGTTGAAAAATTTATTGAAAGCAATATTAAGATGTTCACTGAGAAAAAGTTAAAAGTTCCTATTGAGTATTTTTGCTGCGAGAGGGCAATAATAACTTTGGGTCAAAGACTAAAAAACTAATTTTAAAATCGTCTTGGGCAATCTACCATCTTTTGCACACGCTTTACGTGTTTTTAAACGTCAAAGATGATGACTCCACAATCCCTCCAATGTTCTTCCCTATAGAGTCTTTGAAAATCATGCTATGATGTGTCATTAGTGGATTTAAGACCAAAGCAATCAGTAGAGAAGCTCCGAGGTGGATGACGTGCCCCTGGCCGCGCATATCCACGACACGCGCGGTATGGGGCTGGCCAATGTTCTGGCGGCACTCGATTGCGATATCACCAAGTTTGACGCGGCGCTTGCGGGCCTGGGCGGATGCCCCTTTGCCCCCGGCGCCACTTGTAATATCGCTACCGAAGACACCGTCTATATGTTCGAATCCATGGGGCTGCGCACCGGCGTCGATCTTGACGCGCTTTTGCGACTGCGCGAGGACTTCGCTCATTGGTTGCCCGATGAACCTTTGCAGGGTCGGTTGGGACCAGCCGGTCTTGCCCGCACTTTTCGGCGATGACTGCAGACTTCGGCACACTCTTGCCACCGTCAGGCCAATGGCTGTCACCCTTTTCGCCCGGATGTTGAATGCCGACAAACATAGTGCGGCGGTCTGCTGACCAGGTGATGCCGGTAACTTCAGCCTCTTTCGGGCCGACGAGGAAGCGTTCAATCTGACCTGTTTCCGTGTCACCGACCAACATCTGGTTATTGCCCATGCCTGCAAACTCATCCTTGTTGGAATATTTGCCGTCTGTCTGGATCCACAAGAAACCATTGTCGTCGAATGAAATTCCGTCAGGAGAGTTAAACATATTTCCCGTTGTGTGTTTGTCTCCCTCTTTTTCTTTCTTTTCTTCTTTCTTACTCCCACACTCTTGGTCATGTATTTAAACTAGTTATCATGTGCTAATGAATTTTGACTTTTAGTTCTAGATGAAGGAGATATTGCTTTGCTTAAAACCTATGGACAAGGTCCATATACTCGTCAGATTCTAGCTTTGGAAGACGATTTGATTAAAATATCCAAAAGAGTCAATGATTTGTCAGGTATTAAAGAATCTGACACAGGTCTTGCTCAGCCAGCTGTATGGGATCTAGCAGCTGATAAACAGGCTTTGCAAAGTGAACAGCCTCTTCAGGTATTCGACGGCCAATGCGTCAGAAACGGAGCCAGATTCTCCAGCTGGCTGAAGGTGGAATGATAGGGAACATAGAACACAAGCCCTGAGCCCGTCTGGGCATCCTCCTTGCCCGACATCTCCTGCTCCGTCCGTTCCTGCAACGCTTTTGCCGAAACGCACAATCGATGAACTTGTGCGTCGCGCATTTCAATGACGAGCCGCCATCACAACGAGCCGACCACGCCGTACAAGCGCAGTCTGAGCACGGACGTCGCTGATTGGTTGATTCTGAGGTGCCGGGGGGTCGAGCTTTCTTTCGGCGCCACGTCTGTCCCCCGTCTAAAAATCGGGATTCCCCACAGTTGGGAGCACTGTCTCAAACACTGCTCCTCACTCTAAATTATGTTTGATGGATGACGATGCTACAAGAAAAAGATTTTTTCACATCTTGGGTTTGTTTTTTGTTACATTTTTTATATTTCTTTTTGTTGCAGTGCTTCTAGAGAAGAAGAAATTGAAGAGTATTACAGAAAGAAGTACGCAGATTCTGAAAGTGCTGCTGCTCGTCGTTTTGGTGATGGCGGAGAAGATATGTCCGATGAAATTACTCAACAGACATTGCTCCCTGGTGTCAAGTAAGTGACAAATTGAATGCGGAATCGAAGTTGAACGCGATATGGTTTGCCAGTTCCAGCTTGGTACCACCAACTTGATTGGCCGATCCGTCCTCGATCAACACACCAAAACCGTCGATGACATAGGTGTCGCCGGCAACCGGATTGGTATCCTTTCCAAACAGTTGATCGAACGTCAGAGCGCTGAGAACCGGTGATCGAGCGGCGGGTTCAATGTTGAGATTTTGAATCGTGATGGTATTGCCATCGTGACTCAAGATTTTTCGAGAAACACCTTGGGACAATCCCGAAGTGATGCTGATCGTACGTCCGACCAGGTCACCACCTCGAAAAGCTTGGAAGCGTCGGTACTCCCCGAAGGTCACCTCGTCGCGGTCGATGAGGAAGCCGTGCAGGTCAAGGCGTCGCAGGGCCCGGTCGCCGGGGTCGCTGCCGCCCTGGAAGAAGGGGCCGGCCGGGACGTAGACCATGTCCTCGGGGATCTGGTCCGCCCGCAGGAGGCGCACGTCGAGCTCGAGCTGCTGGAGGCGGCCGACCCACACGGGGAGGCGCAGGGGCGCCCGGCCTTCGGCCGTGAAGGTCAGCGCGTAGAGCCCCATGTCGGCGCGGGGCAGCACCAACGCGTCGCCGTCCGGGCGCAGCTCGTCGGCGTTCTTCTCTGTTTATCGGAGAGCCCACGCTTCAGAACCATACTTGACCGCTGTCATCACTGTCGCTTTCAATATTCTAATCTTGATTCGCAGACTTTTCTTCCTATTCTTTCAAACTTCTTAAAAGTAAAAACCTTGTCATATGTTTTCAGGCCTCGTTTGGTTTTTCTCTTGTTCCTGACTGCATAGCTCTTGCGGCCGCTCATGTTGCTTAATTGCTTAATACTCTATTTAATTCTTATATTTACTAATTTTCGTTCAAAGTCCTCATTAATCCATATTATTTAGGACACAAAATTGCTCACTTATGGTTTAGGCATCGAAGTTAGATCACTTGCTAACTCTAGTGGTGAGACAGGCGTGCGAATAGGCCTATTGGTAGAGAGCATTGCAAATGCAATGCGCTCATCCATGGATATGATGAATTCAGAACTTGAAAAAAAACAGGCTTTGACTGAAAAGTATCGCTCAGAGATAAATCAAGTCGTGGATGAGTGGTTAGAGCTTTCTCAACAAATGGAATCCCAAGCTGCTGAATTACACACCTCCAATTTGGATATCAGAGAAAAAATCTCTCAGATTCTTGTTGACCTACAGTTTCAAGACAGAGTTGACCAAATTCAAGATAGCGTAACAATTTCTGTACAACATTTAGCACACTGGATAGTCTAATTCATATTAGGTTTATTAGTTTCAACGTAAATTTACTAACATTACTAAGATAGAGAACTGATTTTGGCCAATTTATTTAAAAGTATATCCCTACCCACAAAAATCCTAATCTTTAGAACTATCAGTAAAACGGGTCTTTTTGATTGTATACTTCGAATTTCACCCTTCCTTCCGTTTGAAAATAATATTGCCATATGAGTGCATGCAGTTTATGACTATATGGGACAGGGGAGTCCTAAGAGCAGCAAAAACGGGCAAATCATTCAAGTGAAAATAGACTGACGGCATAGAAGTCGGTCAGATAGTCGGTGATCAGTTTTTCTTCCGGCTGAACGACCGAAAAGATCATCTCGACACTGTGTCCGCCCAAAAGCTGTTTGACACCGTCGGAATTGGCCGGACCGCATTCGATCACCACGATGTCATAGACATCGGCAACCGCGTCCATCACCCGTGGCAATTCGGATGAATGGTCCATCGCCTGCGCCGGATCCGCGGTACCCTGAGGCAGGATATGGGCGTTGGACAAGCGGTCCGCATGCAGGGCGTCCGGTGTGGAGCACTCGCCGGCAAGCACATTGGTGATACCCGGCAGATCCGGCCATTAAAATAGCAAACTATAATATCTATTCAATTTTTAATTCAAGGTTATTTATTTTGAACAGCTGACTCACAGTGCTTATGGAATGAAAGAAAATTTGATTGTATCGCCTTTTGAATGGAATCTATTTTGGCACACATGTCTAAAAGCTAATTAACGAGTCAGAGGCAACTTTGGACTGCTATATAAATTATAATGCAGAGTTGCCAACAAGTTAGGAACTAATTTAATATGAGCAGATATTGGCCACTTTCTACAGGAATACAGTCTACATGTTAAGGCAGCTTGCCTAAAAGCAGAGACTCAAGAATTATTTGCCGACACGGAGAAGGAGGTCTTCCTCGAAAGGGCGACCCAGCAATTGCATGCCGACAGGCAGCCCTTCGCCACCGGGATGGGTGCCGATAGGAACGACGAGCCCAGGCACCCCGGCCAGGTTGGCCGTCACCGTGTAGATATCGCTCAGGTACATCTCCAGCGGGTCGTCGACTTTGCTGCCGAGCTTGAAGCCGGGCATCGGCGTCACGGGCGTCAACAAGACATCGACCTCTTCGAACGCGCGATCGAAATCGCTGCGAATCAGGGAGCGGACACGCTGGGCTTTGCCGTAGTAGGCATCATAGTATCCGGCGGAATTCACGCTAAAAGAATGAATTTTGGAAAACTGAAAAATGTATCAGGCTTTAAACAACAGGTCTAGGAATCCAGCAAAAAATAAGCCGGCTCCTCAACACTACTTCGACTCTTCTTCGTCATCTTGAAAGGTGCCGAAACCTTTTCCAGCTGACCGATTTCCTCCAGCCATTCACAGGCTGCTTCCAGGTGCCATGGATGCAACTGCGAATAGGCAAACGCATCGCAAAGCTCTGAAAAAGGAACACTGCGTTTCTGCTTTTTCAAATAATGCAACAATGGCTTCAAACAGAGATCCGTATTCGCTTCCAGATATTTTATTACATATATATATTATATAATATAATATTACATATAATATTACAATTTTACTATTAAAGTTGAACGCATTTCATGGGACAATGATAGTGCTGGCATGCATCATTAAATATATGTAATTTCACAATTTATTTCCACTACTTTTGAAGGATGTATATTATTATTGATTTAATAAAAACTCCACTCTCTCACACATAGCCAAAGACCTAAGCTCATTAAAATGGTAGTAGGTTGAACAAATCTGATGAAAAGCGTAACATTCATGAATTGTATATTTACCCAGTAAAATTATCAAATAGCTCATGTTAACAGTGGGTGCACGTCGGTTGTCGCAGTTAAAATCCGGATTTCATCATTGGCAAATGCGGTTAATTTTTGCCCGCTTTCGGTGATCAGAAACTCCTCTGCCTCTTCCTCGATTTCCCGGTAAGTGACCGCCGGAACTAGCGGAATGCGTCGTGTTGGCATGTCGGCTCGAATTGCGCCCGCGCCGAACCTTCTTTCCAATTCACGTCCGCCAATTCGTCGAAGCGCAAGCAGCATTTCAAACGGATCTTCGATATCCATACCGGCCTGCGAAAACCCATTCAGGACACGGCGCGCAAATTGCTCCCCTTCCTTCAACAGGAGGCTTTGGTGTTAGAGAGACAAAGTAAACTTTATCGGCCCTTTCTATACCTTCAACTTTCTTAAACGACTTTGATGTTACATCAAACTCATAAATTCCTGGTTCAAGAGAACCTTTTGCATAAAGCATAAGATAAGTATCACCAGTAGCAGGACTGAGAGGAATAAAGGACATTACATTTCCTTTATAGGAACTAATTGGCATAGTGTTTTTCATTGGAGGGGCAGCCGAGGCCATATACATTAAAAGATCTTCAACTGATTCAAATTCTTCATATTCAACTTTCATGAAATATGATTGTCTGTTTCAGTATAATAACCTAAGCTCAGCTGAGCGAACTGCCATGCGCCTGACCATCCTCGGCTCCGGCACCGCTGTTCCGGTGGCGGGGCGGTTCCCCGCCGGAGTGCTCGTGCAAGGCGGTGGGCAGACGGTGCTGGTCGACGCCGGACCCGGCACGCTGCGCCGGCTCGCGGAGACCGGCGTGTCGCTGCACGACGTGACGGCGGTGCTGCTGACGCACTACCACACCGATCACACGGCCGACGTCTCGAGTCTGTTGTTCGCGCTGCGCAACCCGCGCTACACGGGACGGCCGCGGCTGCGCATCCTGGGTGCCGCGGGGTTGCGCGAGTTCTTTAGTCTTGAATAGTGCTTAGCGAATTAAGATTATCTGATGAAAGTTTGCCCAACATATGTTGCTCCTAATTTAACTTGTACATTTTCTAAAAAGAAGCTTAAATTAATAATTAAAACAGGGGAAAATAACATCCAAGAATGAACTAAAAAGTGCATTCACAAAAGAAAGCACAAGGTGCATTCGCTTATCGCCACATTTCTGCGTATGAATATCAAAATTTAATTGTGTTGCGAGAGCAACACTTTGGTTTTGTTGTGTTTTTTTTTTTGTTCCTAGCACCTCGATTTCAGCTTATTCCTAGAAAGAGGTAAGGGTCCCATTACCACCAAAAACTATAAAAGCACATTAAGGTATTTTCCACTAAAAAAAAAGAGTAAAGTTATTTGTTCTGCTTTTTAAATATAGGCTATATAAGATATATAATTTTTTAAAGTTTTTATTTTTTCTAATTTCCTAATTTTTTATTTTATTTTTATTATTTTATATTTTTAAAGATATATATGCGTAAGCTTCCACTTATCCATTTCAAACTAACGGCATCGATTTTCGCTGTCCTTGGTAATACTAAGCTTGAACCATTTAACAATAAAACTAGTTGAAAATTGAGAGGGAATACTTATCCATAACAGCATTGGAGCCCGTCACCCCGGTTCCAGCGGACGTCGACGTCCTCGATTCGAGCGAAGGCGCCCGCGAAGACACCCTCGGCCGAGAAGCCCACGATCGTGCCGCCCTCCACGGACAGGAAACGCGTGGACGAGGCCTCGATCCCCCGGGCGCCGGCGGCGCCGGGCGCACAGCTCGAATCCGAGCCCGCTTCGCACGACGCCGAGACGATCCGGAAGCCCGCGAGATCGACCGTCACGTCCTCGGCCCCGACGACGAGGCCGCTTGCCGGGTCGGGGACGACGAGATCGCTCGTCAAGCGGAAGTGGATCCCGCCCGCCGTCGTCTATGGATACCGATGGCAGGAAGGCTACTTTAGGGCAAATTTATGGTTGTGAGGCTTTCACTGGCTCGAAATGTTATTATTGTTGGTGAATGCAACCTATAAAGATAAATTTTAAGCCAAAAATAGAAAAAGTGGAAATGGGGGATAGTATCACCATCCCTACAGGAAATTGACTTTTCATGGACTTAATAAAGAATAAAGAAAAATCAATTCAGGAACAGACATCTGTTATAACATCGTTGAAACTCTCTGTTCATGTATACCTGCTATGACAATTTTCAACCTGTCTTTTTCCACGGATATTGGCTGCCAGGGTCGGAGCGGGGTAAGACAAGCCTTATTTTTCAAGATAGGAAAATTTGTCCTGCACCCATTCATTCTTTCATTAGACTTTATTATGAATTTTTTATTATGAGAGGCCATCTACCGTTGGCCGTTTAACATTAACCGAATAAAGTATATTATTCATTCTTTCATCATTAATTCTTTCATTATTCATTATCATATCCCCCCCGGTCGGTCGTGACTCTTCAAAGAAACGTGCAGATGG
Organism: Alatinidae sp. Z8VKAUB7J3; assembly: GCA_010016025.2. Classification (NCBI taxonomy): domain Eukaryota; kingdom Metazoa; phylum Cnidaria; class Cubozoa; order Carybdeida; family Alatinidae; species Alatinidae sp. Z8VKAUB7J3. The sequence continues at coordinate 58,604,323 of JAAAKM020721499.1, forward strand.
TCCGCCGTTCCCACATGTCGGAGCGTATTAAATCCCATAAAGCGAAAATAACGTTCGATTAACCAATTGCGCGCGCCGCCCTTCTTACAAGTGAGATGCTGAAAAGAAATTCCACACCACTAAGAAATGCAGAAGATGCTGTACTTTTTCTACAGAGGTACTTTAGTGAAAAGGGAAAGCAGAAAGACTATAATTCTATCAGGTACACATTTCTACTCACCACATTTTTTACTATTCAAAAGATGTTCTCATTTTGCATTATTTTGTAGGAACTTTTGGCTTATCAGACTTGGAGAAGTAGACAGGTCTATCAGGTATGACTGTGACACTTTAAAAGGGACGAAAAAAGTTCACATGATCAGACCTTTTTGTAAAGAAAGGCCTGTTATGATGGCACACTGCTCCTGCTGCACTCCGACCTCGAAATCCGAACCAAAGCCTGCTCCTGCCTTGCGGCTCTCGGCTCGAACGCCGAGCTCCGACCAAAGGTTACCATGCGTCGGTCAATTCACGCACATCCCCATCCACACTGACCTCCCTGCCCTGACCGTGACTGCAGATTGTGGCGCGGGGCGTCTCGGACCTTCTGACCTGTCTGAACAGCGAACACTTTGAGTTGATGTCGCAGGCCCTCCTCGCCGTGGCCGCCTTGAGCGAGGACGAAAGTGCCCGAGTGGCCATCATCGACTACGACTTCATCAAGCAGGTGGTGGATCGGGTAAAATACCAATAGCTCACAAAAATTTCAAAGTGGAAAATGCCATGAATATAATTATAGGCCCGAATTTTTGCCAAAAAAATGTGAAAATCAACGCTTTGATTTTGAATAGGTTTTCCATGGTTTTTACTGTGAATTCGGACCTGATGAGATAAACACAAGACCCTACATAGAAATACACCTTTGTCAAAAGACGACCAGGAGCTGAATCCAAGTTTAAAAAGAAATATTTAAATTGATTTGAAATTCAGCTTTTGGAAAAATGTGTGAATCAATCTGCAATCGCAGAGATTTTAACTAATTCAGATGAATTGGGCTTCGGCGGCGGCAGAATTGGCCACCGGGCCGGCGTGCCAGCCGGTCATACCGGCCTCTTCGGTGAGCTGGATAACTTTTTCCCGAGCGGCCTTTTTATCGCCACACACCAGCACGTCGCACTCAATCTCCACATCCTGCTGCAGCAGGTGCGCGGCGATGTTTTGATAGGCCGTGACCACCATGACGTCTTCGCCCAGGCACTCCTGAGCGCGCTTCCCGGCGCTGCCTTCCGGCGGCAACTGCACCGTGCCGACCTTTGGCGGCACCAACGGTACCGTCACGTCGATCAGGATTTTGCCCTTCAGGTTGTCTTTTGATCCGTCGGGGGCGGCGTCACCGACTCACCAAGCGATGAAAAGGATATGCCTTGGTTACGCAGGATGATGTGGCAAGACCCAACGTCTAAGTACTGGTGGCAGTTTTGAACGACCTGCTCGAGCAAGTCCGATACTTCCGCGTAGTTGGTTACCTGATCCTGAGTTTCGAAGATCAAATTCAGCTCTTCGTAGCGCGCAGTGACTTCCTCAGTCAACTCGTCGAGCTCGATGTGTTGGTTGAGCTCCTTCTGGACGCTTTCCAGGAGTAACTCAAACGCGTTGTTGTACGCCTGCTCTTGTACTGCCTGGGTTTCTTAAAGGGCTTTAATCCATTTACTCAATTTATTGCAAGAAATTTCTTGCTGTTTTCCAATAGAAAATGGTCAACAAAAATTCTGGAAACTACTTCAAATTGATTATAAATACTTAATATTTACTACTTCCTAGCACTTACACCCCCCCCCCTTAATGCACAAATATACAGCGCCATATAAATATTTACGCTATTTTTTTTAGAATAGCACGATTCTTATCTTCCCATCAATTTATTAGCTTTCGCCATAAAATTATAAAGAAGAAAAGAGTCGCAATAAAAAAAATATAGTTTGAATGTATATTGATCTATCAGCAGATCCGTGAGTTCCGCCAGTTCCTCAATGGCGTGAGTGGCACCATGCCCTAATAAATCTTCTCTGCTGAAGTATTTGGAAGTGATGCCTACGACAAACTGACATTTGGCATTCAGGCCCTCTTCAATATCGGCCTTCGTATCACCGATCTTAGCTACGTGGCTTGGATCAGTTACCTCAAAGTGTGCCATGATCTTTTCGATCATCAAACTGGCAGGTCTACCCTGGGCAACTTCTTCACTCGTTACAAAAAAGTCGATAAGTCCTTGCTGATCCCAACCCATTTTTGAAATGAGGTAGGTAGCGATCTCTCTGGTATATAAGCTTTGTGAAAACCTTTTCATAAAATGTTGCTGCCAATGATTTAAAGTGGGCTATTACAATTTCTTTTACTGCCCTGTCAGTTTGGACACTCCCCAGATGCTACTCCCCAACAGTTTTTTGTTCCCTAACCCACTTTTTCAATCCATGGAAGGATTTTTTCTAGGTAATGCTTGTGTTTTCATTACCAAATTATCATAGACATAAAAACATCAGCAGATTTGGGTATGACATTTCCAAAATAATACACTGGATGAACACCAATTCCCACGCCAAACCCAACAGACTCAAACCAACATTTGATAATTGCAAGGTTTCGGAACGGCGGCCTATGCCACGCAGCAGCGCACCAAAGAGATCGGTGTACGCAAAGTGCTCGGGGCCACGATTCCGCAGATCATCAGCCTGCTCTCGAAAGATATCATGGTGCTTCTGGGAGCCTCCTTTGTGCTGGCGTTCCCCTTGGCCTATCTAGGGCTCGACTACTGGCTCAACGATTTCCCCTACCGCACCGACATCAACCTGGGCCTGTTCGTCCTCGCCGGGGGAACCATTCTCCTCATCGCGTTCCTTACCGTGAGCTACCAGACTCTGCGTGCTGCCACCGCCGCGCCGGTAGAAAGTTTGCGGTAGTTAGCATTCCTGAATCAGCTTCAAACGACGATTCTTTCTCATTCGATATTTTTTTTTATGCTGCAACCAAGATAGTAATAAATACTTTGTTACTATCGTGGGCTTTGATTTATAGGTTTTCATCTATATTTTGTTTTTTTCATTAACATTTTTCTTTCTTCTATGCATCTTTTGTAGTTAGTACTGGAAATATCTATGTAGTGTAAGTAGTTGATTTTTTTTCATTTCCGACTATTTTACCATGTATTTGAGCCACGCGGGGGACAATGCTATAATAGTTTGATTTTTTGTGATTCAATCCTTTGGTCAATCCTACTCAAAAGATATTTTTAAATTGTTTTCAGAAACTACTAGCACAATAAGTGCAATGATGATGATTTGACGAGAGGGTGGACTTAAGCAATGGCGTCTTAATATCACAGCATCACCCTTACTATCTGTTTGTACGCAAAAGGGCAGTGGACACTTCAGTACGTTGTTACGCTCAAAATGGTCGAAGTTTTGAAACCTTTATGAGAATATTGGTGAAGTGGAAAATTTAAGTTCAACCACCACACTTGCTTAAGTCACTGGACATGAAAAGTAATTAGTCGCAGAGTATTTATAAAATAAATCAAGTTACACACTAAATTGCGATTTATGGAAGGCGATTGGAGAAATTGAATACCTATTATCGGAAAAGGATTTTATTAGCCGCGTGCGGGAGCGACGTAAACTTCGCGCAAGCCAGGATGTTGAGATTATCGACTATGCACCTGAATTTCGAGAGCATTTTCGGCAGTTGAATTATGAATGGATAGAAAAATTTTTTACGGTAGAAGAAGCCGATCGCCAATATTTGGATTACCCGGAAGAAAAAATTTTAACGCCAGGCGGCCATATCGTTATGGCGCGCTACCGTGGCGAAATTGTGGGCACCTGCGCCCTGGTAAAAATGGATTCGCAAACGTCTGAACCACACAAAGAAGGAGAAAATTTTTAAAGATATCGCTGAACCATTCCTAGATTCAGCTTCTACGAAAGACGCCATTAGAGAAGCTGGAAAGAAGGCCGTGTTTATTTTATCTAAGGCTGTATAAAATGAAACCAAGTCTTGACCAGGTCCGCTACAAGAAATTCCTCAAAATACTTGGATGGAAGTTTTAGGAAATATGTAGATGCAAAAACGCTCTCATCGACAAGCAATGTTTGTAAGTATAATTCGCTTCGAGCATATTTCCAGTAGTACCAGCGTGGAAAAATGTTGAGTGTCGACAGGATCCTTTGGGGAATACTATTTCGATTGGGAAGCCGATGAAGAATTTTCGGTGGAAGATCTTGGACCAGGCGAATGTGCGGGTGGCGCGTGAGAAATGATCGACAACCGCATGTTAGAAGCCGAGCAAGAACTCTATCATGCTCGAATCCTTGCAGAAAAACATCAGTATGGCATTGCGATCAATAAAGCCTATCGGGCCGTGGTTGCCGGAGCTAAAGCCATTTTGGTCACGGAGGGCATGGATCCCAACACGGACGCCGACACTTTGGCTGAATTCGACCGGCTTGTATCGGCCAAGAATCTCATGCCTGAAAACTACCGAAATCGTTGAATTGATGATGTCTCTTTCGGCTAAAATCTCACCATCAAAGTCGCGTAGTGCGCCTTCTAGTTCGTCGTCTGAATTACCACCTTGACCAGTATCATCACTGCCACCAGTAGGGTTCGCTGCTGAATCATCATCACCCGGGATTTCATTGCTAGTCTGCCAACCGCCGTCTCCGGTTGCGTTAGGGTCATCATCCCAACTCGGTTCATCCTGATTTCCCCCCGCGCCGCCAGCACCGCCACCCGCACCTGGAATTCCGGTTTCACCACCCGCGCTGCCAGAACCGCCAGCACTCCCGCCAGCTGAAGTTGATGGCGGCAAACACCAAGGTGTCCGCTTTCGCGCTGGAAAAGATCCGGTGTTGTATCTCAACAATCCGGACGGAATTGATGCCGAAAGCCGACGGCACGCCATGGATGCTTTGACCAAACTGCACCAATTGCAGCTCCAACAAACGCCTGATCCGGCCATCGAAAACCGAATTGCCCAATACGAACTTGCCTATCGAATGCAGGCGTCGATCCCTGAAGCAACCGATTTCGCCGACGAACCGGATTATGTGTTCAAAGAATATGGCGAAGATTCGAAAAACCCCGGTTCTTTCGCTGCCAATTGTTTGTTGGCTCGACGCTTTGAGTCCTAGAACCATCGATTCGTTTATGATTTAAGTAAGGCGACAGTATCTTGGTTGTTCAATGTTCAGAATAAAACCATAAAAGAGCTTTACATAATTAGGATGATGGGCGATTTTAACTGTACCACTTTTTCAAATTATTTGTGGGAAGGAATTCCCCTAACAGATCTAATGTTTTCAGCTACTATACCAGTTTTATGTTTCTTCCTGAGATTCTTAACATCGTAAATGTTTTATGGGCAAGATGTATTCAAGTTTTAGTATTTTTCGTTTGTCGTTAAAGCTTAATATCGTCGGAGGTTTTAGTAGTCTTATTTCACAATTTCACAGTTTCCATCCTCACCTGCATAAAAAACACACTAAATCATCACTTTTGCCAACAAAAAAGAATCTAGCTTTTGCAAGGTCTCTATTATCAATGAAATTCTTTGACCACCTTCTATTAAACGTCCTTAGACTAATATCCTCTCATTTAAGAGCACTACATTTCTTCTTGCGTCTGTAGAGGTCAGGAGGTATACCTTGGTCGTTGCAGATGAAAAGCATATGTAACCTAAGTGAAATATCAGTAGTGGTGTCAACTATACCTTTAGAGAGGAAAGATGGTAGCACTTGAGTAGGAAAATAAAAACCTACTACGTTACTTATTTCAATTTCTGTTCGTTTTGGATTTCTTTATTCATTGATTTAATTTTTTGTTCATTTTAAATTTGAATTATGAAGTAAGCTTATACCTGACAATCTGCTTTACCTGACAAGGTTGATTTGATCTGAACAGTTTTAAAGATTCCATTTTATTGTAAGTTTTATTTTATTTATACACTTACTTTACTGAGGATGGCTCTTAGATATAGAGCCGAAAAAATCTTATGGTTTAAAAAATGTTACGGTCTTTGGTAAATTTCCTTTTGTTTTACTCATTGTTATTTTTATTCTCCGCAAGTGAATGTTTCTCATTATGGTTTCATTATTCCCCGAGTCTATAACCTCGGAGATATATAAGGTTGGGGGCTTAAGTGAATGCACGGGATTTATATTCTATCAGGAGGTAACAGGCCATGGCAGAAGGCCTGTCCGTAATCTATTTGACTGGACGTAATAGAAATGCCTATTGAACCGTTGCGCTTTTATAGCACTATTATGAAGGGACAAATTGATCTTAGAGCCTCTATCCTACTCGCTAAAGGCCACAAGCCACGAGGTCATGCAGATGAATCATCCCAACCACCTTGTGTTCTCTGGTTAAGACAGGAAGAAGAGAAATGGCGAGGCCGAGCGCATCTCCTTCGGGCCCGGCCGCTATGGCACGCCGGTCTGGTCGCCACGCGGCGACCTGATCGCCTTTACCAAACAGCACAAGGGCCGGTTCCATATCGGCGTGATGCGCACCGACGGCAGCGAAGAGCGGCTGCTCACCGCCTCGTTTCTTGACGAGGGCCCGACCTGGGCGCCCAATGGCCGGGTGATCATGTTCACCCGCGAAACCCAGGGCGCCAGCGGGCAGGCCAGCCTCTATTCGGTCGATGTCTCGGGGCGCAGCCTGCGGCGGGTGCGCACCCCCGATGCGGCCTCGGACCCGAGCTGGACCAGTTATCTGCTGCGGGTGTTTTCCTGGAAGATCGTGCTCGGCTTCAACGGTGCGCTGAATTCAGGGCTGATTTCCCTCGGCTTCATCGAAAAGCCGCTGGAGTTCCTACTGTACAACCCCATTGCGGTGACCATCACGCTGGCCCATAGCTGGGTCGCCTTCGCCATCCTGCCGATCTATGTGAGCCTCGAGAAAATAGACCGGAACCTGCTGGAAGCAGCCACGGATCTCGGCGACAGCAAATGGAAACGGTTCCGACGCGTAACGCTGCCGCTGTCGATGCCGGGCACGATCACGGCGACCCTGCTGGTCTGGTAGGCCAGGGAAATGCCACCATCGTTATGAAATCAGGCTTGTATTTCGGTGGTTTCGACGCTAACCTAAATCCACAATTCATCAACTCTACCAACCAGCCAAGTGGCTACCATTCTGCTGATGTAGGAAACATGATTCTACTTGAAAACTGCAACTGCGTAGAAGTAAAAAACCTGGAACTGGACGGAAGCGAAGACGAACTGGCACAGCTGGGTGGTATCTATGGAGGCCACAGTGGTGACGGCTACCAGTTGGCCTACGACGGCGTCTTTATTGGCAACTCTAAGAACGTGGCCATTGACGACGTATTTGCGCTTGGTTCACTTCTGTCTCGGATCAGGGTTCTAAATTCGGTAGGTGAACTTTACAGCGCAGAAACTTTATTTTCTCCGGTCGATGAAAATGTATGTTTATAAAACAGACAAAAGATTCGTGTTGAATCAAATATTTCAGTCGCTTCTGTTTTGAATATTAGTCCCAGGGTCGGCAGGCGAATTTTAAATTGAAGAAACATTATTTTTTCTGACCACTCCATTTGTGATGGCAAACGTTTCGTTAGCCCCAAATGGAAGGCCATAAAGCACAGTCTTTGACAATTTATCACCCACAACATGCGGTAGGGCCATTTCAGTTTTCCACCTCAAACGACGCTAACATAATAAAGTATTTAGAATATCACTTCTTTCATTTTTGCCATAACATGAATTTTTTTATCTGGAAACTGGTGTTGCTTTAAGTGCTACATTGAGCAATTGAGCCCAATTGTGTAAAACCAAATTTATACTGATGGCTAGTCGATACATTATACTGATGGATGTCAATTGTATGATACATTCTGTAAGTTAAATAAAAATTGAACAAGTTTAAAGATTAGAAGCACAGGAAAAGGTTTTGGCTTTTTCTTGGCAGGAACTAGCAAAGAATGGCAAACGTTACTGTAAATTCCTCGGTGCCGTTGAGTCCGGTGACCAAGCCGATCCCGGTCAGCTCGTTCGGCATCGCGCCGGCCAGACGGGTGATCTGCGCGACCGGGACCTGGATCTTGGTCTGTGCCGTAGCGGCGCTGCAGACCAGTAGGGCCAAGGCGATGGAGCGAATCGTCATGGTGGTGTTCACGTGATGACTCCTAGAACGGCCACGCCGCCCAGATCAGAGTGTCGAACACGGTGCCGATCGGTCCGCGCGAAGTAACGCGGCGGTTGGCACCGGTGCTGACCAACGCGATGCGCGCGTCGGCGACGTTTACCGAGCTGACCTGGTTGTTGGGCACAAATAAAGCATCTTTTAGCCGCAAATGCTTCTATTTGACAAACTAAGAGCAAACACATTTGCTTTCCATTTCTAAATCTCAATGGGCTTGCTAGAGATGACATAACTAATAAAACTGTGAAGAGATACTTGCAGGAATTCAGTACTTACAGGAGTGTTCAGAATCCAAAGCATTACACCCGAGTGATCTATCATATGAGTTAAAGAAAATATAACCTGTTCTGCAGCTAATAATTACCTGTTCTGCAACTAGCCTAGACTTGACACTCCACCTGTTGAATTTTTGAGGCAGTTTTCTCAGCCCAAGTGATCTGGAGAATGTTGTCGTACGAAGTCGAGGATCGACCACAGAATTGTTCCGACTTGCGCGATGAGCTCCAAACCGTTCTCTCCGATCTAGGTGTCGATTCGGTCGTCCAGATTGTCGAAATCCTGATCGTTGAAGATGACGATGACGATGTGAAGCGGACGATCAAGGTCCTGGAAGAAACCAATCGTTCAATCAATGTCACCGAAGTCTCCTGTTTGAAAGATGCACTCGATCAATTGAAAAGGAATGACTTCAACCTGATCTTGCTCGATCTCAATCTTTCGGACAGTACCGGGATTCATACTCTTGCCAGTATGCAGGAAAGAATAACACGGTAATTATGCTAATACATAATTTAGATATTTTGGAAAGTTTGCGAAATGGAACAATGTAATTAAGGCAAAAAAAATATTTGAGGTAATGATGAAGGAAAATGAAGCACAGTGAACGCTGTGGCTAGAAGATATGCGACAGCAAGGATTGCAACGAATCACAAATGAAAAAGATGGGAACGAAATCTGTGGCTAGAAGAGAAGCAACAGCGAGAATCATAACAAATCCTTTGAAATATATGATCGTGGGAAGGATAAATGGGAAAGAACAATCGGATTCACGCCCTTAGACCTTAGATCCTCCTGGCTGCCACCTGCCGAAAGGTGACCTGTTGCGGGCGCGGACCACTGACTTTGGTAAGCCGATTGAGCTTGGCACGCGTATGCATTGACCCAAACGCAAGCACGGCCTCTTTCCCTTCGATCTCTAAGATCTCCGCCGTTGCTGTCCCGCCATCCAAAACCACTTGATCCCCAACGTCTAAGCCAGCGTTAGTAATAAGAGGGGTATCCGGGGCGCGCTTTTTAGGCCGAGCCTTGCGCGTGCGAGCCTTCTGCCGCCGCTCCACTTTTTCGCGACGCTTGGTGACGTTTTGCTTGAGCGACTCCAATGCAGCCCGCGGATTATTTTTTCCCGAACCCAGGCGGAGTAGGAAAAGAATTCGTGAGAAATACCGTACTTAGTATATCGAGAGGAAGGGGGGGGGGGTCCGTTTACCCTCCGAAGAGATAGCCAGAAATATTAGTGGTGGCACCCTTGACCGAGAGTTTGCCCCTTTCAATCGTTATATAACGATTACATATTACAATAGGGGTTGCCACGAGGTATACCACTCCAATAAGTGGTGCCATGGTTGGTTCCACTCCAATACCAAGGATTTTTGACCTTTTGAACTATGTTGAACAAAATGACAATCTCAAAATTTTAATTGAATGACTGTAGTGTTGGGCAACTTTCTGATGAGCGGCGATCGACAATGGAGTAACGCCTTGCCGTAACTGTTTCAGCATGCCCGGATTCACAAAGTAGGTCACGACGATATCCATTTGGGGATTGTGGTCTAATGCCTGCCGAATGATCCCTTCCAGCCCGCGGATGCAATTCTCGGTAGAGTGACCTGCGTCCTGGTCGTCGTTGACAGCAAATTCGATAAAGAACAGGTCGACTTTTCCCTTGTCGAGCACATGGGATTTCAAACGAAACGCCCCTGTTGTTGAGCAGGTCGAGGAGATGCCAGCTTGAGTGAAAGTAAAGCTTGTACCTTTGTTGTTACCATTGCCACATTACAACGGGAACATATCAAATTCCAAATCAATCAACTCTGTTGGACGATCCTTGTCTTGTGTCTTACGGTGGGTCAGCTCAAGTACCTTATGCACAACATCTTCAATGGTCTTATTTGGTACGTGTTGCCCTGCTGCCTAGTATTTACCAATGATTCCGCCGCCTACGTTTCAGGGATGCTGTTTGGTCGTAAATTCACACAACGACCCTTTATTAGTTTTTCACCCAACAAAACATGGGAGGGGTTCATTGGTGGGGGGATCTGTACAATGATTGTGGGCTGGTACCGAACGCTTACGCCGCTAACAAAGCCTATGCGAACACGGATAAGACCGGTGGCAGCCTCAGAGCCCTGGAGGGTCGTGCCTTTGCCAAGGCCGCTCAGATGTTGAATACCGCCGCTGTTGGCAGCGAGACCGATCTGCGTCACGCGCTGGAATACAATCTGCGGCTATGGACGCTGGTACAGGCATCGGTGACCCACCCGGAAAACAAACTGCCCGAAGACATTCGCAGCAAGCTTCTCAGCCTGTCGATGTTTGTCGATAAATGTACCCAGCAGATTTGCGAAACCAAGAATGCGTCATTCATTGGCGCGATGGTTGGTAGTGCCAGTAGTAGTAGCCATAGAAGTAGGAGTAAAAGTAAGAGTAGTATTAGCAGTAGTAGTAGCAGTAGAAGTAGCAGTAGTTGTAGGAACAGTATTAGCAGTAGTGGTAGTGGTAGTAGTAGTAGTAGTAGCAGTAGCAGTAGTAGTAGTAGTAACAGTATTAGTAACAGTAGTATTAGTAGCAGTAGTAGTAGTCGTAGTAGCAGTAGCGATTGTAGTAAAAGTAGCAGTAGTAGTAGTAGTAGCAGTATTTAGTAGCAATAGTTGTAGTAGTAGTAGTAGCAAAAGTAGTAGTATTTGTGGTAGTAGTAGCTTTCGCCGGTGCAGGTCAGACGCGCTGCATTTCTGTTATTCGGAATTTCGATCATTCTACTTCTGATAACCCTGTTTGTTGGGGCCGAAGTTAAAGGTTCGAGACGCTGGATCAACCTTGCCGGGTTCTCGTTACAGCCTTCGGAATTTGCAAAGCCTGCTTTTGTAGTAATTACTGCCTGGCTTTTTGCCGAAAATTCGCGCAGGCCGGATATTCCCGGAAATCTATTTTCAATCATTCTATTTGGCATTGTTGCTGCACTTTTGATTGCGCAGCCCGATTTCGGGCAAACCATGTTGATTGCGCTAGTATGGGGCTGTGTTTCTGCTGACCATTCTGGAACAGGAATAATAAAAAAAAATTCTCAGCCCTCTCACACTGCCCTTCAATAAAATGTCCTCTATTAATATTTATTCTTCCAATTTCTACAATTATCCCTGAGCAACACAATTTTTCACTGTAGCTTCCTACAAAGCTTAACCACCAATTAATTTATCCTCTACCCATATTGCAAGGAATCCACATCATCTCTGTTATCTGCATTAAAGAAAAAATTTTGGGTTGAGGTACTAACTCTCTACACAAACAGATTGTTGGTAATTGTATCTTTTTTTGAAAACTAAAACTTTTATGTTTTCTTTTTTTTTTTTTATGGTGAAGATTTTGGTTTAGTCCGAATAAGCTGTAAGGGGCTTACGGTCGGAATGCTATATTTCAATATGGAAGTAAAAAACAGCCACATACAAACCGTTTTGTTTGAAGTAATCATCGTCTAAGTCGCCTTACGACCTTAAAGTGGTAGCCCATTCCCAGAACCAGGAGGTTTAGAGGTTAGACTATAATCTCAGCAGTTTTGACAGAAAATTTGGACTATAGGCCAACTTTTTTAAAAACGAGTATAAAATTTAAATTTCAATAGAATGTGCGAAGACCAATAAGATCCCCAATGGGGCAGGTGATACTTACGGCTACCTGGCCCTGGTGGAAAAGGACTTGGGCAACACGGATGCTGCAAACGCCGCGTTGGGCCGAGCCCTTGACCTTCAGCCGGGTTATGGCTTCCTGACCAATGTGGTGCAAAAAGCCCTGGCCAAATGAGGGGAGCTTTTCCTCAACTTTCCCGTAGCGCCGTACTCACCGGTAAACGAGCGGCGCGGATGGCAGGTAGCAGGCCACCAAGGAAACCGATCACCAGAGCAAGGACGATCCCTTCGGTCAGCAGTTTCGGGGTCACAGCAAAGGCGAACACAACCTGTGAGAAACTGGCTGGTCGTTCAAATTGCTGTCGATGAATGTCATCCCGGCAATGATTTTCGGTACCGTGTTGTCAGGGCTGTTTGCCCTTGCTATCGGCTTTGTATCCTTGCGTCGTTCGGGGATTTACTTCTCGATCCTGACACTGGCCTTTGCGCAGATGTCTTATAATCTGGCCTATTCAGTGCTGACCCCGATCACCAATGGTGAAACCGGTCTGCAGCTTGAACAGGCCGACCCGCGTGTTCTTGATCGTGCAGCTGGCATTGTGAATGATGGATCGCTTCCGACCCCGAACCTGTTCGGGATTGAAGGCATCGGTTATTCGGGGACCCTTTTTGGAACGGCTAATCAGAAGCAAGTCGTCGAATGCAGAAGCATAAGAAGTGATTCCCCCCTAAAATAAGGCGATCTCCCTAGAAATTAAAGCCCTGATTATATACTGGTTTCATTAAAGTGCGAATGATACTCACGTTACGTATGGGATACAAAAAGGACGACTAAACACTTCATACCTCTTTTGTTCCAAATCACTTCGGAGCAGCAGTTTAGAGTGGCCGGCATAACCAATCTCAATAGAGGAGCTTTTTCTTATCAAGTCTAGATAATATTACCTGATCGATACAATGAAAACTAACTTCTCACTGGGGCCGCGAACGCGATCGGATCGGTGCCGAACAGCGCCCGGCTTCCGCCCCAGGGCGCCATCGCGCCCGGTGAATTGGCAAACAGCAGCGCCACGAGCCCCTGCATGGCGAGCGCCTCCACGGGAAGTCCGGCCACCCCGGCGTGGTGAGACCGGTAGATGCCGGCGATCGCGATCCCCTGCGTCGTGCACATGTCGGTGAGTTCGCTCAGCGCCAGCTCGATCGCGGGAAACGCAAAGCCGTTGCCGGCGTCGATGCGCACGACACCGGGCCTTGTTCTTTCCGCGCGCGGCACCGCGTGGCCATCAGTCTTGCCTAAAGAGAAATAGTAAATATTTCGGCTAAATTAATGCTAGCTAAACCAACATTCGCTGATCGGGGAGACAAGCCAAGGAAAACCCTGGTGGCGAGACGAGAATATGTTCCGATTATCTTTATAAGGGTACTAAAAGGTATTTTTCAAAACATAGGGGGATAATTGCACCACCTCCCCATTGGTGCCCTGTTTTGAACGTAATAAAGAAACAAGTTAATCATATGAATAAAACTCTGCTAAAAGCCTAAAAAGCTATTAAAATTGGCTGTTTTTGTATGCAAAAGCATGTTGTCTTTTGAAGCAGTTAATTATAATTTTCTAAAAGATCGACCGTCGTCGCTTGGCTTCTAGGCATGTCTTTCGCAATAAAGGGAAAAAGGACTAAATCGATGGACTTAACAAGGACGGGGTTATGTTTTTGCCTGATATTGACATGTAACGAAGCTTGAAATTTATATAAATGACGCCATGAGGAGGTAGGCCAAATCCGAAACCTAAATGTACATTACCTAACGTAACCTAACGAAAATGCCAACTAAATATCTAATTAAAATATAGCTACAATGTAGTTTCCCACCGAGCCGAAGCTAATTTCCTGATTTAAAGACCATGAAAACCGGTTATTGTCTCATTGTTCCGTCGCCAACAAGCTGATGAAAGGCTTTATCGGAACAGCCAATATCGACACCAATTCACGTCTGTGTATGGCGTCCTCTGTTGCCGGTCATAAACGCGCCTTCGGCACAGACACAGTTCCAGGGTGTTACGAAGACTTAGAAATCGCCGATCTCGTTGTCCTCGTTGGCTCAAACCTCGCCTGGTGTCATCCTGTTCTCTATCAAAGATTGGTTGCGGCAAAGGAATTGCGGCCCGAGCCCAAGGTTGTGGTTATTGACCCGCGTCGTACAGCGACGTGTGAACTGGCCGATCTCCACCTTGCGATTGAACCTGGCCCTTTAAAAGCTTACACTTCAGGGAAAATGCAAACAACGAAAAGCCAATTTGGGCATTTATTGGAACACGCGGCTGGAACACGAATGTAAACGCACACGGACACGAATGTATGTAAACACTTGGTGGTGATCGGATTCGTAGCAACGCTCTGTGAAAAATCCCGTCGGGTCTGTGAAAAATCCGGTCGGGTCAGAGGTATACCGAAGGATTAGGCTATGATCCTCATTTCAACAGCCCAGTGAAGAAACTTGGCCTTGAAATACAAGCTGCGTGAGGTTTAACTTTGTCTAAATACATATCGAGAACAGCATTCATTGACAGTTTACCATAAACTTTCGCAAGGATTAGCGTGTCATCAACATGTTAAAGATTCAAACATACCCAACACCCATAACATATCTTGGTTTAGAGCTCGGTAAATGGTCAGTACAGAAATCAACAACACTGCAAAATTGATCTTTTTCTTCGCCGCCACTTAGGCCACCAATGGCAAAACCAGGTGCATCACGCAACAGCATGGCTGTAAAAAAAATCAAAACAGAATCACAAGATTGCACAACTATATAAGCATGCTAATATCCAAGAGTTAGAATTCGTACCTCGTAAATAAAACGCATGGATTTAGAAGACACTAGCTTCAAAGGAATGATTTGCGCACTTTTCTTATGTTTTAGATTAAGCGCCCTCTACTACCAAAACTGCATAACTGCATATCTGAATTCCCAACTTTTCTAAATTTTTTAAGGTTTTCATAAATGCGTAAGTTTTCACTTAACCGGTTGAAACAGTCAGGTTTCATTTTCGTTGTCCTCAGTATTTAAGTTTGCTTTTTTTTTTTGGACCTGCTTTGCTTTTTCTTCTGTCTTTCTTGAGCTGAATCTCATTTCCATCTTAGTGGAAATGGTTATGTCTGGTTAAAAAACCTCAGTTTCGTCAGTGTTGGTAAGATGTATTTTTTAAATTATTTATCTATGGGACGTTTTTATTCTTTTTTTTTTCGAAAATCCTACATGCAAAAGTAGATCATCATGCTAAGTAATTTGCTTCCTGCTGAAATCAGGCCAGTACCCTTGTAATTAACATATCTACTCTTATCACCTTTCTTACAAAGAGGTTTCATTGAATTTTTTCTAATATCACTAAGTATTTCCCCTTCTCCCAAAATTATATTCCTGTTCTTCAGTGATTTTTCTATAATTTCATAACCACTATATTTCAAAAGCTCATGAACTGCACTATCGACACTAGGCCTTTATTAAAGTTTTCGAGGACAAGCATCCCGACGAGGCGACGACAAGTGATCAGATCTTGGAGATGTACTATCAGCAAGACACGATTGTTGGTGGTGGTGCGGACGACGATGCCATGGCCGACGATGGGATCTAGACGAGTCATAATTAGTATCTACCTCAAGTTGAAACGTACTGTGATTACTAGGATCGTACTACGCGAACTGTTATTAGTCGCGTTGTGGCCAAGAAGACACTACGTTTTGTTCGTCACCTCTTTTGTCCCCACCCGACGTCCGGGGGTGAGTTTCATGGTCTTTGATGGCGGTTAGTGTTAGGTCTTTGAAATCCATTCCTCTCATGGACTGTTAAGTTGAAGAGAATTAAAAATGAAACAAAACCAAATGGTTCAGAAACTGTGCTTATTTGTCACTTTGCAATTGAATGAGGGTATATTAAGATAGAATGGTCTGTCTAGCAATTAGGTTAATGGGCTATTACCATCCCTGCTTCTCTGATATTGTTGGCAGGGGAAGCTAAAAATGTGGACAGTGAAGTGGAAAGAAAATAGACCATAGTTGAAATTTTTTGTCACTAAAAAACAATTTTTTCAACAATTTGTTGTAAAATGTTTAATTTGATAATGTTTTCATTTGGTTTTTGGCCCTTCTTTCACTCCCACGGTTGAAGCGAGGTTGCTGTAGACTGGAGTGCTAAAAACATCAAGCGATGGTAGAAACAACGTTTGAAAGTACAATCAAAACGGGAAGGATGGGATGTCTGTATTTTGCTTTTCGATTCATCGTTCTTTCCAGACCCACAAAATCGAAGATTCTTTACGCGAGAGCACAACAATCACCACCACAGTTGAGACATGTAGCCAGTAAAAGGACCGCAGTCGTTTAGAAATGCTTTATGGACGAAAATGAAGCCCGTCACATGACAAGACCACGGGCATACTAGTTCGGGTGGGTACGTATCCCATCCTGATGGAAGAGATGAGCTTGGGCTGGAAGTGGTTTCCGGTATTTATTTTGTTCAACTTACCGCGGTAAGCAATAGCCTGGCTGCATTTAGCCAATCAACTCAGAAAGCGATTTTAGTCCGCTAAGAATCGTTTCCATAGCGCAATTTGCCAATATTGACTCAAAAGGTTCTTATCGCAAATCCCGGTATCTGTCCGGAATATCCGGGTCGCGTTCAGATCGCGGTGGTGGATTTGTCGTATTCAAAGGTGGGCCTGGCCGGTACATAAACCATCCCCCGCGCGGCATAAATTGCCCGCTCCAGGTTGAGTAGTATTTGTATTTTTTCTTCTTCAAAAACTCATCAGAAAAAGAAATTGCTTCTGGCTAGCCTAAAGAATAAACCAAAGAGAATAATTAGATTAAGGTCCTATAGTTACTCCTCCTCAGAAGGAAACGTTATAAAATTATCAAAACTTCTCAAAATATTTTTAAATTACTTGCTTATATCATTCCTAAAAGTGCCTCACATTAATTCCCCTCCCATCCTATTGTGCAAATATATAGCTTGAATTACATGTTTTCCATGTATTTTACCATACGCTGCTCTTTACTTCAAATTGATAGAACGACAAAGAAGCCACATTGACAAAATCGGAACTGATTTGTATTTTTATCATAAATTGATGTACCTTGTGATAAAAAAACTAACAAATCTGCATTTCTTTCAAACATTATTCTTGAAATCTTGTCCATCACATGAATAGAATCATTTTTCATTTCTTCGATTATTTTTGTTTCTAACTCATTGGAATAGTCTTGAAAAATTATGAATCCAGGAATTGAGATTGTAGGAATAATAATTCCAAGTATTATCAAAAATAACTGATTTTGTATTTTCATGTTGATTTTTCATATAGAGAATTTATGAATCTGGGTTCAATAATTTCATTCAGGTCAAGACTATTGTTAATCGGCGGAGCGACTGCGCCTTCAAGAGGAGGAGCCCTCGGTGCGCGGCTGGTTGCCGTGCGACGACGAGGTCACCCCCGAAGAGATCGTGCGGCTGCTCAGCATTTGACGCACCCGCAGGGCCAACGTAAGAGCGGCCGAGGAGGACACGGTTGAGCGACCGTTACGAGACCACACCGAACCTCGCGATCTTCTGCGACTTCGAGAACGTCGCGATCGGCGTGAGGGACGCGCGCTACCAGGCGTTCGATATGTCCCTCTTGCTCGAGCGCCTGCTCGATAAGGAGAAGATCGTTGTCAAAAAGGCCTACGCCGACTGGTAAGTAGATCTACTATAGAAAATTTCTGATGTTTTTGGATTGATTTTCTTTTCAACGCGGTTGGTTTCCAATAGCCGTTTTTATTGTTGAAACTTTTACTAGAACAATCGGATGGCTTTAAGAAGGCGATACTTTTTGGAGAATGGAACTTTTCTTAATAAACACTTCATATTAGTGCTTTTGAGAATATAGAGTTCTAAATATATGCTTTCAAAGAAGAGCAAGCTGTCTTTCAGTTGTCCGAAGTAACAAAAAGAGCTTTTTTCCTGCTATGCTACTTTGAAAGGGTGGTAAATTGATACAGGAGCGACCACTCGAGGGTGAAAAGCGTCTCTTTAGAGAAAATTGATGAAGTCAATTTTAGCTTTGAACGCCCTAAGCGTGAAGCCACGCGAGGGCTGGCTGCAAATCACTCTGCAATTTGATACAAATCCGGGTTAACGAAGCCACCTCCAGCCTCAATTATTACTCAACTTCAAACAACTTTCCCGGCTCCACATCTAGAGCCTCGGCAATCCGGGTGATCACTTTAACTGTTGGATTTCGATTGCCCGTTTCTATTCCGCTGACATAGGTCGGGTGAAGCCCTGCCCGTTCGGCAAACTCCTCCTGTGACAACCCGCGCTCCCTGCGTCCTTACAGTTTATTCCCATGAACTGTTAGATATCATGATTGCATCAGTAGCTGCAGACAAATAACGAGCGAACTAAAACCCACAGTGACCGATATCAACAAATACTAAAAAGTATTTGTTAATATACAAATACTAAAATAAACTAAAATACTAACAAATACTAAAATAGCGACAAAGACCACTTTATGCATTTCCATATCAAACAAAAACAACTTGGAAACAAAAGGGAAATTTAAAAAAGTTTTTTTTTAACATTTTTAGTCTTAATTTTCGCATTTTAATGTAAGTTCTCATATATACATACATACATACATACGTCAGACTACCGGCGTTCTGGACAATGATGAACTGCCATGGAAGTTCCGTGACCATGCCCTGTTTGTCGCCTTTGCCCCGGTCGATAACCCGCGCTATGCCTGTGCGGTTGTTGTTGAACATGGTGGCGGCGGTTCCAGTGTTGCCGGACCAATTGTCCGCGACCTTCTGCAAAAGGCGCAGGAACTGCAATCTGCACGCCAAGGCATTTCTGCGGCCAACCTGCCAACAAGCGCCCAACTTCGCCCGAACCGCCGTAATGACGAGAGTGAGGGCTGATCCATGGCCATGAGCAAATTCCGCATCGGTGAAGATCCGCTTGATAGTGGAATGCTTGCAGAAAGTGCGTGGTAGTAAATATCGCTATCGGGGTGGCACATCAACCAGCTTTGATGCCCATGGTTCAACAGGTATTGATGTTCAAGAAGAGTTCTGAGCTCCTGGCCGCCCCACCTCATCCCCGATTCTGTCAACAATAATTTCAACTTGCCCATTGGACCTGTAAGATTGGATTCAATGAGGTCATGTTATAGAAGGTTTATTGTCGCGACCTTACCGCAACATTACATGTTGGTTAGGTTTGCTACTTAAGATTGCGCAGTGGCTAGTTCAGGTGAATCGTATTACCTAGAATTTGCGTTGGTCCCTGGTGGTGAGATCTCGTAGCTTGAGTGAGGAGAAACGGTCTGTTCGACTGGTAGAAGAGATCGGGGATGAAACACCACTTGTTGCCGTGGCGCCAGATGCTGTTCTACTACTGAGGATGGGTAGCCAACTTTGTCATCAGATGACTGGCCCAAGAAGGACACCGGATCAGCACCACTTTCTCTACAGCCAACTTCCGAAAGAAGCGTTCGGGGACTAGTAGCGGATGCTGTTGACGTCGAGCCCAACGGCAATCCTGCCTGCTCAATGAGAGAGCTCCCCAACACAAGTGACGATAGGGCACAAGGCATACACAGCAACTACCCAACTAGTGAACAGTACCCAGTGAACTGTACCCGGTACCCAGTGTCTGCGGTTGTCACAGAAAAATTCTGAAGTCATAAAAAATTGCACTAAAGACTTATTTTTCTTTTAATTTGTCTTTTTTTACTTTTTATTACGACTAACAAGGGTCACTCTTTATTTATCATCTATTATCATGGCGTTCTAAAATATGATGATTTTCAAGCTAGAAATTCCCAAGAATTTCAAAGGTAATTTATCCTCCCCCTCCCATTTCTAATAGGTTGAGTATTACCTTCCAAACTTTAAACATACATTCCTTTGAAAAGTGGTTGGAGGACTGTCAGTCCCTACTTTGCCCTTTTTGTTTGCCATCCCTCCAAAAATATTCAATTAAAATTTAGAAATAACCTTCTTGTTCAAAATAGTCTGAAGATAAATTAAGTATGCCCACAGGGATGACATAATCCCCTACAGGTTTGAGGGAGATGCCAAATGCAATAAAACACACTGTGTGTATACTGGTTGTCAGAAAGGTTTATCAGCAATATCTAAGCATAAGCTAAGGGTATTAAATTCAAAATTTCAAGGGATGTTGAAGAGCTATCAGAGGGCAACTTGTCCCCTTGCCCTTTTGAGTATGGACTTCGTCAAAAATACTAATGCCCATATCGTTGCATCCCAGTCTACCAAGAGCCAATACGCTGGGCGGATTGTCCTGACCGCAGGCGCTAATGACGTCGGCCGGAAACTGGATATCGTAATCGTGATATTTCTCAATGCTAATTGTTTGAAAACAACTATTAACAGAAGTATTCCCGTGAGCGTCCGTAGCTATAAAACGGCGGATGATCGTTCCATCGCCGCATTCGCCAAGGTTGAGATTTGGCGTCATTTCTTCCCACTCTGCGCCCATGCAATTGTCCTCTGCCGAAGCGACGCCAAACAAATTTTGCGACGGAATTTGACACTGTAGCGATGATGAACCAGGTGGAAAGGCTCGGGGGGTTGGCAATTACTTAAGCAAGTTTTTCTCCAATTCAGAAGGCGGGTGGCCAAAATGCTCGCGAAAAGATCTGGCAAAATACGAAAGATTATTGAAGCCGGTTTGAAAGGCAATCTCGGATATCGAACCGGCCTCACTTTCGATCAACTTTTTAGCGCGCTCCAGGCGCATAGATCGAATAAATAGCGATGGCGTTTGATCGGTTAAAGCCCGCACCTCACGTTGAAACTGTCGTTTGGTCATGTTGAAATTTTTCTCGATGGGCTTTCTGTTAACTACAATTTGATTTCGCTCCCCCTGTGTTTCTTCTATGTATTCTGTTTTAAAGATTTTAAAGGATGTCAAATCAATAAAGAATGGCTCCCGTGTTGCCCATTTTTCATCTTTAAAAATTTTCTATGTTCAGATACATTCCGGACTTTTAGATTTATGCAGCGTGGTCGGTTAGCTAAACTTCTTCTGAGTTGACAAGTAAAAGGCAGGTTGCATAGTCTTCGCTCCCTTCCCCCTCCCCATTACTTTTTATGAGTTTTTGATTTCTTGTGTACTTTGGTGTTCTGGCAGTCTTTCTACTGGTCGGGTGCTCGACGCCATTCGAGTCATCTGGAAAACTCCCTGAAATGAAAATCCGAATCCCACTCCTTTCCCTAGCTCTCCTCGGCCTCCTCAACCTAGGGATCCTACGGGGCGCTGAACCCTTCGCTCTCCAACCCGGCACCCAAATCCGCTGGGCGGACCGGGAACAAGCGGCGTCGCTCCTACAAACCAGCGACACCTTCACAAAAAGCCTCAGTCCCTTTGACCGAAAAGTCCGAACCGGCTCCCCGACCGATCGCGGCCCAGAAGCTTTCCGGCGCTACGCTAGCGAACAAGTTCAAGCTTGGACCCAAGCCGAGATCGTATCGATCTCACCTCTTCCAGCCGAAGTTAATATTGCAGATTCCTCAAATGGAGAGAGATAATATGCGCTTGCAGCATGGCAAAGGTGATGTGGAATATAATGAATTGGAATTGTTTTTTTGCATTTTTCTAATAAAAAAGAAGTAACAATTCGTTCGTATTCCTGTTCAAACAAGCGGGAAAAATGATTTGGTACAGTATATAAGTATTCTCCGCGCCATCTTTGAGTATGGGCGAATCTTGCGTTGTAATGGCTAACGTGAAAACCTGGGTTCCATCCAAAAGCTATAGCGTCAAGGTCTTCAACGGTTATCCCTGGCTTAAAATGCAACGTGAAAAAGGAAAGTCTTAATAAAAAGTTTGTTGAAAGTGACATAAGTTTGAAAATTTCCATCTACACGCAGAAATACTTTGAAATTGAAGTGGAAGTGAAAGTCAAGAAAATGAAAATCACACAGACGTAAAATAAACTTTGATTGTGTTACTTTTTTTTTATTAAAAGTACTCTGACAATCACAACCGTTTGAAAATATCAAGATAATCTAGACAAGAAAATTAATTCGAAACTGAGCTGGAAATTCTTCATTGTGCTGAAATAATCACCCAGGTTTAAAACGTACTTTAAAAGATCCGTGCTCTGCAACAAGTATTCTATATTTTATAAGAAGAGTTTGTAATAGTTTAGGATGTATTTTCGTTTTGTAAGAATTATTTTTGTTTCGTTGTTATAGAAGGATTATTTTTTGTTTTGTAAGAAGTATTCCGTATTTTGTAAAAAGAATTTGTGATTATTTAGGATATATTTTGGTTTTGTAAGAATTATTTTTTTGTAATAAAAGTTTGTGATTTCTTAGGATGTATTTTAGTTTTGTAAGAAATATTTTTCATTTCCTAAGAAGTATTTTGTATTTTGTAAGAAAAATGTGTGATTTCTTTGGATGTATTTTTGTTGGTGATCTCCATTCCTCCCGGCACATCGCTGAAGTTCTCTCTGCACGATCAGGATGACATCATCTCCAGCCGTCCGATTCTGCTCCGCGTCCAGGGAATCGATGACCGGCCTCCAGCCATTGACGTTCGGGCAGAAGGGATCGACAGCGCCATCACACGTCGTGCCGTGGTCCGGTTCTCAGGTTCCATCCGTGACGACTACGGCCTGACGGCTGCCGGATTTGAGTTTCTGGTGGACGATGAAACTCAATGGAGACCGCGGCCGTTCTCCCACTCCCTGAGTCAGGGTTCAACGAGATTCGTGCTGGGAGAGACGCTGGAATCATCAATGGGAAAGTGCAGTTCAGCCGTTTGAGATTTGTTATCCAGCCACTCGATCCAAGCGTTTGCTTGATTGACGCGAGTTTGTTCATCGGCATACGGGGAATAATCGAACGACTGCCCCGATGACTGTCGAAGCGCGTGCTGACTCATCGCGCGAACCTGACCAGAGTCTGATTCGTGCATCAGCGAGAATAGACCGGGCAGCGCCCTGCGATCACCAAGATTGGCTAGACCCATTAACGACCTGAGTCGAGTCCTTTCCGAGAATTCCTCACGACGCGACCAATCGAGAAAGTGGTCTGTCAATTCTGACTGGATGCTACATTGCCACATTGCCGAACACTTGCATGCGGGTATGATGCTCTCGTTCTCCGTCGAAGAATAAAACTTAGAACGCAGGCAGAGGCATCAGCATGATATCCTCCTCATCCTCATCAACCTGGGCGTAGGCTCCCCAACTGCCATCGGGTGCAATTGAAACCATGTAGCCTTGGTCGAGAGGGATGGGTGTACGCGCAACGAGGTTCGCTTCGCCTGTTTCAAAATCGTAGTACCCCAGGATCGTGGATCGGAGCCGCAGCAGGAAATAGATGCCGCTTTCCGTGATACGCCAGTTCTGTGCATCGTCATTTGCCGAAAAATTCCCCTATCAGAATTGAAAGTTGTACGAACACCCACACCATGCTGGTAGTAGCCGGCCCGAAGACCCGTGATTTGCTGGCCGCCGTTTCACCACGCACAGATTGGACACAAGACGCTTTCCCTTGGCTCACCGCACAGAATTGCTTCATAGGCCATGTTGAAGCGCTGGCAATCGCCATCAGCTATTCCGGCGAACAAGCGTTTGAACTGCATATTCCAAACACCCAGCTTTATGCGGCCTATGAAATTCTCACCCGAGCCAGCGCCGCATTCAATCTCTCCCATTTCGGAATGTATGCAATGCATGATGCAATTCGATGTGAATCTCGTGTGCTCACATTATTTTGTTTGTTTGCGTTGTGGTATCGTGTGTTTGCTGGTCTGTTTGACGTGGTTAGTGATAAGGCCTCCGTCATTAAGACCCATCACAACGACACCGCCCTTGTTCGGCAGCTTAGAAGCATGGGGCGGGTGGTGGAGCCCTTGAAGGATTACCACAAGGCAAGCGCGGAGTGCAGAGTGCGCCATGCCAGTGCGTGTGTGGCGTTGCCGTGGGCTGCAGATTTGCGTCGCAGTTTGGCCGATTCTTGAATCTGAACTGACCGTATTGTATTGATTGTGGTTCGCGACATGTTCGCGATGACCGGTCAGGTCGTGTCGCTGGGATTTCTCGAAGAGTCCGATGTCGTGGCGGTACAGCCGGGGCAAGAGCAGGCCATGCATCTGGGCAAGCTGCATCGCCCGAACGCGAGTGTCGTCAGCCTTCTTCGCAGCGGGCAAGGCGCCGCCATAGTGACTGAACGGGCGCTACCGGACGTGCTTGCGTCATTGGCGCAGTTCCAGGACAAGCCGTTGGAGTCGGTGTGCCAGGGGCGCTACATCGATCCGGTGATCGAAGCGCGTCAATACTGGCGCACGCAGCCAAATACACGACGCGATCAAAATTTTGAAATAGCCATGCTGGTCAGCATAGTTGAAAAGTCTAATAACTATATCTTTGAGGATCACTTAATGCCCCTCAGTCCCCGGAGGAAGGGCTGCAAGTTATGAACTTTGTTCATTGTTTAAATACAGTAGTGGTGTTTGGGAAGTATACAGACGTTCTCAGGGGGGATATTTTGGTAGAGGAGGTGTTTGGTGGGGAGGGGTCGGGAATAAGGGACTACATGGGGGAACTTTCCATGGAGGGAATTTTCATGGATGAGGGATATTTCTATGAATTGGGTGCTGGAAAAAAACAAGTTTTTTCAACTCCCACTTTCCAGAAATGTCATCCTTGGCTTACAAGTAAAATTTTAAACCCATTAAACGAATTAGCATGAAACGATTAGGATTCTTGATGATCGTCATTCTTTTCTCTTTAAGTTGTGACGATTTTCTGGAGCAGGAGAATCTTCAGCAGCTCACCGAGGATTCATTTTGGCAGAACAGCGATGATGCCAGAAGTGGCTTGATCGCAGCGTATGCAGCCCTTCAGTCTTACAACGGTTCCAAGTGGACATTTTTTGAGCACATGTATATCGGTGTGACCTGGAAATCTGATGATGTGCTCAATGCACCAACGTATTATGTGATAAAATATAAAGAAAGAAAGCGTTCAAAAATGGCGTCTTTAAGACCAAACAAAAATACTGAAAAAACACATAAAGCGAATATTGTGAGAGGAAATTGTTTTGAGAGGCGGTTGTTCGCGATTTGCGAGCAACTGAGCAATAAAAGAAAATATTCATTCACTCGAACAAACTAACCACCAATTTAACTTTGTTTAATTGCGCTATTTTGTGCAAATGATGGATATTGGCGAATGACTCGCTTTATGGCCGTTAGGTATTTGGTTTAAATCTTTACAAAATATGACGCCACGATCTCCTACGAGCTGTTTGATTTTTTATCATGTAAAATTCATTAACCGAATCATATTATTAGGAAGACTTTCATAATCCAAAAGTCCAAGACACGGTTCCATTGAGGAGAATCCCTTTCGAATTCTAATTTGTACAACAAAAAAGAATCAAATCTTTGGAATATAAAGGTTCCCTGAGAAAAACATTGTGGAAAAAATGATCTCTCTTAAAGTATTGTGTAACAACCCACTTGTACATCGTCATGACGTAACGCCTACATGTGTACTTCATTACATCATTACCAATATATCTATTAAGTCACGTGAGATTGCCTCATCCCAATAGATCTAGCAATACAAGTCTATCAGGTGCAGATGGAGGGTATGCAGTTAGTGTTTTTGGGAGCACTTAATGATCCAGAGATTGACGCAAAAATTCTTGGTGAGCTCGGTGATATTGATGTACTTTTTATACCGATTGGTGGTGGTGACGTACTTGAAGTACCGCAGGCTTCAAAACTTGGCGTAAAACTTGAAGCGCGGCTCATAATTCCTATGCACTATGATGCAAAAGCACTTAAAGCTTTTCTCAAAGAAGAGGGTGTTGAAGGAGCAAAATCGCAAGAAAAACTCACCATAAAGAAAAAAGATGTCGCTGCCATGTCAGGCGAGATAGTTGTGAATCAGAGAAAGTTGAAAAGCACGGTCAGCCTGAGACCCTAGAAGAGTCAGCCCTCACCCCCCAAGACTGAGTCGCATTGAGTTGCAAAAGTTTCTCCATGATACAATTATAGTTCAATAAGGAAATATTGCCAGAATATTACGAGAAAGGAATAACGTATATAGTATAATAAGGAATATAATAAGGAATAAAATTTTTAAATTGGACTCCTAAGTTTGACTGAATCGGACACCCTCTCTTAGAAAGCAAAAGTTAGTGGATTTTAGGACATAAAGTGAAAATATGTTACAAATTCACCGTTATCCCATTATATCTGAAAATATTTTTTGAGGACGATACTGTATTAGAAGCTCCATGCATGAAACGCAAAGTTTCCTGTAAGCGTTGCATACCCCGCGCATTTCAAACGTTGTACTTACATAATTTGCATGTTGCCGCTTTCTCCAACCTGTATATGGCCTACAAGATTGTCATGACATTAAGTTGCACGCAAGTTTCATGTGAGGGACTTTTCAGCAAACTGACCATTGTGAAAAATAGACTACGCTCAACTTGAAGCCAGCCTCACTTGGAGTCTCTCCTGATAATGTCTACCGAGGAAAAGAACTTTCCTGTAAATCCTAAAAATATATATATGTTACCGTGAATGTCCAAAATACCTCTTTTCTCTATAGATTTAGCCAGCATTGCCAGTCAACTTTATCAGTTTTATGTCAGGTTTGATGGTGACGGGTTAGGTTAGGATCGGTTAGGTTTTTAGATGGTAGGTCTACTACAGCAATGAAAAAATTATTGTCATCAGCAAAAAGAACGGGGTACACACAGGGAGGAAGACCATAAACAAGACGTTAATATAGACTAAAAAAAATTGGTCCAAGTAGATAGCCCTGTAGGACACCTTTTCTAAGATTGCCCTCTTTTTAGGGCCAGAAACTGAGTCTTCTTGTGGAATATGATGTCGCTGCGGTGCAGGCGAGCACGAACGAGTGAGGTATCCTCGTGTGCCATCAAGTGTCAGACGCACAGTACAAGAACAAGACCGAGAGTACTTTCAGGTCCTCTGCTGACCATCCTCGAGGTCTTCTGCAGCGTCCGCTCACTTGTTGACCGGCCATCCATGTCCAGGGTCTTGGAATCGAACTTCCTCCGATGGCCAATGATGGGGATGTGCACGGCGTTCTGCAGCAACGGACGCGGCTGCTGGATGAAGAAGCTGTGAGTTGGCGTCCGCTGTCCTTTCCTCCTTACCTCAAGTTCACAGTTGTTGTGTTCCCAAGATTATGTGAGATCTTTGGTTTGTAACGTGAATTAATGTACCGTGTATTAATTTCTACTTTGCTGCCTAACCAAAGCCTAGGTTCCTAACCACAATAAGTTCCTATCTTCCCATTGAAGAGTTTTGGGACGTACCATATGTTGCGTATTTCTCCTTGACTCTTCCTTCGCGCGTGCGCAATGTCGAATTTATGTATTTTCGCTGCGCTTTGATATGCTATTAGAAAATTACTCAGTAGTTCAGTCCGCTGACCACCGTATGTTTGTGGCCCTCTGTTGTGTCCCATCTCAGAAATAAACGTGCATTGATGCGCTCGCTGCTGGTTCTCAACATCGCCATTGGCCTCGGCGTCGCGCTTCAGGAAGCCTTGAGCGTGGGAATAGGCCTCGATCTGCCGGTCTTCGTCTGCTGTCTTTTCTGTGGCATCGTGCTGTCGAACACCGTGCCGCTGGTCTTTCCGAAAATGACCTGGCCGGCCCGGTCCAAGTCCCTGGCGGTCTTGTCGGACCTTGCACTTGGCATTTTTCTGACGATGTCACTCATGAGCCTGCAGCTCTGGACCATCGCGGGACTGGCGGGGCCGATGCTGCTCATTCTTTTCACGCAGGTCGTCGTTGCGGCCCTTGGTTTTAGATTGTTGATTCTGCTGTTGTTTTTGAGGAGAAGATGAAGGACGAAGAAAGTCAGTGATGGATGCCTGTTTCCCGGTGTTACTAGTATCAGTGGGAGTAGTTGGCGTTGTCGTCCTTGATCGCTTCAAAGGACGTGAAGGAGATGATGATGATGACGACGACTTATTATCATCCATCCTGAGGAAGGTTCGTTGTTGCAGTGTGATGCTTCGGAGAGTATCCGCACGTCTTTGAAGAAGAGGGACAGATGGTTTGATGTATGAACTAACAATGCTACAGAATGCTAAAAGATAAGTCCTCGCCGCGTAGGACTCGAGATGTCACTCGATTGACCGACCGGGTTGGTCGCAACGATGTGATTGTTTGGACACCGCAGGTCTACGGCGGAATCGACACGCGAGTGACTCGGTGGTTTGATGGTTGGCTGCGCCGCGGCGGACACACGTTGGTGTACGTTGTTCCGGACAGCGGTAGCGAAGCGGATTATTGGATCGATGCAGGACGTCATGCTCCGGCCGAGCAGCGTTTGGAGTATCGCAAGCGGGCTGCGCGAAGCACGAACGATCGCATTGAGTGGCGGCGAAATCGATACGATGTCAAGAGCAACGGTTGGTTCACACTCGTGTTCTCCTCGGCGCATGGCAAGTACACGATGGGAGGGCGCTGTCGCTACCGGTTCTTCCCATTCCGCATAGTCACGATATTTGCTTGCATGGACGTCCTTGCCCCTTATGCCCGTGGTCTTGAAGGTGCCTTGTTCTAAAAACAATGCGCGGATAGATGCGCGCGCTTGCTGATCTTCATTGATCCATTCGGCAATCATATCGCGTGCGCCAGCCAAGGCTTCCTCCGCGGTCTCCAATCCCTGGTCTGAATTGAGACACTTCGCAGCTTCCGATTCGACATTCAACTGTGCATCTTGAGCCCAGAGAGTTTGGGCTGTTTTTATTTCACCTATAAAGGTTTCATCACCATCTTCATCAATATCAATATCTGTTTTTAAGAGATTCTCAGCTTCATTTGGTGGTGAGGGTTGTGGTAAATTCTCAACGGCCGGTTGTGATTTTTGCTCCTCAACCTTCTCTTCAATCGCTTGCATAAGCGACTCAATTGAGTCGTCTTCCGAATCTTCTTCGATAACAGGAAGTTCTTCTAAATTGATCGGTAATTCTTCTTCTATTTCGCTTTCGGCGTTTGGTAAATCATTTTCTGCTGCTGTAATCTCCGTTTTTTCCACATGATCTGTTTCAGAAACCGGGGGGCGCAGGAGTTCAATATAACGTTGTTATATGAAAACCAAGTCATTCGAATACTGGCGTCCAGAAGCACCACGTTGCCACGTTGGTGGGGCAACCTAAAAAACTCGCCTCTGGAACCGCCGCGGGGACATGCACACACGAAACAAGTGAGAATGGGGATCACTCGATATTGACCCTGACAGCATCAATAGAATAACGATTAACAGAACAAGGTGTCAAATTCAATGGCAACACGGTTCCTCATTGAGCATCGTGTATTTAAAAAAAAAAGCAATTTTTTAGTAGAGAATATTTGCTCAAGTCCGTTTCGGGCACGAAGATAATTCTGCAAACTAAGATTAGAATATTGGAAGCGACAGTGATGACAGTGGCAAATATGGTTTTGAATTGACATTTATTGACAAAACAAAAAACAATAAATACAGTCATTTCCGCACTGCCAACATGCCATAGGCTATAAACAACCAATACAGGGATTTGAGAAATCAATCATTTGATAAAATATATATAAAAAAAAAAATTGGTTAGAATATCTCAGAACAAAAATATCTTTTTTCTAACACGTTTCAGCAGAAAAAACTAAACAAATAAAAAACAAACAAAAACTTAACAACGAATAATGTGAGCATTTTTTAAAAAAGAATTGTCCACAGTTAATGACTTACCCAGCTTCTAGTACCGAGAGATATTGCAAATCGTTTGTCCTTTATTGCACTGGGTATTTTAATAATACTACCTCAACAGATATTTAATATTTGATGGTCAGATAAATAAAAATTTATTTCAGGTATTTTCCTGTTAGTACCTCTGAATGTACCAATCATTTATATTTTTAATTTCTGGTATATTCTGTAAAATCTGTCACTATTTCAACCGCGAAAATTGACTCTTGATATATATTCATTTTATTTATGACTCATTTTAATCTAGTGACTTTGAGGAAGCTCTTGTAACGATTCTTCGGAGAATAAAATACAGCAACATTATAAAATGATGACGTGTAGAAACTCCGATGATAGTCAAAATACGAAATACACTACAAATGAAACTCTCAACTACAAATTCGTTGTTAACGAACCAATAACTAATCAGGTATTAATATAGTAATAATAATCAATTTTTCTATTAATCTGAAAGGAAATATTTATTTGCATTAAGCACGCATCTATCTGTCCTCTTTCGTGTGCTTATGCATCCTGAGTGCACATTGTTGTTGCCCCTTTGCTGTTGCTTATAACAGAGGAACACAGCCTTAACTATCCCTCCGTGCCCGCACCTTCGCCCATGACAAAGCCGTCACGGTCTTCGTCATAGGGGCGGCTGGCCGCCTTGGGGTCGTCGGCGCGTTTGGTGGACAGCGCTTTGCAGGCGTTGAACCCGGCAATACCAATCTCGCAGATCGCGGCCTCGGCGCCACCCGCGATCATCACATCGGCATCGCCGAACATGATCAGCCGTGCGGCATCGCCGATGGCGTGTGCACCGGTCGAACAGGCGGTCACGACCGAGTGGTTCGGCCCCTTGAAGCCGTACCTGATACCAACCTGGCCACTGATCAGGTTAATCAGCGCGCCGGGGATGAAGTATATCTAAAGTTGCCGCTTGCTGACATAGCCTCTGGTACGTTATTAAATTGTATATCAAACCATTCTCCATCAGGCATAGGAATAAACTCATTTAGACCACCAGAGCCGTTACCAGTCCATTCAGCAAGGTGTATTATCTCTTCACCCTGACCAGTAGGATCTGCATATAAGGTGATTACTAGTTCAGCCAATCCACCCTCATCCCAGTCACTAATAAAAAAACCAGGAGCTATTTCGGTACCACTGGTAGCATCATCCCCATCAAAAATACCTATCTCTATATTCTCTGCGGTGCCAGGAGAACTAAGGCCGAACTATTTTCAAAGCAAGGAAAAATCTCACATTTTCATCTCTTGCCGCTTCTGAGCTCTAGACCGCCTCATCATAAGAAAAGCCCGAAAAAGCTGTGAAAGCAGTAGTGTTGCCACGTAATATAGCCATCACGGTCTTCTGTCAGTTGATTCCCTTTTCAAGAAATTTTTCTTTGGCTAAAGTGATATTTAACTAAACAAGAAATTTGCAATGAATTAATGTTCTCGTTGTAACATGCCAGTAACGCATACAGAAGAATTCCAGGTATTAAACCTATTTTTAGTATTCAAAGAAGTCCTTAACTGAGCAGAGAACTTCTATGGTCCAAGAGAGGTTGAAGCCCTTCCTGATCGACATCGCGGAGCGACGCCGCCACACCGTCGCCGTCACCCACCGGGGCGTGATCCGGGCCGCCGTGGCGCTCGCGACCGGCTGGGATTTCATGGGCAAGCCGCCGGTCAAGGGCGTGCACGGGACCTACAATCTGCTGGCCGTCGCGGAAGACGGATCGCTTGAGGCGCGGGCGCTCGATGCGCCGCTCGACCTGGAGCCGGACCTTTGAGCCAGAAACCGCGCGTTCTCTTCTGGGTCCAGCACCTGCTGGGCATCGGCCATCTGACCCGCACGGCGACGCTGGTGACCAATATTCGGCTCTACGCCGAGATACTGGATCAGCAGTTGGACCAGACTCTCGGAGACGAGTCCGCTCCGGAGGTGCGCCAATCTTTGGGTGTGATTCATGGTGAGTGTCAGCGTTTGAGTCGGTTGATCAAGAACGTGCTGACCTTCGCCAAACGTTCGCCCGCACGGGCGGCGCTCAAGATGAGTGAGGGGGAGGTCGACGACGTGATCGCCAATGTGCTGGAAGGGTTTCGTCCCTCGCTGGAAGCCAAGCGAATTCGGACGACGTTTACTCCGGGTGTTGGTATTGCCGGCCGGCTCGATAGGGATGCGGTAGCAGAGTATATTTTAGTGGTAGCAGAAGGTGCAGCAAAAGTATTACTAACGTAGCTGTGGGAGTTTTAACTTAGTATCCTACGCCATTACTGGAATATTGCAAAAACACCCTTTTTATAGCTCATTCGTACGTAGTGTTTATAAATTAAATTCAACATCCCCCTCTTCGTTCTCTGAAAGTTTAATTAGTTACCTTTGCATTATCTACTAGTAGTAATTGCAGTAGCATAGGCAATAGTACGAGAAAAAGGAGTAGTATTGGTGACAGAACTTGTACTATTAGTAGTAATAAGTAGTAAGTAGTTGTAAGCAGTAGGAGTCACATAAAACTTACCAAGAGGCTGTTGGTGTCCATAGTCGAGATTTGCTTCATTCTGGTCCCACGGAGGTCCACGAACAAATCCTAAGCTATGCAATCAAAATCCTTTTCGGTTGTAGCCTGAAAAAGGAATAAAATTTTTTTCATTTTCTTGAAGTATTTATGATTTTAAGCAGCAAAAAGAATATTAATATAAAGCTCCTCAATCCCTTTCAGATTTAACGCACCAGGGGGCACTATTAGCCCCGAAAGTAATGGTGTAATTTCATTTTTATTAAAAAAGCTAATGGGTATCCCTTCGAATCCCCTCTTATTTTTCATCATCATCTCATGCCAGTGATGTGTTAGTTTTTGCTCATTCAATATTTTATGAATTATCTGATTAATCATTTCTGGATGATTATCCAATAATGTGAAATCAAACTTGCCATAACCTCGTTCAATTAATTTGAAATACGTAGATACACTCACACATGCTGGAAATCCATTATTTTTTTGTAACAACAAATATTCTTCATTGCAACTTAACATATCTGGATCTGCAAATTTTTTCCATTGTTGTAATGGTGACAAATCCTTTTGAGCAAAACTAGACTCGTAAAAAATTCCAAATGATAACATGCCCAAAATGTTGTAAGCTTGACCTACATATCCAACTTCAGTTTTACACGTTTTGAGATTTATTTATTCATTTATGTTAGTAAATGTTCCTTTTTCTTGTATGATTTCTTATTTGAAAAATTTGTTTGGTTTTTTCAAAAAAAGAGTTTTTGGTTTCATTTATAATTCAATAGCAAAAAATGTTTGTTCGTTTTAAGCTTGATTTGCACATTCACTTTAAGCTATACTCGTTTCAAAGTTTATTGATTCATTTATATTAGTACCTGTTGTATTTTTTTTTTGCTATGATTGTTTAATTAATTTTTGTTCGTTTTGGGTTTCATTTAACTATTCGGGGGGGGGGACCCCTTAACCCCCTGGATATGGCCTTGAATATAGATAGCAATTGTTATTTCAAAATAAAAAATCAAATCTAACTGGTTTTTTTTTAGAACGAGTTTTTATGGCACTTGGTATCTAACAAGTGACATAGCGATCGCAAATTCTGTCGGTCTGTCTGTCCCTGTTTTGCTAGTTTAGGCACTTCCAGGTAAGCTAGGACGATGAAATTTGGCAGGCGTATCAGGAACCAGGACAGATTAAATTAGAAATTGTCTTTTTCCCGATTCAACCGTCTGGGGGGGGGGGAGGGGGGGACGGATATTAAACGTATGTTGTAGTTTAACGCCATAAGATAAAATGATTAGAATGGCTTTTGAGTCTTCAATGAGAAACTGAACGCAAAACAGATATTATTGTGCAAAAAACACAAGACAAGATGAGTTTGTTCTAAATTAAGATTAATAACTGATAATTATATATTTTAGTTGTTAAGCTATTATATTAAGAAATTATATTTTTTGATATGCTGTATAACTGAAATATTCATACAATCTTAAGACTGTAAGAAATTGGTTGTTCAGCGTTTAATTTCAATCTGAATAGTGTTCAAGGAATAATTCATTTAAAACAAAGAACTAGTATTTCAGAACAAGTAAATTTTGATATGAGGTTTTCAAACCAAATTTTTATCAGTCATTTTTCAGATGTTTTTTAAAGGAAAATAAATGGTGATATACGAACAGAATCGAAGTTCGATAATAGCCAAATTTAAAATAAACAAAACTTACCACAAATAATAGAGGATGGCCACACCATCAAACTACCCAAAGACTAGAGTTTCATTTGGTATTTACTGAAAACAATATATGTATTTTGGACAAGGTGATTTTATTTATCATAAAACAAAATAAAATAACATAAAAAAACAAATATCAGAAATACTAATCAAGTTTACCTTGTTTGTTCGAGTCTTAAAGTTGGGGAAAGATTATGTCGGTTGTAAATTAATTAATTACATGTTCTAATGCACATTTTATCTTCAGTAGGGCCAATAGGGGGGGGGGAATTTGGGGACCTAAATTGTTTGCCCCCTCACTGGATTTAGAAAAATACTTTTTTTGGTATTTTCATTCAAAAATCAAAAAAGATGATCATAAAGCGTATTGATATGAAGAGCCAATGACATTTTTGCATATACTTAACTTTCAGCTCTACCCATTAATCTCAACTGAACCTCAGTCCAATTAAACACTCAAAACTCAGCCCCCCTTTTCTGATTTTCGATCAAATGAGCCCTTTTCCGATTTTGTTGGATCACTGGTTCAATACAATCAAATCTGGGAAAAACATTCAAACGAATAAAAACAAATAGATATGCATCCGTGATCTTTCTTCTGACAAAAAAATCAAAATTCCACAGTTCTTGTATATAGGAGCCTGAAGCCTTTACTCAAGGCGTTCTCTAATATGCTGAATCTGATTGTGTGGTTTTCATTAAGATTGCTTGGAGTTTTGTTGGTTTTCGACTTTTTCGACCGTTGGGCAAATTTTTTTCGGGCTCGTAACTTTTGATGTATACGGATCGGATTGCGGGCCTCGTCCTCCTCGATCAGACACGAATCATCACCGTAAGTTTCGTGCGGAGGCGACGCAACAGGAATCAACGGTTTCGCAGGACGCGCTGACTGGGCTCGGGTTAGAATGCGCCGACGTCTTGCGCGAATCTTTCCGACAGAGCCGTGGGTTTTTGCCTGCGGACGTATTTGAGTTTGCTGAGTGATGAAACTGCAAAGAGTCTTGTGCGTTCTCGCACTGTTCGCCACCGTTCCCTGCCTCGCCGTCGAGCCGGTTCCGTCGGAGATCGTTCCTGAGAAGGTCGCGGGCGCCAAGCCGCGCAGCGTCGTTTCAGAAAAATTAAAGAGAGATGATGAGGGGGGGTTAAATCAAGCACAAAATTTAGAAATTTGGACATGTTTAATTATTTTATGTTAAAAGGAGTTCATTAAAATTAGCCATCGGCTTTATGCGAGATTTTTATTTAAGAAGACGGTTAGCGGGTTGTCCAGCCGTTATTCGACTAAGATTAAGTAACCTTTGGCATTGCTCCAGATGGCCTGTAGAACAGGTAGTTTTGCCGGCAAAAAGCAAAGTACTCCCTTTAAAGGCAAGGTTTGATACCGTGTCAGTGAGGGAGAAAGGGCACTAGGAAAAGTTCCCAAAAATTCTCTCACAGAAGGATGAAAAAGATGAAGTATTTAAGGAGTCAGATTATTTTGGCTCAAAAATTGTTGAATACCGTGCAAAATTGCAAGGAATAAGAGAATCTATCACGGAGAACACAGAAGAAGTAAGACTGATTTTAATGGATATATGAAGTACAATCTCATTGAGAAGTTATAAGGATTTAAGACTGAATAAAATTATCTGTTGAACTTGGGAGTTTGAGCATTAGTCTAAATAATCTAAGAAACTACTAGAGCTATTACAGTGTGTAATTAAGAACAAAAATGGGAATTTACAACAAAGAGCTGGATTTGCAGGCGATGGCGCTGTCTGCTACGACAGGTACGGTTACCATCAACGACGTGTTACTCACCATTGACACCACAGCTGACGGATCAACAACCCGCTCATCTGTTGTAACGGCAATCAACGCGGTCAGCGACCGTACAGGTGTAACAGCGGTTGATACGGGTGCGGACGCAACGGGTATTACCCTTGTTGCCGAAGATGGCCGCAACGTTGAAGTAGCTTACGGTACAGGTGTAACGGCTGACGCTGCTGGTCTGGTTGGCGCGGGTACATACGAGGGTGGTTATACCCTGGTTGCTCTGGACGGCAATGACATTGTCATCGGTTTTGATCGCGACAGCGCGCTTTCGGCGGCGGCGGCAGTCGATGCCAAACGCAAAGCGGGAGAAAAGCTTGGGCCTTTGGCCGGTGTGCCCATCGCCGTCAAAGACGTTTTGTGCACCCAAGACATGCCGACGACTTGTTCGTCCAACATGCTGCGAAACTATCACCCGCCGTATGACGCGACGGTCGTCGAAAAGCTTCGACGCGCTGATGCCGTCATGGTTGGCAAAACCAACATGGACGAATTCGCCATGGGCGGCAGCACCGAAACGGGTGCCTTTGGCGTCACGCACAACCCGTGGGATCTTGATCGGACGCGTGGCGTTGTTGGGGGTTGGGGTGAACGCCCTCCCCCAAGAATTTGGAGAAAAAAATTATTATATGGTCCATGCCCTCGACTATCCGGATGTTGACCCCTCTCCCCTCACCCCAAATAAAAGTACTATAATGGTTTTGAGTTGTTGAGATCTGACAGATGGAGAATTTGCTTGATGTTATCCAGAGAAATTGGGTTTGGATTCTTTTGGGTACCTGACTGCCTGACCGTATTCCAAACAGTAGGCTGTATTAAAAATGTGGTTCAACCTCGCTTTCTAGGGCTATAATAAGAAAAAAGTTGAGATGGCTAGGACACGCTCCCTTGTTGTTGGCCTAAAGTTCTCAATGACGCTACCAATGTATTTAAAGAGGATTACTTGCCCCATTTGCTTATTTCACACGTTATACTCAGAAACAGTCTTACTGCCTTATATTCAGTTTTATTGATATTCATTTTCAGGGACACATGGCAAGTTTTTTCTCTCACCCTATCCAGCAAGTCTCTATTGTCGCTGTCTTCAGAAACCATGTTCACGTTAAAACCACTTTTGGTCCTTTGCAATTTAATGGGAACTCAAATATTGTCAATTTATTTATTGAAAGTTTTATGTAGCTATCGATTTTGCAAACAATTCGTTATAATAAGTAAACGTATTTAGTACGGCGTCATTGGGGAAAACGCTATTAGACTGTTGGTATAAATCGTAATAAGCCTCCGTGCCCAAAAAATTCTCCCGCCTGATCAAGCTACGCTGCTGGTCGGTATATAAGATATCGGCCGTCCGATCTTTAGTACGCTTTCCTGCATAGAAACCTGCGGTAAATGTTTGACGACTATCGGGCGTAAAAACGGTGGAAATACGGGCCGCGTAATTTTTTTCATCAAAGCTACGCTCTCCATCTGATGGAAACTCTGTCAAAACCTCGTTGAGATAAGTATTCACATAACCTCGTACAGCGCGAAACGTGGTAGTAGTATCTACTTTTCATCACAATTTTCAAGAATTTTAAGCATGTCCAGACAGTTATATGCAGCTTTCTGTTGGTCATTTGGGCGATTCATTCAATTTGCAAAATTTCACAAAATTTTCTTTCCTTCCATTAACGCATCATTGCTAAAAAAAAGTCCGCCCCGGTTTTCGCAATATCGGCGTGAACATTCCCCACATTGCGTGAGCAACCGCAAATAAATTTGCGGCCAGATTTTTTTCTCGTATTTTTATAAGCTCTTTGACAATCCTTGCGCAATTATCGCTTCTCAGCCTTTGCGCGTTTGCTGCTCTTTCCCTTTTTGGGTCTACATATATATGAGAATAATTTTTCTTTTCAAGCATAATCATTATCAAGAATAATTTCAAAAGTCATGTCATTGATAAAAACTTAGAATCATGCCATAAAAAAAACAACTACACCCAAACCTGACTTTCTCAAACTTTCTGAAGAGATGCAAGCACATTGTCCGCATTAATAAACATTTATTAAGCATGAAATTTTTTTTTAGTGTACTAATTATCCAGTGTAATAAAAGTTACATAATGTGTAAAAGCAGGTCTGCCTCTCGTTTTTTTTTTAAATATAATTGTTTAGTTGCGTTTCCATACCTGGAAAGAAATAATATGCTTATCTGAAAACAGGAACATTTCTTATATTTTTTCAACGTTTCTAATATTTCCTATATACTCATATGTAACTCCTCTGATAAAAGCTTTTGGAGCTTTTAGTCATTAGACAGTGGAGTCAATAATTTTTTTTTTGCTATATTGGAAATATGTACAGATGATTAACATCATCAGTAAAAAATATCCTCAAGGTACGTCTACGAAGAAATACCTTCTGTAAAGACTGACAGAAGGTCTTTTATCGTTTTTTTTCTTATTTTCTTATTATCACGATTTTTACGTTGTCGGCCCGCAGTGGGCCTGGGGCGCGGCGGTCGTGCTCCTCGCCCTGATCGCGTGCTTCGTCGCCTGGACCCACGTGGGCTACGCCTACGAGGTGTGGATCAGGGATCGGTCTCCGATCGTCGCCCTGCGGACGAGCGTCGACAGGTTCACGAGCTGGGCCAGCCTCGGGGGGCTCGGCAAGCTCGAGGCCGTGTTCACGGGCCTCGTCTACGCCGCGCCCTTCGGCCTGACCTGGTTCGAGCGCTCCCGCGGCCTGCCCCGGCGCAGCCTCATGCACCAGATGGCGATCGTGTTCGCCTTCTCCTTCTTCGTCGCGCCTGCTGATGATAATTATTCTGGTTTTCTTGCTTATGATGATTGTTATTGTTACTGGTTGCAGTTGGTGAATTGGGGGCACCGGCTTCGATCGTTGTTTGTGTATTCAAGGTCAGGGTTGATTCTGTATTAATGGATTCACGGCTGTGCACTTCCTTAGCATCGTCTGCTACTACGTCTGGAACAGGCTGATGATTCTGATGCTGTTGAAGGGGATGTTCATGAACAATCTGCTTGCTGCTACTGTTGTTCTTCTTATTTTGATCAGCCTTACGTTGCATCGGACTCCGAAACTGGATGGTGTTATAATCCCTCATCGCGCCAGTATGCGGCTGCCGCTGGTGCGGCTTGATGATTGTTGTTGTCCATGAGTCCCCCGGGCGCCGATTGTACGGGCTCCGCCCTTGAGATCCAGCCGTCTGTGCCCGCACGATTGCTCGCATACAATCCCACTGACTGGTGGAAACAGTCCGGGAGATGAAGCCATGGAGTCATTTGCAAACAAGGTTGCCGTTATCACCGGCGGCGCCAGTGGGATCGGCCTCGCGGTCGCCGAGGCGCTGGCGCGCAATGGCGCCCGCCTGGTGCTGGCCGATATCGAACCCGAGGTGCTCGACCGCGCGGTCGGTGCGCTGGCTAAAGCGCCTGCGCCCGCTAGTTTAAGGAAGGTTTTTCTTGAGTATTTCATAAGGAATCGAATATTTGTTCAAAGCTAACAGTTATCTTTGTAAATTCAAACGATTCGAACAACTCAAACTTTCAAATCTCATCATGCTCTACGACGCTTTTTACGAAGACAGCATTTCCAATCCCGAAAAATTCTGGGGAGAACAAGCTAAACAGATTTACTGGTTTAAAGAGCCTGAAGAGATTCTTTCCAAAGATGAAAACGACTTGTACCGATGGTATAAAGGCGGCCGGCTCAATACGGCTTATCTTGCTTTAGATTATCTAGAGTCTCGTTTTCAGGCATTAGGTTTGACTCGTATTTTAAGTGGGTTCAAAATAACATTGATTTTAGGTTTCTTCAGGTTTACCCCAACGAAATATCAAAGTATCTTCTAATACAGTTTCCAAGGACAGTCCCTAAAAGTGTTCTAGTATACCTGCTAGGAAAACACCAAAAAAATCAGTTTAAAGTAAATATCGCTCGAGCAACTTGTCACCTTCGTGACTTTGCGGTAAGCTATCCGCTGTGATTGAGAACCTTGCGAACACAAAAATTGTATTATGTAGGTGCTGTAGGTACATTGGATAGACAGATCTATTCTGTTCGTGCCAAGGCGTTCCGCTTTTTGCGTTACCGAGCCGCCACGGATGTACCACTCGATGATTACGGCGCGATAAAGCCCATCGGACTCGGCAAGGATCCCGTCGAGCGCCATGACGTTGCCAGCAATCCCGGGGCCGGTGTCGGGCGTGTTCGCACATTCACGCAGATACATCGCGCGCCAGATCGGATGCGATCGGCCGCGCTTCCAGTCCCATGCCTGGTCTGCCCACATCTCACAAAGCGCATTCACTTCCTGAAGGTGCGCATCGATCTTGCGGATCTCGGCCATTAGCTGCCTCGAACCATCTGCAGTTCCAATCGCTCCTGCCTGGCTTTGACAGCCGGTTGCTCCCTGCCGCAGAGGCCGTTTACCGAAGGATTGGTATGGGGTTGCCTGATGCGACTCTTGGATGTTCGCCGGTCTTTGGGCCGCTGTCTAGGAAAACTCACAGGGGCCTGCGGTGTGGGCCGTGGCGGGCAGGGGGCTCCCCCGCCTCAATCGCGGGGGAAAAGGGCCGGGATCGGCTTAAATTGCTGGGGTCTGACGCCGGAGATCGCGCAGCCGGCGCCGGATCATCGCCAGGATGAAGAAGGCGGTGAGGATCAGCACAATTGTCGGGGCCGGGGCGAGGATGATTAGAGGGTAATCAGCCCCGTATATACCCGTATATACAGTATCTCACACTAAAAAGGAGAGATAAAACTTGCATAATTTACAGTACTTGCCCAAGGAGATGTGGTTTATTGTCCTTCGATGCATAGTTCCTAGGTCTTTTGACTATTTTAAAGGAAATAGATACCTAAGAAATTTGAATGGATGCCTTAGGAGGTTTACGGGGGCAAGTAGCTAAAAGGAACCTGTTTGGGGGCTGATTACCCTCTAATCATCCTTGATTCTTGAAAAGGGCACTATAATTTCTAATTTCCAATCAAATGAGCGTGTTCTGAGATAGCTAGGGCAGGTTCTTCAGATGAAGTCACAGGTTGTCAAAACTTGTCCTTTTTGGCGAACCGTCTAGGGCTAAACGAAAAGCAGGTCGTCCTCAGTTAGGGTCTAAGGATATTGTAAGGAGAGAGTTAAGGGAGATGGAAACTTTCAGGGAAGGTGTGAAGAGAGGGGTGTTGGATAGAATAGGTGAAGGAGAAGAGTTTGTAGCTGTGGGCCTCAGGCGACTTGGTCCTGGGATAAGTTGTTAGGAGTAGTAGTAAACTGTTCTTTACTCAACCAAAGTTGAGCGTTGCCTTTAATAATGAAAGACTGATATTCGGGGGGGGGGGGTGCTTATTGCTTCTACCAGGATTTTCATTTTCTAGAAGGATTTTTCCTTTCTCTTAAATGCCTTCGCGTTACCCAGGAAAGGTAATCACCTCCTGCTTCCCTGCTGTAATATAAAAATACTACTTCAGTAAATGTTAAAATTTTCATCTTATCAAGTTTCATTTTTTGACCTCTCTTGTTTAATTGAGGGTAAATGGCGACCTTACTTCTTGTATAACAGGAAGAAATAGTCATATATATATTACTTTGTAATCTATGAAAGGAAATTTACTATTGTGTGTATGCTATTTTGTACTATAAAGGTTCAAGGAGGTCGGCTCCGCCGACGAGCTGCGCAAGGTCATCGCCTCCCAAGGCTATCCGTTGGTGCTGAAGCCCGCCGACTCGCGGGGCGCGCGCGGCGTGCTGCGGCTGACCGGCAGCCACGACCCGGCATGGGCCTATCGGCTGTCTCGCAGTCATTCGCCGACCGGCCGCGTGATCGCCCCGCAGTCTCGTACGGCCTTCCCTAACGCCCGACCCGAGATCATGGGTCGCGAGACACGACGCCACCGTGGTTCCAACGCCCCTACCTCCCCTTGACAAAGAACTTGGCAATGCAGAGTATCGGCGGAGATGGATGATGAAATTTTCATCACGCTGGTTTGCTCCCGGCGATTATACGCTGGCAATTCAAGTTCTTGATCCGGCTTCCGGGAGCACTGCGGAAACGAGAGAATCTTTTCGAATAGTCTATTAATCGTTGGAGTCTAAAATGATAAGCATTAAGTCTCAAAAAGCATTGAAACAGTCGATTGCATTTGCATTGTTCATTTTACTTCAATTGTCAATAACCACCTTCATTTTGGCAAACGAATATTGCACGTTGCTCGAAAAAGGTGATGCACTCTACCGGCAGTTCGATAACGCCGGTGCTTTGGAGTTTTACCGGCAGGTATCGTTAGCGTTGACCCATTTATATAAATTTATCCAAAGGCTTTTTCCACAAAAAATTTTTCAATGAAAAATAAAAAAACATAATTAGCCAAAAATGACCAGAAATAAAGCCAAAAAATCTTCCAATTGTAAAACTACCCCAAAATCATTATTAATAAATAAATGAAACTCAAAACAAGGAGAAAATACAATAAATAGCCAAGTCAAAGTCAAAACGAGTAGAAATTATCATGAATCGGGCTGATAGCCCCCATGCCTTCTCAAGATCAGAAACATAATTTGCACTTTACTGAATAAAAGAACAAATGACCGTGGGGTCAGGGTAATGATCGAGGCTTCCAGTATGCAAGTTTCATCTTCTGCGATGATGATGCTCAATATGCTATTGCTACCAAGGTAGTGAACGAACTGCAGCAATTGATTAATGATGGCGCCATTGCTCGCGGGGCCTACGAGAACAGGGAAATCACGACACACGTATCCGCCACGATGAGTGACTTCACACCAGCTAGCAGAGAACATCAACGCTATCTGGAGAAACACCCGAACGGGTACTGTAATCACCGGATACGGTTCCGAAATTGGCCACAGTTCAAAAATGGCAGTGGCAGTACCGGAAGGAACGACTGCTTCAGGAATGGTGAGCGAGGCCGTGAATTTCTGCTATTTTTGTTATTGTTTCGTGCTGTGGGTACCTCTGACTGTGGTCGGATGGTGATTGCATCGTCCGCAGACGCCCAGTAAGTGTAAGTGTAGACGGCGCTGGCGGAGCCTTTCTGCTTGTCCTTCTGCACCGAGCCGGTCTGGCTCACGTCGGCAGTGTGTTCTGCATGATTCAGAGCATGGGAGGAGAGGAGTGAGATGGTTGTGAACGGACACGAGGCGATGGATGTGGGGTATGATGGGCACCCTCGCCAGCCGCGTTGGTGACGTGCACGGTCGGTAGCTTTTATAAATGAATAAATAAATGTTAGAACGAGTAAAATTCAAATTGAATATCCATGAACAAAAATCCCTTACTATGGAAGAATAAATAAAATCCAAAACGAACGGAAATTAAATAAACAATCATAGGAAACAAACAATTTACAGGTACCAATATAAATGAA
Organism: Alatinidae sp. Z8VKAUB7J3; assembly: GCA_010016025.2. Classification (NCBI taxonomy): domain Eukaryota; kingdom Metazoa; phylum Cnidaria; class Cubozoa; order Carybdeida; family Alatinidae; species Alatinidae sp. Z8VKAUB7J3. The sequence goes on from JAAAKM020721499.1 coordinate 58,647,676, forward strand.
TAAATAAACCTAAAAATGAGTAAAACTTAATTGAAAATGCATATCAAGCTTAAAACAAACAGAAATCACTGCAAACAAAAATTTGGCTACTGACCCCCCCCCCTTCTGTAACTTTAAAAGTATAAAGCTTAGTGCATCATTGACACTTTACTGAAAACAATGTATTGTTGAATAAGTCTATTTATCGAGCTATTTAATAGATTTTGCTTCATAATGATTCATTTTGCATACCACCGACTGAGTAACTACGAATTAAGGCTTATAAGTCTACAAATTACCCCAACCGAGCAGTATAATATCTGATTCTGAGGCCCATTTGGCCACAAAATAAAAAGCATACGCCGAACAGAAATAAAAGAGAATAATTTTAAGCTAGTAATAAAGGGAAATGGTTTCATTTAATGATCGAAATTATCTTCATTAAATCTTTTTTTAATATGTGTCCTTTTTTAATTTTTTTCCAAAACGTCATGTATAACAACAACGATTGAAGGTGTCTTACCTCTGATCCTCTGATCTAGCTTCGTTTGGCAATCTGCTGTAGGAAAAAAAGTGGTAGCCTTGTAAAAATGTTAAAACATCATTACGAAGCTGCATGTCAAGCTTGGAGACAACTTTCGTAGCGTCTGTCCAATTTTTTGCTCTGTTAAGTCGAGCGAGAGCCAAAATAGACTTTTCCACCTAAAAATTATAAACAAAAATTTGAAAATTGAAAATTTTAGCAATCCTATTTTGAATATTCGACATTCTTCTGTAATATGCCTACTCAACATGTTGCAAAGAGAATTTGAATTAAATTATTTCAGGAGTTACCCAAAGTGATAAGAAAAACCAATGATTGTGCGTGTGAATTGGAGGGGGTGGGTACTTTCTTCATTGAAGCTTAGCGTTTATATTCTATTGCTGAATATCAGCAAACTTAGTACAACTCAGTAATATGTAATAGCAGAGCTAAAAAAAAATGTTCAGATAAATGGCTTTAGTTTTGTTATTAACCCAGAGCTTTAGAAACATAGGTCATCAGATCACTCAAACATACCTTTCAAGATACAAGATGGTATTTGATAGAATTGCATTTGACCTTTTAACCAACATTTGACAAATTTGTATTACAAATGGTCCAGATGCTGATGTTCTTGTGGTATTTTCTTTTTTTATTTTTCATTTTTTGTGGGATATATTTAATCTTCATTTTTGGTTTAATCTTCTATTTGTTTGGCTTTTATGTAGCATGTCTTTGTTTGTTCTTTCCTTGTTCCTACAATAATAATTTTTATTTTTGTGTATTTTATTCATGGCCATTCTCTTTTTTTTCTGTTTGTCTATGCTTTTAACTGTAATCTACTGTAAATTCATCTTTCTTCGATATTTAGATCATATTTAGGTTAGGATTTTCTATATATTTTTAGTTTTCGAAGAAGGATGTGCAGCACCGACTGACATGTTGTTGACTGAATAATAGGCAAGAAAGATTAAGAGCAAAGCTCCCAAGCCAACTGCGGAGGCCAGCATCCAGATCGGCATTTCATCCCGCCCTGCCCCATCGCCCGATTTGTCTTGTGAAGCCCGGCTCATCGAAGAAATCGCACTTTTGATCAAAGGAAATGCCATGATGATTCCGCCGACCGCTGCACCAATCAACATCCCGATCCCAACCGGCTTATAGATAAACCCTCGCATCGACCCTGGCACTTCAACCAGGTTCTGCATCTGGTCGGAACCAAACGAACTAATAATCGGACTTGACAGTTATTCATATTTCCAAAAAATATTGCTTTCGAATTTTTTATATACTTTAATTGCTGAGGAAATGAGGAGAGGCTGCCCCCCCCAGAAATAAGTAGAGTAGCTTAGTTTTGTATACGTCTTTTTATTGGGTCTCTTATCCACAAGAATCTACAGTGGTTACTCCTGTTTTCAAAAAGAAATGAAATTTCGTCGTTCAACAGCAATCGACCTTGTTTTGAAGAAAGGGCATTTTAAAGCTCAACTTCTCGACTATGGAACTGAGCGTAAATATGCCAGGACTTAAATCCAGAATGACATTCTCGTTCCTTTTCGAAGATAAACTCTTCTGGAACCGAGGTATACGCATATCTTAAAGTGCTTACCTAGTGTAACCTACTCCTAAAGGCTTACCTACCCCTCAGAAGTATTTATCCGGTTTCAAATGGTTAGGATTCTCTCTTGAGATTAAAATCGGATCTTATGTGCCCTATGATTCAGTTAAAAATACCCTCAGAGCGGCACAATTTTTTTACATGTAAGCTTCCAGCAGGTCCAAACTTGATTTTCGTTTTTATGAAGACAATTAAAAATATGAAAAAATAGTTTACACTGTATAAGCTTAGTCAATACGGCCTGGTTCTCTTCAACCATCGGCTTCATTGTCTATCCCTATTCCGGCCTGCCGAACAATGGAAACGACTGGGTCGCGCCCTGGATCGAACCGCTGATCGGGACGCTCAATCACGTTGTCCAGGCACTGCCGGGACTGATCGGCAAGATCCCCGGTTTCGGTTTCGCCGCCGGCTGGGCGCAGGAGTACGAAGCCCATCCGTTCGTTTTCGCGACGATCCTGCTGGTGATCATCCCGATCCTCGCGCCCGCCACGCTGGCCATGGGCATCGATCCGGTGCATTTCGGCGTGGTGATCGTCATCAACACCATGATCGGGCTGATCACCCCGCCCTAATACTCTGAGCCTTGGCTATTCTACTTTCAACATCTTCACTACTTCCACCGTCTTTACAAATAATACTACCAAGGTAAGTGAAGCTGTCCACCTGGTCAGTCTTTTAGTTAAAACGTCACCTTTTCATCTTAACTTATTCCTAGGCTTAGTGACTAAGTCTTCCTAACATTAGTTTTCAAACCTATTCTAGTACCCTGAACCCGCAAGGCATCTAAAAGTTCATTCATTTTGCTCACACTTTCATCAAGAATGCTTAAATCATCAGCCTAATCTAAGTCAAGGAGAGTTCCCCCCCCCCCATTTGAATCCGCGTTCTCCCTAATATGGTGGAGGTTGGAAGTCAGCACGCCGTGGTTGGGATGGGTCGCGGATGCAGCTTTGGGGGATGTCCGCCGTGCGGCCGTGCCAGTTTGAGCTCCGAATCGGGGGCTGGTGTGGCACTGATCCAGTGTCAGGTGGCCTTGTCCGACCCTTGTTCACGCAGTTCACGTCAGGGTGTGTGAAGCTCTGCGTGGCATGTCCGGCCCGCGTTCGGCACGTCTGTGTGAGCTTCAAATCGCGCGCCAATGTGGGGGAAACGAGCTGGGCAGTGTCAGGGTGTGTGCTCTGCGCGGCTTTGCGCGACCATTGTTCCATGCTTCTGCTTTTTCAGCCCTTATTACTGGTGGGATCCCCTTTCTGTTGTTAGAGTTCTTACATCCTGGTAGGAGGGGGGATTAGAAGAAATTACTGCTTCTGGGGCTTTTTCTTATGCCATTTCTGTTGGTCGTGGAGTTAGACAAGATGGAGTTTTATCCCCTTGTAATTTAATATATGTTTGGCAGGGTTTTTTTGGTTTAGTATCCACAACCTGTATCTCTTGGAGGCGGGATGTGTTTTATTGCACATGCTGATGATATTATTATGTTGAATCGTTCTAGAGCTAGTTTGACCGATAATTTTAATACCCTCCCGGGCGACCTTCGTCAGCCTGGCCCCGGCGGTCGAGGGGCGGCTGACGGAGTCCGAGCGTGACGTGCTGGCGACTGGAGCCGCCGTGTTGGTCGACCTGGATGAGTTCGTCGAGCGGGCGCAGAACCTGCTCTCTCGCGTCGTCGGGGACGAGGTCGATCGTCGCACGCTGAATCAGACTCCAGCCGTTGCCATCATTTGCCGGAAGCGGAACGTCGACCTCGCTCCAACGCGGTGGCTCGGGATCCCGAAAGTGCGCGCCGATGTAGCCACCGATGGTCAACACCACCAATGCAAAGCAGCCGATCCCCGCTCGCCGCTCACTCAAGTTCACGCCACGTAAAACTCAAGAACAAACCGGTTCCTTCACTAGTTTCTTTCAGCTTTGCGCGAGACAAGACAAAGAGGAGCGACAGAGTGTATGGGAAATATACAGTTTGGGGTATATATTTGCTCATGAGGGGGGTAATTGAACAGTTTAAAGTCAGAAAACAATTCTCAATCATACTTCAAAATATGCAGAATAATTAACACATATTGCATGCAGACCTGCTGTACTTTAACTCCCCCCCCCCTAATGTGCAAAGCCAGAGCACAAATTTGATTCTAAAGTAACCAACAAAACAGTTTGTTGGTTTTACCAACTTGATTCCCATATAGAGCCATAACATTAATTTTTATTCTGTATTATCTTTGCAATGGTTTGTACTCTTTAAGGAAATTGGGGATTAATTTCTGATATTATTACGACAATCGGTAGTTCTTGGGCCTACAATCGACCTTAATTATCAACGGGAAGAGTTCCAGGAGGTCCTTAACCCTCCTTAAAAAGGCTCTGGAAAATTTTGGTACAGATTTGGAAACAAACATAGAAACAAACAAAACATTAGTCAAGGCGCCTCAACCAAAAGATGGTTCTTTGGTAGTAGTTCTTTGCGGAAACATGAGTGCCACCCCGGGCAAAAGACAGGACGAAACCATGACCAAGACCCCCAAGCCCGAGCGCCCCGCGAATTCCGGCACGCCGATCGTCTCCTCGGACCACCTCGCCGGCGACAGCACCGGCTGTGAGTTCAGCGAGCTCGAATATGCGATGACGATGACCTACAACGCCTTTTCGCGCTGGATGATGCATTGCATGAAGGCGGTGGGCTACAAGGACTTCAACCCGCTCGACATCCTGGTGCTGCACAACGTGAACCACCGCAGCAAGGAAAAGCGGCTCAGCGACATCGCCTTCATGCTCTACATCGAGGACACCCACACGTAATCCCCGTGGATGCGGCGGGCTGCTACGTGCCCGGTGGGCGCTACAGCCATATCGCCAGCGCCATCATGACCGTGACCACCGCCAAGGTGGCAGGCTGCAAGAACATCGTCGCCTGTTCGCCGCCGCGCCCCGAGATCGGCATCGCACCGGCGATCATCTATGCCGCGCATGTCTGCGGCGCCGACAAGATCCTCGCCATGGGCGGCTTGCAGGGGGTGGCGGCGATGACATTCGGGCTCTTCGATCTGCCCAAGGCCAACATCTTGGTCGGCCCCGGCATGCAATTCGTCGCTGAAGCCAAGCGCATGCTGTTCAATAGTCATCAAAAGTGATTGGCAGGCATATATCCCCTCCCCACGCCGTCTTCCCCAAATGCACCCGATCAAAAAAAAAAAATGTAGATAGCCATTTTGTTAGTCCAAGGGTCAGATGACAAAAACCGGGGTTAATATAACCCCTCCCCCCTCGAAACCCGGGGGAAGGGTTGTAACTTATACCTCGGGGGCATATAAGGTTCTTAAAAAAGAGGCGATCGTTTAAGCTTCGAAAGGGATTCAAATGATTAGAAATTAAAAGTTATAGTTCCCTTTATAAGAGTGAAAAGTGATCCGACGAGAAATAGCCTCCCCCCGTCACTCAGAAACTTTTTGTGCAAAACTCAAGCCCCTTTCACTAGTATTCCTAGCTGTGTTTCGAACTTTCCGCCCTAAGACATCTTTTGCAACTTCACCAATTGTTGCCCAAAATTCCGTATATATTCTATACTGTCGAATTCTAAAAACTCCAGTTTAATATCCAACGATTCTTCGAAATATCCTCTCAAATTATCATCATTGGGCCTACAAAGGCGTAGCTACCCGGAAGGTAGTAACCCATCCTAAAGCTCAGGTTTAAAATGGCTCTAGACACAACTAAATGGTAGTATTTAGTTATAACATTAATAGCGACTTCAAGCATAGCTTCTAAGTAAGTTAGTCAGTACGAGAGATAGTTAGTTAGTTAGTTGGTTAGTTAGTTAGTTAATTAGTTAGTTGGTTAGTTAGTTAGTTGTTTAGTTAGCTAGTTTGTTAGTAAATTTGATAGTTAGCAAGTCTGTTTGTTAGTTACTTAATTAGTTAGCAAGCTGGTTAGTTTGTTGGCAAGAATAACTTGTATGTAAGTTAGTTAGTAAGATAGAGAGTTATTTAGTTAGTTAGTTAATTAGTAAAATAGATAGTTAAGGAGTTTGGTTTTTATTTAGTTAGTTAGTTAGTTAGTTAGTTAGGCCCGCAAAGGGGGCAAGCACCCCCACCTCCAAAGCCACCCCCCCGATAAATTCATCCCAAGCAAAATAGTAATAATAACCACAATGAGCTATATTACCTGTTTTTAAATAAAATGGAACAAAGGAGTAGAAGAAAATAAGGTCAAGATCGTAAGAAAAAATAGTCCTTAAGGAAAAACATAAAAATAATTAATGCTCGAATCAAATGAAATCCTATAATTTTTGTATCTTTTCTATATTTGCCAAAAAAGGGTGGGTGACACCAGACTTAACTGTTGGTTTGGAGTTCCTGGCTAAGAGAGGAAGATTCGGGAGGCATCACCAGTCCTCTTGTGGTGTCAAGCCAAATCCACAAGTTGTTGTTTGGGTCGAATTTTTTTAGGTGGAGGGCCATGGGTACTAATTTTGATGGCCCGAGTTTTCTAGAGCCGGTTCACGTATAGAGACTGCTTCATTCTATATACAGATATTCTATATTGGAGTATAGATTCTATATATCTATATACATACTATATAGTATATATTTATATACATACTATATTTTTTCATTTCACGGTCGTCACAACTGGAAATATTGGTAAGATTTTGATGAAATAAAAAATTTTGACGATTAGAAATTTCGTCAAGACTTCTCTATACCTCATTTTTCTATTTTTTCAGAATTAACCCCCCAGCTCTTTTGCTAAAGGTGCTTATCTTTTACTAAAATTGTCAGCAATGAGCTGCTGCAGACGACAGTAGTATGGCGTTAACAAGCTTTCGGGTGGGCCAAGGTAAATGTCACCGGATCCGGTCGAGATTAAAATAAGAGCTTTGAGACACGATATCCTTCCAAACATCAAATTTCATTAAGATCCAATCACTCCTTCGTAAGTTAAAAATACCTTATTTTTTCTAATTTTTCAGAATTAACCCCCCCCCCCCCCAAAGAGAGCGGATCCTTTCCGGTTATATTAGAAGTTATTGAGTCATTTCACGGATGGACTGGTTTTCATCTTCTTTGACCAGTGGATGTACAATACTCTAAGGAGACAAGAGTTTTCAAAAGCCAAAACTGTTTTCTCTTGCCCTTGATTCAGGTGCAATATTTCCGCTGTGTAATGTAGTATTGGAATAACGTTACTATTGAAAAGACGTAGCTTCAGCTGAAGAAACAATTTCTGAAATCTCCATACTTGACGTAGTTCGTTTTGATGATTATTTGCTCAATGCCCTGAATATAATCAAAATTAATTTTGAATCACTAGTTCATCCGAGATTAGGTCCAACAAAATTGATGTAAATACTGAAGTATGATGCCAATATTGTCTTTTGGTTAGTCCAACATCCCCCACAACAAGCGTTGTAAGTTTTAATTTCACACACGAAACTGTTCCTAAGATGTTGCTGATATACCCTTTCGATATCCTGCATACGGATGGAAGGTTGGCATCCATAATACAGAAATTGTCAGAAATATTCTCTGAAAATTTCATCTTTATACCCTTAGGTATAGTAGGTATAGTTGTAATAATAATCACTGCAGTAGTATAACTACTCAACTTAATATAATTAGCCATTCCTATAATATCGTCGGTCTGCTCTTTCCCATTTCGCTTAAATCTTTCCTTGCGACATCCATCGATCCCAATCGGGAACGACTTGCTTTTATGGATATAATATTAAGTGATAGTAATTTAATGGGTATTAAAAACTTGGGTAAGTTTGTGGGCACAGGTATGACATATAGGGACTATTTCCTGTAATTTCTTTACCACTAAATTTAGATTCAAGGGTTTTAATTCGCTTATGATTTGTATCGTTTTATTTTTTTTTTTTTTTTTTTTTTGTTTTTTTTTTTTTTTTTTTTTGTTTGTGCGTTTAAAGATTTTTGTCTTTATATATTTCTTATAAATATCGTTTTCCACATCAAAGCGTTGGAAACGAAGATATTGATGCTTATTGTTTATTTATTTTCCTTTATTTTTATTTTATTCCTCCACATTTTTGCTCCTTTATCTGTTTGCTATTATACGTTGAATATCTTTCTATCGCTACAAAAATGCTTTTCACTGAGGTAATTTGGTACCTGTTACTTCTTTCACGCTTAGAGAGAGTGAATGTCAAATAATAACTAAAGGCAATTATTAGAAAAAGCCGAATATAAAATCAAAATTAGTTTAATTTTTTCCTGCTTTTCCATACTTATTCCGAATGGGGAATAACTTACTTTTCGTTCTCATAAACCACTGTGATTCTTCAAAGTCAAAAGTGAATATATGTTATCGATATCACCCTTACAGGGTTGTAGATCATTCCCTCTCAGGAAATTGAAAAGACTCTGCTAACGATCAACTGGGAATAAAATATATCCCTCTGAGATTAGCTTTAAAGGGGAGAAAATGGACAGTGATAGATAACAGATAGGATTATTGCACCATACTTCATTGAATCCATTCTATAGGCAAGTCAGCTACAAGGACACAGCTTATGTATTTAGTTAAAACATGAGTTCTATTTTTGGAATGATACTTTTTTCTAATGGTGGATACCAAAGAAAATTACAGTTTTTAAGGTGGACCTTTGAAACCGGAAATTTAAGTCTTCTCATAACTTATTTGAGAATTTTTTAATTGGATATCTGAATCTCGTCAATTTGAGTACTTAAAAGGAGCTCCACCCTAATGTGTATTGTCTTTAATGGTAATTTTGAATATATTAATCTCGTTCATATCTAACGTACAAATAGATATATAATGTAGAAAATACTTGGGATTTTTGAATTGGCTGATTGTAATGTTTTAGACTTGGCTAATCCCCATATTATAAGTTTCACTCTATTCGCTTTGAGCTGTTTTCCATCTATGCCATTTATCCCTCCCCCCCAAAAAATTAAACCCCTGATCAAAATCCTGGATACGCCAGTCACCCTTCCCCTGATTGACGTGCATGTGTGAAAGACAAACTTGGGTTAAACCTTAGAGAAAATCCTTATCGACATGACTCGTAGAAGCTTCAGTGACCAATAATGCTTGGTTAGTCCGTCTACTATTTAGACACACACTAGAATAAACAGAAGATAGGCGAGTTACAATCGTTGAAGAGCTCTTCAAATGTACTAGTTTGAAACTTGTCACTAAGCTTAAACACGCTCCCAAAGGTAAATAAAGCTTTACTCATTTTGGATACGACCATCAAAAGTTACGAGCCTGAGAAAATTTGCTTTATTTTTGAAAAAAGGAGGAATTACCCCCTAAAAGTCGTAGAATCTTAACGAATAGCACACCATCAGATTCAGCGTATCAGAGAACACAATTTTAGGAGTTTGTTAGGAGTTTGAAGCTCCTATCTACAAAAATGTGGAATTTTGTATGTTTTGCCAGAAGAAAGATCACGGATGCGTGTTTATTTGTTTATCTGTTGTTTTTTTTTTTTTTTTTTTTTTTTGGGGGGGGGTATTTTTTGTTCCACCGTTCTTTGATTTTGCCAAGGAATCGGAAGGGCACCGTAAGACCTTCTTCTCGGGCCCGGCATTGCGCAGGTCGATCTTGGCGTGCACCTTTGAGCGGCGGCTCGCCTTGGCTTTCGGGTCGCTCTTGCGGGCGGAGTCGTCGGTGCGTCCGCCCAGGAAGGGGATACGGCTACGCAGATTCTGGATCGCCTGGAGCATTTTCGCTCACCTCGTCGCGTGGGTGTCTCAGCTGGAGCGTCGTCTATCGAACCAGCGACGGCGGTTCGATCGGGGCGCCTGCGCGCGGAGCGGTCACTTCAACCTGAGCCCTTTCATGCTGACCAATCGGGGCCGTCGGATGCAAAGCCAATCCGGGGATTATTTACAAATTAATAAATTAGTCGTCATTTCTTGATTGCTTTTGAATGTTTTGCATTGTTTCCAAATTTATCGGTATATGCATTTCCGATGGCAGTGCAATAATGCAACATCGAAATTCCCACCTCTGGCGTATTCACTCTTGTAGACATAAATTAAACGGGTTACTGGGAACAGCGGAAAGTATAAGACAAACACTATTACACAGCGTGGTGGCGAGGCAGACCCTTGTCTGTGGTGCTTAGCTTTCTAATATTAGACAACACACAGAGAAGACTAAAAAAAAAATTAGTCTTAGAGAAGAACAAAAAGTTCTTAAGCTCGGGCAGTTCCTGTATGCACCCGTAAATGCGATATGTCATCCCTTAAACATTGTAAAACAGTACCCGTAGAATAAATGGCATTTTTTCTTTTATATTGTTTATCTTAAATTTAAATATTTTTGTCAATTTCAATCTTTAAATTCTGAATTTCGCTTTCTTTTGTTTGAAGCTCTTTATCAGGCTTGAAAAAAAATGGAAGCTGAGGTGTTATAAGTATAATGTACTTGAGGAAATAACCGATAACTCTTAATCCTTCCGAATTGTTATTTGTGGTGGTTCTGGCCATTTTGGTTTGTATTCTAGACATGCTCAGTTCGGGTAGTATAGAATTTTCTTTACTCATTAGCAATAACCTTGTCTACCCTTTGTTATCATATGCATATTATGCTTGGTTTGTAGCAAGATTTATTGATGCAATATTTTTTGCAAGATAATGGAGGACTCCACAGTGAACACATACAGAGTTGCAGGGTTCCAATGACTTGTAAAAGACACTTGCGCAGTTTACGGCATCTTTGTAGGGTTTCACGGGTTTGATTATTGAGCCGGGGTGCTCTTTACTACAGTTTGTTACCACGAACTGTTTATTTATTGATGCTAGGCCATTATGTTTAGGTGATTCAGGGTAGGTTTTTTAATAACCAAAGAAACTTTGATGTAACGCGTACGTTTGCATCTTGACTAGCGGCCCTTGAAGTGTAGTAACTCCCATTATGCAAAAACCAAAGAAAATATTTATATAAGTAAACATTCCCCTATTTTGTATTAACCAGGTGTAATGTACCGTTAAAGGTGTACTATAGTATTGAATAAGACCAAGGTATGCGTAATAACGTCTTGAGGAATTAGTAGCTCCAATATTATACCCCCTATTTGTTCGCTTAAATATATTGACCCATTATTACTCTTATTTTGGCCCCAAAAATAGCAAGCCCAAGGTTATATTTACATTGTTCCTTCAGAGGGGGGGACGCATCGTCAACTTACTAGTGGAGATTTTCACCACAGCTCTCACATTGCTTGGAGTGACGACGGAAAGTCGATTTACTTTAGCGCAGATCGCCATCAAGATTGGCAAAACAGACCAAGAGAGTCAGATATTTACCGTCTTGATGTAAAAGCTGGCGATATTGTACAAGTGACCAATGAGGTAGGCCCTGAGTATAGTCCAAAGATAAATCATCAAAGAAACAAAATTGCATACCTTGGGTTTAAAGATAAAAAGCGTTCAAGCCAGAATTATGATATCTACATGATAGTAGTCCTTTGTGCAATCGAGGCCAGAAAACGGTTCGACTGCGAACCGCCAAGTGCGCATTAAGCGGAACGCCGCAAATCGAAACACGTCGCACTACGGCAGTGGCAAGTCCAAGCGGGCCTTGGCACCCAGGACGACGAGGGGTGTGGTGAGCAACAGTAGCCAGCCGAAGCCACGTAGTACCACGCCTGGAGTGCCCTCGTTTGGAAAGCGGAATGAGCGGCCGCTACCGAGTTCGTCGCCGAAACAAATCGCCGTCAGCGGCAGGAGCATCCAAGCGACCGCGATGAACAAGAGTTTTGTTGGTTGAAGCCACAGTGAAGAATTCTTAACCGTAATTTCGTAGTCAACTTTTTAGTTAAATGTTCAAAGGTAACTATAAATTCGAAAAAAAAACGGCAAAACTACTTGTTAGTTAACTAGCTAGCTTGTTAGTTAATAAATAGCTACATCATTCAATCTTGAAAACCCTAAGCGAAATATCATATTTTGCAAGAGCCAAGCATGAGTTATCGAGTTCGAATTTCTTGCCGCAAATTCTTTGTTGATATCTAAGAATGAAGAATTCTTAACCGTAATTTCGTAGTCAACTTTTTAGTTAAATGTTCAAAGGTAACTATAAATTCGAAAAAAAATGGAAGTAATGAGCAGCATTAAAACTTATAACGAACATAAAATATTACGTATATAAGGGGGTTCTTCTCCTCCACAATACCTTGCTCTTTACGCTAAGGTATTTTTAGTTGTACCAACTATTTATTCTAAGGCATTTGTGAAGCAGGGGTCATTCTTAAAGATTTGGGACAAAATTCAAGCTTTAGTGTAAAGAACGAGGTATTGACGAGGGGGTGAACCCCCTCATATACGTAATAAAAATAAACAAATATAGAAGTTCGTTACGTAAGTTAATTTGTAAGGTACGTATGTTTATTACTAACAAAAATGCCAACACAGCAGCCCCTTTCATATACGAAGTAATTTCTGTTCCTTTTAAGTTTTGATGTCACTCCTTACTTTCCGTTAAAAACACTTGTTTTTTCCCTTAAAAATTGATGGTGAAATAACTGTGGAACTTCATGACTTGGTAAAGAATTTGGTTTCCCGTCCATAAAAAGACCGTTGCTTAGGGATTCATTGAGTACCTATAATCTATCTTGGGTATAGGATGGTATACACTGCAGAGCTTCAAAACAAAAGCTTCTTGCCGACCTTCTTTCGACGCAGAATGTTATTACACATCCCTTTATTTCGTGGTGGATGCTGGACAACAGCAGTGACAATAAGATGATTACAAACTCGGCAGTCTATAGAGACTGCCCAAACGGGGTGTGGTATCGAGAAGTTTTCTTTTGGATTGTGCCCAGCAAACAACCTTAATCTGCGCGAGCGCCGCCAACAAATCCTCACTCAACTAACCCCTATGCTGAGATACCCTGGAACTAGATGTCATAAAATGAAAAAATGTGCAACGTTTGAGTTATTTTACTGAAATTGTCATTGTTAGATAAAATTTAAGAAATACCCATAAGACTACTTGGAAACCTAATTCACCAGCGAAGAAAAACTTGATTATTTCTTTAGCTTTCGTCCCGGTTTTGCTAGTTTAGGCACTTCCAGATAAGCTAGGACGATGAAATTTGGCAGGTGTATTAGGGACCAGACTAGATTAAATTAGAAATAGTCTTTTCCCCGATTTCAACCTTCTGGGTGGAGTGGGGGGACGGTTAATTTGGAAAAATTAGAAAAAATGAGGTATGTTCAACTTACGAACTGGTTATCGGATCTTAATGAAATTTGATATTTAGAAGGATATCATGTCTCAGAGCTTTTATTTCAAATCCCGACCAGATCTGGAAACATTGGGAGGAGTTGGAGGGCGAAACCTAAAATCTTGGAAAACGCTGATATCGTGACAATCTCTGAATTTGTCCAATATATACTGACATAACAAAACAAAATTAGTTTGGAGGGCACATAATTTATGGAGAAGAATAGAATGGTACGCAAACTTTTTTCACAACAGTACCTGATTGAGAAACACAAACAAGAACGACAAAATAAATAGGATTTTTGTTGCTGTTTTCCTGCTTCTTTATGAATTGAAATTTATAGGTTAACATTGGGTTGTCGATTATAGCACCATTTTATTAGTTATGAAATGAGAACCGAAAAAAAATTGCTAGTAACAAACCTGGCAAATAATCAGTTACCTTAATTGCGAGTAAAAAATAAATATATAAAAAATAAAAGAAAGCGGTGAATAACCTTAAGAACCAGAAAAAAAATTCTTGCAAATCAGGCTGATTCCCGAAGACTCGACCGTACGTAGGGCACGGACCTCACAACTTCTCAAAGCCCCCAAGGGCTCTTGATATATTCTAAAATGGCAGGTTTTCTTGTTGACATCTACATGAATCTTAATGATGTAACAATTGAAAAGCATGGGGTAAGTAACCTGGGTGACATTAACGTATGTAGCCTCGTATTTGGTGTGTGCTTATGGACTTCTATACAATGCAACGTAAATCAATTCTTGCGAGGGTGTCAATGTTTGGAGGTTAGATCGTGGCTTGGAAGATAATTACAAATAAAAGAGCAGCGCTGAGTGAAGCTAATCTGCAACTTCTTGGCTCTTGGCGTGACTCCTAACGATAATTGAACCAAGTTATATGCCTTTGTATCTGTCAAAACGGTTGGATTAAAAAGGGAAGGTTAAATTCAACAGAAAAATGTGAAATCATGAATTTATTGTCTATTTGACCTCTTTTGAAACCATGTCAAAGCTTTAGCTTATAGTTTGGAGCAAGATATGGGCAACTGGAAAACCCATCCAGTTTGCCCTGAAGTTAAGTTTGTTCAAGACACAGTTTTCAGTAAAGCACCAACGACACAGTAGGCTTCAGAATTTTACAGTTAGGAAAGGGGCGGTAACACAAATCTTGTTTGTAGTTTTTGTGTGTTCGTTTTGAGCTTAATTTGCACATACAGTTGATGTTTTACTCGTTTTTACATTTATTTATTAATTTCTATTAGTACCTGTTTTTTATGCAATTTCTGTTCGTTTTGGGTTTAATTTGCTTTTAATAATAACAAAGAATAAAGGTTTTTCCACTGAAAATAAGGAGTGACACTAAAACTTCAAATGAACAGAAATTATTACGTATATCAGGAGAATGCCTGGGGCTTGGGCGCGTCCCAATCGACGGTGCCCTGGTTGTGCAGCCAATGGTCGGCGCGCAAGGCCCGGCGGCCGCGCTCCTGGCTATAGGTTCCTTTTCCCCGGGCGACATAGGCATATCGTTTGTCGAGGAAACGGTCCCAAAGGTCGCGGGCGGTCCCGTTCAATGGGATCGATGAGGAGGTTCCGAGTTCAGGCACGCCGAGCGAGTCACCATAGACCCGCCGGACCCATTCGAAGCCCGGCGTGTCCGGCAAATGCCCACTGATCGGCTCGCCATAGCCGAACGGTCCGAGGCCGGTGTGGTAGTCAGGTCTTTTTTTACTGATTTTTTTTTTGTTTTTGGCTCTTGCTTGCATTTTTGTTTTGTTTTCAGTCTTTCGGATGCTGGTTGTTCAACAAACAACGGCACCGTCCCAATAGGTTACATCATTATCGTATTTTAAGGTTGTAATGAGTTCTGCTGTAAATGTATTGGTTGAGACTTTGTATACGGTAGTGTACTTTTTCCCTCCATGGAAATGGTATCCCTGTACATACATAGTATCCTTGTCTTCTCGAGCGATCGTAAATCCTTGTACAATCAAACCTGAATTATCTAATCCCTTAATGGGTCTCCAATATTCACGTAAGCAAAAGCTTAATTAAATGGTAAGTTCTTGTCATTTCAATTAGTTAACTTTCGTCTACGATAAGCATATTTTGAAAATCGTATCAATTATTTGGTGATATATATTTCGAATATTTGACACCAGTGCCGAATTTAAAGGTTTGACGCTCCTAGGCCCAAGCGTTTTCGCCACTCTGTTTTTGCGAGATTTTGGGGAAATTTTTCGAAAATTCAGATATAGTGGAAACACTGAACAGTTTGCAATTGATGAGTCACAAGTGATGAAAGAGAAAGGTGATATGGACTCTCAGCTTCCTTTCTTGGTAGACATCTGGTTAAGGCGTGTGTACCATGGCCTTTACGTGTGACTTTGCTTTAGGAAACAGTGAATAAATTATTTTTTGGGTTTAAGTTCAGCCAGGGAAAAAGTATTTTTAGGTTCATGTGCAATTAAACAACCAAACAGTGTGGTGATTCGATCGTCGTTTGGTGATTTTTCACATCCGGACGCTGGAGGGGGGAAACCTGAAAACCCCCTTCTTTTGTTTAATTTTGTGCACATCTATAATAACCAATGTATGACCCCTTAGCTTTCATAATGCACCATCAGCCAATTTACGTTGCTTTGAGGTCCTGTGAAAGAATTAATTATTAGTTAGTAAACTATTATGTGTAAAACATTATTCAAACAAACAATTGCAAATTGACATTTATAAAACCTAGGTAAAATCATGGAATACCATGATCAAACAGTTTGTGGTAACAAACTGTAAGTAAGGAACAACCAGGCTCAGTAGAAACTGGAACTTTACTTTCAGCTGAAAAAACTTGTTCTATTTTATTTAATCATTATATAAAGGGAAGAGGATGGAGGTAAAGACACTAGAACAATTTTCTGGAACATAGTTTTGGCTGAATATCTGTATCTGAAACTTCGAATTTCTAACTATACTACTTTCCATGATAGCCTCAAAACACATCTGATCAAAATTTTGAGATAGCCATTTTGTTCAGCGTCGTTGAAAGTTCTGGAAATTATGTGTTCGACAACCCCCGTACCTTCTCGACAACAGAATATAATTTGCACTTTACTGAAAACAAAATACATTTTAAAATGTTTTTACTTTGTTTTTACTTGTTTTAAATGTTTTTACTTTGTTTTTACTCGTTTAAAATGTTTTTACTATATAATGAAGGAGGAAGTCCTCCTCTTTGTACTCCAATTAAAGCGCGAGTGTCTCGTGCTCTTTTTAAGAGTAGCAAGAGGTCGGAGGACAAGCAACCCGGGGGGGATGGTTCAGAAGGTCAGGGAGGAAAAAAGGCACGGGAGGGGGACTAGTTGCCCTCTAGTCTCAGTTGAGTCTTAAAAAGGGCACTAGAACTTTCAATTACAATTTGAATTATCCCCTTCGAAGTTTCTACGACCCCATTTTCCATACGAAGTGTCCTGAGAAAAACAAATAATTTATTCACCCTTAGCCTTAAAAAAATATTTACTCTTCCCCTAATTAAGTAAACCTTTGTGTCTACCCATTTCTATCTCTAAGTATTTATCTTTAATTGCATGCTTTCCTATCCTTGGAAATTAATTGGTCTTCATTAAGGGTATGTACGGCAGAAGTTTAAAACTCTTAAAACTACGTTGCTCCCTAATTTTTTCCAGTATCTCTAGTTTATAATTTTTCCATGTAGATTTTTTTAATGCTTATATTTTATTGGCTTGCAATAAACTTAAACTTTGCTATTGAATTATAAGATTTATAGTTTATAATGCTAAATACTCAATTCTGCTAGGTTTTTAATAGTAGAATCAAATAGATTATTTATTGCCAACAAAATAGAGAGGCGGTCTTAAATAAAAACTTTTAAAATTGCAACAAAAATTTGTTTATATATATTTTGTTACATTTTTACGAACGAGCTCGTGGCACCAGCGCCACCACGCGGCGAACCATAGAATCCTCGGCCAAATCATCGCCGAGCAAGAAATCCAAAGTCAGCCCGAGCCGAACATCGACCAAGAAAAAAGCTCCGCCACCGAAACCGGCTCCCATCTCGGCCAAATCAAAGCGAATCCGCGGCCAGATGAAGCGGCGCCGCGAGGCGGCCCAGCGCAACCGCGACCTGTCCACCGAAACACTGGTCGGTGGTGCAGCGGTTCGCGGCGGTGCCAATCGTTCGCGGGCCGAAGAGCCTCATCAGGACCGAATCGTCCTGCTGGTGCGAGATTCCTTCTTGAGGGTTTTTTTTTTTGCGAAAACGCAAAACTAGGCAAAAAGAAATCCTTTAAAAATCGAAGAGAAATTGTTTGAAGCAATGAAAAGGCGTTTTGCAAAAAATGGGCAAAAAAGAAAATTCTGATTGCCTTTTTAAATCCAACTTAAAAATAAGAATAAGAATCACGCATACAAGCCAGATCAGACAGAGTTTCTCTTTAATATAATGCATATCATTTTGTGCTATAAACACTACTATTTTAAAAGCAAGATTACTAACCAGACGCTAATTCTGGGGTCAGATAATTTATATAATTAAAACCTAGAATGCTATATCGTTTTGGAAAACGGAAAAACAGCTTTAATTTTACGAATCATGCCAACTAAAGGCAATACTCCACTGTGTTTCTGTTTTTCTCCTTTTATCTTCCAAAGTACACCTTACTAGCACTTTCCGATAAAATTTTCTGTTTAGTCTTAATTGGTGCTATTTTCTTCTGTTTATAATCTCTTATGTTTGTTTAAGATGGTAGCAGAATTGTTGCTTGTGGAGATGATGAAGGTATAATATGGCTCTACGACATGAAGAGACTGGAGCTTGAAGGAAAAAAGGAACTTGTACCTGATAAACATCTACAGTGGCCTAAAGTAGATAAACAATGGTCGATGATGAAAAATTAATTTTGCTTCAAAATGCCCTTCTACTTGTTGATAAGCACAAACCCTATCATGATAAACCCCTTTAAGTAAATTTTATTGATCATGCTCCAACTTCTGGAAGTTCTGAAACTTTGAAAACACCATAACAGGAAGAAGAGTCGCCAAAATTTACATCAAGTGCTGTGTTATGGACAAAGTAAAAGACTCCTGACTTATCCCGCTGGAAAAGAACCTGTACAAATTGATTAAAAAAGAAGTTGCAATCCAAGGCAAGAGTTACAATTTAATTGATTTGGTTTCAGATTTGATTTCTTTGGAACAGTCCAGAATTTGCAATCTGGTCTTTCAGTAGAAAAGGCTATTTATAAAGGGGCTTATCTTATTGTTTCCATCATTTTAAGGGTGCGGGTGTAATAATAACAAATAATTAATCATTAGTGATGGAAATTGACGTTTTGAACGTTTGCTATATTTTTTTATGTAAAATTACCCAACCAATTGTTGTTAGAAAAGAAAAGCAAATTATTACAATAACTATTACCATAGAGGCAGTTGATTCATATTCATGGCATATTGTTTTGGGTTCTTGTATGATACACGCCCTACTTAACGTTCTTCTAATATGTTTAGTATATTTAATTTGGAAATTTTAGGAAATGATAAGGCATGTAATCAAAAAGACAATATTTGCATGCTACTGATGATACTACAACTACCGCCACTACTATTACAAGACAGTCTTTTAATTACTGTATTGAAGGTAAATTCAAACTAAATCAAAAGACACTATGTGCAATTGTCAAAATAGCGCATCTCAAGAATTGAGTTGGGTATTAAATTGGAACTTTAGAGAATGCTTAAAGAGGAAGATAGTCTCACAAAAGGCAATATGTGTACACTGCTGCTAATACTATTGTTACTGCTACATTTACTACTAAAACTATCGTACGCATCACACCATTCGCCTTTTAAGTTATTGTATCAACAAGAGTACTAAACAAGCAGTCAATGCTAAATGTGACACCGAGAAGTACACCCGAAGATACACTAGGGCACAGTGGAGGAGGACTGCCCTCTTAAGAGGATTAAAGCGAAGGATTTTTGTTTCTCATTTGTAGATTTGAAGGATTTTGATAGTACATTGGTCTTGAAAGTTGCTCATTATTGCATCACTGAATTGTGTAACTGCCTTCTATGTACATTTACGTCTCGTCTGCGTACTTAAACCTGTCCTTGACCTCAGGAAGGACAAAGTTTATGACTCTAAACTATGTTTCTGTCTGTTTTGGTATTACATGGGATATTTTGTGCTTTATGTACTTTTTCTAGTTTCTATTGCGCACTTCAGAGTGGTCTTTTACTTTTTATATAGCCACCGTTGGAATCGCCATATCATAAAATGTATATTCAGAGATTTTGATGCTTCTGTAGATATGCTGGTAAACTTGCGCATTTTTTAGCGCTTCGGGTGCTCATAAAGGTGCTTTAAAGCGCCTGCTCGACGTGCTTCTTGTCAACATTCTTCATGTTCAGCAATTTTAGGCTTTTCTTAAGATAGAGGGTATATAATTTTCTCTTCAAAGTGGTCCAAAATTGTATAAAACATGAAAGAAAACATCTAAACTTAAATCACTAATCTTCAAAAGTTTATTACTTTTATAGTTTTACCCCCCTTAAGTTTCGCTTGATTTCATTTTTATTCACCATAGTTGAACCCAATAATTTTTCTATTAATCTCGCGAATCAAATAGTTCCTGGTAACGAACTGTAGTAAGGAGCGACCCGACTCAATAGTAAACGAAACTCTAAAAAACGGAATTTTGATGATAAAAGATACATCAAAATAATAAAATTTTCATGATGATTCTAGGTATATAAGTTTCATCAAATTTAATCTCTTAATTTTGCATTGTATTGCCGTACCTCAAAAAAAAAAAAAAAAAAAAAAAAAAATTTTAGCCCTCGTCTTAGATCCATCCTTGACTAGCTTTGATAAATTAATAGTTAACTATTAAAATTGTAATTCATGTTTTATGTTATTTGATGTCACTTGAAATCCTTAGCATAAAATATTATGTTTCAGAGCTTGAGTTTTAGGAATAGAACTGTTGAAACAAAAACAGGTTCTTGTTGATTGTTCAGTGAAGATGAAGAACATTGTGCGTCAATTTGGCAAAAATTTTTAAAATAAGAGATTTTCACGAGCCCGCGTTTACACACACTTTAAAGGGAACCTCGACAATTGTATGTGGTTTGTAGGTAGTGGAAATGGTCGTAAATTAAATCTAATATCTGGTGAGGGTTTTCTAATAAATCTGTTGAAATTAAAATGGTATAAAAATATTTATACAAAAAATAGTAAGTTATAAAAACCACCCCGCCATAAAACAAAATAAAAAGCTGTTCACCAGGTATAAAACAAATATGATATTTAATATTTTCTGCATAATTTTTTGCCTTTGCACTTCTGACCGCTATAGCGAGTGAATTAAGCTTTTTATTGTAAAAGACAATTGGTATTGAATCATCTAAATTAAACAATTCAGAAACGTTAAAATTTTCTAGGCTTGTTTTGAAACCTTGAAAATTGGCAAAGACTATAGAAATTTCCTAGAAATTCACTGGCAAAATAATCGCAAACCTCGACTTGAAATGTCTTACGATAACGGAGAATGAGGGTCGAAGGGCTAGTCTGTCGGTTTGCCGGCTATCAGTTGATAAAGAGAATATATCCACGGTCTAGTTATGTTACTTGCTTTGTATAGAGTGTGTGCTTAACCGATTCAAAAGAGAAGTCTACGGATTTTTCAGGTTGCACCAACCGATAAATCAGGGCTTATATCTATGGTCCCTAGCGAAGCAAATTTAAAGCCTCGGGACGCATTTGGCATTGATAGATGTATATGAGCGTCGTTGAGAATAGGCAACGGCGGATCTTTACATGACTGATTTATGTCGGTCTTGAATGGGAAGATGAAAATGTCGGCAGTCCTTTTTTTATAGGAATGGAGCAAGGAAAATAATTTCTATTGATTATTTGGATATTTGTTCATCTGTTTCTGCGTTTTGAACTCATGTTTTTCGGGATGATTAAATTGGAATGCGCGATGTGAAATTAGTTGCAAAGCACTGAAAAAGTAATCGGTGCGCTTTAGCTAAACTATATTAGGAGGAGGTGAGCCCATCATATGCGCAAAAATTTCTGTTCGTTTTAAGTTTTAATGCTTCTCCTTATTTTCAGTTAAAAAAAAAACTTTGTCATATTTATTTGTTCATTTTTTTTTTAATAATGCCAGAAAATCCTGCGCTCCCTTCATGAAAATTTTTTTCCCCCACGACAAATTCCTCAAAGAAAAGTTCCCCCAAAATATGTCCCTCTTCT
The DNA here is from genome assembly GCA_010016025.2 of Alatinidae sp. Z8VKAUB7J3. Lineage (NCBI taxonomy): Eukaryota > Metazoa > Cnidaria > Cubozoa > Carybdeida > Alatinidae > Alatinidae sp. Z8VKAUB7J3. The sequence goes on from JAAAKM020721499.1 coordinate 58,669,291, forward strand.
CAACCCCTCCCCCCAACTCCAACCTAAAAATCCTCCTGAAAACATCTGTAGGCCTACACTTCCAAATAACCATTACTATATGTAAGCACTGGTCAAAGTACATTAATTGCATATTCAGGAAATCCTATTTTTAACCCAAGCCTCAACCGTTTAACATATTTGTCTGCCTGTCACTTTGGCTTTCAACCCTATCCATACAACAGAAAAGCCACTATTTTTTACTTTCAATTCAACCTTTTTATGTTGTCATGTTGATAAGCACATACACTTGCTATCATGAAACATTAATTGAATTTGTATTGATGTTGATTGCTGATGTTGACTATCTTGGCAGTGTGACCCTAGTCCTTCCTCTGATGTGACCACATCACTTGATTCTTCTTTTACAACTTTCATTTTACAGGGTTAAGACACGGGGCCTTAAAAAAATAAAAACCCTTTTAGGCGTATATTAGCTTACTAAAATCAAGGTACAGTTTCTTCACTATTGAGGGGCAATAAATTAAATTGGGAAATGCTTGAACTATTTTAATTAATTCACTTAAAACTACAAAAACATTAACCACCAACAGATAGCAGAGCTCGTCAAGTTGAGTATATAAACAGTAAAACTTCATATTTGAGATTCATGATATTCTATTTTTTTTTTCTTTTCTTTTTTTTATATTTTTTTTAATTTTTTTTTTTTAATTCACATAGCATTCAGCATATTTAGCATCGTCTAAAAACCGAACCAAGTCTTATACGAAACGATTTGTGTTTATTTTGAGTTTTATTGCGGCTCTTTACTTTCACTTACAAGAAAATTTATTTATCTCATGAATTATTCGTATTAAATGGCCCATTCTTAAAGGAGTCATATGTAAATAATTGGAACGAAACGTCAAACTTTGGCGCAAAGAGCGTGATATTGAGTAGGGGACTTCTGTTCGTTTTAAGGTCTTACGCTGCTCCATAATTTCAGCTTAAATATCTTCTTTTTCTTTTTTTTCTTTTTTTCTTTTTTTTAAGCACCTGGGCGTATTTTGCTTATGAATTTTTACATGGACGGAACCCGGACAATCAGCGCGGTGTCGAACGGCTCATCCGCGAGACGGCGGAACGGCGGCGGGATGTCTGAGGCGCCGCACATCGACGGACTCCGCCCACCCCAGAGCGACGCGTATCGGGCTCGACCAGGCGAGATGCAGCAGTGCCCGCGTGCGCGACGCGTCATACAGCGGCAGACGGAAGCCCCACAGCGCCGACGCCCGTGCCGTCCGACGAGTCAGCACGTCCAGGGTCGCGGTCCACAGGTAGCGGTTCACCTGCAGCTCCTGATCCGGCTTGGCGTTGAAGATGTCCCAGATGGTGGTGCCGCCCTGGTTACGTTCCTGCCGCGCTTCCAAGAGCCTGCTGTGGTCGACGCGCTCGCAGGTGCGGGAACTAGGGACATCCGCAGCGAGACCCTGAACTTCGTTATCTACGCGACGACGGTGGACGCCGAGGGACGCTTGGACCTGACGCGCTGGGGGAGTCGACCGGTGGCGCGATACGCCGACATCATGATGATCTCGGATACTGTCGAGCGGGCCGTGGCGCTGGGGCAGCTCGATGCCGATGGGGTTCTCGCCGTGGAACGTCACCTCGACCACCTGGGTCTCCTTGACGTAGCCCATCGGGTCCTCGCCCATCTCCTTGGTGATCTTTTATACACAACACACAACAGCTATCAGATGTTGTGTGTTTTTAAGGAGTTTACTGGAAAATTTTTAAATTTTTTACGGTAAGTATTTTTTATGGTTATTTTTTATGGTTTTAATTTTTATGGTTATTTTGTATGGTTTTAATTTTTATGGTAAATTTTTTATGGAAAATTTTAAATTTTATATGGTAAGAACCTGAATTTCGGGCTGTTTCTTTCTAATTTAAAATTATTAAAATTGTACGAGGTTTTACCTTGATTAGTCTTATAAGTAGGTAGCAATGTCATTGTTGTCGGTAGGTATATTGTACCCATTCCTGGGTGATGGGATGGAGTCCACCCGGCCGCGCTCGAATACGGAAAATGGCATTCATCTCTCCGCTTACGGTTACTCACGGTTGGCAGACGTCTACCTAACCGCGATGAATGCCGAGCCCGCTGAGTGGACCCTGGGTTTGAATCGCGAGGGCACCGTCCATAGCCGGATCACTGGGAATACCGTGACGCGGGTTCAAGAACTCAATGGTCGCAAGATCTTTACCTCGATTGATCGGCAGTTGCCGTTTCCGAATCGAGCTGAAGATGGAACCGCTTACCCGACCACCATGCCGGTCCGTCGGATCGGATTTATCGGCAAAAAAAAAAATAATAATAATGCATTGAGCCCACATCACCCTTTACATAGGCAGCGCGAATGCGTTGCCTATGAAAAGGGTAATGGAACGTTGAGTTCTAAAACGCGCATTCTAAATACTCTCAACTCGTTTTTCTTGACTTATAAAAGCTCATTTTTGTTTTTAGGTGATTCCAACAATATTATTCTAGCTGATGAAGTGTTCAACTCTGCAATGGGCCTTAAAATTCAGATATGTGAAGAGTCGTTGCGAAGGTACTTGAGTTTCCGAAAGAGCTCTTTGGATGTGGTAGCACCATATCTTCAAAAGAAAAAGAACAAAGTTTTGCTTTTAACTAGACATAGCTGACAGATATCGCACAGGGACATCACTTTTTCGTTTTTGCTTGACAATGGACCATGTCATGGATCTAATAACATAGAGGTCGAAACTTTATTAATAAAAATAGAAAATACTACTCACCATTGTGACGTTAAAAAACCAATACACTTCGCTTACCGCTTTTATACACAAGGTAACTCCAAGATTCTTTTTTATTTCTTTTCTTTCTTAAAGAAAAAGCGGTATCTACAAGCCAAGTGATGGGATAAGAATGATAATTTTTCTTCTTTTTTAATGGACAAGGCAAGTCAGCGACCTGCCAGTAGAACTCCTTGGTGTCCTGGAACCCGTGCTCCGGTGAGTTGAGCACACCGAAGCCCTGGTCGAAGTTCAGGCGGGCGTTGATCAGCGGGTTCCCGCTCCACCCGGCCGTCGCCATGCCCGTGTCCTGAAAGACCTCCGCCAGGGTGGTCAGTTCCTCCGCCAGGAAGCACGACCGGGAGCTGCGGATCCCGTGCTCCCTCGGGTGCAAGCCCGTCAGGAGGGACGCGGTCGAGGGCCAGGTCCACGGCGCCGTGGAGTAGGCCGCCTCGAAGACCGTCCCCCGGGCCGCAAGTTCGTCGAGTGCGATCGTTGCCAGCGGCGTGCCCAGTTCATGGGCGGCTGCTGCGGCAAGACCGTCAAGCGCCGAGAGGTGCTGTTCTCGCTGTAGCACCAGTTCAGTCGCCGCCAGTGCGGCAGCCAGCTTCCTGGCCTCGTCAGCGACCCGCCAAGCATAGATCGACGTGAAGAGAATTGTCGAAACCACCGCAAACCAGACGCCGGCAACATAGATCCGCGGCACCGAGAACTCGCCCTCGGGCTGCCATGGCAAAGGCTGATGATAAAACATCAGGATCGTGACGATCGCTACCACCAGACTTCCCAGCAGCATCGTATGGCGGACAAAATTGAAGACCTGGTTTTTTAATTTTTAGTATGAAATTGTGCAAGTTTCCATATGAAAGTCTGAGCAAAAGCTTAGTTTAAAAATATATCTATTGAACGCAAGTGATGTTTCACCATGTTTGAAGCCAATCAATGCTTCTGAGCTTTCTGAAACATTGAAAAATACAAAAATTCGAGCTTCAGGCTCTGATTTTGTAACAGTTAAAACTTTAAAATATATTTAGCCTGTTATTTCCGGTCATTTAGTGTATTTATTTCATGAATGTTTTAGGACTGGAGTGTTTCCAAGTTGTTTTAAAATTACAAAAGTTATTCGGGAGTATACTGACAACAGTTTAGCCATTCTCTGAGGATACTATGATGGATTACAGCACTTCTGATCTGTGCGATCACTTCGCCGATGCCATTGACGTACTTGAGCCTATGTTCATTAACTTTGGCGGTCAAAGCGCCTTTAGTGGTCGAGTAAAAACCGTTAAATGCTTCGAAAACAATGAAATGATTGCTGAAGTACTACAACAAGATGGTACTGGCAGAGTGCTATTGGTCGATGGCGGTGGTTCGACTAGACGTGCTTTAATCGATATCGACCTCGCTGAATTAGCAACTGATAATAATTGGCAAGGTATTGTATTTCCAGACTTAAATTTTGCAACTCTGATATGTTAAAAATAAATCTTGTTCTGAACAAAGAGCAGAGCTCAATGGGCTAGGTAACGAACCGAAACTAAGCATATACTCTTGTTAATACTATAGCAAATACTATACTATGGACTGTCCTATTGCACTGAACGAGAGAGAAGAAAAGTAATTCCTAAACAAAAACGTAAAAGTAGGTTCTAAGCAAGTTTTGCCGAAATCGTGACCAGTCTAGATCGTTTTTTTACTAAGGAAAAGGGTAGTTATTAGAAAAAATCAGAAAATATTGTAATGCGGCATTGGAGAAAGAATTTCTGCATACAGAAACACAGGAATCAAGAAGATATTGTTTGCATCAGCTGCATTTGGATTATTTGGAATTCAATTGTTAGTAGATTCACTTGAGGAATATGTAGGATGGATGGAAGAGTCAGTCATTGATATTCTAGTCCCAGCAATTACATTAGCAAGGTTGATATTGTTTTTTGTGGACATTGTAAAGAAAAGATAGTACAAAGATCTAATTGATTTTGAAAATAATTAATTTTCAAAACGGTTTAGGCATTTTTGGTTTTACGTTTTTGGGGGGTTTTTTAAAAGAAAAAAAACACTTTTCACAACGAAATACAAGAGCCATAATAATTATGATTTATTTGCACAAGAGTCGTGACAATGATGATTTATCTGTACAAGAACCATGACAATGATGATTTATATGCACAAGAGCCACGACCGTTGCAAAACAAACAAGACAACGTAGCAACGATTTTGAAGCGAAAGAGTGCTCTTAGGATCTAGTATAAGTTCTGGTAATGGTTCATTCTTATTCCCCTTTTTTTATCTGTTCTGCCTGCGTTTTTGTTTCTTTATTTTCTAGCTGGGGACGACTCATATATGTTTTTCTTGAGTCATTATTCTGAGTGTACTTCTCTGAGTGCTAAATCTTTCTTACTGTTGCAGCTTCAGCCAACTTTTTGTTTGTGTTAATTTGTAATGAGCAATATTGTTCGCCATTTTTGTTGACCTTTTGACGAAGTAACCGCCAATGTCTTTTGATCTTAGTTGCTATGGAAATAGTACATTTTTGGATGATGAACAAATTTCAACAGGGATGCACCCGGATGCTTGTCCATTTTCGACCCCAATTTTTAAACATTCAACATTCTATCTTTGTTGGTATTAGAGATTAGTCCTCACATGAATGACCCTGTAAAGAAAATCCTTGAGTGCCCTGCCCTCCTTGGGGAACCGCTCATGGATGAACTGTTTTTGATCCCGGAAGCACTGAGTAGATATGTACCCATTTAGGACGATAACAGATGAGGATGAAGGCTGCACAGGTGAGGTGGAACAACAGGGTCACCTTTAAAAATATTCTTGCGTAGAAAAGAAACATAATGCTCGTAATAAGGATTGTTTTCAGTAAAGGTCAAATTATGTTCTGGTCTTTTTGAGGTGCAAAGGACGTCAGCCTGCTCATCTACCTTTCTGCTCATTTTGAGTTTGATGGAGTTATTTATTGCAATTGCTGTTCGTTTTGGTTTTCATTTATTTATTAATGATGATTTATGGTAGTTTGTGGAGGAAAAATTTAAAAAAAAAAACGCATAAAAAATTTCTACCAAAAAAAAAAAAAAAATTACCTAAAAAGTAATTTTGAAGAGACCCCTCTAAAAAAAAAAAAAAAAAAAAAATACAGAAAAAAAGTATACAGAAAAAAAAAGATAGAAACGTCAGTGCTACCTGCGCAAAAATGCTATTATCCTTATTTATCATGGTGTGTGTGTGTGGGGGGGGGGGGGGGTTGAAAAAAGTTTTTTTTTTTTTTTCTCCCCAAAATTTTTTTGTTTTTAAATGGGGGGGTTTTTAAAGGAGGGATAAAAAAAAAAATTCAATTATATGAAAATTGCTTGAACACTACTCACGTAAACCCAATAAGAAAAACTCGTATTTTGAAAATAGCCTCAAGCCATTATCAGGACCTAAGGAAAGGCACCCTAAAAGTCTTCAAAAAATATGAATTTTTCAGATCCAAGGTAATTCCTGGCTTCGATACTATATTGCATGAAAAAAAAGTCTGGAATAGTCGTACTTTTAACTGATTTTCTCTATTTAACAAAAACCCTTTTCACTAGCTGAGTGGTGTCACAGTCATTCGTGAAAAAATGCAAAAAATGACAGAGCTACCATATTGAACAGTCTTGGCATTCCCATTGGGCAGTTGTCCCTTCCCCCCAATTGACAACCCTAATTTTTGCACTTAGGAAATTGAAACCACTGGTAGAAAGTTCCGGGGCCCGCGGAATTCTAAGTTATAATTTTCATCAAGATCACTGCTTATTTTGGGGGATTTCCCCTTTTCTTTTAAAATGATACACATTTTATTATACTAATGAATTTCTTAACGGGCCCCGTTTCTGCCTGAGCTATCTGATCAAAATTTTGAGACAACCATTTTATTCAAATAAGCAAAAGGTTTAATGAATATGATTCTGGGGATGATATGATCCCCAAAACCCATAATGCTGTGATCCACTACCCTTTTGCATACTAGTGGGTGGTGATGATTGGGATAAGTTGATATCAAGACGTCTTCACTTTCGTCTAATTATCACTGGGGTATTCAAATCATTGTTTCCAATAGAACTCGTAGTACTTGGGTGATGTTCTAGTATTTTCCTAGATTGATTTAAATCTATTTAAAAAGTCCTGCAATTATTGGCAGTAAAAGTGTAAAAAAGCAGCTACCCGCTTGGAGAAGAAGTTTTTTTAATCTCAATTCTTATTCTTTTTTATAGCTTTCAGCCAGGACACGTACAATGTAACAATGTTGCTTTGTTTGTTACCAACGCCCCACTCTTTACGCTAAAGTATGACTCTTTCTCTTAACTCTACTTTTTAAAACAGTAAAAAACTTTAGCGTTAAGAGCGGGGCGTTGAGGAGGACAAGCCCATTTCATATACGGAGTAATTTCTGTTCGTTTTAAGTTTTAATGTCGCTCCTTACTTTTAGTTAAAAAAAACTTGTTTTTTTATTGAATTTCTGAACGTTTTTGAATTAATGCATGTTTTGATTTTGGGTCTTCGCACATAAATAAATAAAACGAAATTTGCATATTAATTTTTTGTTCTTTTGGCTAAATGGCTTTCTCATAGTTTTAATTTCTGTTCCTCAACCGTGGCGGGCACGGAACTCAGAACTGGGGCCGGCGCCGCCGCCTCCTCGCTGGGGGTTTCAGCGGTTTCGTCTGGTGCTTCCGCCGCGGCCTCATCGCCAGTGGTTTCATTCTGGCGGCGAAGGGCCATCGGATCGCCGGGTCCTTCATAGACCGCGGCCTCAAACGCGGCCAAGAGTTCCGGAGAATCCTCGGCCACTTCATCGGAATTCAACATGGCGTCGAAAGCGGCCGATCCGGCGCCAGACCCGCCTCCGGCCTCGGCCGGCTCCGGTTCAGCGGCCGCTTCAGCGGGCGCGGCACCTGAGCTTCCCTGATGAGTTTAATCGGGGAGTTTAATTATGGTGGGCGGTTGCGCAGGGAATGAAACATAATGTTAAAAAGAAGTGTACGGTACTTGTTGATTAAACAATACACAGCCAAAAATTACGCCTAGGTTAGGTCTCAGAAAGCCAGCTTCATTGCCTTAAATAGGAATGAGGGGTGACGGAATTCATTGTACTTGTATAATTTGGGCTATATATTTGTACAATAGGGGGGGGGGGGGGTAGGTCACATTACGTTAAGTTAGGCTAAGTGGTGTCCAGATACTGTACGCCCCCCCCCTAGTGTGCAAATTTACAAACTCTATGAAAAAGCTTACATTATTCTTTTAATCTAAGTAATACATTAAAATAATTCCTTTTTATGCTGATTTCAAATATATAGAATTCATAAGATTTAAAGTTGCCAATCAAAAGCTACGGAACTGAGAAAATTTGCCTGATTGTTCGACAGGGAGAGACATTCCCAAAATGCCAAGAAATCTTCTGGAAAATTGCGCCATTAGATTCAGCATATCATACAACTCTGATGTTGAGGATTCAGGCTCTTATACAAAACTTTGAAATTTTGTGTTTTTTTCTCAGAAGAAAGACCAAAGATGCATGTTTATTTGTGCTTCCCATTTCCTGCCTATATAAATCTAAAGAAACATTGTTGGGATGAATTCTTGGGAAAATTTATGGGAACGGGAAAAGCAGATGGTCTCAAGATACATACTCGATCCTAGATGTCACACTCTCAAAATGACGATACATTATTTTTCACCGACTTGCCACAGCGATAAGAGATTACAAGGCTTAAACCAAAAAAAAAAGGTTCTCATCATGGAAATTGGCCCTGTACAAATTTCGAGTTGAAAACAAAAGAAAGAAGGAAAAATAGAGAGAGAGAAAAAGAGAGATAGAGAGAGATACATTTGATATTTGTTTTTGGCGTCCCTGCGCGAGGAATACGACGCCCTGATCTCCCGCATCCTGGGCGACGCGACGCTGACCATTCCGGAGAGCCGCTTTGCCCACAAGGGCGGGCGCACCGGTGCGATGCACACCGAGCACCTGGGCCACCTGCTGACCCAGATGCAATGGCTGCAGCGCGCCTATCCCGGCGCCAAGTGGTAAGGCCACGGTCAGAGAACTAAAGGCAACGCCCGTCACGAGCGGCGGGCGTTGAACTCCTGCCCCGCGGGGGCAGGACGGGCGTTGCCCGGCGCACTGCCGGGCGGAACAGCCAATGAGGGTAACCGCATGACATGCTCAGCCGTTTTTTTTTTTTTTTTTTTTTACTTTCTTAAACGGAAACTTTAAATATTTTTTTGTCCGTATCTCTGATACCTTAAAAAAAAGCTTCTTTGTACCAGCAACTGGGTGTTCAATCTAGTAATCGTATCTACTGCAGCTTTAATCTTCGAACAAACTGACGATATTGTATAAATACAATTTAAAGCTAAAACGATGAATATACTTACCATTGAGCAAATTAGGGTAGGAGCCAAGTCCAGTAGGCATTGCACTATTTGACATTCCCATATGCGGGCCAGCAGGAGCTCTCATATTCATCATTGAATTGTCACACACACGCACAAACCATCACACAAAAAAACATACACAGTCGCAAACACACGAGAAACCCACAAATGGAAAGAAGACCAGTCACACAAAATTGCAGTGAAGTGCAAATGACAATGACCTTTAGAATATTTATGAAGGGATAGCCTTACTCCTGTTTGTGACGATTTCTGTTTGTTTTAAGTTTCCTTGATTATCAATTTTAATTCCTCTTCGTTTTAAAATCCCTTTATCAATCTATAACAATACCTGTGACCTCTTAGTACTAGTGTGACCTTTATGTTTAACTATTAGCTTCGATTTCTTTTTGTTTTGGGTATTGTTTTTCTACTTCATTGGCACGCTGACGTCCGGACTCTCTGACAGTCTGTCGTCCGGAAAACAAACATTGCACTGCCGAAATGAACGGGAATCGGGGTTTCTGGTCGAGCACCTGGAACGGCGACTCGCCGAAAACCACTTCACGGTCGCGCGAGCTGATGGTGGGCAGTCCGAATCGGCGGACGACGCGGCACGACTCACGATCCCGGAGGGCTTTGATGCGCAACTGCGTCGGGGTGACAAGGTCGTTTTGCAGTTTGCCGCCGCGGGAGAAGGCATGGCGCGAGAGCTGGAGCTGTTGCGGGTGAGGCGTGCTTCTCGGTCAGGATCGCCGCGCGGCGGGGCGCGAGGGGCGCCTTGCGGATCATGGCCTTGAGGGTCTGCCCCTCGATCAAGTCCATGGCCAGGTAGGGGCAGCCGCCGACCTTGCCGACGTCGTGGATGCCGACGATGTTCGGGTGCCGCAGGCGGGCCGCGGCCTGGGCTTCGACGTGGAAGCGCTCCAGGTTGCCCTCGTCGACGCCGCCCTTCATGACCTTCAGGGCGACGCGCCGCTTGAGCTCGGTGTGCTCGGCGACGTAGACGACGCCCAAGCCGCCCCGGGCCAGCTCGCGCTCGATGGCGTAGGGAGAGAATCGGAAAAAGGCCCAAAGTGACGGCTGTGTCAGAGAAGGAGCGCCAGTCTTGCGATTTGCAACTTAAGCCACAGAGTAGAGTACTGGTACAGTACGGTACTGTTCATTACCACGACCTATTGTGTTTATGTGATTGAGGTAGGGCGGACTCGCAATGTGTACTAAATCGAGTACAGCTCGTAAGAAAACTGTATTACCCGGAAATATCTTTTTGGTTACTTAGACAAAAAGGGTCACAGAAAAATTCCACTGGGTCATTGTTCTAAAGCCCAACTCTGGTGAGTGAATCGTTATGGGCGCGATGCTTTCTGTAGGGCCCCATTATATATAGGGCCCCCTTATATATAGGGCCCCCTTATATAGAACATAGTTGCTGAAATTCTGAAGTAAGCACCTAACAAGCCCCAACTTTAGGGCTCGTTTTAGTGGCGTAGTTTTGTCAAAATTCTGACGGGACGGGAAATGGAGCCAATTCTTCAAAATAAAGTGAAAATGACAATGAAAACATAAAGATGAGCCATTTAGTATCATAAAGGCAACGTTTCTGTTAATGCTTGAATTATGCAGATTATTACTTATTTTCAGCTGGGGGGGACTAGAATTTGGAGGGGGATCGGGGTATGGAGGTGTTACTTAAAATAATCAGCACTTATTGACGAGGTAGGCCAATTTTTTCAATCGGAGGTTTATTAAACTTCCTGAAAGGTATTTTTCTTTTAGGGATGTTTTATTATGGAGTGGTTCCTTGGTGAGGAGAACAAAAATTAAATTAAGTTAATTTTTTTGAATCATATCTTGATTTTATCAGTAAATAACTATTTTTATTATACCCCAGGATAATAGACTGCTTGTTAACAATCTATTAATGAAATTCTGGTTTTTTTGACAAATTGGCCTGACCTTGTTGTTACGTTTTCTTCCGTAGACTCAGTTTTTATCTTTGGCTGTTTATACGACCGTCCCTTCCATAAGAACCATATACACCCCCAGGGCATAACTTACAACACCTGCCCCCGGGCCCTGGGGGGTTTTGTCGACACCGGAGTTTTGTTATCTGACCTTTGAACTATTTTTAACGAAATGGCTGGCTATCCCAAAATTGGTATCGGATGTATTTGGGGAAAAGTGGTGTGGGGGGCTAGTTGCCCTCCGATTTCTTTTGTATCTGAAAAATTGAATTAAAACATTCAGTTTCCAATCAAATGAGCCCCCCTCTGAAGTTTATACGAGCATCCCTTCTATAACAACCATTTGTACCCCCAGTTTGCTCGCGCGCCACGTCCGCGAGTCTCTGCAGACTCTCGATGTGCGCCAGGTGCGTCGGTCCGTGCTCCTGCTCGTGCAGCTGACGCGCTTCGTCGAGCAACGGCAGCGCCTTGTCATAGAGGCCCATGGCGTAGTGGACCTCACCCATCGTCCCAAGCAAACGACCGCGGATGCGCGGCAGCTCCGTGATCTCGTATCCGAGCGCAATGTAGGTTTCACGCATGACGGTGAAGGTTGCTTCGGCCTCGGAGCGGGTCTGCTTGGGTTCGGTGTCCTGAGTGAAGATCTCATCCCAGTAGGGTGTCAGGAAGACGCTGGGGGGCTGAAGGGAGAGAAAAAATTAGAAAAATTGAGGTATTTTTAACTTGCGAGCGGGTCATTGGATATTAATGAATTTTGATATTTAGCTTGACCTCGTGACTCAGAGCTCTTATTTTAAATCCCGACCGACATTAAGCCTCTGATTGTCCTTTGAAAGCAATCTATTGATTCTTAGAATTTCGCTAGAGCTCATACCACATGAGCTCTTAGTTCTTGGCTTTTCCGACCTCGTCACAAGGGCCATATGAGCTCTTAGCTCTTGTTCTTCTCTTTTTTCTTCATTTTTTTTTCATTGTACTCCTTTTTGTTCGATTAACAAAATTTAAATGTAAACTATCAAAAACACATTAAATTAATTAAATTAGTTCTGCTTATTTTATTTTGAAGGAATGGTGATAAATATATGGTAAAAAAAAAATTTCAAATTCAATTTGCTTATTCTTACCGCTCACTGAAACCTTTCCTTTCTGTTAATAAAAATAATTTTTCAAAATTACAAATGATAATAACATTTGGAATTTTGAAATTTAGCACCCGTACAACTACTGCACTCTAGGCAAGTGCTCCCTCTGCCTCCCCCAAAAAACTGTCTCTGTATCTAATAAAAATCTTTTCCAATACCAATTGCTGGATTTTCAGGCAACAATCTGGTGCTCTTTTGACAAAAAAAGCTTACGTATTTATTTTTCGCTTGCTGACCAATTGTATGCGTACCGTAGGTACTGATCTTCTTATTCTCCGGCTTCGACTGGGAGTACATGGCGTAGCGGGGGCAAATCATCGAATACTTCCCGTGTTTTCCCCTTGATTTCTCCAGGTACCCATTTAGAGCTGCGTCAACTTTGGCTGAGCTTACAGTCACACCGCTGACCTCCGTTCCTTTCCGAATAACCAGCAACACCAGAACTAGAACCCTTGTCCTCGCAGACAAGAGACTCCCTTTCGCATTTCCTCTGTACTCCATACTGTCAAGTCCCAAATGCTATCACATTATGAAAATGGATTTTATTTTCATAAAGGCCTGTAGTAATTCATATGTGCTTGCTATGAGATCCCTGTCTGTGTTGAAACTTATTTGATTTTTTTTTCTAGAAATATGGCTGTAGCAACTGGTAAAATGGCCCCATCTAAAAAGAAATTGAAAACGAAGACCAAGCCAGAACAAATTAAAGCACAAAGGAAGGTAAACAAAGCTCCTCTTCTCTTAAATCCACCTAAGCAAGAATTGTCAGTTAAAAAGCTTTAAAGTAGCGCCATCTAACGCACCCAGACACCGCTACTCAGCACTATCTCCAACTGGACGAAAAAGACGGTAAACTCAATTTACATTCACTTATGTCAGCACTAGGCGATAAGCAATATAATGAAGTGTGGGTGGAAGCAGGCCCAGGCCTTGCCGGTGCATTATTGCAAGAAGGGCTGGTGGATGAACTTATATGCTACCAAGCGCCTAAGCTTTTAGGTGATAAGGGAGTCAGTATGGTTAATTTACCCGCGTTCACGTCGCTAAATGAATGTATTTCGCTTTCGCCTGGTGATTTAGCTTTGACCTTAGGCTTCGGCTTGCTCACTTTCTTTCAGCGAAGATCAAAGCATACGAGGCAATGATAAGTTGAATCAGAACAACTCCGTGCAAGATCGGTCCTATGCCAATGAAAAAATCTGCCGCGAGTTATTCAACGCGGCCGGCATCCCGACCCCGCGGGCGACCCATGCTTGGGTCACCCTGAACGGGCGTACGCTGGGTCTTTACGTCATGATCGAGGGCTTTAACAAGCCGTTCCTAAAGCGTCACTTTAGCGATGTCTCGGGCAACCTTTATGACGGGGGCTTTTTGCAAGACATCAGTGCCGATCTCTCGGTGAACTCGGGTGCTAATCCGGAGGATAAGACGGAACAAATTGTGCTGGCCAGAAGATTACCCGAGTGGGGCGGCCACGCAGCCTATATAAGGATTCGGAAAATGTCAGTGACGGAAGAAGTTGAACAGATTCTAGTAGTTCCCACTTCGCGATTTCACGAATTGGGTTACTTCCAAGGCTTTTGTGCTGAGCCGGATCAGTATCTTTCGGATTTTCTGAATCCCGAGTTTTTCTCCTACCAGCCACGACCTGAAATGGAGGAAGATCCTTCATTCAAGCAGCTGATTCCGTACGTGATCTTTCGGCACACCAATGAAGCAGGAGAAGAAACCATATTTTCGTACTCCCGGTATCTCTTGGTACATAAAAATTCCTCTTTAGTAGGGCTTCCCCGGTTTGATTTATTCACCTTGCATGGCTGGTTTAGTAGCAAGCCTTTTCTCTTCTATTATATGCAATTATATCCAGACAACTAAAGGATAAAAAATGGGAACTTCTACTCTCTTATTTGAAAAATAAGACTCCTCTATAAGGTTAAATTCTTTTCGATTTTTTTTTCTCCTTGTTATTCTTTACGAAAAAGAACTTCTCTAAGAACACGAGTTGGGATCTTGTCTATCTGTATGACTGAACAAGATCTGCTATATGGCTTTAATAGCTTTTCTAGGGAGCCACAAATTAGTAGAATAAAAGCCAATTTCATAATTCCAAAATCGAGCCACTCACCCAAAATCAACGATTAGTAACAAACGATGGCATTTAGTTTTTTATTTTACTTGTTTGTTATTTTTGATGGTTTTCCGTGTTTTTTGGCTTCTAGACTTTGTTTGTGTTTATCTGTTTTGTTTCGTTCAAATTAAAACACTGTGTAACATCCAAACGTTTGTTTCGTTCACTTCAAACAGTGTGAAAGTACTTCTTTCTATCTTTCTATGATAGTGTTGAAGAAAAGAGGTGGTTATCCTTTCGGAAAGTTGAATTTGTGAGGCTTAGCCCTAACGGAAAGATAAATTTCTTTCACTTTATAATTTTTCATTTACTAGGCATGAATCCTGCGAACATTAGAATCGGTGATTTATTCCTAGCCAAATTTGCGGGCTATCCCCTCTGGCCAATTCGAATCCTAGAGGTAATGACGACAAATACCGGAGAAAGCAAATTTGCTGTTTTTTGCTACGGCAAAAACCACGTTTTTTGCTTTGGCAAAAAAAGGGCTGTTCCCTCTTCAACGCCCCAATCTTTACGCTAAAGTCTGACTCTTTTTCTCAACTCTAATTTTTAAAACAGCAAAAAATTTAGCGTCTGGCAAAAAATACGAAATCCCACATTTTTGTAGATATGAGCTTGAAATTGTTTCTGTAGGGTTCTCTGATACGCTGAATGCGATGGTGTGATTTTAGTCAAGATCCTATTGCTTTTAGGGGGTGTTTCCCCCTATTTTACAAAATAAGGTAAATTTTATCAGGCTCGTAACTTTTGATGACAAAGACTAAATTTGATGAAACTTATATATTTAAAATCAGCTTAAAAATCCAATTCTTTTGATATATCTTTTAGCACCAAGATTCCGTTTTTTAGAGTTTCGTTTACTATTGAGCCGGGTCGCTCCTTACTACAGAGGCCTTCATTTTAAAATTCATAATATGGGATTTAGTTAATGCTAATTGATCAACTAACCCATCCGATGATTTAGAATAGGCCTCTGTATGGTTACTCCATTCCGCAAAATACACCCAGCCTGTTTGGCTTGAATAATTTTTTGGCCTATGTTTGCTAAGCGCTCTTATTTACAAAAGAGCTCCATTCTAGTATATAATTTTGAAATTCGCTACAGTCTTATCGGTGTAAAAAGCGCGTAATCGGGGAATCTCTTGACGGCACTGGGGGGGTGGACAGGTCTGTTGCTATATCTCACATCCTTGTCTCACAAAATCCGTGACATGATTCAGCGTGACAACACTGACGAAAAAATGATACTGCTCTATATGCTTCATACTTTTGAAACAATTAAAAGAGAAACTTTTATAAATTGTTCAGATTTTTGCCCAAGAGGTAAAAAGCTTGTTTTTTATTTTAGACCCTTTTGTACTTTAAATGTTGCAGCTAGTCATTAAAGATGACGTGTTTCGGACTCACAAAGAATTGTTTTTAGAAATGGAGGGCTCTAAAAACCGTAGAATGTTGGTACTTTTGTATTATTCAGAACACACCCAATGAGTGAAGTTAGGTTCTTTCGTGAAACAAACTACGATATCAAAAACTATTAAAATTACAATAAAGATGCTAAAAATTACAGTATTTTACAATAAAAAAGAAACTTAAAGATTAAATGCTTTTTCAAAAAAATATGTTTTTATTGCCTTCTTGAAACTAGTTATGTCCTTGGAATGTCTTATATTGAGAGGCAAAGAGTTCCAGGTATGAGGTGCAGCATATTCAAATGAAGGAGAATAGAATTTATGGGCAGTGTTTCATACTTGAGTTTTGGTGATTTTTAAACGCAAATACTTCTTTGGGACACCTGGTAGAACTCTTTAATGTAAAGTTTCGACAGCAGAAAACCTGGCTTGGGAGCGGAATAAAATGGGATTTGAAAGTATTCAAATAAACAAGTAGACAGTAATTCAGACAAAAATGAACAACGGCAAAATAAATAGAACGCATAGTTTCCAGAGGCTAAAAAAATTTTGTTCCTCCCAAGCTTCAATTTGAGACTTTTAATATGTGGCTTCCGGCTTGAATTCGAGTCAACCAGTATGCTTAGGCAACAAAAAACATCAACGCGTGATGTCTCCGTACTTGACACATAAGACTTAGTTAACTTGAGAACTGAAAGGGCTCGTGATGTACGTGAATATACTATAAATTTAATTTTTGAAGTATTCAGTGGATCCCACGGTCAGCAATCTTCAAGGATTTCCCTGAACCGAGATTGTAGGCGCCTTCCCACAGGTGAACATCTGTATGGCAGACACCCGCTCGAATGATTTTTACAAGGGTCTGGCTACCTTCCAGTTGGGGTATCTCGCTTTCGACTGGAACGAGCGGACGGTTGTGCTCGAGAACGCTATAGCTACGCATCTTGTTGCCTCCACGTCATTTTGATTTCTTCAGATACTTTTTATGGTTCGCTTCCGCTTCTAATGCCGCTCTCAGTGCACCAGCAGCGATGCTCTGGTTCACGCCCCAGATTTCTTTCGGACTAATATATCAACGTTAAGTTTACTTATAATAAAATTCAAGTTTATGTTATTTGTGTCTTTCGTTTATGTTATTGTATTCTGTTCATAGCTGTATATTTGGCTTTAAAATACACTTATCTATCTAAACTTGTAGCAAAACCTTCCATATGACAAGTATAAAAAAAGAAGAACATAGCGTTTACGCTCTTATGAGGATCAGAAAGAACTTGTTCCTTCACCAACACCAAATTACAAGTCACCTTACCCCTGTCCTTCCAAACAAAAATGTCCTTAAAAGACCCCCAATTTTGTGTTGGTCCCCCCTCAAATTCAAAATTCCAACGCTGTGCTGCTCACCGCCTGACATCATGAGTGCCGTTCAAAAGGGTCGCGACCAGTGGTGGGAGAAGATCACCATCGGTGTGCCCTTTTTCTGGCTGGCGGTGTTTTTTCTCGCGCCGTTCCTCATCGTGTTTGTCATCTCGCTGGCCGATCCCCTGATTGCTCAGCCACCGTTTACGCCGGTTTTTGATGACGATGGCAACCTGCAGATCACCTTCGACAGTTATGCGTTGCTGCTGACCGACAATCTTTATCTGTACACCTACGCGCGATCGGTATTTCTGGCCGCGCTGGCCACCCTGTTCTGCCTGGCCGCTTCTGGTAAGGCAAACTCATGACAGATCCATCCTGGCGCTGTTATAGGGCAACTTAAGCAGGGTCTCCGTTTCAGGGACTAGGAATGAAGAAGGAGCTCATGACGGAACGGAGATCCCAAATCATCTCAGAGCACAGGAACAGCTCCAACCTTGCATACCCATCCCAACCTCGTCAGGGCTCATGAGTAATAGTATTCGAATGGTAAAAAACTTAAAGCTGACAAACAACAAAAGTTTATTTTTTTAAACTTATCGCATGGTAGTATTGTGCCTCTTCGTAAAAGCTTTTGTGGGTTGTAGTCTCATTACCAATAGCGTTTTCCCTCCCCATTTGATTCCATGGTCTCCAATTACCTTTCCTGTGATCCCTAAGACGAAGTCCATCAAAATGATCCATATAACGGGGGATAGAACACAACCCAGCTTAACTCCTGATTTAATACAAAACCAGTTGCTAACCTCATGGGATTTTTGATCTGTGATCGAAATACTAAGTCTTTTGCATCTTTTTTACTTTCAAATAAATAAACTTATCCATATCTGAATGGAATGAAAGCAGCAGCTGACCTTATTTTCTACCTTAACCTTCACACAATTTTTTTTTATTTAATTTCTATTCATCTTCACTATTCGTATTTGCTCAAATAGGGGATTGTAATTCTCGTAAATGAGGTGATTGGATTTGATAATGGAGTCTTCTATTGAAGAGTCTGAAGATTTCTCAGGCTATTTTTTTACCTTTCCACAAATTTCTTTGCGTAAGGAACTTTTATCATTAAGATTAGTCGAAATAATAGTTAGCCTACCACTCCTGAATCACCTTCAAACGGCGATTCTTGTTAATTAGACATTTTTTTTAAACGTGTTCATAAATTTTCGGTTACTATAGGCTAAAGTCTGTTCCTTACCATAGTACCATACCTTCTCTTACAATATTCCTTAGCATTATTTTAGTACAAGAAGTAAAACCAAAGTCACACCTTCAAATATCCCCATCTACAATACAGTCGTATAACTGATCTTCACCAAGTACTGGATTGATCTGACCTCATCCAAATCAGATTCCACACTTCTGAAACTTCACCCAGCAACTTGAATCGGTTCACCTTCAGGAGCACTCCAAGAAACTCCCGCCGTCTGCAATCTCGCTTCAAACCCTGTGTCACAACCGTTGTAGCTCCAGTCAATCAAACTGGGGCTTCGCTGCTCCAGCCTATAGCACCCTGGAATTGGGATTCCAAACCCAATATTTACAGTCCCTCTGTTATCCGGAGATTCAGTAAAGCAGCCTAGGCATCAAATGAGACTCCGGCCTTTAGGTATGTATTTAGGTATTGCTGAGTAGGTGTCCTATAGCCAAAATTTAAAAACATCCTTTCTATTAAAACTCACATTTTAAACTCACAATCCTTTCTTACAATGCCCACAATTCTTTCCAAGTGCTTTACTTTTAGCTACTGGTGACGATAAATATTTTCCTCTACTGATTTTCTTTTTAAAACCCATGTCTGGTTATATAAAAACTTCGCTCTAATCTTTCGAAAAAAAAACACGGTAAATAGGCGGACCACGCTTTTTTTTCGTAGCTACAACCGAGTGTTTGCCGGGAAAATAGGCCCGGAGGTTTCCCTTGAGCCAACCAACTGGGCGTGTTCTTGGCACGATTCTACTGACGGTCTTTCTGGACCTCGTGGGCTTCTCGATCATCTTTCCGTTGTTTCCGGACATGCTCGAGTACTATCTCGCGAACGAGCCGGCGGGGAGTGCGTTGCACGGGTTGATTGAGCGACTGGAAGCGCTCAGCGGATTCAGCGGCGTCCAGGCGCGCATGGCCGCTCCTATGTCAAAAGTTTTAGTTTTCGAGGGTAATAGCTACGTATGTTGAAAAAATGAAGATAGATTTTAAATATATAAGTTTCATCAAATTTAGTCTTACCAATCAAAACTCAAGAGCACGAGAATATTTGACTTATTTTCAAACTAAGGGGGAAAATTCCCCGAAAAGTAATAAAATCTTCATGAAAATCACACCATCAGATTCAACGTATCAGAGAACCCTACTGTGGAGGTTTCTATCATAAAATATAGGAGGTCTCCTATCTACAAAAATGTGGAATTTTGTATTTTTTTTTCTCAGAAGAAAGATAACGGATACGTGCTTATTCGCTATTTTTTCTTTTCACCAGGGGTGATCGTATCGATCCAGTGGTCCCAGGTTGACGACCTCGGCGCCAGGCTCAACGAACGACGGCGCATAAGCATCGAGGAGCCGCTCAAGCACAGCGTAAATTTAGGCTTCGCCGAGCTACCAGACGTTGCTGCCCAACCTAGAAGCAGCGATCCCGGTGGCCTATTGCGACGCTTTGCCCAGGCAACCGATCGGCGCACGTTGTTCATCGCTGAAACCGCAGGTCGACAGGAGATACTGCTCGATTTCCTACTTCGAAGTCAGATCAACCCAATGATCTGTGAGCCGAATGAACCATTATCCTCACTTGCACCCAACCAGGCTTACCTAACGACAGCTCCGTTGCAATACTAGGTTTCCGTTCAGTAGTCCCAAGCAAAAGCTTTAGAGTATTTTCAATCGAAGACCTAATTGGGATACCTAAATATGTGAGTACAGTTGTGGGTACCTCCTCAGTATGACCTAGACGGACCCTATTGGGCACATGACTACCGTGAAAATTAGAGAAAAGTACTTGAGACTTGGCAGAATTCATACTTAGTCCTATTTGTACATATCTATCAGATAGGTTATCAAAATTCTGTTGAAGACTAGCTATTGACCGGCACGGATTTAACAGATCGTCCATATAATAAAGTTCTGATGTATCCATCTCTTTTGAATTTTAGACTAAACTTTTTAAGTAACAAAATCAATCCGGAGGCTCTCAGGGAAAAGCTTTGCTCAAACTCGACTATCAACTACATCCGGGTGGAATAGATTTTTTTGATCCCTCTTCCGGTAAACAGGCCGGTAGATTATTTGGCCTGGTTGACCAGGTAAATAGCGAGGCAACTTCCGTTATAAGCTCAAACGGTTATATTACATTTGCTGCGCTTCCGGCGACGCCCCATAAAACCTTTTCGAATGTTGTAATTGAGTACGACAACAACCGGTTCTCTTTAAGAATACAACACCTCGAATCATTTTCCGCCAGGGGAAGAAAGAAGACCGAAATTGAAGACAGCTTTCAGCCTGATAGGCTGGGTGTCACAGACATTTACCGAGTACATAAACTAAGATAGCTAAAAATTGCAAAATTTGCAATATGTAGTTTAGACATATGGCCTATTTTGAAATAAAAGTGCATAAACTTAGTTCTGCTAGTTTACAGGTTTGAGCTACAGCTTTTTGTCACCGAAATTGCCAGTTTTCCTTGATTTTTATTAAACAAATACGCCCTTGAAAACATTAGCAGGGGATAACTGCCTGTTATGTGACCTTCGAAAGCACAATTGCACATTTTTGAATAAAAACCTTCACTTTCTAGAATCTTATTTAGGTTACATTTGAAAGGATAAATAAGAATTTATAACATTATAAAAACATAACAAGTGTTCAGTATAAACATACAAGGCTTAGATGTAGGATCATTTAGTTTACAAAAAATCTATGAGAGCCAAAATTAGGGTAGGACAAGTTAGTTCAGGAGTCATTTGGTTGTTTTACAAGTGTTTATTAATATGCATGTATTTCAGGGGTGATACCTATCACGGGGATACCAAAAGGAGCTTATGGAAGGCGCGCCACTTTGCCTGGGTAGGGAATTTAAAGCGCCAAACCCCTATAGGCATTGCCTCATAGAATGCACATTTGTAGTAAGTATTTATTTTCTTTTAAAACAGTACCTCATCTAACAGCTAATCGCAGCACCAATCCATCTGAGGCTAACATGGCTACGCACGATCCTTCTCCATCCAAATCTAATCAAAGCCTCCCTCTTCACACCCATCTAGGCATCTCGCATTTTTCTTTAATCTTCCCTTACGGTATTTTCACACCTCAATCGAGGACGACCAATTTTTCGTTCAGCCGTAGAGAGTTGGAAAGGGATAATCTTTGGTGATCCATCATTCTTCATTCACAGAACGTGCGCTAGTCATTTCAACCCATTTTGCGCCAAATTTTGTTAGTATCCTCGAAAAAAGAGGGTCAAATGAGTCAGTTGCTTCCATTCTGCGGAATTGAATTAGCTTGCTTATTATCTTCCCGAGTTCCTATTTCAGTTTGTTGTAGCTATTAGTGTGAAATCTTATGATTGTCTGTCTTGTTTTCGCCAATTTAAAAAAGTAGGTTGAATCTGACAGAAGAAAGTGTGACCCTGATGTATCTCTGTTTTTTTTTTTTTTTTACCAACATTTCCGCGTGTCCTAGATGTTAATCATCGTCTGGTGACAGCCTTATTCGTTTCTTATCTCTATCCTTTAGGTCATTTTTTTTTATTTTTCACGAAGATGAATGAAAATGAATCCCGAGCTTATAAGAACGCTGAATGGGAAAATGTGCGCGTACACTCATGTCCCTTATTTAAATACATTTAGATTATTCTCATGCATAAAAAATGTTTTGACTTATATGTTGATGGGAGACCACAAAATGTATTTGCATTTATGTGTCTATATTCTCAATTTGGTCACACAAGAAAAAACGTGCTACATTAAATGTAGCATGGGCTGCAGTGGTGGACATGGTGAAATAGTGCTTAAATAATACTTTCGTGCTACAGGAGGCAACCCTGGTGTCATTTCACAGGTCAGGGGCTTTCCAACAGATCCTTTGTGCTGCAACCATTCTTCGGAATTCAACTGCACGAAGCCGTTGCCTTCGGTCCCGGCATAATATTCATAGATGATCGGCCCCCACCAATCGATCATCTGCTCTTTCACCGGGATCGGACACGGCGCTGCCGCATGGATCGCACACTCAAGCGATGAGACGTCATAGCGAGCGCGGACCTCCTCAGGCAGTTTCAGCATCCGCACGAACATTGTGGGAACCCACTGACTGTGCGTGATTTTGAAACGCTCAATCGCTTCAAGAGCGGCCTCGGCGTCGAACTTCATGAAAAAAGGTCTCTATCAAGCGAATGTCAATTCTCCAACGATTATTTCATCACCGAATCATCATCATCATCATCATCTTGTACCACCACCATCAACACCTTCACGACAATCTTCAGGATTGACTACTGATCGACGACCTAATGTACCTATTCGACAAACGAAATCAACCCTTGAACGTTGTAATTCATTGGAAAATAATAGTATACCACCGAATCAACCTAACATTCGAAAGTGAGTATTAGAGTTCATTTGTTGGTTGTAAAGAATTTTTTTTGTTATTCTAGACCATCGATTCAATTAGCACATAGTTCACCATAGAAAGTAAAACGAAATTGTACTTTTTGAACTCATATTTAGCATTGCGCTAAACAGTTTAGTCCTTAAAATGATCCTTTATTTGCAGAATTCCTTCAAATAATGATCTGCGTACTTTACCGACCTCTCCTCTATTCTATGAAGGCAAAAATTGATACCCAGGAACGAAAAACTGGATTTCTGAAGTCGTTTTTTGATTCTTCATGCTTGGATTGATAGGAAGCGACTATCTAAACTCCAAAACATTCATAAGCACAAAGATTGGTTCGCCCCCTCTATTCCCCCTTCTAGGGAAACTTTGTAAGAGTGTTTTTGTGACTGTTTTAGCTAGTCTTCGACGTACCCTCCTCGCGAGATCATCGACTTCCATACGTTCTCTTCCACTGGTAACCGAAAGGCACTCGTCCCTGAGCAACACCCAAGAACGCACTCCGCAGGACATGCGAAAGTGACAGAAGAGCCCTTCGGACGAGTTTCATCCCAGACTAGTAGGAAATCTATAGCGACCCACTAGATGGAAGATAGGAGGATGCTTACTGACGCACAGTGTGCCCCTGGAGGAACTAAGATCTAAGGTAAGCCAGTTGTTACAGCATTGCCATTTGTAACACTTGCTATAAATTTAAAATCTGTCTTTTTTTTAGGGAAGTCTTCAATGGACGTCAGTCCATTGAGTTAATGCCCCTGCGAAAGAAGAAGACATTTGAAGTGTTTTATTTGGGTTGTAGGGGTTACCACCAGTACGAGGGTGGCACAAACTATAATCCAAATAGTCATAGATATTTTAACCGCAGGCTACTCTTATAGCGCAACGTCCTCTGGAGAATCTAAAACTCGAAATAACACCGAGCGGCTAATACTCCATCTTGCTATAGCTCACTAAATCACCCCAGGCTCTCACACTTGGAGCTGCTTTAGAAAAGGGGAGTATGCCGCGAGGTGTCGGATTCTCTCACGCTTTTATTTTTTCTTGGGCAACATGAAACCTATTGAATCTTAATAATATTAATATAATGATACATAATATTCATAATAATAATAAATGATATTAATATAATATTACATAATAAGCCGATTCTTTTGATGTATCTATTGATATCAAAATTCCGTTTTTTAGACTTTTGGTTACTATTGAGTCGCGTCGCTCCTTACTTATAGCTCGTTACTACGAATAGTTTGACCTGTAGGCTCAGTTAACTGTCAATCCTTTCGTTTTGACTCTGCCGTACACCTGAATACTATTGTAATTAAAAAGAAAAAAGACACCTATGGACCCCTTTCCCCAAGCTTATCCATTTCACCTACCCAAGCTATCGATTATCGAGGAGCAAATGATAAGCAGAATACACACAACCTTCAGGTGTTATCGTTTACCCGGAGGACAGCAAGGCTTTGCAGGATCCGTGATCAACCTTGAGAAGAAAGGTGTGGAATTCTTGACTACCCTGCCATTGGGTGTAAAAGAGTTGCCAGTTTGCATTGTTGTGCGGCGCTCCCATCCTCGAATCCCGAATGGTCACCGAGACTTTCGAGTCAGGCGTGATGCTGTTTTGCAATGGCTACTTTTTTTGTGTGCCCATAACCCTCTCTCTCTCTCTCTCTCTCTCTCTCTCTCTCTCTCTCTCTCAATCCCTTTTTCTTTCTTTCTTTCTCGGGAGTTCTGCCGTTCATTAGATAATTCGCCAAAGTCGTGACCTCACACTGAAAAGATTTCCTAAAAACTGACACGTGAAATGTCATTGACATTTGTAATTGAATTAATTTAAAGAAAAAAATAAGTTTTTCTGGTGGAAGTCAAGAGTGAGGTTGAAACTTAAAACGAACAACAATTAGTCTTCGAAGCCAATATAACATATTACATACAATAAACCGACTTATGATATTTCATTTCGTTTGTACAATACGCTCTTCAAGGAGCGGTCCGGGCACTTTGTTTTCGAGTCGGGCCATCACGGCGACCGCTGGCTGGAGCTTGATCTCCTGTTTCACGAGCCCGCGCGCCTCGAGCCAATCATCGCTAAGATCGCCAACACTCTTTCCGAAAACAAACCTGACGTGATCGTTGGACCGCTCGACGAAGGCGCTTTTCTGGCGCTGATGGTGGCCCGGGAACTTGCTCTGCCTTTTGCTTATGCGCGTCAACGCCTTCAGGGCGACGATGTCGACTACTACATCCCTGACGCGCTCGGAACGAAGCTATCCTGTCAGAAAGTAGCAGTCATGACCACCCTATAAAAAAAAACTCATTTACTATGCAATCAGCACCTGGTGTCTTATTATTTTTAATTTGTTGTAGTTCACTGAAATTTCCTCGCAGAATAAATCTTTTAAATCCAAGGTGTCACAAACTTTTTTATTTTCCTCTATATCTTTTCCTGTAGCTTTATCATGGTTTAGCACGTTCTATGAATGTTGTGCCCATCCCTTTTTAAATCACTAATTGTGGCCCCGTTCCTATCTTTAATTAGGACAAATCCCGGTTGACTGTTCCCTCTCAATTTTTAACATGCCAGTACAATAGTTTACGACTATGCCGGCCTGATTTTCTTCTCCTGGCTCCCAGCAGTAATCAAAGCTCGGATCCGAGTCGCGCGTACCTACTCTTCGGCGAAGGATCTGACGACAGTCCGTTGCGACTTCACGGGGCCTCCCCCGGCTTTGGTCCCATGCGGGGCGGAACGGTTGTCACTCTCCGAGGATCCGGTTTCGTCGACCGACCGCAGGTTTCGTTCGGAAACCTACCGGCGCGAGACATCACCGTCGTCTCGACTCGAGAGCTACGAGTCGTCACTCCCTCAGCCTCGTCGAGCGGCGCCGTCGATGTGCGCGTGAGCCTGCGTGGAGAGACACTCAAGACGAGGCTCTAAGACCTGCTGCCCACTTGATGCTTACTCCGTAAAATAGGGACACACCAGGTCTCAACAAAGCAAATCAAGAATTTCTCCCGGAATCCTTGTCCACTGCTCCTTCAATGCATCAACCTAAAGTTCTGTATATGGACTAATCCTTTCCTGCTGGGAAGGAAAGAGGGCAAACAAAAGGATCTGGATATTTATGGGCTCAAGCCGGATCAATCAAGAACCGACTTCTGAATGGATTTAACAGAAAAGAAGCGCTTCTTACCTTGCCGGCAGAAAGCTCTTGTATATCTGGGATGTCCATCAGCCATAATCATGTTAGCCTTGAAAATATGAATTTTCTTTCCTTTACAGTTAGAACTCGCTAGAATATACTTTTGTAAAAATATGTTCCAGGCCAAAACATTTTCTAAAATGAATTTTTAGTGTAATTCCATAGTATAAAATCCATAGTAAGACGTTTCAATTCGGGGAGGGGTGTATGAGGGCATGTGTCTCCTTAGATTTTGAAATGCGTCTTTTTGATATTTTCATTGAAAAAATTGAATAGAACAACGACATTGTCCCTCACCCCTATAGGTTTTGAAAAATACAGTTTGCCTCCTTATTTCCATGAATTAACGACACTGCTGAGAGGTAGTTACGGTTCTGAAAATTCAGCTTTAATTTAACCCTCTGTACTAATAGATTACCATTTTTACTTTTAACATCAATAATAGCACTCCTATATACCCTAATATCTTGTACTGATCCTGCTAGTCTTTGGCTTACAATTACATAATCAGTAAGGTTGGCAGCAATTCTGTCAAAGGAACACCACGTTAAACTAGAGGCTATTCTACGACCAAACATTGTATTGGTTATAACTAGATTGTTATACCTTCAAAACGGCAGCAGTCTCTACCCATTGCAGCTTTCTTTTCCTACTCCAAATTTACCTAGGCTAGGTAGTTGTAGCAGTAGTAGTAGTAGTTGTAGCAGTAGTAGTAGTAGTTCTGGTGGTGATAGTAGTAGCAGTAGTATTAGTAATAGTAGTTGAGTCTGTGGTGTGTTTAGGGGGAGGGATAAGGGGCCTGCCCCTCCCCCTAAAAAATGCCAAAGAAATTTGTTTTAAGATTTTAATTTCTTGCTCTCGACAGAGTCCTTCGTTTTTCATTGTATTCTTTGGTTATATATTGGACAGTGCTACTCTTTTTTCGATTTTATTCATCTCTCCTGTTCATTCTCACTCCCTAAGCTGGAGATTTGTCACATCCCTTAGTCGGAAATCACTGATATACCTTGGATGCTGGAGGAGGGGTTAATTTTCTCTGTGTACGCGTTTGTCCACATTGATTTGGTATAAAACCTATTACCCAGAATAGTATTCAAAATAACTAGCAAGTAATGGACAGATTTTATGCCCAAGATTTGACTGAGTGCACATTAAAGCGATGTTCTTAAATACTTTATATATTTTTCGGTAGGTGGAGAAAGCAGGAGGTTAAATTTTGGGGGAGGAGGATTTTCATCCAAAGTGATAGGTACAACACGAATCTCGTATTCCATTCCTGGTTTTATAATGCACGGAACTCTCTTCTCAGGCGCAGATCCTGATCGCCGAGGGCAAGACCGTGCGCTTCGACGTCAAGGGCCAGTCCGACCGGCCGCCCTCCGTCTGGCGTGCGGAGTGGCGTTGCGCGGTTCAGGCGCGGGTCGAGATCACGGTGCCCGCCGGGAAGGCGAACGTCTGGCCCGTCCTGTGCCACCGCAACGGGCGCGAGGAGTTCCTGTTCCACTTCGATCCCGACATCGGCCACTATGTGCAGGTCGCGACCTTCGTCAACGGACAGCCGACGGTGCGGCAGCTGAAGGTTTATCAGCGCGGAACGCCTTAGTCGCTGTCCCTGTACAGTTTATGAGCTTTGCCCATTGTTTACATAGAGTATTTGTTATTGGGAAGTATACAGACTTTTTCAGGGGGATATATTCTGGTAGGGGGGTTGGGGGATGACGGTTACGTGGGAAGATCTTTCCATGGAGGAATCTTTCACTGGGGAAGACAATTACCATGAAGTGGGCACTGGATTTCCCAGCATTATTTAAAAACAATCAGAAATTAAATGAAAAAAGAACTCTTTTCAACTGAAAGTAAAGGAGCAACATTAAAACTTAAACGGACGGAAATTATTGCGTATATAAGGGGGTTTGTCCCCTTGTCAATACCTTGCCCTTCAAAAGAAAAATATTTTAAGCAAATTTCAAAATTTATTTTCTTTTTGTCAGTTTACTTTTCATAAAAAAGTCTTTTCCGCTAAATTGTTAATTTTGTCCGGCTATATGTATGTCCATAGATTGCCTGTTCGACTTAATATCTATTGACCAAAGTCTTATGAGCCAGGAGAATACATTGCAATACTGTAAATTTATTGTGGAAGTGAATTGGGTTAAGAATCTTTATGTTAACACTAGATTTTCATTTTATGTTTTACACATAATTAGCTTACTTTATGCTTAAGATATTGATCTAACAGAGTGAAAGAGAATGGTAGGCCCCCAGGGAATAACTTACAACCCTTACCCGAAGGACCCCGAAGAGGGGGAGTGTTATTGTCGAAGACAGAATTTTCAGACCTTTCAACTATGCTGAACAAAATGGCTATATAAAATTTTAAACGGAAGTGTCTGGGAAAATGATAGGCTTGGAAGGGGCATTTGTCCTCGGATCACTTTCGACTATAATACGGGCACTATCCCTGTCAATTTGTAATCGAATGAGCCCTTTTTGAAGTTTTTACGACAGCATGCTCTATAAAAACCTATGATACCCCTTTGAAATCTTTGAAACTTACAGCATTTTCCCTGAGAGTTCGACGATAACCACGCCTTTAGCTTTACCTCCATTTTTGGGCTTTAAAGGCCCGTCGGTCCCGACGTTCCCTCTTTTAAACAAAATACTGTCGCCTGGTACGAATTTTCTTCTGTTCACTTTCGAAATTGTTTTCCAGGGACCGTTTTTGCCTCCTTGAAAGCTAGCGTAACGGCCGTTGTATTTATCGCTGCCCTCGGCTGCGTCTACGTAATAAGTAGCCATTTCTTCAGATGTGTTTTTGCAAGAAATCGCAGTAAGCCAGAATAAGAAGAGGAAGGATAAGCTTACAAGCTGAGTTAAGTTTTTCATAGTATATTCTTAGGATATAGGAACTCAGGAGGTATTTTATACGTCACCTTAGTTTAGTTCTTTGTTTTTATTACTCATATTCAAGTCCAAAAAACTCTAATATGTTTTACCCTTCTCTTGAGACTTGATACATGGAAAAAAAAAATAAGCAGCAACACAAAAAATACTAAGTAGCCAGACCGATGGGACAAGACCTTGTCTTTCTTATAAAGCTTGTCGCTCTTTTTATTGGCTTAAAATTTCATACAAAAGAACCAATCATGTTTTTAACCAGGCCTCTTCAGTCAAAAAGACGTGGTCAAAGATGCTTCCTATGGGAAAGCAGTGCAAGAAATGTAAAATCGTCCCAAATATAATCGGAGAATCACATTCCACCATTCACAACAACAAGATCAGGTTGAATATGTTATTTCTGAAGATATAAACTTGTTTATTGAGGACAGTAAAGATGTAGAAAAAATTACTGCACAGATAAAAGTTTTTTATCAGTCCAATAAGATATCTAATTTTCAGCGAAAAATCAAGATTGTTCAAATGTTTTTCTCTGCCTAAAGTAATGTCAGCCTTAGCGTATAGAAGTCCATGAATTGACCAGTAGAATTGTTAAAAGAATTGAAAGGTTCCTCGGGGTAGTGGTCCAAGTATCCTCTATCAACTTGTTAGGGAAGAGTGATCTTGATGGACAACATGGGGTAACATAGTCATGTATATTGTAGCTTTCGTTTTAACCTCGTTTTAAAAAGCATCCTCAGTCAACTTGTTATGTATGAGTGATCTTGATAGATTTGAGGGGATAACATAGTCATGTAAATTGTAGCTTTGATGTCGAGCTCATTTTAAAGTATCCTCTATCAACTTGTTAGTTATGAGTGATCTTTATAGACAATATGGGGTAACATAGTCATGTACTTTGTAGCTTTGATTTCGAACTAATTTTAAAACATCCTCAGTCAATTAAAATAGTTGAAACCTTGGATAATAACAGCTCTGGGCTGACAAGATACCCAAGGGACAGGAATTGTAAGTTATTCCCTGGGGGTATATATGGTTCTTTTAGAAGGGACTCTTATATTAACTTCAGAGAGGGTTCATATTGGAAATCTAGATCTAGTTCACTTTTTAAGAGTCAAGAGAAATCAGAGGGCAACTAGCTCCATCCCCTGTTGTGCCCCTTTTTCCCCAAATATATCCAATAAAATGCTTAGATAGCGATTCTATTAAAAATAGTTCAAATATTGGTCAATATTCCTATTACCTGAACAATTGTTTAGGACCGTCGGCGAGTTGTAGGTAACTTGTGTCTACCGGTCCGCGAAAAGAAATTAAAATCTAAAAAGTATAGAGTATAGATCATCATGTTAGTCCACATATTTACAAGTGGACGGACGGACAGACAAGCTAACAGTACTACAGTACTCTAGACGCGACGATCATCTACAGTACGGAGTATCTCGCTATCTTTTCAAACGTCTTAACACTGTTTAGGGCTATAGTGAATCTTCAATGACTGCTTGTGACCGTACGATGTCCATGGCAATTAATAGGGTTCGCTTCTTCTACTTAACCTTCATACAGTGTTTTAAAGATAAGTTTCATTGTCGGGCCCACTGTTCACCAGAAGTCTTTGATTGAGAAACTACTAAAGTATTTTCGGTTTCTTACACTGATTTTTTGGTTTCAGCCATATATTTCAATGGCTGAATGTATATCTAATAATTTGAATCATAATATTGTTTCATAATGTTGATTCGTTTATTTCAGAGCACCAATATGGGAATTTCGTTCAACTTTCTAGTTGTGAAATTAACTTACACCGAGCAACAACACAATAAATATTAAAATGGATCCAAGTTTTAATATAGAAATACCTATTGATGATATTAATATATTTTGAATGAAATTTCACCACAAGTAAAACAATTTTCTTACTGGCCAGTATTTTTTGTAAGATGCGTTTTGAATTTTTTGGTTACTATGGGTCGTAGGCCATTCTTCACTAGGTTTGTGCGTGACTACTGTAAACAACTACACATAAAAACGTTGTTTAAGCTATATTCTGAATACTGCAGCCACTCATGAACTGAATTAGGATGACTCAGAAAAACAAAATATGTAGTGACCAAAACAGTTTAATTTCCGAGGGGGTCAATTTCTTCTATTACGGAATTTCATTAAAAGCATTCAGTTATTAGAATCCTAGTGAAGGATTGACTATTATGTATAGGTGCGCATAAGATGAGTCAAAAATTAGTAAAAATAAAAGAGACAGTAAAAAACATAAAGAAAGAAAACGATCAAAAATGGGTTTCATTTTGATATAATTTTGTATATTAAAATTGTCTTAACCTAAAAGAAATAGCCAGTTAATGCTACGACTGAAGCATGAATAGTGGGTATAAGGCGAGTCAAAAATCAGTAAGAATAAAAGAAACAGTTAAAAAAATGAAGAAAGAAAACGATCAAAAATGGGGGTTTTAAAGGTCAAACGAATATATTGAAGAAAACAAGGAAAGCAAATATTTCGAGAGAACAACCACCTCTTGTTTGTAGGATTACAGATAACTAGCGCTTTACCGAAAACACAAAGCAATATAGGAGTTTTGGTACGGTAAATGTAACGCATCTAAGGAGACTTCAAACAGTGCAAAAATAAAGCATTTTTAGATTATTGCTTTATATATTTTTTTTCGTTTAATTTGGCATCACATCTGCACAATGAGCTCAGTTTGACTTTAGTTTTGTCGATTGACTGTCGTTTTGGACCTGAAAGGATATTTCATGATTTTTTATATATAAATTCGAAGCGAAGGAATCTTATTAGTATTAAGACTACGTACTCGCTTTATAATTTGCACCACATCAGTAGCTGTGCTTCCAACTCCGGATCCGGGTGAGAATCCAGTAGTGATAATGCTGTTAAGCCATGATTTTTAGCTTCTTCTGGGCAGGCTCGCCAACAGGTTTTAACAATGTCTACCCGAATGGCCAGTGGAGCAACTGCATCTTCCGCAACCGCCTGTAATTGAGACTGCAATTCCGCTAACGCCTCGTTGGCAGAGGCAATAACGGGCAATCCTGTGTACAGCAAAGCCAAAAGCAGAATGGACTTAAAAAAACGCGAAACTGGCATAGGCGCTCATTGTAATCACTTGACGTTGAGTGGTGCTATGATAACCAACATAGAATTGGTAATTTTGAGTCGTAATTTGGAATAATTTCCAAACTATAAAATATATGGTAGATCCTTTAGAGACGATATGAAATTATTTACAAAATATAACGAATCTTAAAGAATTATGAAATCATGCATAGGCTATATTAGCCGAATAAAATCATCCATGTTCACTCCTAGCCTCCACTTAATGCTCTGACGAGTTTTCTGTAGTAATGTTAAGTGAGTTTGGCTTAGGGTTATAGACAGAAGGAGTTCCCAGGCCTCCTCCTCTCAAAAGAGGGACCGAAATTAATGTTTAAGCTTGTACAATAAGGACAATATTATTTTGTTCTTTTACAATTACTTTGTTTTTTTTGTGATTAGTATAGTACATACGTTTTACTATAATTAGAAATATTATGCATACTTATTTTTCATGCTTATGTATGTATATTATATGTACTTATTCCATAATTGCCATAATTGCTTATTGCATGTATAATTAATTTTACAATTACTTTTACTTTTTTAATTACTTTACGATAACCTTGTAAGGTACAATTACATAAAAACAATTTATCAACTTTTATGCTGTCTGGGAATTTTGCCCTTTCTTCTCAACGGCTGTGTGTCCGTGATTTGTTAACTTTCTGTGCGCTCGGCGAAGCGCTTGAGCCGCGGCGTCGGCGCGCTGGTGAGGTCGGTCCGGTGGTAGAAGTCCTCGCTCGCCACGGTGAACGCGCGCTCGCCGCTGACGCGAACCCGGTTGCCTTCGTCGTCCTGCACCCAGAACGAGACACCGCGGCGCTCCTCGAACCACTTCTTCAGAGTCGGCAGCCCCGTCGTGCCGCTGGGCTGCTCTTCGGTCGGCTGAGCCGTGCGCGTGGCGGTGAGCCCCTCGCAGCGAGAGTCGTAGAGAACGCAGCGCTTGCCGCTGTGCGGGCCGACCAGCGTCGCTTGGTCCACCACCACGGCCACGGCAGCCGTTGGGCTTCGCAGCAGGCCGGCCCCGGTCAGCAATCCGCGCTTCGGAACGACTACGGACGACTATTGGCACGATGGGCGTCCGGACAAACAGACCAGCCGGTCAGCGAAACTGACTGCAAATGCAACCTTTTCAGCCGGGACTTCGAATTTCGGCGCGGCAAACTCGTCTTCTTCATCATCCTCTTCACCCCAACCTTCGTCACCCTCCCACTCGTCAACTATATGGCCTTCATCTTCTACAGTTTGGTCGGTTTTATCAAGTTCATCTTCCCCTTGATCTGTTAGATTTTCATCGCCCATAACGATTCAAGACCCATTTCTCGTAAGCTGTTTCACTGTTAAGACACTGTTTCAAGCCATCTGAAATTAAATTTATTCTTGAGTTTTCCTGCATCCAAAAAATAGTAAATAATTACCCTGGGGCAATACGGGCTGCTTATATTGAAGAAATTTCCAGATATGATATTATGTTTTTTAATTTAAATTTAAGCTCAGGTTCAAGATTTAGCGGGTGCTGCATTTCAATTATTCCCTTTGATACAATGCATGTGATTAGATGGCATGCATATCTATCTTCCACATTTTCCAGTTGATTTTTTGGAGATCTCCTTCAATTTTTCTTTTATATTTTTAAATAATTTTTTACTTTTCTAAATTTAATTGGTTAAAATTTTAAATATTTTTGCGTTTTCCAGTGGACCACATATTACATATTGAGGTCATCCTCAACCGAATTTAATTTCTAATTTTTTCTAATTTTTAAAAATATGTATGGTTGCGTTGGTTTCCACCTAACCAATTCGAACAATCAAATTTTGTTGGTACCTTTTGGTTCTTTGAAAATTTCTCCATTTTATTACTTTTATATTTTTAAATAATTTTTTACTTTTCTAAATTTAATTGGTTAAAATTTTAAATATTTTTGCGTTTTCCAGTCCGCATCTTCCTCGGCGACACGGGCTCGCTCTTGATCGGCTTCGGTCTCGCCGTGCTCGCGCTCGAGGGGTACCGGAAGACGGCGCTGCTCGCGTTCCTGGAGCGTCACCCCGAGCACGGTGCCGCAGCACCGCGCCTCGTGAATCCGGACGGCAGTACGCAGCACGCGTGCATGGGCCTGCCGCGGTTGCGCACCGTGCTCTGGTACGAGACTCCTCTGGGCCGTTGGCGACCGGATGCGCGCGAGCTCGCCCGGTACCACGCGCGCGCGTTCGACCACGAGCACGACGCCGACGTCGAGCAGCCCCCGGCGGCCTTTACCGGTTTTCACCGGTTTTTACCGGTATTTTTTACCGGTTTTCACCGGTTTTTACCGGTACTTTACCGGTACCAAAAAAAACCGGTAAAAACCGGTAAGTACCGGTAAGTACCGGTACCGTTAGATACAGCTTCCTGTCATTCTAATTTTTATATAAAACCGATTCAAACCGAACCAAATTTATATTCTTATAAAAAATTATAAAAATAATTAAAATAGGTATTTCAGTTAAAAAACAACTAAATTGTTTTTTCCAGTATTTTTTTTCTTGATGAATAGAGGCTTATTGGTTCGGTTGTAAATTTTAAACAATAAACAACTTTCCAACTACTAGTCACTTTGTGACGCAATTTGTACCTTCTTTGCGGAGGCAATAAGGTCTTCCAGATAGCAGCCAAAAAGTGTAAAAAAGCAGCAAAAAAACTATGCAGGTCTTTGAAAAAAAAAAGTGAAAGCAGCACCCCAAAAATAAACAGTGCTATGCTAAAATTAGAGTTTATAGTAAAGAATGATCTCAAGCCCATAGTAATCGAAATATTAAAAATAGTAGCCTACCTCTAAAAATAAACAGCAGTACACGGTGAAAAAATATTTGAAAAAACAGTATGACAATGAAAAAAAAGCACTACACTGGCAAGCGCGCACGGCCTTCATTCCTGGACAAGATCCCGTATGGGTGACGACGATGTCCGAGACCGGACGCGCCGTCTCTCACGACTTCCACGACATCTACCAGTCGATCAGTCGCGACAGAGGGAAGACTTGGAGCGCGCCAACTCTCATCCCCTCGCTCAAGCGCTACCGAGAAGGCAATTTCGAAATCGCGGCCGGTGACCTGTGGCCGACATTCCACGCAAGGAGCGGGAAGGTCATCACGACGGGCAAGACCTTCAACTTCGAGGGCGGGAAACGCGAGATCTTCGTTCGGGAGAAAGTCTCGTACGCAGTCGTGATGACCGACCCGTCGACGTCGGAGCGTAGCGGCGCGTCGGTGTCCACATGGATCACCGGCGGCATCGCGCCCGCGGCAGTCTTCTGGGTATCCGGATCGACGCCCAGGGTGCCTTCCTGCAACGACAAATAGGTCCACATGGGGATGTCGTCGTGCCGGACGCCGTCGTGGCCCTCGGCGCCCTCGCGCGCGAGGTGGTCGCTCGCGTCCGTGCCGAGGGGAGCCTCCGCATCGTCGGCATCACCGGGTCGAACGGCAAGACGACGACCAAGAACTTCCTCGCGCGCATCCTGGAGGACGAGGGCGAGACGGTCAAAAAGATTGCTCTTCCACTCACCGTATGGTAGCAAAAAACAAAAATCCCAATAAAATCAAAATAACCAAATAAATAAATAAATAAAATAAAGTTAAGAGCATCCAACCCAGAAATTAAATTAATAGTTACTAATTAAGGGATTCTTTAATCTAATTTTACTACCTATTTAACATTAAAAAAAAATAAATTACTTATTTAATTACTTTATTTAATTTTGTTTAATTTATTTAGTTACCTTAATTACTTTATTGAATTAAAATTAATTAATAATTTCATTGCTTGGTTAATTTTATAAACCAAGGATTTATTCAGATCTATGAGCGGACCCGGCTGATCCAGCTTTATGACCGCGAGTTCGACGGTGAGATCCTGTCGGAACTGGACGAGAGCATCCGCGAGGAGGTGATCCTTCAGCTTTCGCCCACGGTGCTGGCGGACGCGGTGCGCGAGCTGCAGGATCAAGTCGGGCTGCGCGGCAAACTCGCGCTCCTGATCGAAGGTCAGGTAGTCGCTCGGCGACACACGCAGCTCGCCGTCGCGGCCGTCCCAGCGCACCCGGTACATCACCGTGCCGTCCTTCTCGTGCAGCATCACGCGCCAGCCCCAGCGCATGCCCTGCTCGTGCCAGAGCGAGATCATCAGTTCAAGATTTTATTTCACTGTAATTTTATTTTCATTTTCATTGTTGTAATATCTGGAAAAGAACATATTTGCAATGTAATTTGTTTTTAGTGGAGCACCTATGATGCAGTAGGCTTTAGACTTCTACACTTAGGGAAGTGGGCAGTAAACAAACTCCATAGCTTTCAGTAAAGTGCCAATGACGCAGTATGTCTTAGACTTTTACAGTGAGAGAAGGAGGCAAAACCAAAACTCTTGTTTGTAGTGTTTTTGTTCCTTTCTAATTTGAGTTGCACATTCAATTTAAGTTTCACTTGTTTTAAGATTTATCTGCAAGGTCTGTTTTTGTATTTGCCATGTTTTTCTTTTAAATGTGAGTTTCTGCTTATGATTTTATCTAAGAGATTAAAAGGCCGGTTTTCCATGGGACCGCTTAAGGACCATTGTTTGATGTGTAGGCCTTAAGATTGTTTTTTTCGTGGATGTAAGAACGGGGGTTTGAGCGTTTTATTTTCCTCTATTTGGGACTGTATTAATGTTTAGTTCTTTTTTCTTAGATTGGAGATAGACGTGTGCGCTGTAACGATTCTTGTTTTTTATCTGTATCTCTCTGTCAAATAAGTGATCTATCTCTTTGAAATTAAGTAGTTATATATTAGGCGTTGTATTTAATAATTTAAAAAAAAACAAAGTATGGTACATTCATTGAAATTTATTTTATTGCTTTTTCTTGTTTTTGGCAGCTAGAAAAGTAGAATTATTAATTCAGTGTATGCATCAAAGGACTTTAAAATGCTAGTAAAATTTTAAGCGGAAAAATGATAGTGTTTTGAAGGGGCTCAGTTTCTGAGGGAATCGGAGTATCCCCTAAGAAAATTACCCCCCCCCCCCCCCCCGCAAAAATTTCTCCCAGGGTAAAATTGAGCAGGCAGAGAAAAAGTAAAAAAACAGCCCCCCAAAATGTTTTTTTTTGTTTTTCTTTTTTTAGTTTTTTTTTTTTTTAGTTTTTGCTTTTTTTGTTTTTTTTTCTTTTTCTTTTTTTTTTAGTTGATCCTTTTTTCTAGCTTTTTTTTCTTTTTTTAATTTTTTTTAGTTTTTCTTTTTTTAGTTTTTTCAAATTTTTTCTTTTGTCTTTTTCTTTTTTTCTTTTTTCGGTTTTCTTTTGTTAGTTTTTTTTCTTTTTTATTTTTTTTTATTTTTTTCTTTTTTCAGTTTTTTTTTTAGTTTTTTAGTTTTTTTGCCTTTTTTCTTTTTTTGTTTTTTCTTTTTTAAAATTTTTGGGATAGTTGTATGGAATGACTTATTAGTATTGCATAAGGTTAAATACAAGCAAAAAAACTAATAGTCGTAGTTTTAGTGATTTGTATCAGACTAATCATTCACCAAAATTTACAAGGCAATTTTATTTACTCTACCTGTATTCCGTAATATAAACTAAGCGAAAAACTTGAAAGAGGAGGTTCAGGTTACAAGATCTGATCTCCTTTTGGAGAATTTCAGCACATAATACTTGATTTAAAACATGGCTAGTTTGACTACCGTATCAATGGACTAACCATGTAATTATCATTAGATACATGTTCTTAAGTGTTGATCCTAGAACAACGAAATAAATTGAAAAACAAAACAAAAAACTACTACATAAAACTTGAAAAAAGGTGGAAGCATATGCGACTTCGGTGAAAAGAAAAGTAGGCGTAGCAGCCCATTGTAATATATGAAGTATTACACTCGTTTGTTTTATTTGTAACAAGTAATAATTCAAGTGAAGATACTTATCTGATTTTGTCCTTCCTTTTCTCATTAATTATGAATTTAAAGCAGTGAGTCTTTGGCCAGAGTTAAACTTTAACAGTGTGTCATTGGCAATTTGATTGTCTTAATGAGAGGATACCATGGCATTTAATATGTGTCAGGAAAGAACCTACATGGGCCAGCCGAATAAGAATTTCTTGGGTCGCTATGTAATTGGTTCGGGTGTTACATAAGAGAGAAGGTCTAAAAAACCTTCAATGGTCTGCCAAATCAGGATTTTTGTTGTTGTTATGAGTGTTGCAGAGTAGAGAGTGCTATTTTACTTTAAAAAAATGTGAAGGTGTAGGGAAAATCTTCAGGACCCCCACCAAATCCTTCTATAATTGATTGTTATCGTAGAAGAGACCTATCTGTGGATGGATTATAACAAGCTTGTCATCAATGTAGAATAATCTTGCATCCTACTATTTTCTGGAACTCTCAAAGGTCATGTCCAAGTCATTTAAATTTAACAAAATAAGACGTTGACAATAACTCTCATTCTAACTTGTTTATTTGCTTTCATTTCCAAAAAGTATTCTAATAGCTCCAGTGCATGGGTCATTCGGTGCAAGGCCAATGAACAATTAGTTACAAGTCGCTAGGTACCCAATTAAAAATGTCCCAGTTAGAATACCCTAAGTGATCGTTGAGCAAAAACTTTAGCTACGCATCACATTTTCGATTACTTATAGATTCCAGCTGTATAACGACCTGAAATACGTTCATTTAGTTTTTAGGGGATGTCAAAACACAAAAAAAAATACCCTTCCCGTAATAAAGGCGCCTCCTCACCATAGGATGTCCTTACAAAAAACAAAAGAGAAGAAGAGCGGAAATGGGGTTTTATGTGGCCAACAAAAATACTAGATGCAACAAAACGAATATTTCGAAAAGCCAACTTCTCCCCTTCTTCAGTAATATAAGGATGTCCTTCTTACGGTGGCCTCTCCTAACACTTATCAATTTTTCTAAATGGCAGTCCGTCAGGTCTCCCACAAATAATGAAGGACTCTTGTACAAAAAGATTTTCCCACACAGAACTTAAAAAGCTTGATTTCGCTCAAAGTTAGAACAGTGAAAGTTTGATTCTAGCCAGGTTTTTGCGGTCATGTGCTTCGACTATAAAACTTTTGTGGTAAGTGGTGGCTTACGGAAAATTCTATTGGATCCGAAACGCCATATACGGATTTTTTACGGAAAACTTCCGACGTTTAATGGATTATAAAATGATGCTAGTGGAAACACTGCTTAGAACCACTCTGGAAGCTTTTATAATCCAATAGGTCAATAGTGGTGATATCAGAGGCACTGCTATTGCGTTGCCTATAGTAAAGGCCCATAAAGCTCCAAAGTTGTTGTTTTTTCAAGAGGCACTCTATAAGAACCTCCGCACCACGGCAGACGCCCTGCCCGAGCTGCTGACTGATGAGGTCAAGAGCCTGTTCTCCAAGTACAACGTGCTCAGCGAGCGCGAGCTGGAGAGCCGCTACGAGACCTACTGCGAGCAGTACTGCATGACGGTGGGTGTCGAAGCGAATCTGACGATCGAGATCGCTAGGACGAAGATCTACCCCGCTGCCATTCGGTACGCGAACGAGTTGGCCGTCAGCTGTGCGAACGCGAAGAACCTCGGTGTCGACCTCGATTCTTCGACGTTGACCACGGTGAGCGAGTTGGCGAACGGGCTCCAGGCGAAGGTCGATGGTGGCTCATAGGTAAGACATAAGTTACTGAAGATTATGAACATGATTTTGAAAAAGGGGAACTACTTAGCGATCTTAGGAAAACCTAAGCCCATGTATAAGAAACATGATAGGAGTAAGTGTGGTAATTATAGACACATTAGTCTGGTCTGTGTAGGTAGCAAATTACTTAGTATGATGATATTTTTTAGACTTAGAGATGCTATAGAAAAAGTTTCAAGAGAAAAACGTTCGGTTGTAGGAAGGGTAGAGGATATGTTGACCAAATTTTTAATCTTAGGTTATTAAGAAGTGCCTAAGTCATTAAATACCTTTCATTGCAAGAAGAGATAAGAAAACTAGAAACAAAATTTTTAAAAAGTAAACCAAAAACAATTGACTCCCCCACCCGCAAAAAAGGAAACCAAATGTATTTAAGCTACTCCAACTCTATCCAGGTAATAAGAGTCCACCCTAAAGCATGTTAGGTTTTAATAAGTTTAACAAAATGTTGCCTTCTTACTTTAAAGTCCTTAATTGTTATTAATCATTTATTTACACGCTAATTTGTTAATATTGTTTCTGGATTCATATTCTAATGATATTTGTTCCTTTTTATCTATTATAATCATATTACTGCATTATCATTATATCTCAACGCGATCACGCCGTAGTCCCAGCCCTTGCGCCGGTAGACGACACTCGGGTGGTCGGTGCGGACGTCCACGAAGAGGAAGAAGTCGTGTCCGACCAGTTCCATCCGGTCGACGGCCTCCTCGACGGTCATCCACTCGGCGTCGAAGCTCTTCGTGCGGATGACGACGGGCGAGTACTCCTCCTCTTCCGTCTGCTGCACCGGCACGTTGCCGGTGGCGACGGCATGCAGGACATCCGCCGACGCCGGCTGGACGTCGATGCCCGTGAGAGCTCCGCTCTCCTTCTCGAAGTGAGCGCCGCGGGGGTGCTGTCGATTTATGTACGAAAGTTTTTATTAGTAATAAATATTCATAACTTACGAATTAACTTACGTAACGAACTTCTGTGTTCGTTTATTTTACATGTGTATGAGGAGGTTCGCCCCCTCGTCACTACCTCGTGCTTTATACTAAATTTCGAATTTTGTTCCAATTCTTTAAGAATGAGCCCTGAATCACAAAGGCCGTTTAATTGGAATAAATAGCTCGTTCAAAATTGTTAAAATACTTTAGCGTAAAGAGCGATGTATTAAGGAGGGGAAGAAGAACCCTTCGTATACGTAATAACTTTTTTTCGTTTTAAGTTTTGATGAACTAAACCCTTGTGCAACTCAACCCCGTGCAACTCAACCCCTCGCAACTCAACCCCCGTGTAGCTGAACCACTGTACAACTGAGCTACCGTTTACCTCAGCATTCCTGTAACTGAACCCTCGTCCAACCGAACCTCAGTACAGACCCTTTTAGATACAGAGTAATCTCTGTTCGTTTTAAGTTTTAATGTCGCTCCTTACTTTGAGTTAAAAAAAAAACTTTTTTTAATTTAATTTCTGAACGTTTTAGAATTAATGCATGTTTTGATTTTGGCTTTCCGTATATGAATAATTAAAACGAATTCTGAATATTAATTGCTCGCGCGAATCAGCATGTGCTCACGCTACCAGCTTCGCAGACACGAGACGCAGAGCTGGATCGCAATTTTAGTGGGAGACGCGAGGCTCGGAGCCTGCAGAGATCGTCTTTTGGCTTAGCGACAGCGAGCCAAGTCATTTTAGATTCAGTTTAAGTTTCGCAATGCGCATCTCTTGTTCGGCTGGGCAAGCAGCTTCGAGGGCGTGGTGTCGTGACGTTTCGTCAGAACCCAAACGACTAGAACGTTTCCCACCACGGAAGTGGGTCCACTTGCCACTGGGCATCAAACGACGTGCGGAGCACGTGCTCGGCTTGTGCGAGCATGGTAAATGTGTAAGGATTTTTGAAGTTAGTGATTTTCCCGCGATAGGACAATCCAATTATATTTACGAATTCAACAATTCAAATGGAATTTTAAATTTAAAGTTTTGTCAAATTATTTAAGTTTTTCTCTTCAGCATGCTGAAGATTATTGTCGGTAAATTTCAACTTTTCCATTTTTTTTTTGAAATAAATAACACAACAGTAAATTGTTAAGGAAGGTTCTTTAATTCAGCTTTTTTTTCCAATTTGTAAGTAAAATGGAAATTTTTTTAGCACTAATAGTTTTTTGGTAATAAAAATGGAAATTTATAAACAAGCATGTGTCTTTTGGCACACATTTCTCTCTCGAACGCCCTGGAAATTCTAATTGATTTTCCAGATTGGAGAACCTGTCCAATTGCTTGAGTGTCTGTAGATTGAATTACTAGTGCCAATTCGCATTATAGGTACACACCCATCTAGTCAGAATGAAGGGAAAGTAGCTTCTTTTCCTTGTTCTTATCGGCCTCATTGTTCTGTCAGATGCTGCAGAGAAAAAGGTATAACTTCTCATTTATTTTTTGACTTTTAATTTTTTTTTAATCTTGTAGCCTTTTGATATTCTAGTAACATTAGCTCTATTATTGCACCAGGCACGGCTGGAAACACGTGAGGCGGCGCGGCGTCATGCCCTGGAACAACAGCAGACCCGGCTGACCTCAGAAGACCCCAAGGCGGCCGTGGCCGCGGCGATCGCCAGAGCCGCCGAACGCAAGAAACGGGACGGCGATTCATGAAATTTGCCACCGGCAGTGCCCCCCACATCCCGGCGCCGACCTCGGTGCAGTCAATGATGCTGAAGGTGCTGCTCGCGCTGATCCCGGGCACCGTCGCCCACGTGTGGTTTTTTGGCCCTGGAATTTTGCTGCAGATTATCATCGCCACGGTCAGTGCACTGGGCTTTTAACTAAAGTCCTGTATTTTTACTATATTTTGTTTTATTGTATTAGCATCCACCAAACTTTATTTTTCGAGTATGTACCATATAATACGGAAGTAACTCGACATTTTATGAGGAAAATGTACAAAAATACACAAACACACAAATATCAGCAAGATTTCGGGTATTCCTAGGGTTCAGAGGCATTAGTGAGAGAGGGGAGACCAAGGGACAGTTAAGCCGGGAATGACTCTGGAAATTGATGAATCAAAATTGGAAAATACAAGGTGGTTGGTCATTTCTGAGGGAAACATCCGAAATAAATATAGGTAGTATCATTGTATGTTGCCTTTAAAGCACGCCAATTAACTTCCAGTGGGCTGATCTGACTAACTTCGGCCTAAGTGGCTACGTTCTAAGGTCGATATCAATGACTAAAACGACTAAAAGTGGTTCATAATTGATCAAAATTAAATGCCTGTGGCACTACTTACTTTAAAATGATTCGTTCTCGATATTTCGTTGCCTTTCTGCAAGCCAGCAGCACCAAAACAGAAGAGTGGTGTAGGTCTTCCCACTGCGGGTCCTTTGTTTATCCAAATCTTTTGCCAACGTGGTGCTACCATCTTTGCTCTCCATGCGTATTACGCACCAAACCATGGTGATTCT
Source organism: Alatinidae sp. Z8VKAUB7J3 (assembly GCA_010016025.2). NCBI lineage: Eukaryota > Metazoa > Cnidaria > Cubozoa > Carybdeida > Alatinidae > Alatinidae sp. Z8VKAUB7J3. The sequence continues at coordinate 58,712,514 of JAAAKM020721499.1, forward strand.
ATGAAAATTAAGGTCCTGGGATTCTGGTTAAGGGCGGACCCTGGGGGTGGTTTTAGGGACACGTGCCCCCCCCCCAGAAGGTCAAAATTGCGCCATTTGCAGGATTTGAGGGTCAAAAAACACCAATTAGAGAGACAAATTTTCATTTCCCCAAATGCTGCAATTCTATATCTTACCCTAGAATCAGCATCAAAAAAGTATTTTTACTTTTCAGTGCAATCGAATGCGAAAGATATTCTTTAAAAGATTTTTCATTTTAGAGTCTCCGTTTCCATTATAGTTTTATACTTTACTTAAATTCGTTCAGATGGTATCCCTTGAACACGGTGTTTTTACTAGTCGATTTTAACGCCCAGGTTGGTAAAAAGGGATAGATAGGTTGGTAAAAAGGGATAGATGGTAAACTTGGTGTAGAAAGAGAAGCACTAATGGCAAAAGACTTTTGCAATTTTGTAGATATAACGATCTAGTTAGTAACAATACGGTGTTTGGTAATAAATTGGCCCATAAGTTGACATGGTATTCACGTGATGGTACGACAGCAAACCTTATTGATTATATTATAGTAAACCGAAGGCAGGTAGGATAAATACATGATGTTAAGGTATGAAGGAGTGCTGATCTTTCATTTTTTAACCATATTTCTGCTTTCAAATGTAAAGCTTCATTCAAGGCTACAAACAGACAGCTACCAGGCTCGAGTTAAAGTATAATTTAAATTTCAAAGTGTTCGAGATGCACAAGGACCCCCTGAAACCATTACCGAAATGTCTTTCAACAACAATAAATATGAAACTTGAGACGTAAATAGTGACTAAGACCACACTGGCTTTCCATAACAAACAAACACAACTTAGAAACAATAGGGGAATTTTATAAAGACATTGGAATTCAATTAGGTGAATATTTCGGCCCTATGTCTCCAAGGGCCATCTTCAGTATTAGTAAAATTATTGATAAAAATTAATTTTATTAGTTAAAGATATACGTAACTTACAAATTAGCTTACGTAATGAACTTCTGTATTCTCATATTTTTATTACATATATGAGGGGGTTCACCCCCTCGTCAGTACCTCGCTCTTCACGCTGAAGCTTAAATTTTGTCTCGATTTCTTAAGAATGACCCCTGAATCACAAAAGCCGTAGAATAAATAGTTGAAATTTCCAAAAATACTTTAGCGTAAAGAGCGAGGTGTAAGGAGGAGGTGAGCCCCTCATATGCGTAATAATTTCTGTTCCTTTTAAGTTTTCATGTAAATTTATTTTACCATTACTAATATAAAAACACTTAGTAACTAAACAAAGAAGTCTTTAAGCATGAATAATAAATTTCCTAATTTGAAAGAAAGTGATTTTGAAAACCTAATTATTGATATTCTTAAACAAAAACGAATGATCCATTTGGATAATGATTATGTAACCAGAAACCAAAGGGAAGGACTTAGATCTTGAGTTTTAGCAAACATTTTAGAAAAACAAATTAGTAAATTTAATCCCGAATTAACTAAAAATCAAATTAATAAAGTTTTGAATAAAATAGAGCAAAACCATAATGCAGATATATTAAATTCGTTACTCACTACATGAGAAACGGCTCTAACTGGTGCAGGGATTTTATGTACATTTATTTAAATGTGGTAAATCCATGATAATTTAAGGGGGGAAAATTAATCTTTATATAGATGAGACATATGTAAAAATGGCCACTCTCAATGTAACTAAGCACACAGAAATAGTTTTCTGTTTTTTGAATAGATACTTACCCTACATAATCAATCACCATAGGTGACATCCCCAAAAACAAGATGCTGGCCCAACATATTCTTAACAGGGAAGGGCTATCTTTTTTCTGATGTCCAAAATTTTTGTAGCCTTTGCTGTTAAATCCGCATAAGACAATTTTTTCTTCTCTTGCCGTACTTGAATAAGAAAAGAATTGCATATAGAAATAAAATAACTTAAATCCTTCTGACTTAAAGAAATTAACACCATAATATTTCCAGATTATCATCAACCAAATACCAAGCCAAACAGGTAACCTTAAACTTATATCCTGCTTAATAGTAAAACCAATTAATAACATGCCCTTATAGAGAACACTAGGAAATCCAAAACAGTCAAAAAACAAATCGGCACTAATACGTCAAAATTCAAAAAAGGGAAAAATTTTAAGAAAATGAATCTGACGGAAATCAGAAAGTGGGAATCGAACAATATGTGAATAGGAATTTCTTTAGACTCATCTGGTCCAAATGCGTATGCCGCTGCTGCCTGCAACAAAACTTGTTTTTTTACTTTGACGGTGGCTGTAATCAACCTATCACAATCTGCTTCCGAATCAGACGAGTTTTCTGATTCCTTCTTGCAAAGGACTTGGTGATGTCCTGCTCCGCATTTTCGACATTTTCTGTTGCAACTCTTCGCTAAGTGTCCAACATTGAGGCATTTGAAACATCTCTTGGCCTTCTTGAGAAGCTCTGTGCGCTGTGTGCGTTGTCATTGATTTATTTAAATGAAAAAATCTGTAAACCAGATTGGGTAGTTTAAGGTACCTGAGGCAGTCCTCATATGAGGTTGATGCTAGACTTTGTATGCATTTTGTTGCTCATCTCTGTATGTTTTCAATGAGCCTGCAATGAACCAGCAAGACACATGCCAAAATTCAGATGGGGTCTGATGAGAGCCTTATATAGTTTTATAAATATAGATGCTTGTCTGCTGTTGATAGTTTGTTTATGTAGTCCAAGACTAGAGCTTGCACAGGACAATGACACCAAGATCCCTTTCTTCTGCTCTGTTCTCTAGTTGCTCTCTTACTTTGGGGGTGGGGTTGTAGACCAAGCTCGCGACCAACACGACCATGTACCGGCGCATGGAAGAAGACATGGACATCAATTGCGGCGAGGTGCTGGACGAGGATCTATCGATCGAAGAGATGGGGGAACGCATCTTCGATAAAGTCGTGCGGACGGCGTCCGGCGAGCCGACCAAGAGCGAAGAGCTGGGGATCGGCGATAACGATTTTATTCCCTGGCAAATCGGCGCCACGATGTAGGGGATGGACCGATTGGTTCGTGAAAGTCGCCGACAGGACCCTTCGAGACCCTGGTTCAAGCCCAGGGCAAGCGCCATTTCATGACTCCTCAGAGTGAGCGCATGGCGCATCGTTCAATAAAAAAGAACTATGTAAAAGTGCAAAAAATGCAGCGTGAAGAATTTGAAGAGAATTTGACCTTTCTTGGTCTGATTATTATGGAAAATAGGGAGAAAATGGAAACAAAGGAAGTAATAAAAGAGGTGGAAATGGCTGATATCCGCACTGTCATGATTACAGGTACGTTCTAGTTAACCAGTTAGGTTTATGAACTTTGACACTTATGTGTCAGCTAATTCGTCAGTTGTGTTTATGACCTTCAACGTCTATTTTTAATTGACCTTTTTTGGTCTGATTGTCCGAAAAAAAGGGAGAAAATACCACTTACGCCGAGGGCCAAATTTAGAGGTCATGCTCGGCGCTCAGTAATTTACTCATATCGGTTTTCTTTCACTGCATTCCTTAAAGACTGTACAAGACCCGTTCTGCGAACTTGCGCGCCCCCCCGCAAACGGCGTTCTGCTAGCCTTAGTGCACGGAAAAATAAGAACTGCTGGTTGAATCAATATCACCTAGTTCTTGCGAGAGAGAAGATGCATAAAATTGATCAAAACGTGTTGCTGCTAAGCATCGCGTCCGCAGTATTGATCAGCGCCTTGTACTGGTTTGGCCCTAGAGATCTCGGCACAGAGAGTCTAATGTTAATAAATCTCCAAGATTAAACTAACGTTAATAAATCTCAAGAGGAATCAAGTTTTGCAAAACAGCAAGTCCTGTTGGGCAAGACTACATTTAATTTTATAAATATGGTCACTTTTTTGTAGGATGACTACGCCATCCTACAGGGCTGCTCCTCCCCGGCTATTTTCTTTGTCTTTCTCCCATGTCCGAAAAATTGTTATCTTGTTCTTTGACGGTAATAAAGCTATCGAACTTATTGATATCCCCCCCATCCTCATAGTTTTTATACTTAAGATTTTTTTTACGATTTTTGGTACGGTTTTGCCATAGTGCACCCTGCCATCGTTCAAACTATAGAAGCTTTTTTGCAGGTTCTTGACCATTCTGCCAAAACAACCAAGGCATGTGAATTGGCCTTAGATGGAATATCATTAATTGTTGCCAATCGTTACTTTTCTGGTCGAGCTGGTGGACAGGATGACCTGTCAGGCTCAGGATCAACTGCTACAGAAGGAAACCTGAGCTCAGATGAGCTAGAACCACCAGAGATTCCAGTTTCTCTCTTACATCGACTCATGGAAAGTGTTGCCAAATGCTCTGAATCCAGTCTCGAAGTTATCCATACTGCCTTAATAAAGACCTTGCGGATCTTGGGAATTCCCAGAGTGCCCCCAAAAAGACCTGGCTCTCAGAGGCCTCCACAAAATTTATTGCTAATAAAAACGGGTGATACTGATTCCGTATTAATATTAGCGCTTTTTACATTGCGAAATTCGTGGAGTCTAGAATTTTTTCATGGAAAGTAGAAGCACTTATGTCCCTCCTAAAGATAGCAGACAACGATGCATTAGACATTAAGAACGTTACCACATGTACCACATTTATACTACTTGTTGTAGAGAACAATACGCACAATTATATTGAGCATAATGGGTCATTCCCTATTCAAGTAATGTTTAGATAAGTAAAGTAGTTATCAAAGATATGTGATAAATGATGATAATAAATCAGTGGTTTTATGATTATATTAGTCGCTTCAACTGTACCACGTGACTTTGCCCCCTCTACATTTGAAAATTTCTTCCAGAGATATATTGCTTTTTTCTTTCTGCTTTTAAAAAAATTCCTTTTCTTTTTAGTTAGCCACATGTGAGATCTGTGATGATATGATTTGGGGATTAGGAAGACAGGTAAGGCGATATTCGATAAAACTTGTATCTTCTTTCTTGAAAGGAAAGCATGTTACAAGAATGTTGCATACACAAGGAAACAGATTCGAAAAACATTTGTCAATGCAAGCTAAAACTGGACAAAGGTCCAAATGGTCAAAACTGCACTTAATGGAACTACGACTACCTGAAATAAAATTACAACAAGTATCTAAAAAATTGCACTGCTTACAAAATTTACAACAATTATGATTAAAATGTTTACATATTACATTTTTTTTCTGGAGCTTGATTGAAACACATATGTACTTTGGTTTATTAGTAGAAGAGGCAGTCTTATTATGCAAGTTATTCACTTTGCCAATGTTGCTTGAAGCATGCAATGATGTAAACTTGCTTGGAGAATGCTCCTGTCTAAAAGTACAGTCATCATCCTTGCTCCCAAAAGATGTGGAAAAGATTTAAGATCTTGAATTGTAATGGAAAACTGGATATGTTATTTAATTACCCTCCACACTTGAACGGAGAGGTTTTTCTTTCATTTTAGTGGTTGTTTCTAACGTTTCTTATTTATTTTGAGGTTGTTTGTTTTTTTACAATCGGTTTTTATTTTTACACTGGGAATGGTTGATGGGAGGGCTCAGTCAAAAGATATGAAGTTTTTTTCCACTGGCTGGAAATATCCTTACTTTTTCTTCTTTACAAATATATTTTCTCTTCCTGTTAGAAATGGAAATCATACAAAATTCGACATAAGCAAATTATCGCTTAAAGGAATGTTTAACTCTGATATAAATTTCAAGTTGGAGTAGGGATTAATTGATAAAATATAGCGATCTCTTTGTTGAGTTTGTGCCATATGGACCGTGGACTTGTAAGGTACAAGGTGGAAGTGATTGGCTTTTTTCCTCTACAAGTTACCTCATATCCCTTCACCTCATTCATTCCATACCATTCCTTTTCCCTTTTCAATTTGTTTTGTTTCCTTGTTTTCTTACTTTTTATACCTTTTATCTGTTGCATTTTTTCCTATTTTTGTTATATTTTCCCTTAACCGTGTGATGTAACGTTTTTTAAAATGGGGGAAAAAAAAACAAAAAACAAATAAACACGCATCCGTGATCCTTCTTCTGGCAAAAAAAAAATGCCGAATTCCACTTGGACTGTCAAGTCTGATGCTGTATCCTTTATCTTTCTACATTGCACTCGAGCATTGACTCTCACTTCTAATCCCACGGAGGTCAAAATACGGAAGGGCAAGTATCAAACTTTACTTTATTTGCACATCTAGATTCTAGACATCCCCCATTGCGAACAGTGGCGTAATTTCGTCAAAATTCTGAGGGGGGGAATTGGAGACAATTTTCCCAAAATCCAGTCAAGAGGAGCGCGACCAGCACCGATATCTGTGCGCCATCGGAACCGTTCGGGCCCAGCATCAAAGCTGGCAGAACCACCAGGCTTGACACCAGCAACGCCCGTACCGCCGCACCGAATATGCGTGAAATCACTGCCCCGTTCCCTTCAATCCGGTTGGACACGGTACGATGCCGTGCCCTTGTTCCAGTTTGATGCCGCTTGAGTGCTGCGGCCTGCCTCATTCTTGCCCAATTGTTGCCCCCTTTCGGCCGGTCTCTCAACCGTCTGTTCACAGTATTGAAACTATTCGGGCAATTTCGTGGGATAGGTGGTGCCCGATGTTGGTCAAATATTTATAAAAGAAAAGATGATGACGTAAAAGCCTGAAATTTCATTAGGAAAAATAATTTTAAATGGGGATTACTAGTCATTTTTGGCTTGGGCATACCCGGTTGCATTTATTCTCACGCTGTGAGAGTTTCGTTGTGCGATATGAGTGTTGGCTAATATTAAGACTGGTTCACATGTGAAGCAAGACGTGAAGCAAGTGAAGTAATCATGCGCAGTAGTGCCTTTTTGACGTGAAGCAACACGTGAATCAAGACGTGAAGCAAGGTGTTCACACGCGTGCAAGCAAATTATTCTGAAATATGAACACCCACGCCCACCCTTTCCCCAAACACATCCAATAAAAATTTTGAGATAAACATTCTGTTCAACGTAGTTGGAAGGTCCAGAAATTATGTATTTGAGAATCACAGCCCCCAAACAGCCCTCGGGGCAAGGGTTGTAATTTATGCTCTGGGGATATTTAAGGTTTATATAGAAAGGGTGATTGTATAAACTTCGGAGGGGGCTTATTGGATTGCTAATCAGAAGTTCTAGTGCCCTTTTAGCTTCAGAATAATAGGAGGGTGGATACCCCGCCTCGTATTTTCCCGAAATGCGTCTGATAGAAATTTTGAGACGGCTATATTACCATCGTGATTACCTGTCACTACTCTGTTGCTGTCTATGACATTACCTTTCACTTTTACCTTTTATTACCTGAGGCATTACCATCATTATTGCCTGTCACTACTCTGTCGCTGTCTATGACATTACCTTTCACTTTTACCTTTCATTACCTGAGGCATTACCATCATTATTACCTGTCACCACTCTGTCGCTGTCTGTGACATTAACTTTCACTTTTACCTTTCATTACCTGAGTTATTACCATCGTGATTACCTGTCACTACTCTGTTGCTGTCTATGACATTACCTTTCACTTTTACCTTTTATTACCTGACATCGTTTGGTCAGCTTTAGCGTATGAAAGGCAGTACGGGAAGGTAGATGTCTATTTGAACTTCTTTCTTCTTTGGTACAAGTTAGTCTTCTTTGCATCGTCTGCTAATGAAATTGATTCTTTTGAATAATGGCGATTTGATTTACCTCTTGCAATATCAAGAAAAATAAATTCAGAGAACATCATATTACTGTTTCCATAACTTGATTGGCTAATAATATAGCATCAAATGGATTTTCATCTTGATTGTCTCTGTGAATACATTTCAGAACAATTTATTATTGTATGAAATTACCGGGTCTTCATTTTTGCCTCAAACGACCCAGGCGCGCGCCTGGATGGTCCGGACGGAACGCTGGAAATATATCGAATATCTCGGCTTCCCGCCGCAGCTTTTCGATCTGTTCGAGGACCCCGATGAATTGGTCGAAGTGCTCCGCGAAGCCGCGACCGAGTATGATCGCTTGGTCGAGCGACGGCGACTGTTGACCGATCTGCACGACCACGTCGAGCAAGGTCAGCGCTATGCCGAACGGATGCTCGGCCAAAGCCCCGACCTTGATGCCGAAGGTTTGAATCGATTCAATGAAAACGCGACACAACTATTGAGCCGACTGCAATCGCAACGATGACCCCCCCCTCTTCTTTTACTACTATAACATCTATATGTATAGAATTGATAGTTAGCACAATTTACAACCCTTATCCTAGGGGCTCTGGCGGTTATGCCATTCTTGGGTGCGAATTTATTGATGTTTTCTAACAAAGGGGATACCTCGAAATGTTGATCAGATGTCCTAAGGGGCTTCAAAAGAGTTATATATAAAAAAGGCTCTGGGACAGGGACTTGCTGCCCTCTTACCCCTTTTGACTCTTAAAAAAGACACTAGAACTCTCAATTCCTTAAAAAAGTTCTAGGAAATGGGCTGGTGGTTCACCAATCACTTTCGAAGAGGCAGTACACATACTCCTGATCAACTACAACATGTAATTCAACCTTCGCACAAACTACGAGCTGGGAATAGCAGGTTATCTCAGGCATGTTGTCTAAGAACTCGTATTTACTATCTCCAATGAACTTGTAATACTTACCTGACGAGACAACCTCCTGCCTGTTGAACTTAGACCCCCAGTAGTTCTTGAATGCACGTTCTATTGTGTGTTTAGGTTCAGTGCACTTAATGATCCAGAAATCCACATTCTCTTCGTTGCCTTCCTCGGCATTCACAACAAAATTGTCATCTACATCAATCATTTCTGCTTTCCATTTTGTTATTGCTTTTGATATGCGTTGAAGGGTAAATGAACTTTTTTCATCTAGTAATAAAGAGTTGCCCGGCATGTTCGAAAACAGGAAAAACGGGTGAGATACTTGTCCTAAGTACAACTTACTGATTTCTGGTGAAAAATAATGTCTGATGATGAGACTAAGGAAAATTCGTTTCAAGAACCAAATCCTTGTTACCGTCAAAGGCGTCAGACAAAAAAAACAAGTTTTACGTTTGCAGGCAAAGTAATACATGATTGGCTTGTATACATGGTGCAGTTTTTAAAATAAAAAAAAAATGATTACGTGTCAGTAAACGCGGATCTTGGCGGGCGGGGACTGAACGGGCAACCGGGTGCACGCGAACCACCCGGTGCGTGCCGCCGAGATCCACGACAAGCGCGCCCCTCGATGCGCTAGAATTCGCGCATGGGCGACGCGACGAGTATTGCGAGGTGATCCTGCTCAGCGAGTTGGAGGGAGGCAGCGACCGCGAGATCGGCGAACGCCTCGGGGCGAAGATGACGGTGATCCTCATCGGCGAACGGCCGGGGCTGAGCTCCCCGGACAGCCTGGGGCTGTACTTCACCTACGGGCCGAAAGTCGGCCTCAACGACGCCTACCGCAACTGCATCTGGTAAGTTAGTTAGTTAGTTAGTTAGTTAGGTTGCTTGTCAAGTTGCAAGCATGGCTTGTATCATGGTTAGTTAGATATATACAGAGTGTGTTAGTTAGTTAACTAGTTAGTTGATTAATTAGTTAGTTGGTTGGTTAGTTTGTTTGTAAATTACATAGTTAGCGACTTTGCTTGTTAATTAAATAGGTAGTTTGTAAGCTGATTAGTTAGCTTGCATGCATAGCTTGTATGTTAGTTAGTTAGTTAGATAGTCAGTTAGTTAGTTAGTTGGTTGGTTAGTTAGTTAGTTAGTTAGTTAGTTTGCGAGTTTGTTTTGGGGCGCAGCGCTCGGTCGAACTCGCGCTCGCGGGGCTCCGGTTGCTCGTGGTAGACCATAGGCCTCACCGTAGGGTCGGGGCGCCCGGGTTGCCAGCGCAGCCCCCCGGCCGAAGTCGTGCGGTGTGTTCGTGCGATACCGCACTGCGGACTTCGGTGAAGTGTCCGCTCAGGGAGTCAGGACCGCCGCGTCCGGGCCCAGGACCGGGTTCTTTCCCCGCTTTCGTTCTGCGGGCATGGGCCTTGCCTAACACCTGGCGCCGGCGCGGCCATCAGGCTTCGCCGCACGTGTCCCCCGGTCGCTTGGACCGGAACGAACCGTGCAACAAACATCACTGGAAATTGCTCAGGAGTTGTTGCAAGGGTTAGTCACCCAGACATTTTGTCTATCCATTGCATTGTACATCGTGAACAGCTTGTGGTAAAAAAAAATGTCCCAGGAATAAACAAAGTATTATCCAGTGCACTAAAACCTGTGACTGAAATTATATATTTCGGTATGAATTCTTGGATGTTTGAAATGCTCTGCGTAGAAATGGGTACCAATTACACTCACCTTCTTCTTCACTCTGAGGTAACATAACTATTAAGGGGTAAAACATTGAGACAACCGTTCGTCTAGCGCGAAGAAATTGCATAAATATTTTAATTTTCACCAAGAAATCTTTTGTTTTCCAATGACAAGCGCCTTTACCTTGAAAATGAAATTTTAGGAAAGTGAAAGAAAATCTTTTTTCTCATCTTTTTATGTATTTGTTCATTTCCTTTCCTTTTGAATTTTTCCTTTGATTTTTGTTCATGTCGATTAAAGCTTTTCGGACATGAGGCTGAAATATTCAGAATTTAGATATTATAACTATATAAACTTATTTTTTCAATGTTCACTGTCATATTAAAAACTTTGCCCAATTTCAGTATTTTCATTTCCTTTTCATTTTAAATTGAAAAGCAGTTTCTTCCTTTTTTTTTTTTTTTGCTTGACATCCAACAGGTTTCGCTGCTAGTATATTCATAATTTGATTAAAATTTGTCACCATCCTGAGATAATCTGGATTCTCCATGGGCAGAATTTACCAGATTTAATAAATGGGTATTGGCTATATCGGAGGGAGTTGCATCAGTAAATAGTAATAAGGCTTCAGTGTAGTTTTTATTTCACGGTGGTCACAGAAACTTTGGAGAGGGTTCCTTTAATTGGAAAATGCTGGTGAATTATGGTCAAACATTTTTTTTCTCTATCAGTTTGAATCTTAAGACAGAGGAGTCCTTTGGCTTGACTATCAAACTTTTGAAGACTTTCTACTTTTCCTGGGTCTATTGCTCAAAAGAAATCAGCCTTATTAGTTTGACTATCCAATTCTTGAAGAATTTTCAGTTTTCCTGGGTCTTTCGTTCAAAGGAAATGAAGTTTATTGCTTTGCCCGTCAAATTTTTGAAGACTTTCCACTTCTCCTGGGTCTATTTATCAAAAGAAATCAAATTTATTGGTTCGGCTATCATATTTTTAATGACTTTCCATTTTTCCTGGGTCTATCGTTAAAACAAAATCAACTTTATTGGTTTGACTATCAAATTTTGAAGATTCATCCTTTTTTGGATTTCAGTTTTCGCGGTATTATTGTTTTTATGTGAAAATATATTTTTATTAATAAACACCCTCGCGGTGGAGGTCTCGCTCGGTCTGAAGGGGTCTGCAACCAGCAGATAGACGGTGTTCAGGGGAGAGTCTGGTCTGCCCTTACCAATCCCGGGGAGGGGCCCAGGCTTCGGCTAGACGAGAGACGGCTAGTCTTTTGAAAGAAATGAGTATATCATTTTTTTGCAGAAATTTAAGTTTTAACATTTTGCTAGATCGGATTTTAGTTTGTAATGTTGCTCTTATTATATATTTAAGCTTTTAACGTTTGTATGTCTGAATTTGTGTTTTTGTATATGTTTTTATTCTGTTTCTCTCACCCTCCATGTCTGTGTGTTTAGGTGGGTGTTTGCTTGTCCCAGTGTCTGTAATTGTTTGTTTATATGTCTGTTTGTGTTAGTATGTGATTTTGTCTCAGTCAATCTCTGTGCCTGTCTTTCTGGGCGGGTTTTTGCTCTTTGCCCCGTGTCTGCCTTTGTCTGTTTGTGTGTCTGAATGTGTGTGTTTGTATATTTTTTTGTCTCTCTTACTCTCTGTGCCTGTGTGTCAGGGTAGGTGTTTACTAGTCCCCACTGACCATCTTAGAGGCCGTCGGGCGCCGGCCAAGCCGAGCTGCGCAGTCTGAAGCGTACTGCCTTGATGGCTGTTCGCATTCACCACGCCGACAGCAGCGGCCACGGCGGAGGTCAGAGTGTCAATTCTGCGCTGGTGAGCCTGGCGAGGTCAGAGGGAGAGCGTGCAGAGTCAATTCTGGACAGTTCGGCTTCCTGGCTGCGAAAGGTGCACGGCAGGGACCGTCGACGGCTGCTTCACGAGGCGACCGATTCCTTGGAAAGCTTGTCGGAATCCCAAGGACGCGGCGGGTTCGCACAGCGACTATCGAAAAAGGCTTATCAGGAAGGCCTAATAAGCAAATATTGTGTTCTTCGCCAGTTTCCCCCTTTTTAATCTTCGTTGTTTGCACCTGCAAATGTTTATTAGTTCTCAGATCAAGGCTTTCAAGTTCTTACATTTCGAAATAAAGAAATCTTTTGATCCCTTGTCTCTTTTAAGACAAGAGACTAAAAGAGTTTTGAAAATCGTTGGCGCAACTAGGGAAGAAGGGCTATTCCTATCATCGGACAGGTCAGGCACTTTAAATTCTTTCATCCTAGTTAACAAATGCAAATAGTGACAGTGAGGGCTCACATGTGATAATTACGTAGGGTAGACATGTCACCTAGCACTAATACTACTGTTAGTAACAGAAGTACCTCAAAAAGTGATGAAGACAAACCTACTCTTGCAAATGTATAAAACTAAGATAAAAAACAACAGTGAAATGAAGCTTATGAATTCGTAAAACGAAATCCTCGTCAGATTCACAAGAAAGATCGCCTTCAAAAAAAAAGAGAGACAAAGGCGTTCTTTCGGCTATTTTCGCAATCTTTCTTCTTTTTATAATTCATGTCGTACAAACACACAATCGTCTCTCCGTGGGGAGCAGGAAAAAAAAAAAAGATCACCTGCCGATTTCGACGACCTTTTTGACACCTGTAGTTAGTTGTATTGTGTATATACTACAAAATACATATGTAAGCATTTTTAATATTTACAATTCAAAATAAATATTTTTCTCGTTTTAATAACTGGAAATCTTTTCATTATTTTTTTTCATCGCTATAATATGAGACTTCTATCCTCATATTGATAAATTTGGACCTTCTATCATGCATTTTTTGCGATCCAAGAAGGGATGTTCTCACTCAGTATATATCTAGTGTGAATTTCTGATTTTTTTAGATAAGATTATATCCAATTATTTTATTGTGTTTACGGATGCTTCTTTTTTGGCTTGGGCAGATGATCTTTATGGGCCCCCATTTCTAATTAAATTGGACCTTTATTCTAATATCTGCGTGACCATTTGAAATTATGGCCACGTATGCCAATTTGTGAATTTTTCTGTCCAGCGATTCCTTGTTACAATACACAAAATATAACTACTGAAACTAAGATATTGCTTTTTGCAGCCCTCCCGATTGCTTTTGTCTGCCGGTTTCGTTCAAAACAGTCTTGTTCTCGGAATGCAAATTATTTTGTTTGAATCAAAGCACATCTACGCCTTCGCAACTTAAGTTCTGAACTAACCTTTCATGTAACATAGGCCTTCCTTTCTAACCGAAAAAAACGGGCACCAGCCTGTGGCTAAATTTTTAAGGCTCCAAAATTTAAAACTTGATTTTTTGTAAAAGCAATGTAAAGACTTCTAACCTGAATAACAGTACTTTTCAAATGTTAAATGCGCACTATAAGAAGGCGTACCATTTATTTGGGTGTTTTGGTTGATTCCCTTGATTAAGGCTGCTTTATTTTTTTTTTAGGTGAGAGGGTTCCCAAAGTCAAAACTTGAAAGGCTGCTTTATTATTTTTTTTAGGTGAGAGGGTTCCAAAAGTCAAAACTTTGAGACTTTGAAAAAGTAACCTAAAGACTTATCGGGCCATCCTATGTTACTGCCCCTACCCCCTAACCAAAAACTTTCTACAGTCTATTGTCGCCTTTGGGCTTTATTGGAAACGAAATATATCTTAAACATTTTGTATACTTGTTTCATAAAAAAAAGCAATACTGTTAATTAAAATATGGGAGCTTTAATTGCTCAGATTCCCAGGACTTAACATCATAATATATGACCAATCGGTTTATCTTAATTCTACCAGGGATAACAAGGTTAGATTTTGAAAAATACCATTTTTGGTAGTTTTCATTAGAAAAATATCCCCTAGATTTTGGGAATGCTTTTTTGGGTCATCACTAAAAAAGTTTGCACCTTCCCCCTAATACTCATCAGTCATTATAGCATCCTTGTGTTTATATTTTAGTTATTATTTCAATACCATGAATAGACAATATACTGATGTCTCGATATATTGACCACTGTTGGGTCACTTTGATAAAGGGCTAGGCCCGAAACGTCAGTATATTTCCTATTCATGGTACTGGAATTTTTTCTCGACTGTTTTCTATCGTATCCGTAAGTACCACACGCCACTGCATTTTTGCATGTTTTATTCTTATATGAATTTAACTAGCTTACCAACATGCTTTATTTCTACATCAATTGGTTAAATTTCTGAACCTGCGAACTTTGTCTCTTTGTCTCTCAACTACTAACTTTGTCTCATTGTCTCTCAACTGCTACCTTTGTCTCTTTGTTTCTAAGCTATTAACTTTGTCTCTTTGTCCCTCATCTGTTAAAATCGTCTTTTTGTCTCCAAACTGTTAACTGTCTCTCTTGGTCTCTCAACTGTTAACTTTGATTCTCAACTGTTAACTTTGTCTCTCGACTGTTAACTTTGTCTTTTTCTCCCAACTGTTACCTTTCTCTCTTTGTCTCTCCACTAATAACTTTCTCTCGTTGTCTTTAGTTAATTAATGACATGGCAGGGATTGACCAAATTTTGTTAGAGCACATTTTTAAGACACTTATTTTCTGGAATTTTCATTTTATACAGTCGTCAATTTTAGCAATTCCACCAAATAACACATTTCCTAAGAGTATCTAAAGCTTTCATTCATGAAATACCCCCAAACGTGGTGCTTTTTGCCAGGACAAGGCTAGTAAACATGCTATTGTCAGTGCATTTTCCAGATTAGCATTAATTGAGAATTTTTTTTCGTATAGTTTCTTTGAAATCGTGCTTTGAAAATTTCAACTATCAAATTTACTCTTAACTAGATTGCAACTAAGCATTGGCACTGTTTCTGTTTCTGGGGGTATTCAATCTCCGATTGAAAACCTAAAGGGTTTATGTCATTTTTCAAGGTCAAAAGTGATTGGAGGGCAATTACCCTTCCTCTCACGACAACTATGATCGAAAACCTATTAATTCAATCTCGAAATCTCTATCAGATACATTTCGGAAAAATATGACGTGTGTGTGTATGGGGGAGGGGGAGGTTGGATGTATTTACCCTCAGAAGTTTGGGAGGGGGAGGGAATGAATTAATTCTCCGGTTACTCTGAATATCATAAAACAGTATTAAAACTTTTGATTAGCATTCCAATGAGACCCTCCGAAGTTTATACTGTACTTTGAATTGTCTTAGAATACTTCAGTTGTTAATTATCAGAGTACTGTAACAGACGTACATGTTTTATTATCCTTCGTCTCTTTCTGCTGAACTGCGCCTAGCGTTCTTTACATTGGTGACAGAGGTACAGAAAGAGCTACAGGATTTTCTACAATGGCAACGTCATCTATTCAGCCTGAGAAATTTGACTCCGGCGATGTGGTATCGTGGCTTCGCCAGTTCGACTGCTGTGCTACGGCAAATCCTTGGTCTGATGCGAAGAAGTTAGCTGTACTACTAGCATTTCTCCGTGGCCCTGCGGCCACGTATTACGCCAGCTCCTGCGCCCGAACGTGCGCACGTGCATCCTCGAGGCCTGCTCTCGTCAGGACGTGCTCGACGCCATCCGGTCCCGTCAGTGTGAAGCGACTCGTCACCCGCTCGGCGAGCACATTTTTGGCGACCGTGCCCAGTGAGGAATCCATGAGTGACGCGAAAGTCAGCCGATCGTTGTGACGGAAGGTTTCGAAAAAATCGTTTGCGATCTGCAAGCGACCGTGATCGAAAACCGTGGTTTCCAACAGTGATGTCTTCGGAACATCAAGCAGCCCGCTTTTCATCTAGCACTTCCTCAAAAAGTTGTAGCGTCTATCAATCCAAAATTGAAGTTACTTTAATTCGTACGTTTATTTTCAATGTTGCAATAAGTACAAAAGAAAATATTTATATAATTCATTTTCAGTAGAGAGGCAATGACACAGTAGGTTTTAGACTTTTACACTGAGAGAAGGAGGCAGTACCCAAACTCTTGTTTGTAGGGATTTTTGGTTGTTTCAAGCTTAACTTGCATACAAATTTAGGTTTCACTCGTTCTAAAATTTATTTATTTATATTAGTACCTTTTGTATGTTTGTTTGCTATGGTTGTTAATTTAGTTTCTGTTCGTTTTGGGTTTCATTTATACTCCTGAATTTTGACATTGAGAAGGATCTTGTGCTTCAAAGCTCTAATTTTAAATTCCGACCAGATCCTGTGACATGGGGGGGAGTTGGAGGGGGAACCCGGAATTCTTGGAAAACGTGAAAATTGGGGTATTTTTATCTTACGAATAGGTGATCAGATCTTAATGATATTTTATATTTAGAAGGAATTCATGGCCCAGAACTCTTATTTCAAATCCTGACCAGTTTTTTTGACATTGGGGAAGTTGGAGGGGAAATCTTGGAAAACGCTTGGAGTGGAGGAATCGCGATGAAGCCTGATGGATAGAATAAGCAAATGTCCAGGAAATGGTAAATAATGATGGCTTTGCTGCTGATGTCGTCGTCGGCCGTCGGCCGACGTCGTTGTTGTTGTTGTTGCTTCCCGTTAGTTATCGTTGTTGCCTTGTTCGCTAGTGCTACGACCGACGCATGCCAGACGCCTTGGCTGCGAAGGCCATCTCGAAGAATTTTTGATCGGGTCGGGGCTTATTTAAGTGGAGTAAGCGGAAACAAGGCTCGCTTCTCATCCCTATCTGTCGCGTGAGCTGCGACGTGAACATTAGGAGGGATGTCTAAGTTGTGGCACCTGTTTCGATTGTTTCCCGGTTGGCAGAATGATTGTAATAAGTACAGAAGAAAATATTCGTAATATGATTCGTTTTGCTTTCGTTAAAATGCGCTGATCTGAATAGAACTCAATGCACAGCGAAGAGTCTATGGGGCACATATGCGCACTACCTCGACCCTTTTCACAGGTTTTGCTTTAGCCATCTCCTAAGAAACCTCCGAAGGCTTTTAAGTAACTTTTATATATTTTTTTTCGGCGTAAATTTATGCCACCCGCCTCTCCCCCCTTTGTCTTAAAATATTTGCATAATCCGAATCCTAAACAAGAAATATAAGTATTCAAGGCAATCCTTGTTTTTAATTTTATAAGTGGTGATTTCAGAAGCACAAGTTCTTTAAATGTTCAGTTTAATCATTTCGTCTTCTTCGATTCTTTTCTTTGTCAGCACATCGTCGCTGTAGTTTTAGAGGTCATAATTTCCAGAGACCGTTTGTTAGGTTCTTCTGATGGGGATAATCAGCATGGCAGTGTTGATCAGAGGGATCTTAGTGTCATTTAATATGGATTGTGCTCTTCCGTTTTAGAACACTTTAGTGAACAGTTCTTGGCATCTCAGCATTTTGGAATTGTCAGATACGGTATTTTTTCGTGACTGCGATGAGATTTAGGAAATTACAAGAGTAAGTAAGGAGTAACATTAAAACGTAAAACGAACAGAAACTATTAAGCATATGAAGGGGACTGCCTCCTCCTCAATACCTTGCTCTTTGAAATAGAGTTTTTTAGTACTTCTAAAAAAAAACTTGTTATTGTTCTAATTAAACAATTCTTGTGCTTCAGGAGTCGTTCTTAAAGAATTGGAACAAAATTCAAACTAGCATAAAGAACGAAATGTTGAGGAAGGGACAATCCCCTTCATATACTTAATAATTTCTGTTTGTTTTGGGTTTTAATGTTGCTCCTTACTTTTATTTGAAAAAAAAATATTTTTCATTTATTTTAAATCATGTGTCGCCTCATACCAATCGGGAGTCGCAAATTTTGCTCCTAAATTTCTTCTTCCAAGTCTATGTCAATAGTTAAGTGAGTATATTTCACATCTCCCTTGACATGAGACCTGGTTATACTTATTTTTTCTCACATGTAGAACCCGTTGCGTAAAGCCAACTATCTTTTCAGCTGTACCTCAATGAGGTAAGTCCTCTGAGCAGTAATATTATTTGGAAGATGCATTTCCTGCTGCTAGGGCTAGGAATACTGGCACCATTCATCACCCCCTTTGCCCATTTGTCCCTTTTTTTCTTGACGTCATATTCTGCGCATTCCGTGGTGAATTAACCAAACCAAATAAGGCCGCATAAACGAAACACCATAAATGGCCAATAACTACCAAAATGAGTTCAGAGTTTTCTTGACAACGCCAATAGTCAGAAAGTAATGATTACAGAGTTCGGATAAGGTATTGACGATGCATCTTTGTTATTTTGACGAAAACAAGCACAGCGTTGAGAATCCGAATTTTTTCATTGGTGGATTGATGATTCCTGACAATCAGGCGCTGGAGTTCGAGAAAACCTTGTCACAAATTGTTTTCAACTTCTTTGGTTCTTCCGCGCTAGCAACCCATACGGAATTGTATTTTATTGAGTTTTATTTATATGTGTTACTACAATGTGGCTGGCCTGTCGGTAAAAAAAGTCAAATTTTAGCACGAAGTTTGAGTTGTTTTTTTTTGTTTCTTTCAAAGCACTTGTTTTGTAATTTAACTAATTTTTATGACAAGTTTTACCAAAATATCAATCTTGGTCGGTAAAAATTACCAGCTGTTTCGTTAAACCTGCCCCCCCCCCCTCCGCAACCCACAAAAATTACTGACGAGGCATCAGCCTGAAGTAGAACATTTTTCTTTGTAACTTTTAGTTTTTTGGCTTTATATCAGAACTACTTTTTCTCATCTCGATCTATACCTACATCCAGGGCTTCCGCCAGTTCGAGACCAGCTACACCGCGGCGATCGCCTTCCTGGTGATCGTCCTGCTGTCGGTCGTCGTCATCCTGGCCTTGAAGCGCATGGAGCTCGACCGATGAGGCGGCCCGGCCTCAGGCTCGCCCTGCGCTTCCTGGTGGCGCTGGCGGTGACCCTGGTCTTCCTCTTTCCGATCTACTGGCTCTTCTCGATCTCGTTGGCGCGGCCGAAGGGGCCGGCCAGCGTTCCGGCGCGGGTGGCGTCGACTTCGTCCTCGCGATAGAGCTTCTGCCAGTAGACCACTGCCATCTCTTTATGTTTTTGAGTAATTCTCTCTCACATCCGTACCTTTATAATTGTTTCTGTATTTTCTCTTTACATAACACATATAACATGTTAGGATGCAAATGATCTTCTGATTACATCTATCTTTCTAGTTTTCCATTACATTTACAGAAGTCATATTGGTAGGTATTACTGTACTATTATTGTACATTTGCTTTACTACTTTTGGTTCACATCTAGGTTACATTATCTTTAACTGTTATTTTCCTTGACAGCTTTTTTTTCTTTCCATTTACTCTCTAACATGTTGGGATGTATATATCAACAGGTTATACCTTTCTTTTCTTCTGGCCGTAGTCTCGTTTGAGTTATTTGTTTTGTGGAGTTTTATCTCTCTTTGTTGTTTCTTTTTTGAAATTACCTCTAAAAACGAATCTCTGACTGTATCTGAATTTGCTTTATTATTATTATTATTATTATTGTTTTTACTGCTAATACTACAACTGACGACTCATCGCAGCATCAAGCCGCCTGAGGCCAACACAGCTACGCGCGCTCCTCCTCCATCCCAATCTATTTAAAAGTCTTCCTCTTCAAACCCTCCAAGGCAGTTTCCATTTGCTTTAAATTTCTTTTTATGGCATCCTCCCACAATCTGGTCATTAGTTAAAAACTCTGCTAAATGAATTTATCTAACAAAAACCCGGGTTGAAAAAATAAATTAGTCTATTTTATAAACTACTAATTTAACTAATAATTATTTTTAAAATATCATCTAATTCCTTTCTCCCTTAATGTCAGGTATTTTCAACACCACTTGAACATCTCGTTCAAGGACGTATCCAGGATTATTTTGGTGGGAGGGGGGGGGCAAAATTTTTGAAAAGACATCACAAATTTGTTTATATGCATCTATGTTACATTTTTACGGGTCGGGCCAAAATTTGGGGGGAGAGGGGGATCGAACTCATTTGGCACCCTATGCCATGTGGTGTCCTATGATAGTTCACAGAAAATGGCATTATGTGGCTGACCTGTGGTACTTAGTGATTGGTAAAGGAATCTATTTTTATATTTAACGATTTTGTTGGAGATTCCTTTTCAAATTTCAGATACACGTTGACAGTCTTCATAAGTCAGACGAAAATCAACGAAATGTTTCTACAGTCGCAGATACGTGAAAAGGATTTAATTTTTCCGAAGCCAGAAGCATTCGATTCGGATTTTTTTTTAAAGAAACAGAGACACATAAATGAGTTTTATTCTTCAAAAGTTAGAGACACAAGTGTGAAGAAACCAATAAAATGTCTTATAAAAAAGAAAAAAACTTTTTTCTGTTTAGAAAAAAGAGCATGAGAGGGCAAGGCCTCAATTTTGGAGGGAAAACCAAAAATATTGAACTTCAAAGGTCTGTCAAAGACCTTATTAGTTTGTGTTGTTGGTATTAATATTGTAGTTTACTTTCCTTTGAATGTGTTTATTCACAACAATATTTGGCCTGGCTATGTATAGTGGCCAATTTACCATTTTTTTACCTGGGTCGAAAAAAATTTCCAAATCTTGTCTGTGTATTAAGAAGTAGGACAAGTACAAGTACAAAGACCATGTCCTTAGCCATAGTTATCATAGTAGTGTTGATATTACTAGCAAAATAGTATTGAATAGCGGTAGTACTACTAGCAGCAGTGATATTAACATACTTCTCTTGACATACTATTGTCTTTGACAACCTGACAATAAGAAAACTTTAGTTTTCGCAAGAAACTTTTACTTTTCAGATCAACGGAAACAATAGTAACTATACCTCATTCAATGCCATATAGCATTTTATTTCACTTGGTAGTTTTTTTCAAAACCAATTTTTCAACTTTTGTTTCCGATGGGCTATGGTGTTTATTGAGCTAGTAGCCTACATCATATAATAGATCAGCCCTTTATTCATGATGATTTAGATCAATGGGAACTCATCGATAATTTAAACGTGAGTTTTTCCTTTAAATATGCAATTTCTTTAATAAAGGTTACAAGCATATTCATTTGGATTAGAGTGGAGTGAAGTAGGGAGGGGATATACTGAGGAACATATTGGTAGTTTAGCCTCACTTTAGTTCAGGCTATAGTTGAACTAGTAGACGGTGCTGAAAAAGTCACTTGACAATTTTCTCTTAATGTTGCTAACAATGTGATATTTTTACTCGCTATTGCTTTTTTTTTTCTTCGTTTTCTATTACATATCTCTAGTTCCCATTTTAATTTTCCGTCTGTTAAGAATGAAAGATGGGGATTCAGCATGAAATATCAATTTCCTCTTATTAGCAAATAAATACAAGTTAACTGTACTAGTAAGTTAATTACCGTCGTTATTTACGCATAAAAAGAATTGAAAGACGATAGTTATTTCAACCTAAGTAGCGGGTAATTTTAATAGCTTTTAAATTATTTGAACATTCCCATCCGCAAACCCATTTGCATTTTCTTCTTCTTCTGCGATAGAGGAGACGCATCAAGTTTCACCTATATTTCTAGCTTTGTTAAAATTTGATATCTTGTGTCTCTTTCAGCTCTTGGCTTTTTGTTTTTTCCTGTGTTAGGAATTATTATTCCATTAACATTATGGATATTGAAAAAAGACAAACTTAAAAACGTAAACGAATTAGGTAGAGCTATATTGACAATCCAAATGCCATGGGTTCTCGTTTTATCTTTATATTACATCTTGATCTTAACAGGAGTCGTTGGAGGCATAATAGGAATGTTATTCCCTTCTTGGAATGCTAGTATGATCTATCTGTTTATGCCACTAATTATTCTATACGCATACAACATAGTTGTGACGATGTACAACACCTACAAAATTTACAGACAGAAAAAATATTATGATTAAAAGTTTTCAAATAGTAAATAAAATACGAAAGAATTATGGAAACTGATAAATGAAAATACCTGTGGAATGCTGAAATCGGAGAGGATGAAGTACAACTTGAGGGGTTCGCCCTTTATAACAAATATGAAATTTTAAATAAGCTTTTATGTTATAATAAAGTTGAGAGTCTTGAATTAGTCTTGGATTTATGTACAAGTGATGAACTGCATGAAATAGTTAAATATCTGAATTTAAATTCTATGGTATTGGATGGCTTATCTCTTCGATGGTTTATATTTATAAGACATTATATTCTACCAAGTCTTTTCATTGAGTTTGAAGCATCGATTCTTGTGTAAACGGATATTCTTGGAGGAAAGTGTCCGAAAATGCCATATCGGTGATAATGGTTGCCAGAGGTTGCCGTTTGGTAGTCATTGACAGTCACAGGCTGGGAATCGCCAGAAAGTAATGGCAAGAAAAAATGAACTAATTATAGAATTAAGCCACATGTCCTGTGTCCCCCTTGAATTTAACTCTAATAAGTCGCCCCCTCCTCTTAAAGGATCTAGATTTATTGGTTAAAAGTAATGGTGTTCATGCAGTAATATATTTTTGATGTTGTTGATATTCTTATTGTGAATTAAGTGAAAGAAAGTATCTTCCCGGCTGCTAAGGTGCATTTTTTCCAGGGCGCGATCGTAGACCTGCTGAGAAAAAGAATCGCCTTTGATGGAAAGGATGGTATAGCCGTGGCGCAATAATATAAAATTCATAATCAGGCGCCCGATGCGTCCGTTGCCCGCGTTAAAGGGGTGGATGCTCGTCAGGCGTTGATGCATGATGGCGGCCATCAGAATAGGGTGTAGTTTGCCCTGTTACTGATAATAATAGTTGAAATAACCTTCTATCAGATCGTCGATTTGTTGAGGCGGCGGCGGTTGGTACAGCCGATCCTTTGTTTTTTTTTTTAGTATTAACAAAATTGATTGATTGATTGATTGACGTCTGTGATTACTGAAACTGAAAGTCAAAAGGGATTTTAGGGGGAAAACCTGCACTGATTCAAGAAATCTAGTTTCAAGAGCTGCCCAGGAAGTATTTTTCGTACATATATTTGTTTCCGGTCAGTGTCATCATTTGCAGCATCTTTAAATAACGATAAGGACCACACTGTCTTTCCATCATAAAAACAACAACAAGTAAAACAACAGGGAGTTTATCTAAAAAAGTGAAACTTTTTACTCTTTAAGAATATTTTAGCTCTATATACAAGGAAAAGGAGCATATTATTAAGCTGAAAAGAAATATATTGTTAATCTGAGGACCAGTGGCTACGCGAACAAATCAGAACTAAAGGACAGGATCCTCAACAGTCCCTTTATTAGCCTGAAAAGAACGCGTAATTCTAGTTATTTCTTTTAGTAGCGGCAAGAGCAGTATTGGCCATTGCTACTACTGCTACTAATAATAACTCACCGCAGCACCAAGCCGCCTTTGTCAAACACAGCTATGGACGCTCTTCCTCCGACCTAATCTATTCAAAGCTTCCCTCTTTACAGCCTCCCAGGAAATTTTTATTTTCTTGAAGTCTTTTTTTCAGAAGAAAGATCACGATTGCGTGTTTATTTGTTGTTTTTCCCAGAGGTGGTCGTATCAAACCAGATCTTAGAGGATCGGGAGAGGGCTCATTTGATCGAAAATAAAAAGTTCTAGTGCTTTTTTGAAGTGACCAAAGATATTTGAGGGCAGCTGTCCCCCCTCGACCCCTTCTCCCTAATGTTACTCGATCAAGATCGTGAGTTAAAAAGTCAAACTCTAGCATAAAGATTCAGGTATTGAGGAACCCCTCATATAGCTAATAATTTTTATTCGTTTTAATGCTGCTCCTTACTTTCAATGGAAAAACTATGATGGACAATCCTTCCACCACTTCTCGGAAACTGATCACATCTCCTTTTTCATCGTACTTTCGAAGCAGCTCATACAGGCGGACCGCCAAGTGCGGGTTGAGCGAGATGTCCAACGACACCATCAGCAGCTTGAACGAGTCGAGGTCGATGGTGCGTTCTCTGCGGCTCAGCTTCGAAAACGCCTTCCATATACTCTGGAGATGCTCAAGATCGAAGCCATACTCCTCCGGCCGGGTTGTCTCAAGCGCACTCCAGGCATCCGGGTCCAGGACCGAGGCAAGGAGCCGCTGGCGGTGACTCATCCCTCCTCCTCCGGTAATCGCATGAATTATGTATATTACTGAGTTAGTTAGTCCAAAAAAAAAATAAATAAAGAGAGCTGTAGTTTATATGACACTGGATTAGCAAAACAACAATATTTCCATTATTTTAGATGAAAAAAAAAATTAACTGACAATGTAACTCAGACTGGATATAAAAGTCTTATTGACCTGTTACTCTCTCCAGAAAAAAACCTGTTAATAAGAAAATTCTACTTCTTAATTTACAGAAAAAAATTTTTAAACAGATTTTCCAGGCGCTTTCACTTTCGTTCACTTTTTTTTAAAAGTATTAAGTTTTTTTAAATTGCTTGTAGGCTGAATAATAAAAACTAATAAAAATAATTCATAGATCATTGACGGTTATTGAGTCCTGGAACACATCCGTTATCTCTTAAATCTTTAAACGTTTTGCACTCGCACATCAAATAGAAACACACTTTCATTTATATACCCACACATTCGGTGTAAACATGGCTTTTCTTGTTCTTATTTTTGCTAATAGAGTCTCTTATTTCTCTAAGAGCTAAGCAATCAGCCTTTAATTCAATAACCCACTTAATACTGTTTAAACTACTATTTAGTATGGTTTTGAGTGTTTGTTTCTTTTCTCTTGTGCTCCACTTTTTGCCCAAATATCGCCACTATTATCCTTGTCCGATTGCAGTGTTTCGCTGGTAGATACAATGCCGTATTCCTTAAAAACTAGGAATGCAATCAACCCTCTTCTTTTCAGACTTGCACTTTCTTTTCCTCCTTTTGTCCCTTTTAGTAAATCTCTTGTTTTTACGCTGGATTGCAATCACTATTTTTTTTAGACATCTTTGTTCATTTGTTTTCCTTTTTACTCTAAGCAACAACTCTTGGTGTCCAAGAGCATGTGCTACATTGTGTTGCGAGAGCAACACTTTGGTTTTGTCGTTTTTTTTTTTTTCATTCTAGCACCCGTACCAATTTTCGACGACGGGCGCAGCGCTCCCACAGGCGCCCCGGAGGCATCATGAACAAGGTCGAACGCGACATCGCAAACCTGCCGGATACAACGGTGTCGGCACAGGAAACTTTCGGTTTCGAGACCGGCATGGTCATTCCAGCCTATTCGGTGCGCGACAACCATGTGCCGGATATCGATCCGGACTACCTGTTTGACCAGACGACAACGATGGCGATTCTGGCCGGATTTGCGTTTAATCGCCGCGTTATGGTGTCGGGGTACCACGGCACGGGCAAGTCGACGCATATCGAGCAGGTTGCCGCCCGGCACGATAAGCATCGTCTTCATCGAGGGGCCGCTCATTGGTAGAAGATTTCTTTTGGTGGTTGCTACAGATGTCTTCCTCCGTCAGGGATTGATGTCGTTCATTTGGTGACACGCATCTCTCGACTTCTAATAAGGACTGGACGTCTGTCTCCGCGAGATACTCTCCTGTATCGTTGCTCTCCGGTTGTGCAGACGAAATGGCGACGGTACCAGTACTGGCATAGTTCATTACTGGTGACGAATCTGAACTCGAGAAAGTTCTCTTCTTTCCCCCCTTTTGGATAATTGTGCTTTCGTTCTTTTGAGGAACGGGCTGACAACGGGATCGGAAGATTTCCGTTGATGATTCAACGGGTCGTGCGATCGTTCGTATGATCGATCGCAGCACCGATACCGTAGTTCGTCGGATACCTAATGATGTGGCGCTGCGTTTGGCACGGAACTTGAGTGCTAATGCGCAAAACCAAGAACGGTATGGCGAAAGCGCGAGTATCCAACAACTCGATCTTGTAGATACTCGTATCTAACGCATCACTACCCTTTGCTTTCCAGCAAAGGGTAGTTTTGCTCGTGGACACTGAGTAATTTATGGCATCTATACAATCCCTCGGAGTTGCTTCCGGTCTTTTAACCACCTGCAGCTTAAGATTTAGCGAAAATATCCGATTGAAGATTATTTGAATGGTCTAAAAGAAAAAAAATTGTCTTGCTTGTCTTATGAGTTAAACTCTCAATTATAACTTTTGGCATCATAATTGACTGCAGCTAATAAAATGTAAATTCAGGATATGAGTGAAAATATTCACCAGTCCTCATTGGTAATGAATTTGAACCCAATCTAGTTTTATGAACGAAAACAGGTAGACTATCTCTTATTATTGAAGGAATTCAAGGCACTGATCAAATAGGTTCCTTTTGTTCATTGTGCCCCCTTTGTTTTGCAATTAAGTATTTCCTCAATGAAGGTTGTACTCTCATGCGAATCGCTTCTGCTTTTTCTTTCATTCTAGATATCCGCTGGTTTTTCAGTTCTCTTGTCAAAATTACTAGCTCTTCCTCTTTTGGCAGCTTATCTATTTGTTGATCCACTATTAAATCTGCTAAAGGTGCACTTAGAAGTATTTGATGAAGCAAATTGATATGCGGACTCTTCTTGAACATTTCCTATTCCCATCCCTCCAAGATGCGTAGGGAGAGCAATTATGTCCTGTAGGTCAGGGTATAGTTTGCATCCAAAAATCACGATGGATGGAAATTCAAAAGCATTTTTGATGAGACCCCTTCAACACGGCGAGCCCTCCCAAGTCGCGCGGACAGTCACCGATCGGGCTCCAACAAGTCAGATTTTCGTAAGAGCCTTGAAAGTGAACAAAGTCCTGGTGTATAGGCGTGGTGTGCTCGGTGTAATTAGGAAACCAGAGTCGAGCCACCTTTTGAGGCTGCGGAATCATTCGACATTCGCAAATCCGTTCCAGCAACGAAAGGAGTTGATCACTATGCGCAATCTGGTGAAACTCCTCGAGACGATAGACTTGATGATAAACTTTGGAATACTCCAGATCTCCTTCTGTACATTGAACTCCGTCTAACTGTCGAAATTTGGGGAAAGTTTGCTTGATGTTTTATCTTTATGGATATAGAATTATCAAGTCATTTCTTAATCAAAGTCTCTTAATAATATATTCCAATCACAGTTTATTATCTAAAATTGGGGTTTCAACCAGATTTTGTATTCTGAGATTTTAGGATAATTCACCTTAATCTACACCTTAACTCAAACCAGGACTTTAATCCAAAGGGTAGACAGGAATGCACAAATTCAGTTATACGTAATTAAACTTAATTATCACGTTTACGCTGCATATTTAATAAATGATTTAGGTACAATTTAGATTTTATTATTCCTGAAATTTTTTTTTTATTTGAAGCAAGATTGGTTTATGTTGAAAGTCCCATATGGGCAAGGTAGTATGGTCGTCAAATTCATTTTTTATGGAGAATTGAAACAATACGAGATGTGTGTAGTTTCACTAGATAGATAGAAGGTAAAACTGTCTCTAGTATGTCATTTTCTTAATTCTCTTAACTTTACAAGATACATTCTTCAAAATTCAAGCAAGCCGTTTATTCATACAAAAAGCAGTACTTCACCTTGGGTAAAACAGTCTCTATTCTTTTTTATCAAACCGCCAAATACATGGCAGTATCCTACAAATCTCAATTTAATGATAAATTGCCATTTTGCTGTCTTTCACCAAGTCAAATAATCCCTTGTTCATGAAAGGGTGTGCCTTCACTGGCAAAGAAAACAACTAAATAAGATGCTAATTCGCGGCCTTATTCGAACTGCACATTTCACTTAAATTTTCTTTTAAAAAACTACAAAGAAACGAGTCCAACTTGGGAAATGTGTGTTTCCATATCAACTAAACTCCTAGAGTCTGTGTATCTAGGCTGACATCTAGGTTGTTCTGTTTTTTTTTTGTTTTTTTTTGTTGAAGCTCCCAGGCATGGCATTCATATCAGATGAGGCAAAAAAAATCTTTATTATTTCATTTACTCTTCATTTCTGTGCTATGGCGCATCAACTTGGGGTCTTCCTTATGACACCTATCTGGAACCTCTTTTCCTAGTGCAGAAAAAAGTATTGAGGTCTATCTCCTTTCAACCCTTTGCATCTCCTTCAACACCAATATTCGCTTCACTGAAAATTCTCAAACTGAAGGATATGATTCATCAGGATATACTCAAATTTGTCTTCAAATCTCTCAATACTACAGAGAATTACAAGAAGTTTCGCAATCATTTTTGTCTCAATAGTTCGTCCCTTCACTAAGATACATCATCATTAGTGCCTCATACTCTTCCCTCATACCTCCCGTCGAGAGCGGGGGTTGCCGTCCTCTAGGGACTGCAATCCCCGTCGAGAGCGGAGGCTGCTTTCCTCCACGGAACGCAATCTCCGGTTATAGAAGAGCGTTATAAAATTCTTTAGAGTTCCTGCGACATTGTCACTGTTATCTTCTTGAGAACCACTAAAGATTTCTGCAAGGTTGGGTATGTCTGGATAGGAACTGCCTCTCGAACAAGAGTTGTGGTCTGATGGAAGAACACGCACTCCGTCAATTACATAGTAACCATTCCTGTCACGGTAGGAGTAGTGCCGCAGGTCGTGTTTGTTCGAATGCGACGGATATTGCAAATCTCGCGACTCGGTGCATCGAAAGTGGCCATCGCGGGGTAGGGCACTGTGCGACGCCAGAACGTGTAGATCCCGCGCCGATAGCGGTCCAAACCGCTTCTAGTGTCCCACTTCCGATCACGCCCGTTGAATGCCGCTCGCCAAAGCCCTTCAGGTTGCGGAGGAAACACCGACGGCCCGCCGTTTTTTCGAGCCAGCAACCCGCTCAGCGCCAACGCCTGATCACGAACCATTTCCGCCTTCAACCGGAACCGTGGACCACGTGCATACCCTTGGTTGCTCGGGTCTCTGCATGTCAGAATTGAAGCGCGTAACATTGAAAGACACGCCGGTTATATTGTGCCAAACAGCTATGATCACTAGCTCCAAATAAAATAAGGATTGTTTTGATATATAAGGGTTATATCCTGAAGAGATATCATCACTCTGCTCTTTTATTTCAGGAAAGTTCAACATCTCTTCAAACATAGGATGTAACAAGTATGATGCTGATAAATAGTTTATTAGTTTTACTTGCACTATACAGCATTTGTATTGCCTCATGACCTAATGTTAAGTCCCTTCTGGTTACCAATGCTTTGGTGGTTGGGTAGGGGGGGGGTGGTGTTGCGTGGGCGTGCTGCTCACCGGCTCGCTCGTCCAGATCGGGTACTACGAGAGCTACCTGCGTCTCGTCCGCAGCAAGGACGAGCAGGAGCAATGGGTCCAGGCGGCCGCCTGAGCCGGACTCAGTCGAACCACTCCTCGGTCTCGCGGGCGAGGCGCTCGATCTCCTCCGGCGAGTGGAGCCGGCCGCGATCGATGCCGGCACAGCAGTCCTTCACCGCGCCGGTCCAGGTGCCCTCCTTCAGGTTCTCCTTCCAGAAGGGCCACGTGGCGCACTGCTTCGGACGCACCGGATAGATCGTGCAGCGCGCGTCTGAAAAAAGTTTACAGTGCGTGCCAGACTCCCTTAATATACTTTAGACAGTCAATATGCGCACGTAGTAACTCGCTTATAGTAGGAGGGGAGGGGGGGGGGGAGGTCATTGCAATCCTAAACTGAAAAATATCTTTGCTTTATATTGGTACAAGTTAACTAAAAGAATCTAACACAATATCTATACGGATTAAAAAACTTTTTTGTACCCACTTTTAACGATAACAACTTTATCAAACATAATTCATGAAACCTGCCGTCCGCAAAATTACGACTAACACAGACTAATTTATTTAAAATTTTCTTTAGAATTTTGGCATTCCTTACAATTTAAGCACTGAAGTGACGTGCAGTAAAAAAAAGCAATGTTTCTCCCATGTATAACTTTTTTCCCTTGCTATTGCGCACAGAAAGGCTTGTTGTAAGAACTTGAAAGGGGCTTACAAGCACGGAATTAGAAATTTCCATTACCTTTTTTAAGGGCAAAGTGGTTGAAGACCCAAACCCTATCACATGCCTTCCCCCCCCCCCAGTGCATTGGATCCAAATTCTTCTATTTTATTTCACTCAAAATTTTTAAGAATCTAGAAAATGTGCGTCAAAGGGTGGGGAGCAAGACCCACACAGACCCAAGGACACTTTCCGTAAAAGTCGCAAAGGTTAGATCTCACTTTCAAGGAATAAGATGAAATCAGGGTGCTAGGGGAAATAAGAAAAAACAAAAAAAAACGACAAAATCAAAGTGTTGCTCTCGCAACACAACTAGAATCTAAAACTGAGAAATATAAACAAAAATATATATAGAACTAAAAGCAGACTAACTAAAACCTACAATACACAATTATTCGTGTATAGTCTACAATTGCCAGCTACCTCTATGAAACCAGAAAAGAAACTTAAATATTACTTCGATGTTTTTTTTCTGGTTTCATGAACGTAGCTGGCAATTGTATGATTGGCATGGGAAGTCTAGCGTTTCAACAATAATAGATTTTACGTTAACTTTTAACTTTTTTTTCTTATGTTTGGTTTGTTTTGTATTTAATCTTTTAACTACTTTCAATAGGATATAACTCATTAAATTTTTTTCTTATTCCACATTATTCTATTATTTATAACGCAAATTTGGCAAGTTTGCTTGTGATAATCGTTTCTAAACTAAAATCTAATCTCCTTCTAAACATAAAGGTTCTGAGGAACCAAACCAGGTAGCCACTAGGTAGCCACACTGCAGTAGCATCAAGAATAAGACGACCAAGGTCATTGGTGTTGAAAAGAAAAAGAAACTTCAAAGGTAGCATGAACCATGTAGCCCCAGGGGCAAGGGTTCAACGTGTGAAAAATCGCTTTATTTCATATAGAAAGGTTTATTAATAAGCGTTCGAACACTTATAGGCTTGTTATACATTGCTGGGCTCAGGGTTTGGTCAAGAGCTCGGCTATTTGGCATAGGCATATCAAGAAACGTTTCAGGGAAGTGACCTTAATTAATGCAAATGAATAATTTCAAATAACTAATGTTTTTACTAATTCAAAATGACTAATTTTCTATTGTCTATTGACTAATTCTCAAAATGACTAATTTTATGAGATATAGTAGTCTAGTTTAATTTGTTTTAGTTGAAGTAAATGGCAGACTCTCTTGCAAATTATCTTTCATAAAGCGTTTTACACGATGATAAAAAGAGGATCCATCCTCAGGGCCCCCAGAGCATCCAAAAATGTGTCATTTTTAGTTGAATTTGCTCCTGTTGAAATCTCAGAAACTAGAGGTCATATTTTTACGAGTTGTTTCATTGACCAAAACACGCTAGGTAAACCAGATTCAAAGCGGACAGTTAATATCAAATAAAGTGACAACGGTACATATTACTTCGAAAAGTTCATACGAAGTGACTTAATGCGGCGATACTCAGGAAACCATCGTCATGCTCGTTGGCGCCAAGCACGATCGCCGACCGACTCGGATGGCGCAGGTTAGAGACGGCGTGACTGGCGATATGCAACAGACTCACAGGTTTTGCGATGGTTAGGCGCAGCTGCTGCTCTGTGGCCGCTTCATCACGAAATACCTTTGGATTGACCATCCGACCGGCAATCCCATCCGCCTCCAGGCTGGTTTGAGGCAGGGGCGTCAGATCCAATGGGCGACCGAAGCGGTCAGCGACCAGGGTGCGCTCCAGTGATGTGCTCGCTTCACCCGGGTGAGTCCCGCTGGCGACGACCTGCTGCGGCGGAACAGCGTGACCGTGGAGCGAGCGTTTGTCTCTGCGGAGCGCGAGGCAGGGACGGTATCATTCTCGTCGTTCCTGCAGACGCTGTCCATCATCTACTTTGGCAGTCGGGAGGTGGGCCTTTTGCCATTTCCGATCACGCGCACTCTCCCGGCTGATATGTCGCTCGCTGACTTCACCAACGCTGATTATCTGCTTCAGGAGCAACTCGCGCTTACATTTCGATTTCTGGACGAAGACGAAGATGGTGCGTGGCTGGCGGTCGTCTGTTGCACTGACATCCGTTGCAACCTGATCGCGACCCTAAAATAATAGCAACAGATCCAATTTTTGGACAGTTTTAAGGTTTCAATTTACTTTAAGTAATCTATCGGTTAAAAAATGAAAATTGGTATTAATAGCAAATAGATAGCTACGTTCCACTATACCCGTCTCAGAGCATACCCTTTTAGCCTTTTGCATAACTCATAATAGTCTTCTCAGCATTTGACGTAAAATAGTCTATCTCCAGCCATGCAGCGGCATATTCAAACGAAACAAAACGGTGCAATTTATGTCTAACGGAAAAGCTCTGCATTAGTAAAGCCAACAAGACACACCTACTTAACAGAAGATCAGAGGCAATCAAAAATTTGCGTCAAAAATTTGTGTTCCTGCACTCCACGTCAAGAAACCAAATTCAGCAAGCTACACCAACTTGGTCCTATACCACAGTTTCTCCAGGTACGGTAGCAATTATCTGAATATTAAAAGATATAGGCTTGTTCAAGTATGTAGAACCATGTTTCGTTTTGCGATGATGGGGTAGATTATAGATTTGTGAAATTACGGCGAATGATTCCATATCTTGAACTTGTCCCCAGACTGTATGTTGTGTACCCCACCAGTCTGCTTTATGTTTGTATGTATTGATGAAAAAATTGGGTCCTGTTAACCCTGATTTTAAGGCAATCAGGCTTGTTAATGCTAAGTCTTGTTATCCATAAATTCTCACAATGCTCTAAGCTGTTGGCATCGCCGTTTACTTATCGACTGCTTCATAAAAAATCTTCCAAGCTCTGTAGCATCCGCATGAAGCGAAATACCGTTACTGCGTTATACTCTAGTGAATGTTAGTTGAGGTATCTAGCCTGCTGCAGATGCTGTCCCCATATACTAAAAAAGCTCAAATAAATTGTCAGTTCTGCAGATATAGTCCTGATTGTCATTCGAAGCAACGTAGATGTTTATATCACAGCCTTTAAAAGTTGAGAAGAGCGCCTTCGGGCCATTGTACTCTTGATCATTGTGTAATAGAATTCTTGCCAGATCCTAGCGTACACTTCTGTATTTCTGTTTCCATGTATTACGGTTCCGTGTCTTTGGGTTAGGTTCATGACAGTTTGAACCGGAATCCCATTACCGGTTCTGGTCTGCTCGGAGCTCATCAGTGGGTCAACTTGGGAAGTTCACACCTGCGCCTGCTCGGACAGCTTTGAAAGATTGCAGCTGTGACTGCTCTGACCAACTAGGTGTTCTCTTTTTTATTGTGTTGCTCCTCAGGATCGCGGTGGCGATCCTGCTAGGTATGTAAAGCCGTAGAGTGAATAGTTGAAATTACTAAAAATACTTTAGTGTAAAGAGCGAGGTACTAGGAGGAGGTGGACCCTATGGGTAATATTTTTTGCTCGTTTTAAGTTTTAACGCTGCTCCTTACTTTCAATTGAAAAAACTTTTTCATATCCATTTTTTATTGTTTTTTAAAATAATGATAGAAAGTCCTGCGCCCCCTTCATGGAAATTATATTCCCTCATGACAAATTCACCCATGTAACGATCTCCCAATGTAACCTCTCCCCTCAACCCCTCCTCCCCCAACAAAAAAATCCCCCTGAAAACGTCTGTACACGATGGAAATGGATTCAGCACATACCTCTAACATGGCAATCAGATCCAAAACTCCTGACATGTCACAACATCTTGAGGCCATGCTATCAATGCTTGAAGCTGGACACTGTCTGAAAATTGTAAGTCTTTGAAAATTAACTGTAAAAATATAAAATGGTGCTGTCTTATCATTTTGGAGATGGAAATGAAATGAAAAAAAAATTATGCAAAGAGAAAAAAAATCCATTTTTTTAATTATAAACCTTGAGTCAGTAGAAATCATCTTTTGTGTTATAATGTTTGGCCTTTTTTTCTTTCTTAGTTGTGCATCAAGACAGGACGCAAAATGTGCTAGCTTCGATTATTCTTTAAATTATGAAGTAAGAATTGTTTTCTAACTTCACACGGTCCTAATATTTATCCCCATCCACTCCTAATGTGGAAATACAAAACCCAAATTAAATAAGTCCGATGTATTTTGTCACCCGTTACTTTTCTTTGTAGCTATTAAACCGGTTTTCTCAGATCTTACATTCAGGTCAAGAAATGGAGTTTGTTTTGTCTAATTAATAAGTACCGAACTTTTTAGTGGCGCTGAGGATTCAAACAGCAGAATAATTCAAAGTTATAGTATTTAGTAACATATCATCACTCTTTTGTTGTTTTGTTTTTGTTTATAAAAACAATAGTTTTTTTTTTATAAACAGCAAAAATTATTTTTCAGTTTGTGAAAAAATCTAATCTGTGTGATATCTGCAATGTTGCAACCATGGACGCTCTCGTACACTTTCTCACATTAACATTTATTCTCAAAGTACCAACGATATAAAAAAAAAAAATACCCCCTAGATCTATCTTAGGTCTATTCATATCTGAAAAATATGATTTCCTAAGATTATTTTTTTGGTTGTTTGAAAATTATGAGGGTTTAAAGGCGGTATCAAATTTTGTCAGTGTTTCATATTTGATTCTTACACTGCAGTCGGATCTGCACGGCGTCGTCGATCAAGGTGGCCTCGAACGTCTCGACGCCGTCGATCAAGGTCCAACCGTCGGTGTCGTAGCGCGCGTGCAGTCGGCCCTCGTCCGTGAGCCCGTCGCCGTCATCGTCGATCCCGTTGTCGATCTCCGCTTCGTCCATGATGAACTCCAGCGTGATGTCGGGCGACACCGCCGACGGGATCATGGCGAGCGCGCCTGTAGCATTGCGAAAACGAAGGTGCGAGTCAGGTCCAGAAGAACGTCATATCCAGGGGAACGTCCAGCTTGAAAAAATGTGACGTAATTAAATCCCGCAGCAAGGCCCAAGAAGCATCGGTGAGCCGAGCGAGGAGACGCACGTCTCGGCGATGGGCGTACTGCTTCAGAATCTGCGAGGTCGAGAGATCCGAATCTGCCGAGATCCCCGCCCGATAGAGACCGAGAAAGTCGTCGAAGTAGAGAACGTGGTTCTTCTTCTTCGACTCGTCCAGGATCGCCGTCAGCCGCTGCTCCCATTGTCCGACGTACGACATGCCAGAGATGAGTCGCTGCGGAGAGATCAACCAGACATTCTTTCCGTACGAATAGCGGCGCCCCGTTGCGAGAACCCGCCGGGCGACCACTTCATGGCGTCTTCAACATGGTCGCCCAGACTTGCTCGGCCTGCCACACCAAGTTCAGGCTCGAAAAGAAGTAGATGCAGCGGGCCATTGTGGTGCTGCTCGCCGCGCTGGCGTTAGCCGGCGCGGGAGCGGCTGGATTGTCGGCGCTGCCGATCGGGGATCCGCCTGAACTGAGCGCAAAGACAGGCGACGCGCGGCGCGGCGCATACCTTGCTCGGATGGCGCGCTGCATCGCTTGCCACACCAACACGCCCGGAGGCGGCGCTCCCCTGGCCGGCGGGCTTTCTCTGGAAACGGGTTTTGGAACATTCCATTCACCCACCATATGTTTGCAGCCGTGCCTTGCTACAGCCTCCCGGCCCTGCTCAACAAAGCCGCGCACGACATGCCGACCCCGCGCACGTTCCCGGGGGCCTGGCGAGAGATGCGCGAGACCTGGCGCAGGCAGCAAACCGATCCGAGCTATCAGTCCGACTCGCCTGTGCCGTAGCACGACACGTCCGGCGATGCGGCGGACTCGCAGAATCCGGACGCGGCATCCATTGGCGAGTTGGCGCAACGGGAGTTGCGATCGGCTTAAGGCGGTCTAGTAGTTGCAAGGGGGGAAAGGGGATGCCGGCCAAGCCGGCCCAAGCCGAGATCCAGCGAAGCCATGATCTTGATCCGGCTGATCAACGCCTCGTACAGCTCCGTCGGCGGCGGCGGCTGGTCCGCCAGCATCCCGTCGACACGCAGACGCAGGTCGATCCGTCGATCGAACCGCTCCAGATGGATGTCCGACGCCCCCAGATCCATCGCCCGCTCGACGATCTGGTTGAAAAACCGGATCACCGGTGCTTCCGATGCCATGTCGCGTAACTGGGCCACTTCCGAACTCGCATCGACCGTCGCGCCGCGACCCGACGCACCGTGATCCTCGACCGCTCGCGCTTCGAAGACGCGGTCGATCGACTTGCCCATCCACAGGAAACGCGTCCAGGATGCTCCTCAGTAGTCTCAATTCGACCGTGACCCTGCAAGCTCGATAATAGCTCACTTCCGCAAGCCTGATAGTAGTCAGCGATTTGTTAGCAGAGTTCATCTTCTCATCCATGAACCTCCGAAGGTTCATTGCTACCCGGTTTCTAACCAAGCCAAGGACCCGCTTCATAGGATCTTCATCTGGAAGGTTGGAAACAGCAGCTGCATTTGAAGACCTACAAAGAAGTCCACAAGCGGTTAAGCCATTGTGCGAGAAGTCTACTTCTCGACTAGGGAGTCGGGAGTCAGGTTTGTTGAAGTTGGTGGATGTTGTTTTTGTGTGAGGGTGTTGGGGTGGGTGTGGAGTGGGTGGGGGTGGGGGGGGGAAAGACGTTGCATCAATAAGATCGGTCTGCTGAAAAAAAACTGTTTTAAAATTTCCCAGTTTTAACTGCGATTTTAGGGTAGTTTTAACTACCCTTTTTAGGTAGTTTTAACTAATACATTTGATTGGCTACTTCCCCATGGTTTTTTGACTAGTGAAACTTCAGGTTGGACCTTGCTCCTCTGTTTTGGGATAACAATTTTGCATTTCTTTCTTTGCGTACTTAACTAAAGTTTTCTGATCTGGAACGCTCTGCCCCTGTGACGCAGTTGTGCATGGGAATGCTGCCTCCGCAACTGTCTGGCGCGTAGGCACATACACCTTCATCTTGCCATTAACCAAACCAGCAGATCCTCCAGCTTGTCGATGCGTTTGTGGACGTTCTACAGCGGTATCCCGACGCGACGGCGAAGCTTATCGGAGATGGTCCGGAGCGCGCGGCAGTGGAGTCGCGGATTCGGCGCAGTTGAGTCACTGACCGACTTCAGTTGGTTGGTTACGTACCGCAGGAAAAAGTACACCAGGAAATGTCGGCCGGGAATGTGTTGGTGTTGCTTTCCAAGGCTGCCATCACGGTGGTGAAGGCCGTCCCCCAAGCCTACATGAACTTCAAAAGGAAGAGTACCGTAGGTACAGTCCTTACCGACACCCCAGCGGTTGGAAAACTCCCAATCGGAAATTGTGTTTGGGGACCAATTTGACCCTGGAATCCCCCCCCCGATGTTTTTCCAACGACGGTTTCGGTGCCTGCCTGCCCGTCGTCGGAACAACATCGACGGATTCCAGGGCCGAATTGGCCCAAAACTTTCGGATGTTGGAGTCTTCCAACTCCAGCCGAAAACAACAACCCCGGCAACAGCGTAGTTGGATCAAGAAAGAAATTGCCAGGATTTCATAAATTGTGGGAAAGGGATCCATGAAGTTTCGGGACCATTGGAAATTTGCCACAAAATGTTTTACCACAAAGGGGCAACCTAATAGACTTAGCGCAGATTGTATGTCAGGTTTCACAATAATCTGTTGCTTTAGGTATTAATATTGCGCGATGGAGTGTCAAAGTTTTTTTTTTTCTTGGTAAGTAAAAATAAACTCTTGAACTTTTACTCTTTTATGCTCTTTTTTGGGCCATAAAAATATCCTTCGAAATTTGATTCAGGGTCTTTGCTTTTCTTCTAATAGCTTGGTGGAATAGCGGATGTCGTCGTTGTTGTGGTTGTCGTCGCAAGCTCCGCGCGCGCCGCCAACAGCGCGCGTCGGCAGCGGTTCAGCTTGGCGATGCTCAGCGCCGACGCGTCGTTGCCGATCATCGCGAACGCGTCGCTCGCGCTGAGGTTGTCCGCGTTCGCCGTATCGGAAGCGATGGCCTCGCGATCGTCGAAACGGGTGTCGCGCAGCACAGCGTCGACGCGCAGCGCCGTCTGCCAAGCGAACGTCGCCGTGTCCACGTGCAGCTCTTCGTCGACCGTGACGTAGAAAGGCGAGCGTTCGGCGGCAACGGCGAACGCCGCCACGACGGTGACGCCGAGGTCGCGACGCCCGTCGTCGTGCACACGACCCAGGAGTACGTGGAGGCAGCGCTCGCCGCAGGGTTCAGCCTCGCCTCACTCACGGAGCCCGCAGATGACGGGGCCCGCGGGACTATCCCGCGGCTGCTGGTGCTGGAGTTCAGCCTCTAGCCCGGGCTAGTAGACTCCCGGGACCGGGAGCCCGGGAGGAAGCGTGGCGCGCTCGTAGTCCGGGGTGAACACCCGCCTGGGCAGCGTCACATCCTCGGTCTCGATCTCGTGGTACGGAACCTGGCTGAGCAGGTGATGCATGCAGTTCAGCCATAACAATGTCCACCTGGGAAATTGATCTTGAAAAGAAAACGGCAACGTCCATCAACGGGATAATATTCAAGTTAACAGAGGTGGAGCCAAACAAATTTAGATGGCTTTGCGTTAATCCCAAGGAAATTCCGCAGGATGATCTGGATGACGCGATATTAGAAAAAATGGTCAAGGAAGTTGATGAAAAGTATCTGCGGCACTTAAAACAAATGGCGGGATGAAAGGAAACTACATCAGCCTTGTTTATGATACTGACAAAGGAGAACAAGGTTCTTTCCCTATTTATCTACAGAACAATTGTAGGGAGAATATTGGATCTGCCCCGCCCTACACTTTCGTGAGTCAACACCACTGAACTGGTCATGTGGTTCTCCACATTATTAGATATCGATGAGAAGCCTTCTCCCACGCCCCAAAAAGTAATCGTTAAAAGAAAATAAATACATTCGAAAATTTCATTTCCTAAAGTCCCAAGAGCATACCTTTAGTGTGCCTAAAAAAATGGCTTTGTTCCTATCCTTACGGGCACGGATCAAGATTCGTAGGAGCAGAAATCATGGGATGATTTTTTTTTTCATGATTTATTCTCTGTTCCTACCGGAAAAACAAGCGGTAGTTTCGATGGGGGGGAGTGCAATGCTAAGGCGATTTTTATTTATAAATGGTTAGAAATTACCCTAACAATAATGTGCTAATTACGTCGTTTTATTGTTTAAGGTTAGTATGTTGATATGTTGGATTCGCGTACGCAATGTTGTTAGTATGTTGGATTATGTTCCTTAGTATGTTGGATTCGCGCCTTCAGGACCAGCAGATTCAGGTTTGGCTCAATGGTGCTGAGAAGTCTGGTACTCTAAGATATTTCGAGCAGAGTAAAGTACTTTATACGTTCGTTGTTTTCTGGAAAACTGGGTTAGACAAACAAAAATAGGTGGCAGTCCACGTTGCTGCTCTGGGCAATATATTATAATTTACAAAAACGACAATACTCGTAACAATAATTTTTACTGAAGGGTACAAAGGAATATTAAAGTGCAATTCAATGGATATTTCATAATAATATTCATTAATAGTATTTTATTAGCTAAAAAAAAGTGTCGAATTAAATTGTAAAACCCATCTTGTTTTCAGACCAAAACATATAATAATAATATTAATAATAATTTATTTGCACCCTCTATCTACAAAAATGCACATCGAGAAGCAAAAAAAAAAAAAAAAGCAAACACAAGACAAGAACACTCAAAATAGAACCTTAACTTACTTAGGTCAAATAAGGGATTTTTGTGGATGAATATTTTTTCAGCAAAAAAGAAAACTATTTCAAAATAAAAAATAGCCTTTTTACTATTCATACCACTTGAAAATAGTCAAAATCCGATTTGAACAATAAATGTTTCGGCTCATATCTTTAGACCAAGAATTTTAATATTACTGACTGTGCTCACTTTACGCCTGTTTTATGATTTTGTGCGTCTTCGTCTGCTAAATGATAAGTTCCCGAAGTTATAAATTAACTAGCATTGAAGACGATAACATTCTTTACTTTTTAAATATAATGTATAAGATTATATAATAAATAATACTAAGGCTGAAAAATATTGAAATAAACATCTGAAGAAACGCTGAGGAGAAAGTTTAACTAAATCAAAACACAAGTGTGCATGCGGATTAATAATACGGTTGTATCAGCAAAATTTTTGGAAAGCTTAGCGTATCAAAAGGAAACTTCTGGGGAATACTGTTCCACTAAAGTGGAATACTCAGATGTACTAAAGACCAAATGGACCTGCTTCTACTTCTAAGAACACTAAGGACCTGCTAAGAACACTATTACACTATTACTACTGTTCCTATTACTACCAGTACTATAATGCTGCTACAGTTAAGGCGTAGCGTATACGGAGATACACTGCTTGCGAGAATTACGCCATGCCTACAAAATGGAAAATCTTGCTTTGTTACCTTTTTACAAGATGAGCAAGTAGGTTGGGGAAGTACAGAGTATATCGTTATGCGAATGAAAGAAGGATTTCATCCCTTCATTTCATACTTAATAGCTAACGACACCTATTTCAGAGACTTCGCTATTGGCAGCATGTCAGGATCAAGTGGACGTCAAAGGTAGAGTTACTGTCGAAGATTTGTCTCAGGAACAAGGAGATTTCTAGGGGGAGGTGTACTTCACTGTTCACTCCATTCTACATAAAGCTTGATAACCAATTTCAAGTTCATAGAGTGGTTTATCTCTGAAGCTTATCTATTTATCCATGTGCTTATCCATGGATATAACGTGATCATGTCATTTGAACAAGTCTCAACTCTATTTGTGTAATGATGAATATTTGAAGGATTACTACATTGAATGATGCTCTTTCTCTTTTCAAAGAAAGTTGAAAGTAAATTATCTAGATTACTCCCTTCTGAACAATTTGAAAGAATGCTTTATTCAGTTGAAAAATCATGTTGTGATACGTTGAGGTTCTAAAGTGCTTGGTTTCTCAGTTTTATAGAACATGACTTTTTATGACAGATAAAATTGTATTTGAAGGTTTGTTTATATTTGTGAATTATGTCCTAAGAGCCGGGCTCATAGTTGTGCCACATGGTTCAACGAAATCAACTGTTTCGTAATAATGACCCATGAAGTAATTGCTGCAATACTTCCAGGGCCTTGCGATTGGTGTTTTACTTTATTTTCGTTTAAGGTACTATTTCTTTAATCTCGTAATTCCTGTTTATTTCAACTATGATAACTTATATAAACTAATTAATTTTTGTTTAACTTTAAATTCGCTTATTCCTTTTTTAGAAACAAAGGTCTTTTTTTATTTTTGTTGTATTAAAGGGGCCGGTCACTCAGCTTGGCCGCGCCGCTTCGGTGATGGAGGGACGGGAAAGACCTCTTGAAAGCGAAACGGACATCGCTTTAGTCCATGTTCAACTTCCTGATGTTCCCGATGCCGAGCCCTATGTGGCATCCGCCGTATTGGACGCTGCGGATCGTTTGAGGGCGAAGAAACTGACCGTCAGGAACCTCAAATTGCCGGATGAATTTGATGCCGTGAACGAGGCGCACCGGGTGGTGATGTCTTACGAAATGACACAGACGTTTGCAGCCGATATGCGGGATCATCAGGACCAGTTAAGCGAATCCATCCGTTCATTCGCACCCACACAATCTTCCGGTACGCCAAGCTTCCTGATTTGACGCGGATTCAAGTCCTCATCTTTCGAGCGATACCATAAAAAAAAAGGCCCAACATACTAGCGATCTTGTTGCCCAACGAGAAAAGGGCCATCAGCTTCCAAGCTCGACAGATTCGGCAAGCAACAGGTTCGCACCGGGCAACGATCGATCTCAAACGTTTTTCTGTTCTGGCCAGCACGGGTTTCGGTTCAACGGGCTCCTCACCTTGCTTCAGACCTTCGTGTCGTGGTGCGAGTATCTCGGAACCGCAAATCCAACGGCGGATTTTCGCTATCGTTCGAATCCTGATGAGTGCAGCTTCTTGTTCTACAGTGATTTTCACTCTCTTTTATGAAACTTTTTATGGCAAAATTTAATAGAAAATGCTATTCTTTTCTCTTTCCCTGCTAATTAAATTTGTTAATTTTATTTACCAGCTATTTTGAATTTGCTCTTGCTTTCAATCTCCCTTTGAGTGAAAGTAAACTTTTATTCCCAGTCAAGTGCAAAACAGGTTAGCATTGCATATGAAGGCAGCTTGGCTGAAGTTAATCTTTTGTGGGCAGTGGACACGAAAAACATTGAGACCTGTCAGAGCTACCCATTGCTAGACCCTGAGCATTGTAGTGCTCAGTCTGATGGTAGACGCGACTCGCCCGCGCCGCGACGAATGGCACGAGAAATCCACTCTTGTCCGTGTACTCTTCGCGATCTGATTGGAGGAAGCGTTCGCGGAAATCTTGAGCCGCTTTCGCCGACGCGAATCGAACTTGGGTTCTCTTCGCGCTGTCGAACACGATTCGGTCGGATCCTCCGACACATAGGAAATTCCCAGGTCCTGTCGCTTCTGTACGGAAAATGCGGAAAAGTCCTGGGAAAAGAGCTGAAGCTCTGCTCCATTTGCCGGAAGCGTTCCCACCAAGACCTGACCAAAAGTGGCGTCAGGTCAAAATAAAAAGTGTACCATTGAAATTAGCATGGTCGAAATCATTGTACTGGGGAGTCATGGTCCCCCACATTGACCAGCAAGGAACATCACTTTTTTGTAATTATCTGTCTCTGATTTTTTTTTTTTTTTTTTTTTTAGGGCTAGCGGGTTACCAAGAACATCATAAAGAGATATGTAAATGTTTATTTAAAAGCTATTTTAGATTCTACAATCTGC
The DNA here is from genome assembly GCA_010016025.2 of Alatinidae sp. Z8VKAUB7J3. Classification (NCBI taxonomy): domain Eukaryota; kingdom Metazoa; phylum Cnidaria; class Cubozoa; order Carybdeida; family Alatinidae; species Alatinidae sp. Z8VKAUB7J3. Next base: position 58,755,532 of record JAAAKM020721499.1, read on the forward strand.
AAATGCCATATGGCACTAAAAATGGCACTTGTGTACCATTTCTCAAGGAGTGGGGCTAGCGGGCAACCAAAACATCGTAGACAGTCTATAGAATATTACCGTCAAACAATAGTATAACCATACATGATGAAAATAAGGACGAAAAGCACCACGGGGATTAGGCCAATGTAGAATACAAAGAAAATGTCTAACAGATTGGACTAGTGTTCACGGTCTGTCTCAATGTACAATTAAATAAAGCAATCTTAAAAATCTGCATACTAAAAACGAACACTTAAAAATTATAAGATATAAAATTTTCAATATATCTGTCAGTTCAATATACTGTCGAAAAACAAAACCTAACTGATTCAAAGCAGCGTTTCTAAGGCTTTTTAAACCAGTTTGCTGACAAGCAAAGCTCTTGTTGGCCGACATGGCGCGCTGAATCACCTCGGGCTTGGTGTACCAATTGGTCGAACCAGCCTGGTCGCCGGCGCCCCAAAGCGGATTCGGCCACCATTTGGAGCCGAGCGGGGTGTCCATGGTCTTGCCGTCGACCCAGGGCTTGCCGGCGCAACCCTTCCAGTTATCCGCCGTGCATTCGGCGCTGGCGGTGCCCGAGAACGCGACCGCGCCCAGCATGGCGGCGGCGGTGAATATCGCTTTTCGCATGAGATTCTCCCCATACAATTTATTAAAGTCGGGACACTGTGTACCTTTGTTTTGCTAGTACCTATACCTACCCAAGCCAGGATTGGCCATAAAGTGCGCATATGTCTTTTGTCTGTGCCATAGACAAAAGACACAGCTGCAAATAAAATACTGTAAACCTTCTGTTTGAGGCATTGGCTTGACCACTCCAAAAAATTACCAGGAATTTGACTAGAGCTGAACTTGAGAACAATTAAATCAAATAATTAATAGTCACTTAGTCCTTGAAACAAGTCAATGGCACCTTAGTCCTTAAAACTAAACATTTACATCGGATATATGCAAGGAAGGAAGCTTTTCATATAAAGACGGATAGAGTTAAAACATGGGAATTTTTTTGGGTGTTCACCGCGGCGGATTTCGAAGGCGTTGGCGGGGTGCCCTGCGGCTGGCAGATCCACAATGCGGACGGCACGCCGATGGCGGAGCCCGTAGAGTCGCAGATGGAAGAAAGCCCGGCCGAGGACAACGCCGCAGCGCCTGTTGAAGAAGCGGCCTCTATGGAAGGAGCCCCTGCCGAAGCAGACGACGCAGGCGCTACAGAAGAAGCGGCCGAAGCCGTGGAAGAAACCAAGTAACCACGTAACCGCAAGTAACGGAATCAACATGTTAGGTCAACGTGACATCTGGATGATCAGCAGCGACGCAGGCGCAGCCGCTATTTCCCCCTATCGAGAATCCCGCGAACGCGCCAAAGCTGAAATTGGCAATTTTCTTGAAGTCTATGTGGAATGTCCACTCCAGGTCTGTATGAAACGGGACGTCAAAGGGCTCTATGCAAAAGCATCCAGAGGTGAAATCGAAAATTTTACAGGGATTTCGGATCCGTACGAACCTCCAATTAACCCAGACATTACAGTGCAAACTGACAACATTCTACCAATATCCAGTGTCACTAAAATCCTTGAACCCCTTGTAGCACACAATTACATTCCAGCAGCCATGATCCAAACCTTTTTCCAGGAAGAGGAATCTTGAGGATGCCCAAAAAAATGTCAACGGCACGGTTTCCGTAAATTTAGCGCCGTATCGGTTTCAAATTCTCGGTATCACCTCGCAACACGATCTGATGTCCCCGGAAATTGCCCACTACGGCGAGATGAACAACGCCTGGTCGGTAGCAGACGTCAGAGGGTTTACCAAAATACTGGCGAATCAGAATAAAATTCACGCTTTTGTAAATCAAGGAGATTGAAAGTTTGATGTTTGATGTTTGAATCGTTAAAACAAGCCTCAATCCTTCAAACAATTCAAACCTTTCAAACGACTCAAACCCACAAACGCGCGTAGCCCTCGGGTTTTATTTATATAAAAATAAATTTATACAATCATTGATCCCCTAAACAGTCTTCAACAGCTTCGTTCACTTATGGTACTAGTAGACGTGGTGTCATATTTCAACACTGTTGAAATCACCTTTTCTGCCAAATCACGAAAATTTGAAGACTTTGGGTTATTTTTTATTTGCTCTCCGTCTAGAAAGGGGCATATTGATTATTCAGTTCCGGGTCGCTATATTCAAACAGGATAAAGTTTACAGAGTCGTTTAATCCACGTGAAGTACTTACAATTTACAAATTTCAGAAACCCCACGTCTCTGAGGTCTCTATCGCTCAAGCCGCCTTCCGGCCCGATCAGGAAGGCCAGATCGTCTGGCCGCTCATGGCTCTGCAGCGGCGCGGCGACCGGGTGCACCACCAGCTTCAGATCGGCTTCGGTCTGCTGCAGCCAGGCGGCCAGTTCCAGTGGTGGGTAGATCACCGGCAGCACCGAGCGCCCGCACTGTTCGCAGGCGCTGATCGCCACCTGGCGCCAGTGGGCCATGCGCTTGTCGGCCCGTTCGTCCTTCAGGCGCACTTCGCAGCGCGTCGAGACGATGGGGGTGATTTCCGTCGCGCCCATCTCGGTGGCTTTCTGGATAGCCCCAGCAGTGATAACAGTAGGGTGAGTAGTAATTTCTGCACGTTCATAAAAGCTAGATAAGTTTAAACGAAGTTTGCAAAAATTATGAGAGGGACAAAATTTAAAGGGAGGTGGTCAGGTGTTCTCGTGTTCATGTATTCTTGTGCTCTTTACCTGAACACGAGAACACCAGAACACCTCTCCATCATTCCTCCCCATACGGATCAATAGTCTGAATCATGCCATCTTCATCATAGGTCAGCTCAGTCATTTTCATCGAGCGTAAATGGGTAATTCCTTTGGAAAGGCTGGAATCATGGTAAAACAAATACCACTTATCTATTTGCCGTCGATAATCGACGGCCATCCTCTGTCGATAATCGACGGACTGTGACAAAAAACCCGAGAACAGGGGTTTTTCATTTTCGAGTTTCCTTCTTCACTTCCAAGCGATTTCGACGGCGATTTTTGGCGCCCATCCTTCATCCAGCCCATACTTCGTGCAAATCAAGCTCCATAAGGTAAGTTTTAGGATCAACACTCTTTTATTTTGAATCCATGATTGTTTTTCTCAAACTTTAGGGCTTCTCAATCACTTGTATTTTGAGTTCATTCCTCATTTCTTCCTCATTTCTTCCTTCTTCCTCACTTCTATTTGGCGCGTTGCGTCCGGCGGCCCGGTGCGCCACATCGCTTTCCTTTGGTGTTCCCCACAGACAGCCCCCGGGCTGGAAATGGCCGAAGATGGCCCGCTGGTTCGGGCCCGGCGGTCGGTGAAAGAAGAGTTCCATGCGATTTGAAGGCACGCAGGCCTATATTGCGGAAAAAGACCTGAAGATCGCCGTGAATGCGGCGATCACCCTCGAGCGGCCGCTGCTGGTCAAGGGCGAGCCGGGAACCGGTAAAACCGAACTTGCGATCCAGGTAGCCGAGTCACTGGGACTGCGCCTGCTTGAATGGCATTTTTGGCTGGCGACATCAACTCCAAGGGAAACTGGAATATAAAAAAAGAAACAGTGAGAAACAAATACATCAGCGTATTCTACACATATCTCTGCAATGATATCTTGGCAAACAGGGCCCCACAAACCTTGCAAGCAGTCAATGTTTTGCGATCAATCTGAGAAGGACACAGTCTACAATTCACTTAACTAGGACTTCGAGTGGGACCTTCATTTGAAAGAGGAGTCAGCTGAATTATTTCATATATGGCTTCACGGATTTGGTGTGGCAAACGTTGCCATTCTAAACAGTGCTTCATATGTGAGATAACCAGGTCATGGTAAGGATTCGGGGAAACAATTCTATAAAATTCCATAGACAAGGATTAGGCCTAAACTTCAATATGTTTAGCAGTGAGATAATCATTTAAGTGAAGTGATCTTATCCAATCTAGCAAGCATTATATAGCTACAATCCCGTAGGAAAAGGGCTGTAAGTTAAAAAATTTGTTTATTGTTTACGTGCAGAGTTTAATATTGGGAAATATACAGACATTATGTTTTTTTTGGGGGGGGGGGATTTTCGATTGGGGAAAACTTTTTCGGTGTGAACTTTCAACGGGGAGGGATATTTCCAAGGGTGAACTTTCTAGGGGAAATTTTACACAACAAATCAGTCCATACTTCCACATTTCCCGTGCATGTTCCAAGACTATATTCTCTGAATAAATTGTATGCTCATTGTTATTCCTTACTAACTGTGCATGACTCGCTTGCCTTTTGACAAATTTGCCAAGTTTGTGCACTTGTAAGAGGGAAATGTACATAAAATATGTCCATTTTGTCTTGTTATCCATGTGTAATGCTTTCTGGAATAACCAAATCACTGGTGCTCACTATCACTGGAATAACCAATCACTGAATAACCAATCACTGGTGTTATCCATGTGTAAGGGAAGAAGCAAGCTACGGTGTATTGAAAAAGGGGGGGGGTGGATAGGAAATTTTTTTACCCTTTTTTAGTTGGGGCACGATTCCCAAGGTGTGAATTTTGAGGGTCTATATAGGCTCAATTTCAAAAAAAATTTGTGCCAAGTGGCATGTTTTTTCCAGATCTATCAGGTGGATCCATCAAAATTTGAAATGGAGAACTTTGGATTTTTGGTAAAAAGAGGGGCAAGGGGAGTGACATGGCATGTTTTTTTTGGTGATGTGGCAATGCTGATGCTGATGTGGCTTGCTTAGTTGGCAGCGTCTCTTTTCCCTAGTCAAAATGTCTTTGTAATGAGGTGGATATGAAGGACGAAGGCGATCCTGAAAAAGGCCTGGATATCGAGACGCTTCTCCGGGAACGGTCCGACGGGACACATCTTTATTTCTGCGGTCCGACCGGCTTCATGAAGGCGGCCAAAGCAGCGTCGGAACACTGGCCTGCCGATACCGTTCACTGTGAGTGCTTCAAACCGGACGAAAAAGCTCAGTAGAGTCACCGAGTTGACACCACAAAAGCGGATTTTCAGATAAAGCTAGCGGGGAGCGGCGCGATCTATGACGTGCCGCATCTAAAGTCGATTGTTCAGGTTCGCCGCTAGCAGGGACTCGACATTGAGACCTCATGTTCTAGGTCGGTCTTTCCTTCTCCAATAGCTATCCACACCCTCCAACCCCCATCAATGGGCTCCTCGCCTCTTTCCCTAAGTAGGTAGTAAGATCATTCTCGCACCTCAGAACCAGCTTCTTTTATTAGTGTCCGGTCAGAAACTCCCAGACAGTAAGGACGATGATAACATCCTGGGTGGATTTTCTGCGCAGAGAGGGGGGGGGGGGTATGATCAACACTTAATTTCAAGACCACTAAAATCTCTCAAGCTGATAGTGTTGATGTTTGATAATCTTTCAAATTGACCGTATTCATCTTTTATATCGGACTATTTACGAGCGATGAGAATCGGGCGGCGAACTTTGCGACGCGAAGTACCCGTACCGGGTCTTCGCGGAACGCGTCGGATACGTGACGCAGAATCCGGTCTTCGATGTCGCGCTGACCACCCGAAAGGGGCACGCGGAAAGTCGCGCGTCGAGCGTGTCGTCGACCTCCATGACGGGCAGGCCCTCGATACCATCAGCGCCTATGTCATGCGTGACCGTCCCCGCGAGACAGAGACGCCGTTCATCTTTCTCGTCGGCGGAAACGGCACGAGGCGGTCTGAGCCCTTGTCCTATGCCGCGTTGGCAAAAGCCTTCGCGCGAGCTGGATTTCAGCTGTTTCCAGACAAAGTTTGCCAAATAGATTCCGATCCCCTGTTTATTTTTAGCCTCCCCGCCAGTACATTAGACTATTGTTGTTTGCGTACATTAGACTATTGTTTTATCTATTGCGATTGGGGACCAATTTTATTGTTCATCGTGGAGAAGTGTCCGATGCTGGACGTTGCTTTACAAATAAATAACCTTTGGAGACATGCATATTTGTCCGTTGTCTGGAGGTGTCTTTTGTGCGGAAGTGTCCATTACTGGAGGTTATACACTTTTCTTAACCTTTCCCTCCTGGAGGGACCATATGGTTGATAGAAAATGCTGTTTTCCATACGTAATTCAGCACGAAGTACTTTGCAAATTGGGTAGAATTTAGAAAAAAGTAGTTTATAGGTCTTTTTTTCTTTTTTTGCAAATAGTCAACACTGATAAAAAGTAAACATTTCCATGATTCCTAAAAATATGGTCCTCATGCACTTTTTTTCTGGATTTACACCCTCCCCCTTCCCCTTAGATCCTGTCAATAAAGGTGGGACTTCGTCTTGTTCTCTTCCTTCTAGTGACTCGTAAACTAGAAATGAATTCCTAACTGCCTGAACTCTAAAACCTACTGTTTGCAGTCAGTGTGCTCTTCGACCTGAGGAAAATACACTGGATCCACTTCTGCCGAAGAGAAGTTCAAGTGGATGACTTTGACGCCATCTTCTTGCATAAAAAACGGCGGCTTTTCGACGACATCATGGCCGATATTGATGATCAAGTCGGCCGACGCGACCGCCTGGTGAACAAAATCGCCGGCCGACAAAGCGGTGTTGCCCAAGAAAAGAGGGTCGGTTTCATCGACCACTCCCTTGCCCATTTGGGTGGTGAAGAACGGGATCCCGGTCCGCTCCACGAGGCGGCGCAGCATCGCGCACACCCGATTGCGATTGGCGGCGGCGCCGACCCCCATCGACGCCGACGCCCACTCCTTGCTGGGACGGCGCGCAAGCTTTGGCGACGCTGCAGAATGGATTGACGGCAAAACATGCGGCGCCTGGTCGCTTGAACCACGAGACGAAGACGCGGCTGCCAAGGACGATCCCAACCTTTCCGACCTCCAGCTTGCCGACACATCTGCGCCGCCGGTCAACCGCTCGTGGCGCCTCATGTGCGATGAGGCAGAACTTGCCAGTTTCCTTCAGATCGATGGCCGGATAAAGGATCCTTCCGCCGCCTGCAGATCCTTGTAATAGAAGTAGCCCGCCACCCAGGCGTCATCGACCCAGGATCCAATTTGGAAGGCTGAGGAGCGTTTTATTCATCCTGGGAACGAGGTTGCATATAAAGTTCTACCCTTCGAAGTAATAGCAATTAAATCCTCGTTGCAAACCGATCGACAAAGCGGGCAAGAATGGAGTGAAAAGACCATGGTCCAGTGTTTCACAGGAAACTGAAGTTCCAAAGTCCATCTGAAGTAAGTTAGCTATTAGTTATTACACTCAGTTACAACAATCAGACAAATTCCGACCAACCTCGGGTTGATCTTAGCATGTTCTTAAATTTTGGCCGAAACCCGGGCTCGTATTCTCGTGGAATTGTTACAAGAGCGCCGGAATCGACCGTGCGAGCCTGGAGAAGTGGTGCAACGAGCATGGCTGGCAAACCATCCTCAACCGCGCCGGCACCACCTTCCGCAAGCTGGACGACACCCAGAAAAGCGACCTCGACCAGGCCAGGGCCATCGACCTGATGCTGGCCCAGCCCTCGATGATCAAGCGCCCGGTGCTGGATATCGGCGGCAAGCTCATCGTCGGCTTCAAGCCCGACACCTACGCCCAAATCTTCGGCTGAACCCTGGCATTCGGCTGAAACGTCAGTCCGCCGCCATCCATCGGGCGGCGACATCCAGCAGATCCGAAACCATATTTATTGGTGGAAACCATATATGTTGGTGGAAACCGTATTTGTTGGTGAAAACCACATTTGTTGGTGGAAACCACATTTATTGGTGAAAACCATTTTTGTTGGTGGAAACCATATTTGTTGGTGGAAACAATATATGTTGGTGGAAACCGTATTTGTTGGTGAAAACCATATTTGTTGGTTGAAACCATATTTGTTGGTGGAAACAATATATGTTGGTGGAAACCGTATTTGTTGGTGAAAACCATATTTGTAAACCACATTTGTTGGTGGAAACCACATTTGTTGGTGGAATCCAAATTTGTTGGTGCCACATGAAATTCTCTTTGTTGCCAATGCTGCAACGGGTCAAGATGCTGTTAATACTGCAGCGCAATTTGATCAGCGCGGTTCCATCACTGGTACGATTCTCACGATGCTTAATGGAAGCACCCGTGCAGGTGCAGCCATTTCGATTCGTGAAGTAACAGGCAAGCCACTCCTTTTTGAAGGGATTGGCGAAAAAATGACCGATTTTCAAGCTTTCAATCCCCATTCGATGGCTGATCGGATTTTGGGAATGGGAGACGTTATCAATCTTGTCAAAAAGGCAGAAGAGCATTTTGATGAAAGCGAGTCGAGAAAACTCCTTGGAAACTTCGATCGAAGTCGTTCAGGAAGCGATTCCACTCCCTGTGCCGGTAGACGAATGAGCTCATTGCCGGGCTGTTCCGATTCCGGTTCCCCCCTTCGTAAACATCAAAAGGAAAACTTGCCATGTTAGACGTCAACTTCGTCAACGATGCTTTTTCCCAAACATCCAATCAGTTCGAAGACACTTTGACCACAAGCATCAACAATTTGCAGGGGCAAGATGTCAACAACGCGGACCTGATCAACCTTCAATTCGAATGTTTAACTATGAATTTTCTGTTAAATTGGAATTCCAGTTGAATTAGAGCATTATGCTGTGTCAAGTTTAATTGACTTGTGTTCTTCAAGTCACCACACTTCACATATAGAGTACAGTGTGTCGTCGCTGGCAACTGTGTTTTACTGAAACATGACCATATTCGCTTCTTTGAAATATTCTTACTACATTGTGATAGCTGAGAAATCTGATTAAACAGATTGTTGGATCTAAAAAATTTAAAGATAGCGTGAAGCAAAGTAGTAAACATATTTGATCGATAAGCTTTTCACCGATTCTCTTCAGTCGGTCTCCACTGGTAATGACTAGTACACAGAGAATCTATTTATGCAATGGTAAAGATCGAACCGTGTATGTTGGCAAGGAATTCGGCAAGAATAAACTTCAAAAATTAAATGTTATTTGACTGTCATTGCTATTTTAAATGAATTACAAACTACTAGCAACACAATCATGCAACACTTCCCAGTCTAAATCTACTTTGTTAATTACTTGGCTTGTCTTTTAATATAAATTTGTTAATATTCAAGTCTTTAAATTCCATTTGAGCGGGAACATTTTGGAAAGTAATATGCTTGATTGCAAGTCCTGCGAGGACTCGACCAGGCTCATAATTAACAAGTGAAGTAATTTTTTGGTAAGAATATTTAATTATTTTATTATCTTTCAAGGACCAATCTAAGATCAATAGAAAGGACAAATAATATGTAGGTGGGGTTTTCCGGCTGATGAAATTGTGAGAGAAAAACGAGAGAGGAAGCGCCCAGAAAATCATGTAACTTGTTTAGACGAAAGAGTAGCTTCCTTTTCAACTTATTCTCAAATCCTCTTTATTTGAAGAAGCTAAAAGCTGGTTTGGGTGGGGCACCATTTTTTATTTATTTAACAAGATTTTGAGTGGCTTTAGTCTCCAAGAAATTATGCCATCGCACACAAAGTAGCTAACATAGTGAAAGAGTAAGCTAAACATAAACGAAAAGATGGAATATCCAGACGTTAAAAAGGGGGGGGGATAGCTCATTTGTCACGGTAGAGGATATTATATTTTCAAAGTATGTTGAACGGGAATCCAACCGCATAGCTCTGTTATTATTATAGTGCTTAGTTCAATAAAGTTATATTGCAGAAAAATTACCTCATTTGAAATGACAAAATAAGCCCGGTGAGATTGAAATTTACGAATCAAGAGCCTGTGTTGTAAATTTGGTGCTTTTTCGTAAAGGGACAAAAAAAGAAACAAGAACATATACTACTCTCTTTTCCTTTTAGCATAAATATATCATACCTACAAATATTTTTCTTCCGAGCGGCTCGCTCGCGTCGGGGTGGCGCACCGCGACGAGTTGCGCCGGGTCCTCGCCTCGTGGCGCCGGCTGCGCCTCGAGACACACGTCGAGGTTGGCGATCGCGAGCAGCCCCTCGGTGTTCACGATCTCGATCTTCTCCGGGTCGGCGTGGATGCCCTTCGCGGGGTAGTGATAGACCGTGTCGATGAAGGCGCTGTGGACGCCGGAGGAGTGGGTCTCGTCCGCGCGCTCGGCGCGGTAGAGAGCCTCGAGGACGCGGACCCGGGGTGACCGTTCCGGTCGCGGCAGGTGGCGCAGCAGGGCCGCCCCGTCGGGAATAACGATAGGGACGTAAGCCATGACGTAAGTGACTACTCCCCCGGTGCCAGCACAGAGTGGCGTTGGCGTTATGGCTATTGTGTGGATGAAAGCTCGACAAATTACCTACGCATCAGTTAGTAGTCATTGGAGATTTGCTAGGTGCTGTAAAAACACAGCAATTCTTATTGCTTCGAAGATTAGGAGAATATACTGCTTGGAGTGCTCATCACATTTGAATAAAGCATTGAGACCTTATGAGAATTGATTCTTTTTATGGCTTAGCAACTCTAAATAGCTGCTGTTATCAGTAAGGGCCCTGTACAACTCTTCGGCGAACATGGCCGCGAACTGCACGCGGCGGATCCACTGCCAGGGCTCCATGTCCCGTGGCGGAGCGGGGGGATGCACCATCACGCGCACGAAATCCCGCAGGCCGAGCCGGCCGAAGCGCACGGCCAACGCAGCCAGCCGTTGTTTCCGAGCACATGTCGATGGGTTGATCCCTCGCCGGGATTTCTGTGACCGTGATGCCACTGTCAACTGCATCTGACAAACCTGTCTCCGAACTCGGTCAGATAAGCGTGACCGTATTCTAAACACTCGCGCCCACCTATGCACTTGCTAAACTGACTTTCGATGAATGATTCAACGGCACGACCACACTTCACGATCGGGACATTATGGATTTCCAGAGCCACCGCCTGGTTGGCTTTTTTGGCGAAGGCCTTTCTGCCGCAATGGCAGGGATGAGGTCATTGTTCCATCCGGCTCATATGCCGCAGCCAGATCTGTACAATGATCATGACCACCGCGATGTGAGCCGCGGCCCGGCCGGCGGCCTGAGGAGACGTGCCGTGACCCGCACGGTCCTCAGCTCCGCCACGCGCGAGGTGGCGATCGGATTCGACCAGTCCTTCGTGATCATCGGCGAGCGAATCAATCTCACCGGCCGCAAAAAGCTGGATTTTGCGATACTCTACCAATTACTAAGGCAGTGGTATTTTTTTTAACGATTGTTTCAAGTTGGTTTTCTCCTGCTTGAATTGAGCTATTAAAAAAGATCGTTAATAATAGAACTTGAAATATTTGGAGACATTAAGAATTTAATTGATGAATATAATAGCAATATTTACTATAAGCATACTCATCGCCGACTCAAGCTTGATATGGATCACGTTTTTATTTGCGGGTATGAGGATGATACTGTCTCTATCGTGGAAAAACTTCAAGATTATGCAACGTCGGGGATTGCTGGTTACGCACAAGCGGTGGAGCACTGGTAACCTTTGGCCTTTGCAATGGGGGCATCATCGCCCGAGACGTAGTTGTTGCCAAGGCTGCACCCGATACGGTGATTCTCGAGCCCGAAGATTCCGGTGGCGGCGACAATATCGTGGAAGTACGCAAACCCTTCGTGTTGAAAGCAACCGATGAAACTGGAAATACACACGGCTTGGCCTTTTCCTGGTTAATTTTGGAGCGGGATACGGGTCTGCCGATTTTTGACAAGGTTGACAACGATTTCCTGATGGTAATTCAAAACTCGGGAAATTATATTGTGACCGCTTTTGCAATTCCTGCGTAGGGAGAACACGACTGGTTGCTCGGCGTAGGGTGCCAACGGTAGATCGACGCGCAACGTCATGTCGGTGGTTACCGCCGCGACCGCGAAGCGTGTCCCGACATAGGGATTGTGCAGTTGCCCCGCTTCGACCGTTGCCAGGCCGGCGAGCACCGTCAACTCCTCGTCGGTGCGACGCTCTGCGGCCCAGCCTGCTGCGGGAATCTCCACGTGAGGGCGGGCCTCCATGAGTTCGCGGGCTGCGTAGTTGCCGATGTCGAGGTCGTTTCCGACGCGGTCACGAATGACGAAAGTGCCGAGGCCCGTTTTGGTTTCGGTCAGGCCGAGGGCGTGCTGGCCTCCGCTTGGTTGGTGCAAAGACGAATCAGTAACCTCGATTTGATTTCGGTTTTGAAAACAAGAGATTAGCGGGCAAGATTAGCGGGCAAATTTAACGGGCAATACGAACTTTAGACAAAGAATACTCAAGATGAAACTTTCGATTCAGACAATCATTTGGACACTGGTCGCGCTCGGAGTTGTCGTCGCCGGCGTGATGGCATTCATGTCCGGCTGTTCGCCGCTAGCGCAGGGCCGTGGTGACGTCCGAGTAAAGACTGTGGGCGCCGAACCGCATCTGGTGTGCGCGCCCGAGTCCTTCGGCGATGAAGTATGGGGGTTGTCAAAGACATCATTTCCTGACCTTTCAACTACACAGAACAAAATCGCTATGACAAAATTTTGATTATATGTGTTTTGGAAATTGACGGGGGTGGGGGCTTTTAGACCTCCAATCCCCTTTGACTAATTAAAAGGGATCTAGCCCTTCCAATTTTCAACCAAATGAGCCTTTTTCAAAGTATCTACGACAAAAACGGCCTTATAAAACTTTCTGTTCAATCTATTACGGAAAAATACGAGGTTTGGAGGGGTGGGGGTTATCCACCCTCCGATCACTCTGAATTTTAAAAAGGGCACCAGAACTTCCTAATCCACCGTAGTAAAGATTACTTAAAAGGCATTACGTCCCCTATTAGCTTCACCATTATTTTCCTTTCAAAAACATTCATGCATCGTGGACTCTGAACCAGTCAAGAACGGTTTTTTGAGCATTCGACCTCAAAACATCGCACTAGGGGATGAAATTTTTTTTACTTCCTGGGAACAGCAGATTTGTAGCAAAAATTTCCTGCTGACCACTCAAAGTATTTTGTAGCCCTGCCAGGAAAAAGAGCATCGAACCACTAGAAAACAAACAACGCTATGAAAACGTTTATAATAAAATCGTATTTTTTTGAGTATGCCTTACTCGGCGAGCCGATGACCGACTGCTAGTCGGTTCGTATCGATTGGCCGTAATGTGCTAGAGCAACCTGAACCCGTGTGATCACACGGTCTTTGCTCGAGGCCGACCGACCGATGATGAATGAGCTTCTCGCGGATGCGCGGTCGGATCTCCACGCCGCGGGCATGACGACCGACGAGTTCGCCCGAGACGCCGAGACGAAGTACGAGATGTTTGCGAGGCTGGGTGATCGGCTGTGCGTGAACATCGCGACGTATCTGATCACTCGGGACGGGACCGAGATCCGTGCCTTAGCGATCAGGATCTTCCGGGTCCAGCGGCGCGATGTGCTCGTCCTTCCAGATGCCAAGGTCGCCGTGGCTGATGCGTCCGCGTTTTTCGACGGCGGCCGCTTCCGTAAAGACGAGGCCAAAGCCGCCGATCACGAATTTCGAAAGATGGGAAAAAAGCAGGTTTGTCTATTTTCATATTTACGTCATGGTTTCAAAAGGGATAGTCGGCTTTTAAATTCAGTTTCAGTCAAATAGTACACTTGTTTGTCTTATACAAGAAGCTGCTTGGGGGGGGGGGAAGCTACTATATATACCTTTTTAAGGAAAAAAACAAATCATCAGGGAGTCATTTTAGGTAAGTATCTAAGAATTTGTTATAGGCCCTCTATATATACCATATTTTTCAAAATCTTGTTTTTACACATCAATTCCTGAATAAACTAAAATAGCACTCATTGTTTGCATTGTGTCCATTGTAAATTTTTCTTAAGAAAATCATATATATGTCTGTTAAAAAGTTGATAATTACGCCATTATCTCTTCAAGATCTTTAACCTTTCCATACTTGTTTTAACACAAATTGTCTAATTTGTATATCTCTTTGTGTAGATACGATGTAATGTTGTATTGAAAAGAACGCATTCCTGTGTATTTCAGAAAATCGCACATTACTTTTGCTTCGTCCCCATCTACAGGATTATAATAATCTTGACATCGATAATCATTGCCCACCCAATGACAAACAATCTGATGTCCATGTAAGCTATAATCTTGCCACTTGGTTGAACTCCGTCCCTGTTCACAACCCAATACGGTACCATAAAATTCTTTCGCCAATTCAAGGTCATGAACCGGAAACGCATAATGGAAGGGACTTCCCGGTGCTGGACCACTCAGAGTTTCGTATTCTTGTTGCTGTGATTTCTCATCATTTTTCTCATGACTTTTAGGAGCACCATGGTGAGGTTCTATATACGCATCATAGACCCACGAGAAAGTTATCTGATATCAACTGTCTTTGAATCTCCTCAAAAATAACATTGTTTGGTAGTTCTTCACCCTGAGTTCTTGACCTTTCTATATCATCTGGAGGCTCATTCTCAACGAAATCCGATACCATCCATCCCTGAATCTCCTCGAAATTAACATTGTTTCCATCGTTATTTGTGGCTAACTCATTCATAACCTGCAGATCTTGTTTGGCGTTTGTAAAAGAAGCAATATCTTTTATTAAAAATCAATTTATTGAAGTGGCAAATGATTGTCAAGTGAAAGAAAATATCCATATGTTTGAAACAAATGCAACAAGGTAACTAAGCCTTTCAAATTTCAAAAATCATAGTTTTCTTTTAAAGTTTCACAGATATTGGGTCAATTTTCGGCAACAAAATACTTTCCAGTTAAAGAATATTAACAAATATAGAATTTTCTTCCTTCTTATGGCCTTTCAAATCAGAACTATTCTTCCAATGTACATTAGAACCATTCAACCATGTATTTGCAATGGTTTCGATCGTTTCATCCTTTTCCACATAAAAATGCTGAGTTAGAAAGGTTGTTTCATTGTCTCAAATATGGAAGGAAACGTTGACTGCAGGGCTTTTCGTATTCAAGGGCACTTCAAATTAGAACGCCAGACAGCGTCAGAGCTGACGGTGGCGATGAAATGGCGGACAACGAGCTCATACACACGAGCCATGTCCCCCGAGAGCTCGCTTTCACCGGCAGCTCGGCAGGGGGTTATGGGTGGATGGTCGCCCATGTCAACGCCCCCGCGTCCCTTGTTAGGGCCATCTCCTAGCAAGTCGCGGACATTGTTGCCCCAACGAGAAGCGTTCACTTGTTGTTGAAGCGTCCCTGAAATATCAAAGGATTTTGGGTAGGCGGTTGACTCTGTCCGAGGATACGACAAATAGCCACTGAGATAGAGGCGCTCGGCCGTCTGTGGACCCAAGAGAACGGTGCAACATAGCTAACATGTTGGGCTGGTGCGCGCCCGACTGAAAAGCTGACTGCATCTTCCGGGTCGGTGCCCTCTTCTTCACTATGAAAGTCAAACATATCATTTGTTGCTACAGGTGGTTTATTGTCTGCACCCATCTCATCTTTTGTTTTCCTATAGGCTTTGCTTTGTTCTTCTATACTTTCCTTCTAGATAATTAAGATTTTTGGCTTATATACTTTTGTTCATCAAACACTACATCTCTATTGACAATAACCTTTCCTTCTTTGGTAGATATAACATCTACCCTTTGGAGTGGCGCGGTGGAAAACGTGCTCGGCGTGGCGAGCCAGGGCGTCGAGCGGGGCGATCCCGATCTGGTGCTGTCGCTTCTGTCGGTGAGTTTCGAGCCGGGCGAGGATGGCACGGGTCACGTGCTGCTCACCCTGGCGGGCGATGGCGCGATATACCTGGGACGTCAGCCCTACGGGGGCGGGGCACCATTTGGGAGTATTTGATCTGGGTTCCCGCGTTCGCGGGAACGACAGGAAACCACATCGTCCTGCCCGGCCTCCCGCCTGCGCGAAGCCGACGCTTCGCTACGGCGAAGGCAGGTGATCTGGGCATCTCCAGAACTTTCGAAGAGCTCGCCGAGCTCTTCTCCGAGGAGGCCGTGCTGCCGTGGGAGGGAAGGACGCTCGTCGGCCGCGCGGCGATCCGGCGGGACCTCCCGAGCACCCAGCGACCGAAGGGGACGACGCGACACCTCCCGATCTCGCCCGTGATCGACATCCGGGGGAGCGGGCCCACACGGACGGCGCTCGCCTGGACCGACACCCTGGTCACGGTCCATCCCCCGAACGAGCCCGCCGTGATCGCCTGGACCGGCCGCTACCACGACGCCTTCGCGCTCGAGGACGGGCGCTGGCTCATGACGCGTCACGTCGCCGTCTCTTTTGTGCTTTAGTATTATGACAAAATTTTATTGGGCTTGAAGCTACGGTTCGCAAATAAAAACAATTTCTAAAGCGAGTTCCTTTTTTCGGAACACCCTGTATTTGCTTTTCCTCTGAGCCATGGGTACCAAGATAAAAAGACTTTTCTCTTCTGTTTTCAGTGCTTGCTCCGATGCGTCTGTGAAACTATGGAACACAGAACAAGGAACTTGTATTTATACATTTAATAGACATTTAGAACCCGTCAATGCTGTATCATTTAGTCCTGATGGAAAATATCTAACATCAGCAACACTAGATGGTATTATTAATATTATAACCTCATCCGTCAGCCCTGCCCGGATGCTATCGGCGATCTCGATGAAGTCTTGCCGTTCGAGTGGGCTAAGGAAGCGCCGGTCCTGGGAGAGACCATTGAGGGCTAGACCACGCAGCAAGCCGTAGCTCTCCGTGAAATCCTGAAACTTGGGGTCGAACTGCCCGGCGAGGGAGGGGAAGAGGCCGTTGAGTTTGTTGAAGGCGAAGTCGCGGTCGCGGGGGATGGGGCGATACATCGTGCTGTCGTCCATATCGAACGAGGCCCAACGCCATTGGTCGCGGTGGCGGTCCCAGTCGCTCAGCAGCATATCGAAAGCCGCTGACGGAAGTGCCCGACCCCTTCGGCACCCATCAGAGCTTCGGCCACCAGGGGTTCGGAGATCAGGACACCGGTGCCCCCATGGGTCACGAGCAAGGACCGACGGCCAACCTCGAGGGACTGGCGATCGGCGAGCTGGCGCAGAAGCCCGAGATCCTGACGGACGACGTCGTCGGTTTCCTGGACGCCCACACCTTCCCCCTGGTCGAGGGTCGCAAGGTCACGTTCGTGTTCCGCGGCGTGGCTGACGCGGTGTATCTGCAGCACTGGGTGTACGGGCTGCCGCAGGCACAGGCGTTCGAGCGGCTGCGCAGCCAAATCATCGACCGAAGCTGAGTACGTTTCGCTTAGTACTGCAGCACAAGAAGCCATTTGGTTACGTAGACTACTTGCAGACTTTGGACAATTTACAGATTCACCTACTGTATTGTACGAAGACAATCAAGGAGCAATCGAACTGTCCAAAAATCCCAAATTCCATAATCGAACGAAACATATTGATATATGTTACCATTTTATTAGAGAGAGAATTGTAACGAATGATATTGTTGTTAAATTTTGTCCTACAAAAGATATGTTGGCAGACATTTTAACAAAAGGACTACCTAAAGCTACATTCGAGTCATTATATTAGGCACTTTCACTTATTGATGATTTGCAAGTACCATTTCTCGTTTCAAAGTAAAAGTTCTATGCAGCAGTGTGACCACAATGAACTCAATCTTTGGGATTTTGGGGTTTTATGATCCATTATTTACCCAGTTTCTTATTTTACGCTGCCATACGAAACGGAATACAATCAACTCTTCTTTCGAGGACAATCCTGATTACTGTGATTCTCTTTCTCGCCAGTGGTTTGTAGTTATGACATATAATGTTAAACATTTAGCAAAAAGATGATATCAAAGAGTGACTACTTTAAATTTAGTCCTTTTACCTCCACCAATAGGCTTAGCAATGCATTTTCAGAAGATAATCGAAAGTTAGATAAAGTGTTTAGTAGATTTGCTGCTTGTTCTTGTGGTTGGCTTACTGGTTCTTGTCCCCATGGCATAGTATATGCCTTGAAGTTTTTTATAAGAGCAGAAATTCCTAGGGATTACGTTGACGTGATATTGAGCATGAAACACCAACCCTACATAATAATTAACGACATGACTCTATTATAGCGCGACTAAAGTATATACTAGTTAGGCGCAATGAGACGTAATTCTTCCAACATAACGATTTATTACTTTTATTAATTAGTAGGAATGCAAATCCCTTAGTTTTGCCGGTGCCAGACTAGAATTGCTCAACTTGGCATTGCAAATCATGCACTGAGGACGCTGACTCCCATCACGTTCCGTTATACATGTGAATCCATACTGTACGTATTCGTCCGACCACTTCCTTTTTTTGCTCGACATAGTTAGTATCAAGGGTTTGAAGTATTAAAAGGGAAATCACAAATCACGTACGATCACGACAGTCACAAGTCGACTACTGAGTGGATCGAGTTGCCTGCAGCACAGATATCAAGGCCAAGCGATGTGGCGTGATCAGCTGCAGCCAATGATGGCCAAGCAGAGCGTGACAGGACGTGTAAGACTAGGGTAATTGGAAAGTAGTTCACCATAAGGAGTGTCAATAGAAGAGCAGGCAAAAATTGGAGTGAGTGAAGGTTGTGAGGAAGGAACGCCAGTGATATGAAGTTGAGTATTAGAGTCAATGAGGCGTTGATTCTTGACATCGACCAAGAGACCAAAATGACGAAGGAAGTCAGCTCCAATAATGGGTCCGGGGACATCAGCTAGGATAAATATCCAACGAAAAGTGCGTCGTAGGCCTAAATCCAGGGTTACAGAACGCTCCCCAAATGTGCTGATAGCAGACTTGTTAACAGCTTGGAGTATCCCTTTAGCCCTAGGATAATTCATCTTGTGTCTCATACACAATAGGATTTCACACCTTTCTGTTAAGCCCGTGTGTACGTCACTAAACTTGTTTTCCTTAGGTTAAGCTACCTTTGTTCTGAGCTAGAATCCTGTTTTCCCCTTAGACACTAGTTTTGCACATACAACCTATACCTTTGTGCACAATTAGCTACAGTCTATTCACATTATTTCCCCCCTTATTTGGTATGTCGTACCTAGCATTCAGCTCAGCCCACTAAGAATATTTGCTGCTATTTTCGTACACACTGGTACAATCGTATATCACTTACCCGCTTGACAATATTTAAAAGGTGATGCAATCTATTAGTAGGCAGTCAGCTGTGATTGTTCCTGGTTTACGCAACGAGAAGATGTTGTGAAGGAGAAAAGTTTTCTGTAGTCAAATCTGATTTATCAACTTCTAAGTGGATCCTAAGGGAAAAGGTTTGCGGGTTTATAGTACTCTGCCAGTGTAAGTTGTTAAGAAAGCAAATATATCATTCGATAGTATATGCATTCATCTTTCATCGCGGTATGCCTATTTCACTATGTCTTCATTAACGGAGATGCAGTGAGCCGTAGTTTGTAAATAATCAGGATGGGGTAATGGAAAAACGCAATGTCCTTTTGAGCTATCTCCAAGGGAAAGTTATCCGAGTAATTCGCTTGGAGTACGACGTCCAGAATGGAAGTTATTCAGAGCTGTGTAACTTGTTACGCAAGAGGTTTGCCGCGGAGATCGTAGAACAAAAGAGGCTGGAACTACTCGGATTGAAACTGAGGCAGTTTCAAGATCTGAATGATTACAAAACCAAACTGTTAGATGGACTACGATTTTATTTCTCGGACGAACCCAAACAATTCATGGAGGAAATTACCGAGACTCTATTTATAAATGGACTGCCCGATGATATCAGGAACGAATGCTGTTTGATCCGATTGGCCTTTTGACTCCAGTTACAATTCGTGCACGTTTGTTTATTGCAGAACTGTGGCAAGAGAAATTTTCCTGGGATGAATGTTTACCCCCCACCTTATCAGCGCAGTGGCATAATATTGCAACTGATCTCACTCAGGCATCAGCTACTGACTTCCCCCGGTGGTATGGGTTTGACCCCGACAGGCCAGTATCCCTTCATTCCTTCTCAGACGCTAGTCAAATTGCAATGGGAGCTACCAGTTACTTATGTCAAGATGGCCGGTCACTTCTTATTGGTTCAAAAGCAAAGATTATCTCTAACGCAATAAAGATGAGGTTTATGACAAGTTGAAAGAGTTTGTATCTGAGGTTGAAAACCAGACTGACAAAAAGATTAAAGTACTCAGAACTGACAATGGAGGGGAGTACACGTCACAGAGGTTTGAAGAGTATTTGAAAAAGAAGGGGATTGTTCATCAGACCACAGTCCCTTACTCCCCCCAACAAAACGGTATTGCAGAACGAATGAACCGTACTCTAAATGAAATTGCTCTTGCACAGATTGTTCATTCTAATTCTCCTCGTAACCTATGGGCTGAATCAGTGGGAGCAGCAGCCTATGTTAGAAATCGTATGCGAATAAGTTTGCATTTTTAGTGTTATTAGAAACTGCGCAAATGGAGTAAATACTTAATTAAGAGTATGATCTTCATAAGAGACCTACACTAATGCTCATTCTCATCAATGATTGACAGTAGTATAACATACAAAGTTTACTACTAAAAATTGAATCCTCTTTTGTTTGGGAGAATAAGTTTGCATTTTTAGTGTTATTAGAAACTGCGCAAATGGAGTAAATACTTCATTAAGAGTGTAATCTTCATAAGAGACCTACACTAACGCTCATTCTCATCAATGATTGACAGTAGTATAACATGCAAAGTTTACTACTTACAAACTGTTGTCAATGATGTGAATTGTGATTAGTCTGCATATTCGTGGTGAGCAAAGTTATCCGTTATATTTTATCGCGATTAGTTCTTGGTTTCGTAAATGCACAGGAATTAAAGCGACATAAAAGCGACATAAAAGCGAAATTTAAATATAAAAACTTGGCTTTCATGGCAGAAGCTATGCGGTGGAGGATTCTTCGAAGGCCGTTCGATCAACTATTCTACTGAAACGAATGTGATAATAGCGTTCCCTTTCGATTTCCTGTAAAAATGGTCGAGTGAACTCCGTCTTTAAATGCCAACTGATGAATTTGGTTACCAGGTGAAGTTCCTAATAAAGGAAAGCCTACACCACCTTAGCTATTTTGATATTGGTTTACTATAGCAAAAGATATAGCAAGAAATTCTGATTTTTTGAATGAAGAGTAATGTTTTTATCTTAAGAAAATTTCAATTATGAGCACTTGACCTGAAAGGGAGGTATATTTGTAATCCGTAACAGTTAGTTTCTCATAGTACTAAAATGTACAGATTGTCAATGAACTGTTTTTGAGAAAATTGGGTTTAAAATTTTAAAAAAGTTAAAAAGGTATGTTAAAACAATGATCATCTTAACCCAACTTTTCTAACCCTTGGATTCCCAATATTACAAAATTGAAACGATGACACTAAAGTTGGTCTCCATTTATACGCAC
Organism: Alatinidae sp. Z8VKAUB7J3; assembly: GCA_010016025.2. NCBI lineage: Eukaryota > Metazoa > Cnidaria > Cubozoa > Carybdeida > Alatinidae > Alatinidae sp. Z8VKAUB7J3. Next base: position 58,776,903 of record JAAAKM020721499.1, read on the forward strand.
TTCTTAGAGACGTATTGGTACTATCGAGGGTTGGCGATGTGGAAAGTCCCGTTCCATACGAAGCATAGGTCTCTTCTTTTTCACTTTAGATTTCCAATATTACAACATTGAAACAATGACACTAAAGATGTTCAGCATTCCTACGCAATTCATGCGGACGAAGCGGTAAGATCAAGCGTTAGTAATGAGCAAAGTCTGGTTCAATACCTAGCACAAGTCTCTTGTTTTTTATTTTCGATTTCTGATATTACAATGATTTAATAATCAACGATTTCGGTTGTTGGTCGTTATTACATTGGTTTGAAATTGATGACATCATGATTTTGGCAGTTATTTCGCTTACATTATTAATGTCCATTCTCGCAACGGCCAATATTTTTTAAAATGTAGCAAATTTGTTACTAATTGAGCAAGTAAGCTGATTGGTCGATGAAACGATTTGAACGCCCCTTACGCCCAATCCCTGGTAGGTTGTAGGTCATGTGATTACACTATTTGAATTAAATTTATTAATATAAATGCACATCGTATTCATGTTAGTTGCAGTTTTTCAGAGAGTAGGTGGGACATAAATTGTTTAAAGAAAAAACAATAGCGCTCCAGCTTAGGATTAGTAATTGATATTTCTCTTTTGCAGGTTCTCTTTGAGCCAACATGATAGAAGAAGGTTCAAATTCAAGTAAGTAATTTATAACTTGTTAAAAGAAAAAACAATTGTGCTCTTGCTTTGGATTAATAATTGATAGTTATCTTTTTCATGTTCTCTTTGAGCCAACATGGGGGGCGAAGGTTCAAATTCAATTAAGTAATTTATAAATTGTTTAAAGAAAAAACAATAGCGCTCCAGCTTAGGATTAGTAATTGATATTTCTCTTTTGCAGGTTCGTTTTGTCCTGGCTGATAAGTTCAAGAATAGACATAGAAATGTTAAGAAATAGAGTCGTCGAGGCGGTGCCGCGATGTTCTTCCTCTCCCACGGCACGCAGCCACCACATTGAAGGTGAACACAATAAATTCCCAGGGGCGTCCATGTACAGTCATGACAATGGCAAATTTGAAAGTACAAGTACAGAACATGTAGGCAATGCGCATGTAGGCCCGGAAGAAATATATGACAATAAAGTATATGAAAAGCATGGTAAATCTACAGCCCCTTCCATCATTGAAGCAACAGATTTTCTAAACATAGATGAAGAGACGTATCATCCATCTTAAATTTGGATTTCGGATCATTTTCATTTTCTTGCATAATATTTCCCTTTTCCGGGTTTTCGCCTAGGGTCGCTAGCCCTGGAGCTGCGTCTTTAGACGATGATCTTATTTCGGAATTGTTTGCTTGAGTGGGGCATTCCTCCGTTTTTATTCGCTTGTCATTGTTGGTCTGACAACATTGGCGTTTTGGGCTACTGTTACTTCTTGGCTTCTTTTTGGAGAAGTCTTTCATTTCTAAATGATTTGTCTTCACAGCTGTATTCTTACGTTCTACTGCTGGGGGCTGGTCATCCACTTCTAATGTTATAATTCTGTCATAATTTAAATGCTTCCAGTCTCCTGCAGTTGATATCTCCTGTTGTTTGTCAACAATGAATTTCTCTGGGCTTCTTCTCCATAAATATATAAATCCGGTAGCATCCAAAACATGTTTTCCTTAATTTGTCTATGGGGAAAAGAATAAAAAGATTTCCATTAGTAATCATGTGTGAAAGTAATATATGTATATAAAAATTTTTTAAATTACTCTAACATAAATTTTAAGGAAAGGGGTAATTCAAAAAGCTCTCTCAGAACTTATATAACTATTTCATAAGATGACAATGGAAGGTGCCTCATAAACCTATGGTATAATTTGGGTAATGAAGATTACGTAATGGTACTTTAAAGTACCGTCGGTAAACAAAGGGTTAAGATATGAGTGAAATTTCACTATCTGGAGCATCCTTTCCATAGATTTAATAGAAGTTATTATTAAATCTATGATCCTTTCCCACCCTTGGAAGTTTTGGGCTACGAGCATTGTTTCTCTGTCAGCTCTGTCTTTGTTCCTACTTGTTTGGTAATGACCGACTTTGATCAATGCCGACATCCTTTCATGTTGCCATGTGATATTTCGTAACAGTTAAACGAGCGTGGCGAATATTGCTTTGAAAATTTACTAACATTAGTAATATTAGTACCTTTCTAATGATATATAAAATGACTATTTTGGTCTTAGGTCGCATAAAAATTTAGTCGATTTGGGCTTGATAATTCCATTTCAAGTGATGCCCAATAATGGGTAACGGTAAGGCTAATACTGCCAAGAAAACTTTTGTTATTCTGTTTTAGCCAGACCATTTGAAAATAGCAAAATAAACTTCAGACAGCTTGTGTACGCGGACTGCTTATTTATTATGAATTGCCCCTATACTTTATCACCTCCATAGCTTTCAAAAGTGCCCAAGTTGGTTAACGTATTACTAACATTTCGATAGAGTTTGACAGGTAAATTTTGCGACATTTTAAGGCGATATTTTTAAGTTAAAAGACATATTCGAGCATTGTCTTGCCTAGAAAGTTCGAGTCAAGACCTGACTCGTTTTTTGTAATACAAAAGATTTGTTAACGCGTTTGCTTTGCAGTGTTCATGTTGTGGACTGATTGCATTACTCTGATTTGCACTAGACCGTTGAATATTATTGCCAAGAAATTAGTTATGCAGTGAAGCTGAAACTCCCATATCCGATTGGAACAAAGCGTCTCTCAATTTACTTGTCATGCTCACAAAATAGCGCGTGGAGGCATCAAATATGTCGGTTCCACTGTGCCACGTTTGGGTGTCGGGCGCGAAGTACACAATTGATCAAATTTCACAAAGACAATGTCAGATTGTTTTAACCCTCCTGCCATGATGTTTTGCACTGTCAGGTTAGCTAAGTTTAAAATAAGTTCCACCCAACTAAAAGGAGGTAGCTTTCGATGTTTCTCTGTGTCGCCAAAGCATCGATATGGAGTGGAGAGTGAAGGGGCGAGACTGCCCATGGTTGAAGCAAGCCCATATGATCTTGTGGCAATAATGAGGGAAAGAAGTCTGCCCATATTAAAGAGCTACCTTTGACAACCACGTATCTTTAATTCTCTCTTCTTTATTTCTTACGCGTATCTTTAATTCTCTTTTCTTTATTTCTTTCACACTTTTGTAGTTCTTTCCTCTGTATTTCTTCCACACTTTTGTAGTTCTTTCCTCTGTATTTCTTCCACATATCGTTAATTCGTTTCTGTTCACTTCCCTCGACATATCCCTAATTCTCTCTTCTTTATTTCTTCAACATATCTTTAATTCTCTCCTCTTTATTTCTCCCACGTATCTTTAATTCTCTCTTCTTTATTTCTTACGCGTATCTTTAATTCTCTTTTCTTTATTTCTTTCACACTTTTAAACGAGGAAATGAAATCCCTGTTAATTGCTAAGGTTTGATATGTTATAACTATAATTCAGGTCATAAAATGGGCTTTGGATATTGTTCTTAGTTGCTGTGGAAATCCTTACTTCAATGTTGACAAAAATACAACGCTTGAAATAGTGCATAGAGCCAGCTCTGGCGCCACAACTTGCAAGAACGTGACATCTGAGGCTTAAATCAAAGCTCTGTTGATTCCCTGTCTTGTCGCTGGCCTACAAAGCTTTGGCGATTTCAAGCGATACCATGTAGTTTCATACGTGCAGTAGCTAGTTTGGTTTCGCCATATATGAATCGTCATGTGATGAATTGTTGTGTGAGAATTGTTGTAGCACCAATCTTTCCCTCCTTCCACATGCATTCATGATGTTGCCAGGAACCAACCTCCGGCTCTGTCTGACTCTTCAGATGAGGAAAATCTCTTTATGATACAGACTTCCACAAAACTCCAGCACATTCAGATATACATTAATTCATTATACATTAATCGTCATGTGATGAATTGTTGTGTGAGAATTGTTGTAGCACCAATCTTTCCCTCCTTCCACATGCATTCATGATGTTGCCAGGAACCAACCTCCGGCTCTGTCTGACTCTTCAGATGAGGATATTATTATTATGATATTGGTTGCGGCAGATATTGTGTCACATTCACAGCAAGACATGCCTATCAACACGAAATACCCCTTTCTACACAATGACTAGAGTCACCTTCGTGAAATGCGTAAAAAATTAAAACCGGCCTACTTGACCCCCCTCTTCCTCCCCCAAACCGCCTTACCTTTCCCCCTCGTTGTCGTAAGGCCAAAAGATCACCTTGCCATACAAGGACAGAGGATTCTCAAGCTGAGTTATGGTCCGATTAATTTATACTTCGTGTCCTCTTTTACCTTTTCCATCGATTCAGGGGTTGGAATCAACCCCATTGACGGGGGCCCGCACAAGCGGTGGAGCATGTGGTTTAATTCGAAGCAACGCGCAGAACCTTACCAGCCCTTGACATGGGGATTACGGATCTTGGAGACAGGATCCTTCAGTTCGGCTGGGTCCCGCACAGGTGCTGCATGGCTGTCGTCAGCTCGTGTCGTGAGATGTTGGGTTAAGTCCCGCAACGAGCGCAACCCTCACCTTCAGTTGCCCCCGGTTCGGCCGGGTACTCTGGAGGAACTGCCGGTGACAAGCCGGAGGAAGGCGGGGATGACGTCAAGTCCTCATGGCCCTTATGGGCTGGGCTACACACCGTCCGTACTTTCTAATAATTGACTTACGTTCTCTTATGTCCTTGATTTTGTTACAGTTCGTCACTGGATGGTCCTCCAGGCAGAACACACATCTCCTTCCGTTTGCGACATGTAACCCTACATGCAATACAATCCAGAAGATGTGTAGTATCTGCATATCGAAGGAATCCCCTCTTCTTCATTGACGTAAATTAGCGTTATTTCTTACCTTAAATTCTACAACAATCAGAGTGAACGGGAGAGACGATTTTGTATAGATTACGAGTGCGTGTGAAATATACTTAGCTAAATAAACTAGTCGTAGTACCTCGTCAACTAATAACAATAACGGGAAGTATAATTACTGCCCAAAAAGACGCTACAGTTTTGGTAGAAATAGTTTTTATTATTTTGATCAAATGTTTGAGTCGTATGTTGCATACCTTATTATTCAGAGGTGTTTGTAGATATGCAACCCCTCCTGAATTTTGACGGCGGAAAACTAAGGGTTAGCCATTGAAAAACCCACATACACTTGTGACGTATATTTTGTGGCTTCAATAAATTACCAATACATCCTGTCGTTTTGACGAAAACCCTTACCATTTGTTATGTTATGTACTTTACATGTTGGGGAAGAAGGAGGGGGGACTCAAGTAAGACTAGTCTGATATTTGAATGCTTCTTTAACATGTCTTCATACAAACCAAGAATCTCGTCTTCACTTTGGATTGGAAATTTGATCTCTACAGTCAAGACTTCAGCTTTGGCTTTCTTGCAATGATAGTGGACACCCTTAGCAATGCCAGGATATTGTTGATTACAGATTAATAAGGCATCCTTATTGCTTAATCCTAACCATATCAACACACAATGGATACCCTCAGTCACATTTTTAACAAGAACAATGTTTTCTTTTCGAGCACCAACAGCTTGGGCAACTACAGAATTTGCTTCTTCCCATTTTGGTCAATTTCACGCTTAAATCTTTCAATTGATCGGAATATAGATGGTTTCGGTTAAAAGCCTGAAAGGAAGCAACATGAGATTCCAGCTAGCTGATTCTTTCTATTCTTTGACGGTACTGAAAGCAAAAAATGTTGTCGGCAGAAAAGGAGATGGCCATTGACATGAATAGAAGATGCAAGAATCGCCCTCCCCCTCCTCCGCAAATCTTTATCTCTCTCCAGTTAACCCCCGAAATTTATTATCTTATTTCATCGTATTTTCATATAGTGCTTTCATATAGTGCTTTAGTTGATGAAATTTTACAACTCGTTATACTCTTCCTGCCAAATATGATGCTTAATCGTCCAATATAGGCAGCCATATTTCATTCTTATAACCCTGATTATACCGAAATTTAGACTTTATTTATTCCTATTAGTTTATTCCCTTTCATGGTAACTTTTACATAAACTACATGTTCTCTAAACAATGTTTGATTAGTCCGACAAGGCATGCTATAAGAGACATCCTAAAGACACATCATTCTATTAAACACTGGTGTTCAAGAGATAACTTCCCCATACAACTGCAAGCTCCATGAAGAAAGACAGCAGATTTACGTGCTTTCAGGTGCTTCTAAGGATTATGACGTCCTTAAAGGTTGTACAGAGGCCTTAATCTGTAGTGCGCAAGAACAGGCCCTTAGAACTAACAACATTAAACATTTTACTGATAAGAGCCGGGAATCTCCATTATGCAGAATGTGTGGGCAACGAAACGAAACTGTAACACACATCATTAGTGAGTGTAGTGAACTTGGCCAAAGGGAATATTTGAAACGACATAACAATGTATGTAGATATGTGCATTGGAGATTGTGTCAAAAATTTTACCTTGAAGCAGCACAGAGGTGGTACGAGCATGAGCCAGAAGGTTGTGTTGAGAACGACCATGTAAAAATCTTGTGGCGTCAAGTTTGGAATTGCTGGGTGGGCTGGACAATTGTCAATGATTAGAGCAATTTTCCGATCATCTACACGAAACTGTCGATCGATTTTACGGACCCATTCTTCAAATAATTCACTAGTCATCCAACTCTTCTTTTGAGATTTGTATTCACAGGGTAGATGCTTGACATTTTTGAAACAGCGGGGTTTTTTAGATCTTCCGATAACAAAAATGGGCAGTTTTTCTCCTGTCGCACTTGCTGTTGCCATTCCAGTAAATCTGACTTTGCTTTTCTTTCCTCCGGAACACTTTTCTCCTTTCAGGTGATAAGTTTTACCCACTGCTCATCAGGGGTCTTTGATTTAGAGACTGCCAAGCATTTGAAGAATTGCAATAACCTAAGTATTATTACGTCATATCCTCCGGATGCGCCGAGAAACATTTAAATACTTGGAGTCGCTGCTGTTATGTACCCCGTATTTTCTAGAATATTTGATTTACTGATCTGCTGACTGCACAGCATTGGTGCAAAGCACAATTTGAAAGGAGGATAGTAACTGTTGCCACAGTCCCCGTCGCAGAAAATTTTCGAAGTTGCTTGCGATGAGACCAATTCAGGTCGTATCCTTCCGCAAAGTTCACACACACACACCTCTACTACAAGTTTCTTAAGAGTATTATGTCTCTTTTTAAGTTCTGTTAAATATTTCTGGTGTCCAGTGACAGGGTGTTCGTCTGAAAATTCAACATCCAAGGATAATGGCAATCTTGGAGTTCTGCCATATAACAATTCGTAAGGGCTCACACCTGTTGAAGCTTGTTTCGTTATCCTATATGCTAGTAATGCATTTGGCAGCTGTTCGTCCCAGTTGTCTTTCTCTTTGTTGACTCGGAGACGTAATAACGATTTCAAAGTACCATTAACTCGTTCGCAAAGTCCATCGCACTGTGGGTGATATGCAGTTGTCTATGTAGTAGAAGGCTGCCTCATGGGTTGAAGGGGAACATCTATGCAGCATCAGACCAGTTATATAGGTATGACGCACTGGTCCACGGCTAAGTCAGGCAATGAGGATTTACTCAGGTGAACAGAATAGGCAATGGCGAGAGAGATGTGTGGTGTTAACCTGATTGATACAACTCAATCAGAAAAAGTGATGGGGAGACTGGGCCTAAAAGACACTATTGTAGAGATGGAGAGACGCTATTCAATTGCTTCTTGGCCTTTTGGCAAGGAATGGATGTAGTATCTGTTCTCATTGATGACAGATGCTTTCCATAATCCTACAGGATTCTTCGAAAGTCCTAATTACCCAGGAAAGTATCCTGTTCGCTCTGCTTGTGTATGGACAATTTCTGTTCCAGACCCAAGCAAGGCAATTAAGTTAACATTCGACAGTTTTAACCTTGAAGATCACAGCAAATGCCGCTATGATTATCTTTTGGTGCGAGATGGAGATTCTTCACAGTCCAAAATCATCGGGAAATTTTGTGGATCTAAAGTTCCATCTCCAATTAAGTAAGCATATGTTGTTGTAAGTCATGAATTCTGTAAATATACCTATAGAAACATAGATCCGTCGGTAAATCATCATTAACCTAAAGCTACCAAAAGAACACTGAGATGTAGTTTAAAATTAAACCAGTATTTTCAAATAATTGTAAAGCTATTCAGTATGTAGCTTATACCCGTAGTATCATCACACGCACTACTCTTTTGCGCTTAATTTGGGAAGCAATTTGCATTTTACATTTTTCAACTCCAATGCACCTCTGGCAATTTATGCATTTGGGGCTAGTTGAAGCTAGCCCAAAGAAAAAGTTAAAGCAAAATGCAATCTACGTGGAAGTACTTATTGATATCCATGACGTCAATCTTTCTATTGAACACGGTGAAATGTCATCAGGAAGGGATCTAAAAGCAAGTTGTATTCCTCGGTTGTTTCAGTAGTTGAGCAGTCAACGTTGCTAGCTTGACAGCCGATCTCTGATCATTCGAGTTCATGAATCGGTAAGTTAAAGCATACATTATTATCTCACTGTATTAATTGTGTCACTATCAAATCTATCATCCTTCTTGATAGTATAGTATTTTCCATTTGTAAACAACGCATTTTGAAGCAGTGATGACCGTTAAATTTTGGTTGCGTCGCCGATCGCCGATGGGATTTCGCTGCATTTCTATGTGTTATATATTAGTGATTCCTGTATGAAATTTATCTATATTCGCATGCCTGCTTGCTTCATAGCTAAGATTCAGTCTCTTCACTCTGTGCTGCACTGATGAGCCCACAAAGGGCGAAACAGTAATGTCTGCAGATTGAGTATATTCGCTCCTTTACGTAAGTTTAGTTGAGCACTCTATGTTGAGACGGTAGCATTGCTGTTTGCATTATGCAATGCTCACCGCGCATGCGGTTTGAGCACTTTGGCATGGTACCACATGAGTCTTTTAAATTGCCTTGTTGCAAGCCTGCTTGCTTCATAGCTAAGATTCAGTCTCTTCACTCTGTGCTGCACTGATGAGCCCACAAAGGGCGAAACAGTAAAAAGCTCAGTCTAAGAAAGGCAAACTTATTTTCTATTACCAAGCAGCGTCGCCAGTAATTCAAAATTGTGAAAGGGGTGTAAAAGTACAAGTTTGTACTAATACCGTATTTCCTCTAATTATAGACCCGTCTATAATTAATTGAGAGCTCAAAAGGGGGTCTATAATTCGAGGGGGCCTATAATTACTTGACATGATGCGAAAACGGGGTCTATAATTACTTGACATGATGCGAAAACGGGGTCTATAATTACTTGACATGATGCGAAAAGGGGGTCTATAATTACTTGACATGATGCGAAAAGGGGGTCTATAAAAAAGAACGGTCATGTCAATTGTTATGCATGTCTTTTCTATTTTGTCTTTGATGATGATGTCTGGTCGGTTTGCAAGTATCTCTCTGTCTATGTTCACAGGCATATCTCATACTACAGTGATGTTGCTCTTTTCAGTCGCTGTCTGTGGTTGATAGTCATACCAATTGTATGCCGCTGGGAGTTTGTAATACTTTCATATTTTCCAGTGGATTTATCCTGCCGCCCCGTTATGTCTATTAATGTATTCGGTTTTTGCAAGTGAAGGGCAACCTGAGACTATGTGGTCAATAGTCTCCTCGTACTGGTGACATATTCAGTACAAACAGGTTATGGAAGCATACATCACTGCTCAATTGAATCCAACATCTGAGAGCAACACCAAGCAATCATATGCAATATGGCGAAATGCTAATCCAAAATCTAGATCGAATATTGATGCTAACAAACTTGCGAATGTAAGAAGAGACAATGTCAGGAACAAGAGACTAATGGATACAGAAATTGAAAACATAAAGTTTCATCCAAGGACATAAGATTACTCATCTATTCTACACGGATGACCTGAAGACCTTTGCCAAGAATGACAACCAACAGGAAAGCTTGCTACAGACAGTCAAGGCATTTAGTGACGCCCTGCTACAGCTTTCTTTCCTGCAAATACAATGATGGAGCCAATTATGGGGTCCATTACGGCCCACTTTCGATGCCTGGTACATGGATATTTGCCCCTCTTAGCAAATCCTCATAGAGATATCATGTATCACCTAAAGCACAGAATTTCTCTAGAATATTCCCTTACATCTTATTAGCAGAAAATTTGAGGAGATAGCTGATTGATATCTTTACATAAAAATTTGGCGAGTGTGTCAGAAACGTCCCCCCAAAATTGTGCCAAAATTGCTTAGAAAACTATTTTCAAATTCGTACACGTCAGCCTTGTAATGCAACATCCATGTATCACAAGAAACTCCAAATGCTGCAAAACTTTTAACGTTATCCTTAAGTTATGTTGATACTGCTCCTGGAACAATTTTAAAATCCAATGATGTGGATTCCACATGTCAATAAAATTGAAAACAACCTTTCTTTCTCCTCACTTCATTAAAACTCAAGATTTTGATAGCGAGCAAGTGTTTGTGGAAAGACCGAGAAAAAGTTCAGCAATAGTTTGCATAACAAAGAAAAGCCTTCAAATTTCTCTTTCAATTCGCATAAGCTTCAAAGAAAAGAATCGTCTGATAAAAGATATTGTCCAATCAATCCCAGTGTATTGTACCCTTTCTTACCTGTTACCTGCTCAAGGGATAACTTTCTTTTCGGAGGTTTCCGTATCGAAGTAGGTAGAGGTGTTGGATTTGGTATATCGAATAGAGTCGGTCCGTCATGCTGCTTGAGACGGTTTCTCAAAACGTTTACAAACATGCATTCTGCGAAGTGATTAGCACACAGCTTAAGGTTATTGTACGAGAACTTGCTTTATTATTTTATTATATTTTTTATTGCGGGCTCTAGGTTTTCTAGATGTGTCAGAATCTTGGTCCATGGTTCCCCAAAGACGCCGTACGATGAGGGGAAGCGGAACTAAGCATCCACTTTGGTGAAGACAAAACTAAATGTATTTTGTTTACAAAAAGAAAAGCAGGAAACAAACACCAAGCACTGAAAGTCAAAAGAGTGAATACTATCATTGAACAGCATAGCAGGGTATCTGAAACTGAAATTTCTGTATAGACGACAAAATTTTCTTGATTATCCCCTACGCTGGTTACTCTGCAATGCTTTAATTCAACCTCATTTTGACTATGCTTGCAGCGCATGGTGTAATGTAGTGAGTCAGCATTCTGGAAAGTTCCAGATGCCTCACATGATAGTGTAAGTTTTGATTTGTCAGCTATGTTCGAATGTTGCTTAGGTCCATTGCATGACTATCTTTTGAGTATTGTAAGCTCGAATGTTGCTTAGGTCCATTGCATGAATATCTTTGGAGTATTGTAAGTTCGGATGTGGCTTAGGTCCGTTGCATGACTATCTTTGGAGTATTGTAAGTTCGAATGCTGCTTAGGTCCATTGCACGACTATCTTTTAAGTATTGTAAGTTCGAATGATGCTTAGGTCCATTGCATGACTATCTTTTGAGTATTGTAAGTTCGAATGTGGCTTAGGTCCATTGCATGAATATCGTTGGAGTATTGTAAGTTCGAATGTTGCTTATTATTATCCTATTTTGAACGCTCTGTGCACCATGGAATGTACGCATCTAGTGTATGCAAACTATGTCAAATATGCCTCCTAGCCTATTTTGAACGGTTTGTGCACCATGGAATGTACGCATCTTGTGTATGCAAACTATGTCAAATATTCCTTATTAGCCTATTTTGAACGCTTTATGCACCATGGAATGTACGCATCTAGTGTCTGCAAACTATGTCAAATAAGCCCTATTAGCCCACTTTTAACGCTCTCTGCACCATGGAATGTACGAATCTAGTGTATGCAAACTATGTCAAATATGCCTTATTAGCCTATTTGTCGCATCTGTATCAGACGTTTCTGGATATTGTCAAAAGAGAAGAGAAGGTAGACGCTTCTAGCTTTCGTGCTTTTCGTTTAAAGGAGCGGTTGTCCAGAGATTACCCACACATTGTATTTTGTACTCCTAAATTAAGGAACAGAAGTGAAATGGTATATGTGGAGGAATTGTCTTCTAATGACATTTTAAAAGAGCATGTAACACTGAAAAGCTCTCATAGTCCCGAAGAAAGCGAGGAGGAGGACTATGATTTGCCCCTTCACCAAAATCAAAGTGTAAATGACCTGCAAGCATTGTTCCATGCTGTTATGATTACACACCAAATGAAAACTACAACGGACCTGACTCTTTCACATTTACTGTAACTGGCTCTACTGTTGCAACTGGAACCATAACCATCAACGTTACACCAGTTGATGATGACACTACTGCTGATGACCAATCAGTATCCACTCCAGAAGACACAGCACTACCAATCACACTAACTGGCGGTGATGTAGATGACTCAGTAACATTTGCAACTGGAACTGGACCAACTAACGGTGTCCTTACTGGTACTGCACCAAATCTAACTTACACACCAAATGAAAACTACAACGGACCTGACTCTTTCACATTTACTGTAACTGAAGTTCACACGAATCAATGAGGCATGTGTTTTGATGCTACAGAGAGTGTAACTTTAGGCTCCCTTTTCACATTGCTCAGCAAATATGCTAATTCAAACATTCAACTACCAAAGCAAAAGCTTTGGGAATATCAGCAGATGTAAGTTGCAATGAGAAACACCATCTCAATGACACCAAGAAATGCTTAGAAACCATATATTTGTGATAATGTCGCGTGGGGTAGAGGAAAGTATAGGTCTATTGTTTTCGAACAATAGGATGTATTTTATCTAATGTAAGAAAGAGAGGGTTTGAAAACTAGCAATTTTGTCGACGCTTACAATTCTATTCCTTATCTTCTTAACTTCATTATGTACTTGCATAAAACAGCTAGCCCAATCAGCAGAGACATTCAGCATTGTATCTCAAAAGGATTTTGTCGACTTGTTATTTACCTCAAAATTCCTAATCTTTCTAATATCCAGAAGTAAAGTACATTTGAAGGACTGTCCACCTCCCCAGGTTCCCCCACCACTACTGTAACAAGCTGTACTTTGCAATTACAAGTCGTATATTATCTGTAAATAGGTTATTTATAAAAGTAGGATTGAAGTAGAAGTATTAATTTGTTGTGTAGATGAAATGGGACTGTAAAAGTAACAGTTCGATTCCACGAGAGAAGACGAACAAAATATCAAAAAATTTCTGACCACTGGAGGTACACTTTAAGTCAGTTGTGAAGGTACCTACATAGTAGTCAGTCGAGTTTTATCAGTCTTATTTGAAACGTTGTGAAGATACTAGATTTATGGGTTATTACATGGGGAAAAGCTAAACTACTCGTCATGGCATAGTCTCAACTTCATCTTATATATATTCGGTTCCAGTTATTTGTTGAAAAGCTGATTTATTTAGTTAAGCATTTTTATCTAGCCTCGTTTCTAGTTATGCAAATTGTGTAACTCGTGTTTTATTCTTTCTCACTTAAGGCTTACCCCGAATATTTGATTTCTTACAAAATCGATCGACCGCAGTTATGAAGAACTACTCGTCGCTTCTGCTGGGTTTCACTGAAGGATGAACAAGCCTGCACAATCACAGTAGCTGATGAATGCCCAACGTGAAGTTAAGCCATGTAAAGATACCACCGTACCTGATTGTCGTATTTAGATAACGTGAAATGGTGCTATGGCTTGGTACGGTTTTATATATACGTCAATATAATGTCAGCATATTTATAGTTGCTCTAGAAAAGCGCAGGGTCTTCGTCAGGTGCCTTCACTCGTAAGCAATTGATAGGCCTTTGATGTCAGTGACCCTAAAATGAGATTTTGTCCAAGTCGCGCGCCTTGGAGAAATTTGGATAAATTGGTCAAATTTTGACAACCACCAAAACCAGTTGTAACATGTTTTTCAAGTCCTGTTATGATGTTTGAAACTGATTGCCAGTGAGTTTAGAGCATTTTAGGCAATTGATAGGCTTTTGATGTCAGTGACCTTCAAATGAGATTTTGTCCAAGGCGCGCACCTTGGAGAAATTTGCAAGAATTGGTCAAATTTTGTCAACCACCAAAACCAGTTGCAACATGCTTGCCAAGTCCTATGTCAAATATGCCTTATTAGCCTATTTTGAACGCTTTGGGCACCATGGAATGTACGCATCTAGTGTATGCAAACTTTATCAAATACGCCTTATCAGCCTATTTTGAACGCTTTGCGCACCATGGAATGTACGCATCTAGTGTATGCAAACTATATCAAATACGCCTTATCAGCCTATTTTGAACGCTTTGTGCACCATGGAATGTACGCATCTAGTGTATGCAATCTATGTCAAATATGCATTTTTAGCCTATTGTGAACGCTTTGTGCACCATGGAATGTACTCATCTAGTGTATCCAAACTATGTCAAATATAAAATCTACTCAAGAAAAATAGCTTGGTAATTTAAGATTGTGTGTTTCCAATCGAGTTCATGCCGATCAAATTGACAAGCATTGCGTACGCTTGTGTTTTGTCATAAAATTCCTATTCTTTCAGTTTGTTCTTTCATACTGGAATCACAGTTGTTCTACTAAAATTTTCTACTGCAATTTAGGTGATCAAAGACGTTATCGAAGGCCAGATAGTCGTTGTTTTGTAAACGGATGAGAAGAGCTCTTTGTTACTGTTTGGAACATAAGGCTTCTTGTTACTCCCCGTGTCCTAAATAATGGGTAGGGGAAGCTGGACGCAGAATTTTCATTAGTTGAGTTCGATGAATGGGACGGACTGTGGGATGTTACGTAACCAAGGTGTTTCTTGTAGTTCGACGACGCTGAGCGGGCTTTCAATACTAGCCACGTGTTTGCGCCATAAATATTGAACTCTTTCGGAAGTCGTCCATGAGCTGTTATGCTGTTGTTAAGCCTCGGTCAAATTACCTGAACATTTAATGGTGTTTTATTAACGTTTAGCAAATTTTAGAGTTTTGAAGGGCATATCATAATAATAATTCCTTGCAAACTTTTGCTAATTTTGGAAACCTGCAATTGTTTGCAGGGGAGGGCAATCCTTCCCGTCAGTGTCAACTCTTCTAGCTCCTCTTTTCTCATTATATGTCCCGGGAATGACAGCTGTCTTTTTTGAATGGTGGACAACAGCTTTCTCTTGCATCCTGCTCTCTTCAGAACATTTTCATTGGTGATACGCTCTGTCCAAGAAATCCGCAGTATTCGGCGTAGAAGCCACATCTCTGCTGCTACTAGCTTTTTCTCGAGGGTTGGTATGATGGTCCAACTTTCACTTCCATATGTAAGCACTGGAATTAAATAACAATTAAGGACTCTGAGCCTGGTGTTCAGGGAAAGAGTTCGGTTTTTCAACCAGCTGCCTATAATATAAGGCACCATGGCGTACAGCAGGTAAGCTGGAGATAAAATAGCCAACTACTCGAGCTACATGCTCGATTGGCAAGTGTTCCTTATGTGCCATACGAAACAAAATTTGTGATCTTCTGTCTTTTGGCAGCAGTCAAATTAACAGTCATTGTGACTGAATTGATGATAAAACCAAGGAAGATAATTTCTTGGTTGGGTATAAACTGAGATTTTTGGGGGTGAACAACAAATCCAAGATCATCGAACATGACTACAGTACCAATGACTGAACGAACACACCCCTCATATGTATCACTCTGTATAATGGTTTGGTTTTTTACAGACAAGATCTCGAAAGTTGACAGGACCATTTGCTTACGTGCTTCACTTCCACTATTAAGGGAAACTGCCTCAGACATTAGAATGAGTTTTCGTACACGTGTTTTTAAGTGTGGAATATTAACTATAAGAGTGTAGCTGGTCAGATGAAAGGGAAGGGGTGGAGACCTGTGTTTGCAGCAGTTTGCAAACGTATCGTTTTGGCATGATCAAGCCACTGTTAGTGGAAGACTTTGTATTTTGGCACTGAAGTAGAATTATGACACTGTAGTGAGTAATTAGTTGGTATAACATAAGATAAAATGCTTTTGGTGAAGTTCATCACGGTCTAATATCGAGTGCTCTTGATTACCATCATGTCCCGCCGGAGGTGAAAGCCCTTATTTCGAGCCTTTATTATCCATTCAACAAAAGTATATCAACGAATAAATTTACAACGAATCCAATAAATGTAAGAAGAGGAGTATTGCAAGGGAACTGCTTATCTTCAACCTTGTTTAATTTGTGTTTTAACACGTTAATGATGGTTATCAAGCAAGAGAAATTAGGTCCAATTGACTACCCTTACGACAGCAAAGCAAAACCAATCAAATGGCTCCAGTTTGCCGATGACACGGACCAAGCTTTTTGTTCGAGATAGAGAGAAGTTCGAGATAGAGGGTAGTCGAGATAGAGAGAGTCCACTGTAATAGGAATGCAAAATAACTCGACCCATTCTGTACGTGTAAATACTTTGTTCCTTAGGTAATTAAATCTCTCTCTCAAGTGCCGTATCCATTAAGGACTTTAGCGGTCATGGCTTTCCACTGCTGTCTGTCTTTACATAGTTCTAACATCAAGGTTCTCCTCAGTCTACACAAACTGCTCAAGCTACTGATGTAAGTTGCCCTTGGCCTACCTCTGCTTCTCCTGCCCTCCATCTTCCCAGTTATTTATACACTGATCTACTCTTTAATTTTCCTCTCTCTGTTGATTGGCATTTGCCTTTCCATTACTCTTTTTGGTATTCAGTTTGCCTTGAAAATGTAAGTACTAACCTTGTTGTTGTTACTCTTGACTTCTATTTTATAAACTCCTCTCCTCCTTTGTATTGCGCTTGCTAGTCCATGACACTAGCCCTTCAATTACTCCTGTTGGTATCGAATTTACCTTCAAAATTTCAAGTAATAATGCTGTTGCTGTTGCTGTTGCTGTTGCTGTTGCTGTTGCTGTTGCTGTTGCTGTTGCTGTTGCTGTTGCTGTTGCTGTCTCTTAGTAGGCCTACCTAAGTACCCGGGAAGTTTTCCATATTTCAACTAACTATTCATGGACTAGTGGGTGCAAAACCACTGCAGTTGGTGGGTGAAGTTCTGCATAACAAAAATAGTTCTGTAATTTCAAGGAACTGGAGATTATTGACTTTCTTTGAAGGTTGAATTTCTCTGAAGGAGCTTAACTGCAGTGGATAAATAAAAACGCATAGAGTTAGACTGACAGGAGGAGGGGGGTTCCAATAATTGCTGGGTAACTTTTTGTTCATATTATAGGCCTATTTAGGGAAAGGGGTAGCAATTCAAAGTCGTGGTAAGTGAATGACCCCATTTACTTAGTGGTGAAGACCAGCATGTCAGCATGTCCACAATTCTAATTTGGCTGAGAACGCCGACTACATACTTTCAGTACCACAGGTCATTAATGAGAGCTTGATGAAGAAGGAATGGATGCCTTTTTGAGTTATGAAAAAGAGCCAATCTTACAGTCATTCTTCTTCTTCATTTATATTACATCTCACGAAAGCATGGGTCATGGGTTTTATCCCCAGTAGTGATATATTTTCTATTTCTATAGTGTTCTTTTAAAACTAAATTCATTTTCATATTTCATAATTAACTTAATTACCGCTTTCCCTTCTCTCCACCTACCATGGCGTGATTTGCTCTCTGTCATTGTTGCTGGAGGAGGTGGTGCAGGACATGGAGCTACATTTCCATACATTGGCCAAGGCATCCAAGGATACCATCCCTGCCACTGCGGAAACGGACATGGTGGGGACCCTTGGTTTTCAACTTCAATGTTTTGATGTGCACTTGCAGTGCTGGGACGACAGACAGTATTTCCTCTTTTCCCTGGCCTCACAATTGTTTGACCCTCTCTGTTTTCTGGCTCATCAAATTCCATGCTTGTTTGATGGCTACTTGCTATCAATGGCTTTGATCATTATCATTAATTGGAATTTAAAACCATCGACGGTCACAATTTCGGTGCAAACACTGTCTCAAAAATGCAAGAACACAATCAGCGTGCACCCACAGGAATCTGGTAACGAAATGGTCAACGTGCGAGTTGTAAAACAATAGGCTATTGTTCGTTTCCAGACTAGGGTTATTCTTTATTCCCAATCACGTGACTTGAGACACAAACAATACAGTTATCCGCCATGTTGGAGTACAACATGGTCACAGTTATAGCAACCACGCAAACACAACATCTGTATTGCTTCTGTAGCAACAGAAAGTGAACTACGCATAAGTGGGAATAGATTAGGGCAATAGCAAAGAATTTTTTTGCACTAAACAAAATTGCAAGTTCATTTTTCTGACCCTGCCAATGTATTTTTCTAGTAAAAACATTAAAGTCCCTCCCTTGTGCAACCATACTGTGCGCACATGATTACGCGCGGTCATGTGATGAAATGACCCAGACAGCTGACTAAAAATGGTCCCAAACATCGATATTTGAGGCAATATTCATTATCTAAGCCTTGAGAAACTTAATGTTTTCATTAGCATATGGTCAAATAATACCTCGATATTGATCTCATGTATTTGATTCTTGAAAGAGTGTGTTTACTCGAAGATTCGACAATAATCACTTGAAAAGTCTAAAAGATCCTCTTCCAATGTAAAAGTATAAATCCTACTAGTGCTCTAATAGTATACTCAATCAAAATTAGCTCAAATTACGTAACAATAAATTACTATAAATTATCATAACTGACGAGCTCTGAAAGGTGCAGCCACACGCGGCGCAGACGAAAGAGAATAATAATTTAACATTATGGTGCGACCTGCCCCAATTTATGTTGACATTGTATTGTTCAGGGTTTTGTAATGTAATTCTCAATGCCCCCGTAAGTATGTTGAGATTGTATTGTTCAGGGTTTTTATTTGGTGCTTTTCTACGATTACTGTTCCATCCTTTGCTTTTAGACACCCTGTGGCTGAGCAGGTCCTTTTCCTTCTGGTGATTTCTTCCACGTTTTTTTAAAGTATTGTGGTGTCCCATCTTCTATAAATGTCCATTTCTTTACATTTGTCTTCTAACCATTCCTCTTCAGCTTCATTGCATTTGGTTTTGATATCATTGTTTAGTTTTTCGTATTTCAGTTTATTGTCCTTCGCTCGTCTTCGTTCATCCATTAATGTCAGTATTTCGTCGGTCATCCATTTCTGTTTTGCTTTGGCTTTTTGCTTCGGGATTTATATCAGGCCTTCTCGCTTGCACTACTTGGTCACACTGGATATTGAAATCCCAGAGGATTTTATGTGTTTCCGTTTAAACCACCCCTTCACCCTATCACTATTGGTACTATCTGTACGCTTCTCATTTTCCACATTCTTCTTATTTCCCTTTTCAAGTTTTGGTATTTTTCCACCTTTTCCTCTTCTTTTTCTTCTATTCTTACATCAACAGGAACCGCAATGCCCCCAATAATACACGTCCTCTCTTTCTTATTAATTACCACAATATCAGGTCTCCGAGCCTCAATTACATGGTCACATTGTATATTGATGTCATTCGGACTCCTTCTCAAATATCGCAAATGTGTCATCGACATAACGGAAATAAACAATGGCCTTTTGTCAAGATTCAAGGTTCTGGCTGTATTGTCGTTCTTTCAACACTACCTAATTTTTGAAATTTGCTGGAATCCTGTAGTACGTTATCCATTTTGTGGATATAATCTCTTTGGTTTACGATAACGACCCCTGATCCTTTATCAGGTTTTCTGACGAGGATCTCTTTGTTGTTCCCAAGCGATTTTAAAGCCTGAAAAAGTTCCCTATGCATGTAAAAATCTGCGAGGTCGATAGGTGTGCCACAGTAAGCATCTATTAATTTTTAGCTTCCATCTCTTCTTTCTTCTATGATTGGTACTGTTATTGTGAAGAGACTTCGGCCTTTCCCACCTTAGCTTGATACTTTGCAGTATTAAGTGTGCATGGATTTTTAACATGCATATCCCCAGCTAATAAAGCATAAGAGCGGCTTTGTATTAAAGGTTTCTTCATTTTTTTCTGTCAGAGTTTGCGGATGGATTTGACCTTTACAAAGAAAACAGTGCAAAGTGTCACGATGCTGGCTATGATGCATATATTACTGGATATTCATTTGTTGCAATGATGAACTACCTTTGTTAGTGCAACTAACTTACAAATATGTTCAAATGGTGATAGATGTGTTAGGTTCACAAGACAGATTGGTGCTAATTTACATAGGAACATCATTATCATTTTCCATTTAATGTCCTTTTCCATGCTAGCATTGGTTGGACAAGGTATACTCATGGCTGACTTCCAATCTAATTGAGACTGTGTTAGTTCTAAACTCAAATCCCTCTGCAGCAAATCTGTCTTACCTCTTGCCATATCTTTTGCAGTCTACCTCTAGGCTTTGCTCCAGGAACTATCAAGTCTCTAGAGTTTCTTACCTAATCATCATGCTCCATTCTCTCTAAATAACCTATATAACAAATGTAGATCCTCCATAGTGCACAAGAGAAAAATATCAGAGCTCTGCTGAAGTAAACTTAATAAGATTCTCTTTAAATTTCTGCTAGTCTATCTTATAATAGAGTTTACACTGAATACTATTGATTTTGAATTGCAGATACACCTATAGGTATTAATTTATTTCAAAACAGAATAAAAAACAAAACAATACACTGAAGGATACACTCTTTGGTTTCATTATTATAAATATTTTTGATGATCGCAACAATTATTGATCTCTTGCGTTATAGTATTTGACAAGATTAGTGTCTTTGCTGCATAAGTTATTATGCTGTTATTTGAGTTTAACTTTCAAGATTCAGTTTCAAGTCTTGAGATTTTAAAGCTAAGATGGTGAGTACCTGTTTATTCTATCTACTTTTGACATATTCTGCGATCAGATTTCTTGGACCTTTCATTTATTACTCTAATTTACTTACCCAAGACTTTCCCTTCATGCAGGTTATTGGTATGACTTCCTTTTATCATTAAAATTTTACAGCCAAGCAAGTATAGCATGACTTGACTGTACACCAGTCAAAGGCTGAATAAAAGAAACGGGGTAATCAACCTGATAAATCTTTGACAGCAGGTTATTTTGAGTGCTGAATCCAGTTTATCGGACACTGGCCAGGACACTGTCGTTGAACAAGAGTGGAAAACAGTCCATAACTTGAGGTCTGGGAAAAAATTAAGAAAAACTAGAAAATCTCCGAGCCTAGCAATTCATTGTAAACCCAAGTCCACCAGGTAAAGCTCTGCTGCCACCATTAGCCTAATGGAGAACAAAAAAAACAAAATATGTACGGTCAATGTACATGGCCTTCGTGACCAAATGAAACAATCACGGGTGCTCCACTGGCTAAAATCAAACAATTATGATATTGTTTTTCTGCAAGAAACGTATTTCCGTTCCCAAAAGAGTAGATGTTAGTCCTGCCTTCTACAGCAACAGATTGCCCCACTACAACAGGAAGACCCTCTTCTTTTCTCTTTACCTGAGGTAAAAACATATCCCCAATATCAGAAAAAACTAGTTCACCTTTCTGTTATAAGAATAAGAATACCATATAATTTGCTGCACCTCAATATCCTTTATAATGTATCGGCCTTGTCGACTCCATACCCTTATAAAATGGTGGTAATTTAGAACCCTCTACGATGGTGGTAGTTCAAATTCCTTAATACTGCTGATAGTTCAGACCATGTTAAAATAGCATTGACCTGCGCACAAAACTTTCCAGCGCGTATCTCCACTGCTCCAGGCTCTCTTCAATCTGCCCTCTGCTCTCTCCACATATCACAATGTCATCGGCGATCATCAGGGTCCATGGAGGCTCCTGCCTAACCTCGTTTGTAAGCCTGTCCATCACGATTGCAAATAGGAAAGGGCTAAAAGGCGAACTCTGATGCAATCTAAACTCAACCCTAAATTCATCCGTTGTTCCTACTGCACTGCTCACCATTGTCACACTGTCTTTATACATATCTTGCACCACCCTAACATAATCTTCTGGCACTCCCGTCTTCCTCATGCAATACCATAATTCCTGGCTGTAGTATCAGAATGTTTTGAAATGCGTTGTTAAAGCTTCTTTCAACTTATTTTCTTTAATTTAGGAGAGGATAACAAACCCCGAGTTTAGCCATAATTTTGGTACCGGAGCATTTGAAGGATTCTATTTTTCTTTCATCACAGCAACAACTGTTGGGTAACCACTTTTTTATATAAAAGTTATATATTGTATGACGTTTTCCTAAACCATTTGTAAAGTTATAAAACTTGCAATACATGTATAATTGTATATATATATATGGGTTTAAAAGACCAAAAACACCACTAAGCAATGTGACTCTGCTATAGGGTAGTGAAATCCGTTATAGAATATTATCTGAAAGGAAAAGTACCTGTATTTGGTGTTAAAAGTAAGGAAGAGATTTGTAAGCTAATAGTCTAGCCCAGTGGAGGTTGGAAACACTCCTTAAGACGGTGTAAAAACTTGGGGTGGTCAAAAGCGAGCTTTTAGACTAGAGGTTAATATACCGGTTTATGTATAAATATATATAATATGATAACTCTTGCTACTCCTACTCCTGTACGTGGAGGTTAATGCTATTTGGATAAATGAAAGCCTGCAGAAAAGAATGAGATCTTACACTGTATCTGTCTTTATTTCGTGATAACACAGTGCTTAAAATTGAATGTGCTAATAGAGATATGAATAGATTAGCTATATATGATGTTCAAAGATAACTGTACAGGCAGCTATATAGGTAAAATGATATTTATGGAACGCCTATACATTCAACATAATCTGCACTCAGAACCTATTGTCAACCCAATGCAGTGGAGGAGGGTGATTTAATTGCTAGTAAAAATGTGTTCTTGGCACAGAACAGTTGTCTGCATGCCTTGGACATTGAAAAATGTGAATGGAAATGGAGGATATATACATTGTACAAGAATGTCTTCAATCTCTCTTCATTTCTCACCATAATACGTGACGTATAACAAGTCAGATGAGATGATCTGATTTTGTATCAGTTATGGTCTTTTCAGTGTCACTGTAAGTCTCATTAAGTTATTTGATAATCAAAACCTCAGAAAGTAAAAAAGGAAGAGTAAGTGCAAAAGGTCTTTTATAAAAAACGATTTACCTAAATTGGTCAATGAAGAAAAGGATTATTCAACTAATTATATAATCAAACATTGGTTTAATTAAATTTATAAATAAGTCATGAAAATGAATATGTCCCAGGAATGACAGCTGTCTTTTTCGAATAGTGGACAACAGCTTTCTCTTGCATCCTGCTCTTGTTCAGCACGGTATTTTCTACGAGATGCTTCTACTATTTTGTCGAGGGTTAGAGTTATCAAGTATGAAAGGATTCCTCCCACGAAATATAAGTTAATTTTATCTATCAAAAAATCTTCAACAAATCTTAGGTAATACCTTTAATAGTATAGACATTTTTGCAGCGGTGGTTAGAAAGCACTGTAGCTAGGATGTTGCGACCAACTAAGGTTGTTCGTTATGCCCGAAAAACATTTCCGGTTTAGTCGGGTATTGTCCTCAGGAAGGGTATTCCGGAGTTGTTATTTTAGATTTGTTATGACCCTGTCGCCGGCCTTGCAAGATGGTGCGCCTATTGCCTTCGCCAGTAAGTCTCTCACTGATACAGAGTCACGCTACTCAAACATAGAGCGAAAGATGCTCGCAGTTTTATATGGTCTAGAAAATTTTCACCACCACATCTATGGCCGAAGTGTAATAATTTACTCAGACCACAAGCCTCTGCAAGCAATTTCTTTTAAAAATTTATCTAATGCACCTCCTCGATTAGCTCGCATGCTTCTTCGTGCTCAGAAATACAACTTCGTCATACAATATCACCCTGCAAAGGATGTTCCTATCGCAGATGCTCTTTCAAGAGTTTCTCCACTTCAGGAAAGATTTTGCAGCAAGCTGACCAAAATTTGTTATAAGGATAGAAACAAAATACAAACAAAGAAACTCGAGACTTCGTATTTCCTGGCGATGCGCAAAATTAAGCATTTGAACAAGGAAGAGCTCTTTATGAAAGCGCGGGAACTTTTGGTTAAATGATTTTCTTGTCACAATTTTGAGACGTTGCTTCATGGACATTTTGTCATGGAAAACTGACTTCAAAAGCATTGTTAATTAAGTTGTGTCAGTTATTATATTGTTGTGTAATCACATCTGGATCAGTTTTTGACGATTTTTCTTTGACAAAAATTTACTCTGTTATTTAGGTAAGTAGTGTGAAACAGTTCAGTTTCATCTTCTGTAATGGAGTGCTTGATTTGCAACAGTTGCTAACTGGAAGAAGAAGATAAAAAACCTAGGAGTAGGTGGAGCAATTGCATGAAAGGCATGGCCACACGGACAAAGGGGCTGAGGGGGGCTGCAGCCCCCCAGTTTCTTAAGATGTTATATTTTTTCGGGCAAAAAATGTTTTTGGGCTCTTTTATAGTTCCTTAATAAGAAATAAAAAGTCTTACCAGCCATCTGAATTAGCGTCAGCATTCCTGCCATACTGAAGTGCTTTTAGTCGATTTCTTGGTCTTCATTATCCCTACATCTATTTGTCATTGTCTCGAAACAATGAGTAACATTCAAGGCAGTATTGCTAACCGCCCCAGGAACGGGTTTAACTACGGGCCCACTCAAAACATATCCAAATTTGCTGAGCATGGCTGTGGGTCCTTCCTCCCCCCGTACCACATGTCCCAGCATAAACGACCAATAATGGTCGGCTCCAATTAAAACGTCGATCGATAACCCTTCATCCCCACTAGAATAGTCTGCTAAAGGCAGATCCCTAATATGAAGATATCTACGGGCAAATTCTATGGGTTGCGATTGAATAGACGCTTCAACTGTGGCAAACTTTCAGTGTTAAAGAAGACGTTCCTTTTTTAACTGAAAATGGCCTGCACAACTACACTTAGCCTAAATGCTTCGCTTACCGAACACCAGAAGTTGCCACGTGTCTTTAGGAGGAAGGGTGTACGATATCGATCTTTTCCTGACGGCTACTTTTATACCTTTCAGCCCTTATCATATTTTCTCGTGTTCGCAGTCATAAATGACAAAGTATGATCTAGGCAATTGACTCCCTAGTTCAATATTGCTTTTCATTTCTCAAGCCAACTGTTATCATCCGTCTTAGGTAAAATGTTTTCTCGTACTAAAGGCCGGGGGAAACTAGAAAAACATCTGAGGCAACATTTGTTGAGTCAGATGTTTTTTTAGTTTCCTCCACCCACCCAACAATGTCCTTCAGTTTCCCCACCGCACAAAACTCGTGTTGGGTTGTGTTTTAAGGCCGGGAGAAACTAGAAAGACATCTGAGCAAACATCTTGTTGGGCAGGTTTCCCCACTACCCACGAACATTGATGTCGGCCGGGGAACTGAGGACTTAAACATCTGCCAACAGATGTTTTGCCTGTCCACAACACGCGGGGAAACTAATTAAAACATCTTGATCTCTGGCTCTGTCAATGAATACAACAGTGACTGTGAATTGATGAATACAATAGTTTTCCCAGACAGAGCCATCTGGAGACTAATGGTAAGAGATACGAAAGAGCGAAAGTGACAAGTTTCCACGAAGCTGTAATTGAAGCCCAAGAACGTTTAAACTTCTGATATAGATCTTTAGTGGGTTTCAAGAGGAAAAAAATTTGAAATATTATAAAAGGTAAATGAAGCAGTTAGATGCTAGTTATTTCATAGACACAAAAATTTAGAAAAGCATTGTTGGCTGTTTCAGAATTTTCACTAGTTGTCGGTTAGAAGTATAGTTTGCCTTCTTGTGTTTGACCCCGATAATAAGATGGAAATGTTTATCATGCACGTATCCAGGCACGCCCATCAAGGTATATGCGGCGGGGGGAGGGGGGGCTATCAGGGGCAGTGGGTATTTAATTAGCTGATGGAAATTAAAAACTTTAGCTAACATCTAAGTGGAGGTAATACTTGTTTTAATGGTGGCACATTTGATGCTTTCCTTAACAAAACTTGGAGTGGGACATTCTCTAAATCATTACCAGTCCCGTCCTCTAGTTATTATCCAAAAGTAGTAGTACAGATTTGAACAATATCATCATTGGTGAACATCAGGTGAGGTAATTTCGATTAATCACTGTAGTCGATTAATCACTGTAGTCGATTAATCACACGCCATGTTGAATAAAGTACTTTAATGACTCAAATGTACGTATTAATAAGGATAGCGTACCTGTTGAGTTACTTTGTGTTCATTTGCTGACGGTTTCACCTGCACATGGATGGTCCCTGCCACTACATCAGATGAATGCTGCCAGACATGTATTTCGCGGTATGATAATACTCCTTCGATGGATAATATCTAAAACATCAATGAAAAGGAAATTGTGTCCAACTGGTAGCCATCAGTAAGAACTTACATCAACGTTTACACTTTGAAGTCCTTATATGCCTGTTCCCCTTTTATTCTAATGACTTTGCATTTAGATGTGAACACAGCTTCATATTTGCTCTGCACACAAGTCCTTATTCTTCATAATTTCACAAATTTGTTTGTAAAAATCGTTAACTATAAATGGGTTTGCTATTGCTGACTTTTGTACTTATCATTGCTACCATTTTCATTGACAAATTGTTCCTCTTGACAAATGCATAAAAGCAGCCTTTTCCACCTTTCCCTTCTTAAATGCCTTGCAGTTGTTTCTGAGGGCATATAGCATTACAGGATTGAGAATTTCAGCTCAAATAGTTGCAAATATTTATTTGCAGCAGAGATAATTTGTTGTTTTCGTGTAGACGTTTGTCGTGAATTAGAATCTGATCAATGCCACTGATCATAGCTACTTTTTCATAGATTACATTCAATTTTTCCGTAAAATGATTTAGTTTTCTAAGCCAGTCTCTAAGAAGGCGAGCCAAAGAAAACTTCATTCAATATTGCAATTTATCTCTTATGTATTGGACCTGTCTACAGACAGAATGCAGAGAGGGTTTAAATTTTGAATAAATGTGTACCCCTCTATAAGAAGAGCACTGCATTACACTTTATAGTTCAGAGTTAATATTTGTTAAAGTCCAATCATGCAAGTGTCACTAATAACAGCTTTTGGTGCTATTCTAAACGCATTGTGCACCATGGAATGTACGCATTGCAAGCAGGCAAGTATCACTAAAAACAGCTTTTGGTGCTATTCTAAACACATTGTCCACTATGGAATGTACGCATTCCAAGCATGCAAGTGTCACTAAAAACTGCTTTTGGTGCTATTCAAAACGCATTGTGCATCAGTGAATGTACGCATTCCAAGCATGCAAGTGTCACTAAAAACAGCTTTTGGTGCTATTCAAAACGCATTGTGCATCATTGAATGTACGCATTCCAAGCATGCAAAACATTAGTTTTGATGCCTTAAACAGAAAGGAGACTGCAGTGACGTGCCAGAGTTCAGGGCCTATAACTCTGTGCATGCAAATGTTATCGATCGACGTGGAAAACAAATAAAAACTCACTCAAACCATTTTTTAATCAACAAAGCCCAGCAAATACACGGATCCAGATTTTATCGTCTAAACAGCCTCCAGGCTGCGTGGACCGGAAGTGCAACAAGACACAGCAAAACAAACAAGTGGTAGGTAAGAAACTTTCTTGCTTTAACAGCAAGTCGATGGACTCGAATTAATTATTCTACTTGGCTTAGTACACATGGCACGAGCGTACCGTAGGGGAAATTCTGTCAAAAATTGTAGAGCGTTGCCACACAGGGACGACGAAGGACATTATTTTTACAGTGATGTTATAGATTAGCAGAAGTTAGACTCAGGGTAAGTTTTCATAGCATAGATTAAACTGGTTTATTCATGTAAGGGTTGAATTCCTGAAAGGTGTTTCGATTCAAGTAGGCTGTAGAGTAAATTTCAGGACCGCCTCTTTATTTTAGTGGGTGGTTCTTGCGCTATCTCTCTACTATTTCCGGCTTGTTTACAAATTGTTTGTATTCATTTACCTTCTGTTTTGACTGTGAAAGATATCTTATCAAAAACGAGCAACGTAATGCAATGTAATGTTAAATTCTTGCAGTATATTATCGAGGACGAGGAAAGAGGTCCCATATTAGTGTGCATTAGCTGCGACAGCTGGCAACAGTGTAGCTAAAATCTTCGGCTCCATTTTCCAAATCTGGTCCTGGTTGTAGCCAAACACTCCTTTTCCTTGACATTAGCTGGGGTCACACACACCAGAGTGAAACGGATTTTCCGCTTCGGAATCCAAGGTGTCAAATCTGTCTTTGTATTTCAGGTATCCCGGGGCTTGGGGTCACACTGCAAAGTTGACTCACACTTATTGCCTTCCATCAACTATTGATGTAAGTACCTCACAACTACACTTTCATTCTTAGAAATATCTGAGCATGGTAAAGAGGGCAATGACTCTTGATATAAATTAAAATTTCTAGGCTCTCTAATAGTTTGGAAAAATTATGGCTGTCACTTTCATTTACCCTCCAGGTACCCGAGCAATTAATCATGCCTACTAATTCACTTTTATTTTTAACAGATTCAATTATGTTAGTTTACAGTGGACCATTGTAGATTTGAAATTATCAAGGGGACATGTTACTGTACATTAGAAAAGAATTTGCATTAGTTAAAATAAAATAGCTGCGAGGAACCGTTTCTTGCTTTAGAGACTAAAAATTATGATGTAGGTTTCCCGAATTCTGTACCAGCAAATGAAAAAATAACAAAGGAATTGATGCTAAAGAAGCAGAGGGATAGAAGGTCTCTTAGAGCAAAATATCCAGGCATTATTGCTGCCAGGGATGTGGTGGAAGCAGCCCATGAGGAATTCCTAAAGAGTAGTAAGCCAGAGTATGAATGAGAGTGTAGGCTAGCCCTGCAGCAACTTTATGAGAACTATGGCAAGCTGGAGGAAGAAGGTTTGGTAACAAAGATAGGCAAAATTGAGTAGGCGTTTAATCTCATTCATTTGTGTTTTTAATTTACCAACATCTAAAATGGCAGATGAATCACGCCTTTGTTGTGGGACCCTGGTCCCAATGGCCTGAATTCAATTTCGTGAAGGGAATGCTTAAGGACCAAGTGACGAATACTGTTTAACGATTTGTTAACTCCACTCCAACTGATTCAAATTCTAATTCCAACTGCTACGCTGTGCTAATTACATTCACTTTATAAGTTGCTCATAGGGAGCTGATAACACAACACCTTTAATTGGTAGGAAAGTATAAACCACTCGGCAAGTAAAGACGACGTAAAACTGCCATTTTTGGACGCTTTTTGGTAAAATCACTTTTGTATGAAATTTTTACGTACGCTTTGTCATCTGATCGATTTACATGGCCAAACCATTGCAGCCTCCTTTTTCTGATCACATCTATTATTGTTTTATCGATATTCAGCAGTTGCATAATTCTCTCATTTCTGTATCGATCTCGAAGGGAGACACCGAGAATGCTCCTCAGACATGTCATTTCAAAGGCGAGTAACCTGCGCTCATCATCTGCGCGAAGAGTCCATGTCTTACTGGCGTATATTGCAATAGGCACAATCAAGGAACGATACATGCGGACTTTCAATTGAAGAAATGCGCTGTACAGAACCACAGTGACATAACAAGACTGTATTTCAAAGAGAGGAGACGATTGAAAAGTAATCAATTAGTGTTGACGATTAGCCTCTCAACTAAAAATGCTTTTCTTGGTTTAAAATTGTTCTTGGTATAAAAGCTCTCAAAAATTTCCCTATAAAAGTGAAGCCTTAGTCTCCACTCCGAATACATTCTTGTTACGTCATCGCATACTTTTAAAATTAAAATTCTTCTTTGTTTCTTATTTCTGTTTCTAAGCTCATCGCATGATATTTGCTCTATTCCCTTCCTCGCAGTTGATAATAAGTTGTACCTCGCTCCTCGTCGTAATTCACGAGTGACTATACAGCAGCCTTAGTTACTGACCAAACGCAAAGGAGTAATACTTCAGTCAACACACGTATTAATTGCTAGCAAACTGATAGTGTAGGCCCTTTTTTCTCTTTCTATGCCCGTACGGCATATTTAGCTTTTGCAAAACATAGACCTTAAGTAACATCCACAGCAACAAGAAGCCATATTACAAACGAAGCAATTACTTACCAGAAACATAAATTAACCGGCGGACTATTTCAATTACTTGATTGGCGCTATTAAAATATCCATTTTAGGCCTAAGGCGAAGAAAGTATATCTTTAACGTTGTTCTGCAGCGGGTTTTCTGCCTTTCCATGTTAGACTTCGTAAAATTTCAGACAAATCTTTCCAGAGAAATCAGGTGATCAGCTTTCAAAACATAAGTCGAGATGACTGATGGGGTTGTCACCTGACAGTGCTACACAATGAAGAAAATAAGCCAATTTTGTTATATGAAATTACAAGTGCCATATTTATGATAACATAAGTCAAGAGGTGGAGGTAAAGTAACTGTTTGACATTGGCAAACAATGTAGCTTCCCGTTTCCAGCCATACTAATTAGCAAGTACCGGGAAGTTGAACAGCATTTTAGTCACTAGGGCACTTATTGTTAACAGAATTTCTTTGCTTGTAAGGTGAACGGGTGTAAATGAATATTGTTGAAATTATTATCACGATATAACGCATTATACCAAAACTGCTATTCAACTTATGCCATTTTGTGTCTCGGGGTCAAGCCTTTGCCAGTATTGATTGAGTATTCATATTGCGACTGGTTGCACAAAGTGTGCGAGTAAGATATGAAAGGCTTGCCTCAATATTGTTGAAGAGGAAATTTTAAATGCGATCAACTTAACTTTTGAATTAATAGCTCACCGCCGATACTATTACTACTACTACTTGCCGGGGCATCACGACTCATAATATCACCCAAGGGCAGAAGTCGTAAAACCTATCAGCGAAAGTGACAAATAACGAGAATTAGGGTTGGGGTTTGAATGGTGGTTGGTCGGTGGTTGTTCGGTAGTTGGTCGGTAGTTGGTCGGTGTTCGGTCGATATTTCGTCGGTTAGTTACCCCTTCCTAATAGATCATACGCTTGACTTATTCTTTGCACGAGATAGGCTTGCCTTTTTCCGCCGGAGACAAGCAAGCATATATCAATGGCCTGCGGTTGGTTTGGAGCAAATCAATTGCGTGCGAAAGGTCCGGCGTAGTGCTGGCCCTTTTTCAAGTATTCTATCGTAGTCAGCTGGGTTAAGTATAAGTCCAAACAAAAGGTCATCCACTGCTGAGCCTTGAGGAACCTCTGACACAAGCCACTTAAAGACAAACGACAAGAACAAAATTGAATTCAAACATATATAGAAGCACGGGCATTGAAAATTAGATAGAAAACTATAAGAAAGGCGTACAACCTCATTTGTAAGCAAATGCTAGAACAAAAGTTTTGAAGTTAAAATTTCGACTTTTACCCAGAGTTACAATGTCTTTCAGAAGAAAACAAGTTACTTTTGTAAATCTTAATTTTTACACTGTCGCTTAAGGACATTTTCAGACAACGTGACCACCCAATCAGATTATCTTTACTCAGAATGATAAAACCAAAATGACCTCATTCATATACATCCCGTCCATCCATAGGCGGATCTAGTAATCTAGTGTAGGGAGAGTAACGGACGACTTCAACGTGGTAATTTTAACACTCTACAAGGAGGAATAAATGGATTTTCATGTGCCAATACTCTTTCAGTCGCACACATCCACATTATTACTGTCGCTTAAGGACATTTTCAGACAACGTGACCACCCAATCAGATTATCTTTACTCAGAATGATAAAACCAAAATGTCTCCCTTTACTTATTAGTTAGCTTGTTTGGTGGTTCTTCTGTTTATTTAGGGTAGTTTCAATGTCGGAACCACTGCTCATCAGGGGTCTTTGAGTGAGAGACTGCGAGCGAAAACTTGATTGTGCCTACCTCATGGTTTGCTTCTCTGCCCGGTAGCCTAAATTGAGAGGCGTTGCCCTTGGATGCCCCAGTCTCCCTTTACTTATTAGTTAGCTTGTTTGGTGGTTCTTCTGTTTATTTAGGGTAGTTTCAATGTCGGAACCACTGCTCATCAGGGGTCTTTGAGTGAGAGACTGCGAGCGAAAACTTGATTGAAACAGCTTTTGGTGCTATTCTAAACGCATTGTGCACGATGGAATGTACGCATTCCAAGCATGCAAGTGTCACTAAACGAGCTTTTTGTGCTATTCTAAACGCATTGTGCACCATGGAATGTACGCATTCCAAACATGCAAGTGTCACTTAAAACAGCTTTTGGTGCTAGTCTAAACGCATTGTACACCATGGAATGTACGCATTCCAAGCATGCAAGTGTCACTAAAACCAGCTTTTTATGCTATTCTAAACGCATTGTGCACCATGGAATGTACGCATTCCAAGCATGCAAGTGTCACTAAAAACATCTTTTGTGCGCGAAAGATGAAGCTGCGAAGCTCTGACCGCGAGAGCAGTGTTTTCTTCATTAAGCCTTTAATAGTTACTAATCACAAGTATTCAACTCTCACAATTTCTTGCTTTGCCTACAACTGCAATAATTGTTGGGTACCAAACTCTAAAGATGAAAGGAGAAGGGGCAAAGCAATTTCGTTTCATGGGTAAGTCTGTAGCAGCTAACTGGTACATGCTAAAGGCTAGTGCTGTCGATTTATGAAACTGCTACTTACGGTTACTGTTACCATAATTTTATTTCAAAAGTTTTATTTCAAGGTTGACAAAATTACTAGAGAGTCTTGCTGTTTTAATGTTGAACTTGGAACAGCTGGTGATAAAGACATCGGTGGTCATGCATTGTATCGGCTGTTAATATCTTGACTGACATTTTGCAATGATAAGACGGAAATAGTATGGAGAGAAGTAGAAACTCTCAGATTACTACCTCCGTATGTTCAAAATCTCAAATAAATCGCATGATTAATCGTGCGATTTTTGTTCTAATTGATTCTGAGAATTGCTACCAGAAATAGAGAAGCCGTACAACCCTAAACCGGCCCACAGACGCTCAATGAAAATTGACAACCACGAGGACAGACTTTTATTGATGATTAACTTCTGCACTCCTAACAATTTCTTAGTGGTACATTCCAAGTTCGAAATGGTTGGCCACTCAACTGAATCCAAACCTATGGTTTGTTTCCCCCTACTTCTAGCATTATGGCTTATTGTCTTCTTTTGCATATAAAGTTTTGGTAATTAAACATACTAAGACCTCTATAATTTTAGGATTATGCTGTGCTCTTTTTTGCTCAGAGAAGACAGCATTAATATACAAGTTACGTACAGCCCACGTAGAGAGCAGGACGTTAGAGTCCATTAGGAGTGTATTTGATTTTGTAGCATCAGTGAGGTGCTTTGAACGTCTTCCAGAGGATAGCAGGTATCTTGTCTGGCCCGAGAGTATTTTTCATTGGTTTCTTAAAGACATATTTCACCTCTGCTCTTGTAAAATGGCCTGTTGATATATTTAAGGTTTGACTGACTCGAACTTTTGGAAGCGAAATATTATCTACCCAGGAGGTTTTTAAAATGAGAGTGCCAGTTAGAAAGTCGTTGTTCTCGGCTGCCATCTTTGACTGAAGGTGGGGGTTGTGAGCCTTTTGCCGCTAGTTGGTTTATGGTCTTCCAGGCTGCAGAGTGCTGTTGATTGATATGAAGATGAGAAATTTTGGCTATTTCTCCCTAGCTGTGACTTAATCTCATTCAAAAACTACCATTTGCATTGCATTTGAAATTGACATGTAGTAAATCAAAAGTTTTCAAGAGACAGTGAATTACTTTGCATATCGAATGCCACCGATACTTGGCCTTGAAGGAGCACAGGATGCCTTTGTAAACAAAATTTCATCTCCCCAATATTGTTTGATTGATTTCTGTAACCGTATCACTTATTTGAACTTTATATTCTTTAAGCAACGTAGTTTCCTGCCCTTACTGATATCAAAGGGGAACTTTTTCTCCAAGCGATTTCACGACAGCTTAACCACTCCCTCGAAAAGCCATCTCTTTGCTATTTCAAAAACATCAAAGCATCTTTGGTGTCACACTGCCATTGTCTTGAAATACTTTACTTTAAAGAGAGGAGGCGAGCACTAATGTCACAGTACGCTTAAGACCATTTGTCTGACTGAAAGACTGTCACGAAATTATGAAGAATTTGGGAGAGGTTGCAAAGCCGGAGGAGTCATCATTAGCAGTTAAGTGACGTACGGTAAAATCTCTTCCAGATATGGCCTTTTTTTCTTGCGAATTGATAAGTATTCAAATGAATGAACTGTCACTATTTCTGAGGCAACAAAGTAGCACTCTATAGGTCCGATGCGCATACCTCTCGTAAATAATTGTTGAAGTCAATCGTGGCGTTTTTTCCTATCCCAAGTTCTTCCTTTTACAAATGTTATTTTTGTGTATCCTTTCGACCAGCAATATATAAACAAAAGAACATCTCTATAAGCCAGTTTTGAGCCCTCCAACCAAGTATCTTTTAGCAAAGGAAATTCCGTTCGACAGTCAAGAGAGCGGCACCTCCATCTGTTGCCTTTATCTCTCAATTGAAGTGTCATATCATGACCGTTTGCACAAACTCTTGGATTGTGTAGAATTCCTCTTTGTTGCAAAAAGGCGACACCCTCATGACACCACGGAAACAGTCCCACTTTTCGAACGTTCCACTAACGAAAGATCGGCAATGTTATCAGTTAAAATGACTTCAATTTGGGCTTTGCAATTTCAGAGTTCATTGGCAACCGTTGCTAGGTGTTATTTAATACTCCAATTGAGTACTAAAGTGTGACGTCACGATTTAATGAATATATGAAATTTGATAACATTTTTGACTCGTTGCATTTTTCGTGTTAACATAGACAACCTGTCCAAATTTGAGAACTATGCCTTGAACAATCGTTGAGATACGCACTTTCAAACTTTAAATCATGCCTATCAAATTCGCATTGTAGGCGAAGAAATCCAAAATTGAGGCCTCCTCTTTTTAAAATTTCTCCTCTGATTTTTGGACTCATTTTTAATACGACGCTGCAACTTTTTCCTTTTTCAATAATAGTCACCACTTCCAAGGTTTCTCCAGCAATAACAAGTTTTCCCATATCTGGGTTACTATGTTCTATAAATTCTTTGCACTCTGATTTATTTTTGATTACGGGAGCACCGTTCACAAGCATTCTTTGCAGGCGTTTTTTTAATTCCCTCGAAGTATATTTTAGTGCTACTGAATTTTTGTTGAAAGCACAAAGAGCATTGTTTGTGTTGTTTGAACGAAAGAATGGAAGAGCAGAAGTTGAGCGTCTTAACAGTATCAGAGTTAAAAGAAGCAGAGAAATGTGTCATAAAAGCAGTACAGGATGAATGCTTTGAATCAAGTGGTAAGTCGGTTTGTGCCAATCTAGTAAAGTTAAAATCCTTTTTTGATGATGGTATTTTGCGTGTTGGTGGTAGGTTGAATCGTTCACTATTACCATATAATTTCAATCACCCTATGATATTTCCATCAAAGCATGTAGTTACAAAGTTGTTGATACAACACAGCCATGAACGTAGTGGCCATGCAGGTTCACAACATCATATGTAAGACACCCAACAAAATATACACAATGACTACGGATATGTAAAGACTAATTGAGAGGAAGTGTCACTACTACAGCTGGAATCCAAAGTCTCTACAGCAACAACAACGTTATAGCCACTGCAGTCACACACAATTTTGCAACCTAAGCATTCCTTCTGTACTTAAGTTAATTTAGGTTGTCTCATCTGTATCTTTAATTCAGGCCTCAAATATGCTGCTGATGTGAAGTATAGAGCAGAGAACTGTGGGCGTTTGCAATAAAAATGTTACGGCCGCGGTGAGTGCTCAGTTCACGTTCCATTGCAACTGTTAATGTTCCATTTTCATAGCCCATAGAGACTTTGATTACATTAAGGCACCCAGTTAAGCGTTCATAATAGTAAGCATAGAATAGATGATATCAGAATTGTTGTGGAAGATCTATGAAACGCCGTCATATGTGTATATGCAAGGGTTTGTAATACTCATTCAACCTCATTTCATGTGAATAAAAACACTTTTGCATTTCTTTTGCATTTCTGTCGAAACAGAGATATCACTACTTTTCCCTTCGTTTCAGGAGTCCATCAATCCCATTATGTGTTCTTACAAGCTTGTCAAAGTGAGTTTTGACGTCTGGGGCCTCCATACTGCAGCCCCCGCAATTAGATATAAAACGCCGCAGTGAAGGCAAGGCACCGCGGAAATTACCGCGACAGTTTTTCCACGGCAGATAAAAAATTTCAACTTACATGACGCTGTAAGCAATCGCATCCCTTGAAAATGCCAGCCTCCTATGTAATTTTATTACTTTGGTATTGAAGTAGACATGCCTACTTTCTCACAATGCTAATGTATCTATGTCTCTGCCTACCTGATTTCCTTTAATTTTGCCCCCCTCC
The DNA here is from genome assembly GCA_010016025.2 of Alatinidae sp. Z8VKAUB7J3. Classification (NCBI taxonomy): domain Eukaryota; kingdom Metazoa; phylum Cnidaria; class Cubozoa; order Carybdeida; family Alatinidae; species Alatinidae sp. Z8VKAUB7J3. Next base: position 58,813,435 of record JAAAKM020721499.1, read on the forward strand.
TGAACCTTAAAAATTGATTTTTACTCCCTTTAATTTCCCGCCCCCCCGTTCTGCTGACCCTTTGATTGAGAGACTGCCAAGTTTCACTCATCCGTCAATTCTCACGGGGTTGGTGAAATGAGTACCAGCTATGCTGGGAGAAGTGTTTAAAACGCGTCTTGGGATAGGTGTGGCACCCACCCAAATCATTGTAGTGTTAAAGGTGAGGAAAGAGAAGCGTTTGACTGTGGTCGACCATCTTTTTACCTTCTTCCAGATGTTGTATGTTAGCGTTCTTGCATTAAAGCACAACTTTCAGAACATTGTTACTGAATACGAGCAAAATTCCGAATAGAGCTTTCTTTATACCATAGATCGTGCTTCATCAAACAATCGGAGAGGGTACCCTGTACCCACTTAAAAAAGGCATCTTCACAAGACCCGGTCCAATTCATTATATTTCTGGTCAAAGGAAGACCACAAAGATGTGATTCAAAACAATTAATTTCTCCATATAACAATCGCTTCTGCCACCTTGCTTTTCCGGAGATGAAGATAGTGTCTCTCAAGGTATAAGGAATTAGCCTTAGGGAATAGTCCTACATTTTGACATTTTGTGAATAGAACCTTGCTTTTAAAATATCCAATCAGCTTGCATTTGCTTCCCGCCATGTACTTAGACTTCTTTTGAAGGGTCTAGAGTCCGGGCAGGAAGAGCAGTACAGCATGATGTTAAGCCCAACACTGGTGCCACTGTCAATACACTCTAGTTTTCTATACAATATGCATCATACACTATTTTGTGCTCTTATCTCAGCACTCACTCGCTTTCGTGATGTAAAGGGAGCATTCCCAGACAGACTCCAAGGGTTCTGATAAAGCATGCGTCAAACACTTCTTTTTTCATAAGGTAGAGCAGTATGAACGATTTTGTAAATACAAGAGAGCAAATCTTGTAAATACAAGGTATGAAGATCCTGAGCCATTTTCATGATCAATCTAAAAGGTGTTTTGTTATTGCTATCAATTGAAAGAGTGGTAACTTACTTGCTAGATTTTAGACAAATATATATGTAGAGCAAGGGATAAAACAGGGACAATATTTATCGATCCTTTTCTTCGATTTTTCCAGTTTGACATAAGAAAATCAATGAAGCAAGATATTAGCTGTTACACCCCCTAGTACCCCTTGTCTTAATTAAAACCCCTTTATAATCTCAAGTACCCCCTAAGGGGGTCCCGGATCCCCGTTTAGAATCTGCTCTAGAACATTCTTTCTTGTAATGCCCCAGATATTTCGATTTTCTTTCTCGGGTGTGATTAATCAACTCTCACTCTAGGTGCCTGTTATTAGTATTCTCTAAGTATTGTTTTTACCTACAAATAAAGGTAATGTATCTATAATTAAGCAAATGGAAATTATCAGAAAAACATATCAAGTTAAAGGGCAAGTGATACCATGTGGTAAGACAATAGGAAAAAAGTACCACCGCGGATAAGGCGAGGTTCAATTATCATTCTCGCCCGCCACATGCGAAGAAAATTTGAAATTCTGATTGCGATTTTATCACTGTTGTGCTCCTTCGTTACTTTAAAAATAAAACTTCGCTATCATTGATCCTGTCTAAGGTGAAGAACAACGCGGAAGACAACATGTGCGCAATACGCTGATAAGGCATATTTGACATAGTTTGTATACACCAGATGCGTACATTCCATGGTGCACTAAGCGTTGAAAACAGGCTTATAAGGTATATTTGACATAGTTTGCTTACACTAGATGTGTAAATTCCATTGTGCACAAAGGGATCAAAATAAGCTTATAAGGCATATTTGACATAGTTTGCATACACTAGATGCGTACATTACATGGTGCAATAAGCGTTCAAAATACGCTGATTAGGCATATTTGACATAGTTTGCATACACTAGATGTGTACATTCCACGGCGCACAAAGCGTTCAAAATACGCTGATAAACCTCATTTTGACTATGCTTGCAGTGCATGGTACCCAGCATTAAATATGAGATTGAAAACAAAAATCCAAACTGCCCTGCATTCGGTTTTGCCTAAAATTAACAGAGTTAACATAGCATTTAAAGACATTAAGGATACAAATCGGCTGCCGATAACGGAAAGGGTTGAGCAGTGCATTGCGACAGCTATTTTCAAATTCTTTAGAAATTCGGGCCCTTTATATACGTCAAAAATGTTTCTCTTGGTAAGCCAGAGCAGAATTACACGTATCTCTAATAGTAAGTTACATGTCCCTTCTCGAAAAAGTATCCAAAGTAGAAAAAGACACACCAACCTTGCTATGGCGTGGATAGATTATAAGAAGGCGTACGATTTTGTCCCCCATAGTTGGATCAAAGAATGCCTGGAATTGTTTGGTATTGCCGAAAATGTGAGGAATTTTCCGTGGAAAAGTATGGAACAATGGAAACTTTCACTTACTTCGAATAGTGAAGACCTAGGGGATGTTGAATTAAACATAGGAATTTTTCAAGGAGATAGTTTATCGCCTTTGCCCTTTGTGCTGAGTATGATACCGATGTCACTCATTCTCAGGAAAGTTAATGCAGGGTATGAGTGGGGAAAGAAAGAGTTAGAGACATTACTCACATTAAGCTGCCCTGGGATAGGCTGTTGGTGTCTTGATTACAATTATAGAAGTAACAATAAATACAAACAGCTAAATTCAATCTAGAAATTTTTTAAGATTTCACAATTTTTGTATATATCACATGTAACATAATGCAAACTGGAAATGAAAATGTAGCTAATCACAATTCATATAGGGTAATGGTAAAATATTTATTTAACCTTGTTGCTACGAACTACAATATTAAAAGTTGTTGGGACTGATGTCAACATAATGATGCAGATATTGATTCTAGCCATATCCATGGTTTATTTTATATCCATAAGGGAAACATATACAGTTATCACAATTACAGTCATTTATGAATGAAGAGGGTGTAGGGCTGTTTTTGTTATCATAAAGCGGGGGCTGATGGATATCATACAATTCATCACTCTTCAGTTAATCGATTTGAGGTTACACATTCCCGCTAATTACTCTAAAACATATTTGTGCATATTTTTGAGCCAGTATTTTAATATAAAATCAAGCGCACAAGGAAAATAATTACATCCTTGCGAAAGCTACCCTGTGCGTATTCAATTTAGTAATATATTTTTTTGCTTATATTTCCTTCTTGCAGTTTTGTATTTTAAGGGTCAGGAATTGCTAATTTGCTAAGGACAACCATTGGTGTTTAAGTTTTACAATGAAATAACCCCTTGCACAGTCATGATAATAAGGCACTGTCATGATTTTATGGCGGTAGATATTGTTTACGTAAGACGTAGGGGGGTGGGGGGGGCGGGGTGCTTTGGCAATCTGTGATAAAACGAGAATGGTGGGTGTTGTTAAAAAAAGCTTCCTCTTGCAAATAATCTATCATATATTTATTATCAAAAAAGATGACTTAATTCTGATGATGAAGGAGTCTCCTTTCCTTTAGATCAAGGTAAAAGTATGTTTTATATCCGCACCAACTGCATCTTGATTTGTTGCATTTGTGGCAGTCACCTGGTTGATTCCCTCTTTTGGTATTTCCTGACCAGTACTTGTTTTTAATTAAAATATCTTTGAGTGGGTGGGCTGGCGATATGCTACAAGCGGTCTTTCATGGAATATCTGTTTAAGGCGTTCTTTGGCTGTTAGGAGAATACATCTTTGATTGATGGCTTCCCTCATGTCAGGACCGGCTAGGATATATGTTATGACTAGAGGTATTCTTGAGTCTGATGATATTTGACGGTGCTTCTTCTTGTGTGAGGTCCAAGACTTTATTCATCTCCTGTGTTCATGTGCTTGCAAATTTTCTAGATCTAATTAAAAGGGCTTACTCTGAATTCCATTGATGTTAATGTGTTTCATATACTTTGCCATTCACTTGTATCTTCCTTATGTAATCTTGATTTCAGTATAAACTAATGCTTTCCTTGTAACTATTCAAGTTGACAGTGTAATTTCTGAGCTCTTAAATACTGATGTCATATACCTTGTTAACATAAGGAACAATTTATCACAGAAGGCAGCTTCCCAGAAAAGAAAATATGTAATACCCTTTAGCTTACTCATAAAATGTTCATGGATGATGTACCTACACCAGTCATAGTCAAAGTAACCCTTTAATTGTTTTCATTGTGGAAAAATATGGTGCTTTACCACAAACTGCCGATTGCGTTCGTCTATTGTAGAACAATATTTGAGGTTCAGCGTCCATAGCAGAGGAGCAAGAGGAGATGCTTCAACAAACAGTATAATTAGTTAACTGCTACTTGAACGAATATATACAACAAAGATTTTTGGCTTGCCGATTTGGCAACGAATGCACCACAAGGTTATTCTTTGTGATTGCTTTGAACTGGACCAACCGGAGAAAGTGATGTTAGGTGAAGGAAGAAATGTCAAATTAATCGGAAAAGGAAAATGTTCAAATAGCGTAACTTTGCTCAATGGCACTATTGAAATGCTCACATTCTAGCGTGCAGAGTGCATTCCCAATATGTTCAAATAGTGTAACTACGCTCAATGGCACTATTGAATTGCTCACATTCCATCGTGCAGAACGCATTCACAATATCCTCACATAGTGTAACTACGCTCAATGGCACAAATGAAATGCTCACATTCCAGTGTGGAGAACGCATTCCAAATATCTTCAAATACTGTAACTACGCTCAATGGCACTATTGAAATGCTCACATTCCATCGTGCAGAACGCATTCCCAATATGTTCAAATAGTTCTAGTCATTACCAGTAAATCACCAATGAAACCATGGGTTGTATCACGTAAGGAGGCACTGGAAAAAACATGGCAAAGGAGGCCGGTGAGAAGGATACTGGAAAAAAGAAGGACTAAAAAAAAGGGGCCGAAATGCCTAAAAACGGAAAGACTCACCACCAAGTAAAAAGACAATCTTAAAGCAATGTCATGATCTGGGATCGAAGTCAGAGTTTGCACAGATTATACGGTGGATTAACGTAACGCAACTGGTTATCATCAAGACAGCGGTAAGAACAATGTAAGGTCATGGAAAGTTCATTTACACAAATATACTTACGTTCTCAAAAACACGGTGCTAAAATTTTGGACAAATGTAAGTTTTCCTCCAAAACGTTTAAGAAATGTGTAAATTGCTCAGAACGCATGCCGTAGCACAAGCATATTTGTTTCAGTTTTTACTTGGTTTCTGCCGTCCTTCTCGGGGCAGAACAGTGTTATGACAAATACTCTCCGACGAGTGAAGTTTCCAAATTTGGCGGTTGGGATCACCGGGGTTGAGTCTTTGTTTAACTTAATTAAAGTCCTCGATTGTAGGGCAATGTATTTCTATGATATAGGCATCAATCTGTTTGTCTGTCTGCATGAATTTAGCCGACGGCTTTCAAATCTGATATCAAGGAATGCCATTTGTCTAAAACGTGAGGCGGAAGAGTATCATCCCATGCGACGTGGGCGTTTACAACGTGTCAAGGATGATTGACCTTGTTATCAGAATGAGTGATTGGCGTATAAACGAATAAATCTAACAACACCCAGTATTTTCACCAAGTCTGTTTGTTCTGATGGCATTGTTGTCTTGGAGAATGTTTGGTCACCATCTAAAATTGACGGTCCCATGAGGGAATGACTCAGATTAGTGTCACTTTCTCTTTCTAAAATTTCCGCAATAACCTTAGGGCAATTAGAATGATGTTCATCCCATCTAACATCGTCAACTTGCTCTTTTACCATGGACGTAGACTCACGATGAAAAAGATCTCTCGCCTCCTTTGCTATGAAGTATTCCTGAATTGGACTTTTGAATTTCTCCAGGCAGTCCTTGTATGAGCTCCTGTGGCCTTCGATATTCCTGAGTAATTTCTGTCTCTCAATGAACCGCTGCTTATACTTTCTGAAAGTCTTAGGGGTCTTCAAATCCTGAGGTGACCAAATAATTTTGTTTTCATTTTCATTGAAGCAAGATAAATCGATGTTATATCTTCTGAGCATGGTAAGATATTCTTTAGCTGATGCCAGCATAAGGTATGATAAATTGAAAGCAGTTGCTGATGCAGCTGTAGATAGTAAGGAAACGTTAGATCAGTCAGTTGCCGAGCTTTCGGCTCAAAACGCAGTTCTGGAAGAAAATTTAAAAGATGCGCAAGAGGGCATGGAAATTGCGAAACAAGATCAAAATATTGAAGTCGATACATTGAAACAACAGCTGCATGATAAAGACCTAGAACTTAGCTCTCTTATGTCAACAGTAAAGGATCACGAAAATGAGGCAATTGAAAAGGAGGCTAAATTAACAGAGCTGGAAGAGGAGATTAAGAATTGAAATGCGTGATGTGTAAAAGCATGGAATAAGTGAGTCGGGTTCACGCATGTTACAACCAAGTGTTAAATTCTAAAAATCAAATGAATAAAAACTACATATTGTGGCTTCCGTGCAGATGAAGCACCGACCGACTCAAAATCCTTACATTTCTCTTTTCAAATAATTTTAAACATGATCATCATTGCCATTTGTTTCATGGTTTACATGGTAGCCAAATAAAAAATCCTCAGCTTAACCAAAGTTCTCTTAATTCATCCCATGGCTCCTGGTACGATACCCTGTGACTGCTGTCTGCAAATATTTGGAATAGTTCGTCAGGTAGGGAAGGAGGATGGAAGATTAAAATGGTCACATTGAATGCTGAAATTGTAGCCATTTTTAGGTGCAAATTGTGTTATGAAAGTTTAACATCAGCTGCTATTTCTCACTCATTCTCGTGTGGCCCGTGTTTTATTTAACTGGAACTTAGCAAGCCTACAGAGATGATCCAATACGCTTCTAAACCCAAAACCGAAACGACATGACTCTTACGTTTAGGTAGGGAAAGAGGAGGGGAGGTTTAAAGGGTCAGTTTGAAGGTGCATTGAAAGCTGAAATTGTAGCCATTTTTAGGGCAAGTGCAAATTCTGTTACTCCCTCGACAGGGAAGACACGAATGTATTGTAAGGTTGTGATTTTTTCTTGTAAATTTTAAATCGTTAATTCAGCATAAATAGGGTCTGTAACTACAATTGCACAGTATCTGACGAAGAGTTGATCGAAACGTTACTACACGTTTGTTTATTTCTTGTGAATCTATATATATATATATATATATATATATATATATAAACTAAAAAATGCCTAGAGGCCAGCTCACAAGCTTTCGGTTTTTTCAAGTGTACAGTTGAAGGAACCGTTACCAATATTTATAAAAGACTAAATACAATAAAATTCCTAAAAAATTCTTTCAAATCCTTGCTTTTCGATGATACTTCGCAACTTTCAATGGGCTTTGGGCAAAAGGAGCCGGATTCCAGTCCTTCCTTGATAAAGTCCGATGGCGAAGAGAGGCCGGTCTCTAATTGCTTTAAGCTTGGTGTCGACGTCTACCGGTGGATGAGTGGGAGCTTATGTGGCAACATCAGAAATAGAGTATGTTAAGATCGGCGTTCGCCTATCTCAGTTGGTAGAACACACGCTACAAGTGCATGGGTCACGGGTTCGAATCCTGGTGACGACATATTTTCTATTTCTTCAGAATCTTCAAAAATCAAAACCTAGTGTGAGCAGCTTTACAGGAATGGAGGGTCCTGGGGGTTCATGCCCTCCCAGTGGTTGATAGGTGTCAGATGAGGCTGCGAGTGGGACTGACAGCTGGAAGGAAAAGGCAGGCTAAAGATTATTTACTCAAAACTTTAACTAGTAATTCGTCCCCAGATGCCTAAACTTTCATTTCAAACGGGCTTCTCGCTTTCAGCCAAATAATTGTGAAAGTATTCTTTTGTTTTACAAAGTATGTTAGAGATTTTTTAGGAATTTTATTGTATTTAGTCTTTTATAAATATTGGTAACGGTTCCTTCAACTGTACACTTGAATTATGGGCAGTGGTCTCTTATTCAAGTTCTAATGACTTTCCGGTGCCACATCTCCTTGTGTGCCGTTGTTTTTCGTAATTTCATCTCTTTCTAAATTCCTCTTCTTCCAGACTTTCCATGTCTAAATAGTCGCACGAGAGAGAGGATATGATACAGGATCAGATTCTAGAGAAAAAGTGGTAACTCAACCTCCAACATGTATTTTAAGAAGGAAATTCAGGCAAGGCTTGCAATTTCCGTAACTCCTAAATACAACTGGGTACTCAAAATCCCTTGGTGTTTCCTTGGTAGGAAATGCCTTCGAGAAACATTATTCGCTCCCCTGCAAGCGGTGAATACAAACACTTTGACTACAGTAGCCTCTGCTAGCTATGCGACTCAAGTGGATCGTGAATTAAGATGTTGACGTTGACAGTCATCGTCCACCCGATCTAATGCTTCTTGTTGTGTGCTGCGGAGCATACTCTTCTCTCAGGCAACCACTTGTAGCGAGTAAAAAGTGAGCTCTGAGAGAGGAAGTCCTCGATGATACATAATCGCAGGACCGGTAAGGACCGGCGAGAACCGACCTCTCGCCTTTTTGATTGCGATGGAGAACTGATACTATTAAAACATACCATCACAAGTGAAACTTTCAACGTCAACTTTGAAATACCGCTTACAACTGGAAGAAACAACCATCATCATTTCATAATCATCACTCTTATCAATAGCATCAGCACGATAATAACAATAATAATCATCACCATCATCATCATCATCGTTTATGTACGGCGAAATTTTCAATTTGAAGAAAGCTGTACTTTTTTCATGACTTGATTACTCTGTACTGTTAATACGAAAATACTAGAAACAGTACCAGAAACGAGGTGAGCATTCCAAAATGTGTTTCAACGTTAATAGTTTCTTTAAAATCAATTCCAAACGAATAAAGAAAAGTGGTAATCCTGCCAGCTGTATCCCATAACCTGAGCTGAAATGGAAATCAGAGTAAACAACAACAGTATGAAGAACAGAAAACATTTCCTAACGCATTTATGCTCAAACTATGTGTTGGGGGAAAGGAGCATGTGCTTGTGACCACCCCTGGTTGTACCCTTCTATTCAATTATGGCCTCAGTTACACAGTACTACAAAGCTTTTGATATTGGATAGCTAGTGATATAAGATGGGCCTTTCAGTTACACGGTACTCATGGAATCCTACACACATGTGGTACCCAAGTTGCTCATGTTGTGCCTTTCACCTACACAATAACTTTGCGAACAATTGCAACCACTGGTCTACGTATGTGACTGTCGCTAACGGTTTCGTGTACATAAAAGTCGTTCTCTGAAAGAGTGAAACTGGCTACACTAATCTGGCAAGACTTTACATTTGCTTAGTATAGTGTTTTCCTATATTTCAATATACAAACACCACCCTTTGATCATTGCAGCTGATTTACAAATTACATGAATTGTCTTTTGAGAGATTGCCCAAGTTCGATTATCGAAAAATAACACTTCGTAGCACAAAAACAAGTTTGATCTTCCTCAAGAATCAGCATACGGAGCGTTATTAACATATATTTAAAGGATGAGATTGCTAAAGTAGGACCGATATCAATGTCAAGTGACCCAGCACATGACTTCCGAAAAGGGTCTCCGCAGCAGAATGTCTAAATATTAGGCATAACACAACGATCAATAAAGCTAATAGACATTACTGATTTCGCTTTGGGAATGAATATTGTAACCAAAATTCAAAGAACATGATTCGGAAAACAGGAACCAGAAGCAGCACAAAGTTAAACAAATGAAGTATCACAGGTAGTTCTCTCTTACTTTATTTCAATACATATGACGTTTGCCGTCGAAAACCGGAGGCGCAAATACTGCAACATTAAGTAGTAATCACGTCGAAACTACTATAAAATAATATATAACAACAAAAAACATAAATTTTGGTGAAAAAGTATATTATGCTTTGGCTGATGATTTGCTCAACCTTAAAGGCTGGCTTTGTCAACATTAACGGTGGTTTAAAAGCTGTGAACTTTGATTTATCATGTTAGGAAATTCGAGTCGAAAGCAAATTTTTTGTAATCAAACTGAAAAGTGGAGTTTGAGAAAGAAAGTTTTGAGTTTCTTCACAGAATCTCAAATGTTGCAGATCTCTCGACGATGCGAAAACAGGATCGGCGAAACCGTAGAAAGCCAGACAGGTCATGCAGGGCGGTGTACGAATGCGGTACACATTACTACCTAAACTCCCTATTATATCTCAATCTTATCAAAACACAACTTGGATGGGTACAAAATGCTATTAAACAATCTAAGTAAATGATTCAATGACGCCCAAGCCCTAGAGGATAGCTACACATGTTAGGTGTTTCAATTTCGGACTCACGACCCAAAACGCAACTAATAACATCCAGTACTGAATTGGGAAGTCGGCCTTGAGAATACACATTGTGAGTGATAGAAGTTATCACAGTGGTAACACTTCTACTTGTCTCCGGACCACATTATAGGACATTAAAAATCTAATTGAATCCTTTTGAAACTTAAAACTATTCCATGAAAAAAACTAGTAATTTAAAACTTGCGCTTAGCATAAGCTCCCTTAAAAATATTTTCAGTTACGAGGATTTCAAGGTGGCTTAGCAGTTCAAATCTATACGCCAAATGGCAATAATATTTCCGGTTAATTAACTAGCGACTTTTAACGGGTTGTCCACTATAAAAAGAGAGAGAATGTGCTGAACACCTGAGAAAGAATCCGTGTTACCGTAATATCCATTGTATTAATATAGTAAAATGTACCAGTCTCAAAACGGGGCCCGAGAAAAAGTCCACTGTATCTCTAGAATCGTCCTGTCTTTTCTTCGAATGATCTTCACAAGAGGTCGGTTTAATCGTACGTTATGGCAATGTCTCTGAGGACCTAGGGCAACCCATAATGTTAATGGTAGGCCCACCACTAGGAGAGAATGTGCCTTCATAAATATCTATTGGATGATATCAATAATCTGTTTGAGAAATATGAATTAACAAAAAATATGTTTTGAGGTTACCATTTCTGAATATACAAAAGGGAAGATCTTCTGATATTGGTTACTACAGCAAACGCTAGCTGCTGGTAGGTGGTGGTATGAAGATTAAGATCCGGAGACTTATTCTTGCATCAGTAAAGATATGTACCACTACGGTCTACTAGTATATTAATATGAATTAAAATGATGTATCTCTAGGCATCTACACTATGGGTAATAAAGATGTGTTTTATGAGATCGTGCATCTTTTACAGTCTCTTGAGCTTTGGGTGGAGGTGAGTTACTTCAGTCTGTAGAAAGATGGCCTAGCAAGCTAAAGGTTTATCGTCTGAACCTGTGTTCTGACGTCTGCTAAAACAACATACCGCCCAGGATACTGGGGAATGATAAAAGGCGGCGAGGAAAGGAACTGGCCACCCCTACCTCACAACGCCGTGGCATTTTCCATTCTAAATTTATCACGGATATGCATACTAACCATTTAACAGGTGAACCAAATAGGATTGATATCTCATATAGGTTCCTTTAGCCCACCAACGTCACGTGCTTTCTTATAGAAAACTGCAAAGTACTTCGCAAAAATGGAACAGACTAACAATAAAGTTCACCCCGTGTACAGTATCAAACCTGGTATTTTTAAAAATTCTTTAACAGAATTTGTCAACTATGCAACTAACGGTTATTTGTCTGTGACTTTAACGATGCCTCCATATTCATTTAACAAGGTCAACAAAATACGCGCGATATGACCCAAAGGCATTTATTATAATTCTGATCATTGCAATGTAAACAGCAGTAGCTATTTCATCTTCTCGGCATATTATCCAGCCATTTTTATCAGGTGCTATTCTCGAATGACAATGATATTTAGGTTAGCAAAGAGCTTCAATGCTTGATGCCAAATTGTAGATCTTGATTTATATTATTAGCTGTGTATGAATTTGCAGCAATTAATGTATATCAGCGTACAATAACCGCAGGCACCCTGCCATCCGGCTGAAAGACGTGGATTACGTTGATGATCTCGCAATTATGGCTGACAACGTACCGAAAATTACCCATCTCTTGCATGCAATTGTACAAGTGCAATACCGAAGATTTAATACCAGTGCCTGTAGTAGATAGATTTGCAGCATTCGTCATACAGCGTTCCCTATCTCTCGCCAGCTTTGAACACTCTGCAGCACTTTGGCCTGTCCAAGCTGCTATCTCACTCAGCCATGTTATTCTTGACCTTCCCGGTCCTCTTTTTCAAGCTACTTTTTCCCACCAGTAAATGTCTCAGTAGTCCTTTTATTTCTACTAGATGTCCAAAGTATCCCAGCTTTCATATCTTGACCTCGTCTTTTAGCCTCAGGCTTTTCTCGACGACGCGTTTCAGCACATCTTTGTGCCCTTCGAGATTATCATATTGTTTCCTCTGATCTTGTTACTGCCGAAATAACGAGTGGAAACTTCCTCGCATTGATGGCATCAATCAAGTATTACGTCGAATCTCTTGATCAGAAAGCTAAGGAGATATATTTACAGGTGATCGAAATAATAGGAAATGTGGACCCTTACGCGATACCAACGCGTGACCGGAAAATAGAAGGAGAGGATTACGCAGATAAAAGCTACCCAGTTATTATTGAACTATCTATTTTGTTCACCAAGTCCATACACTGCTGATGATCTTAAAGGTTACAAGAGTCTTGAGGCTTTTTACACCAAGCTCTAAAATTTACTTTTGAGAAGGAACACAACAACTCACTACCGTTCCTTGATGTTTTGATCGAAATAAATGGCATTAAGTTCCGCACCAGCATGTATAGAAAACCTACTTTTTTCCGGCCAATAAATCTCTCGGAATTCGTTCTGCCCAAAAACATGAAAGATCAACCTCATCAAAACTTTAGTTCATCGCGCTCTCATGATTTGTTCGGATATATAACTAGAATCGGAACACAATTTTCTAAAGCAAACTTTTCTTTCTAATGGCTATCCCGAAGACATCGTTGACAGCACTATTAGATTTAAGGATATTAGTTCTGTTGATTATGTTGTTTGTATTCCATTTCATAATTATGGCGTATTTTGCAATGCAAATGATATTCCTATGACACAATATTACCATATTTAAGGTGCAAGCGGAGGTACATCAGTTGTTGCCTTGAGTTTAAATTAAGATTGATAGCGGTATAAGTTAATAAAATCTCACCTTATAACTCCTGTGATTCTGCCAACGACCCCGCAAATCTTTTAGTTGCTCTAACTGTTTCCGTATTGACCAAGAGTGGTAATAAGAATCGATAAATGAATCCCAACCATTTACGTCTCGCTGAAATGTACTTTGTTAAATCAATATCGAGAAAGTTCTAACACAACGAACATGGTCTGCACAACCTTGGGCGGACTATTAACATTTGTAATCAGGCAGAACTTCAATATTACCGTTTTATTATCAAGTAACTTTCATCACAGCTCTCGTTTAAAAGACAGTTCAATGTCTAAAAGTTGTGTAATGTGCGTAGATGTTCAGTTACAACATGTAAAAACAAAATTTCAGAGAGTTTGATTTAGGCAATAACTTGTTAAACCCGTGCCCCATATGATGGGTTTTACATCTATGACTTAGAATTAGCTAGCCAAATGAATGACACAGAAATTAAAACCTAGACTGTGCCAAAGTGTACACGGACGATTGCTTCCGTATCATAGGAAAGGCCAGGTCTGCATTTCATTTGGCAGTTCAGGAGTCAGTCCACGTAAAAGCAAGAGAACCTTTGCTATGCAGACAAAAAAATTCGTTTTCTCGCTAGGCCTATTCAATTAATATTGTTTCAATGGACGCTGATTGGTCCAAAAACACAAGCCATTCAGACGGTCCAATTTCTGATTGGCTCCTTCGAAATACAGTTGGGTATACTCTTTCATACATTCCATTTCGGTCATTCTGACGTTAGTACTCTGAGGAGTGTCAGACGATCCGATACGTTGTGGTATATTTAGGTGTAACAAGAGTACAGCTGGACAGAGCTGCCAAGGTTGGAGTTCGATTACGCAATAGCCTCAGTGCGGCTTAGGATATGTGTAGATCGTATTTCTATATTAGCACATGCTTCAGTTATCTTTTTTAACCCAGGCTTGTCGGATGCCAGTATGAAGATATTGTATAGTGTGTTTACCGTATTAGAAATTACGGTTGTAAGAAAGTCAGATACTATAGATCTTCGTAGAAATGGACAATACTAGCTATTAATCAGTTAAAAGTAGGTCGTACAACGACGATAACGATGGAACTTTGTCAAAGGTAGCTCTTTAATATGGGCAGACTTCTTTCCCTCATTATTGCCACAAGATCATATGGGCTTGCTTCAATCATGGGCAGTCTCGCCCCTTCACTCTCCACTCCATATCGATGCTTTGGCGACACAGAGAAACATCGAACGCTACCTCCTTTTAGTTGGGTGGAACTTGTTTTAAACTTAGCTGACCTGACAGTGCAAAACATCATGGCAGGAGGGTTAAAACAATCTGACCTTGTCTTTGTGAAATTTGATCAATTGTGTACTTCGCGCCCGACACCCAAACGTGGCACAGTGGAACCGACATATTTGCAAGAATCTAGAGTCAAGAATTTAGAGTCAAAAATCTAGAGCGAAGAATCTAGAGCGAAGAATCTAGAGCCAAGAATGTAGAGCCAAGAATGTAGAGCGAAGAACCTAGAGCCAAGAATGTCGAGCCAAGAATCTAGAGCCAAGAATATAGACTCAGTGCCAAGACTCTAGAGCCAAGAATGTCGAGCCAAGAATCTAGAGCTAAGAATGTAGAGCTAAGAAAGTAGAGCCGAGGATCTAGAGTCAAGAATGAATAGCGAAGAATGTAGAGTCAAAAATCTAGAGCCAAGAACGTAGAACCCAGAATCTAGAGCCACCTATCCAGGGACCGGAGAAGATGGCACATCATGGTCGCCAACGTCATACGACAAGGCACTTAAAGAAGAAGAAAAAATGAGACAAGGGGGAATAAGGGGTCCACCACACAGTTGGGGGATCCAAAAGGCAATAGCGTGTTCCGTCGCTTTTCTTACATCTGAATGTCAAAACCAAACACGAGGAAAGATAAATGTTTATCTATCATTAAATTGAACGAACTTTGTGATGATCCTGCTCACGGCACCAAATTGATGAAGATGACTCGAAATACTAGTCCGTCATGTTCGTAATCGTGAAAACAGTAACTGAATAAACAACAACGAAGTTTCCACAGCATAAAAGTGTAAAGGAAAATGTGATTTTGCTAATACCTCAAAGAATCCTCATGGTAATTGTCAACATATATAGGCTTTTCAAGCAAATGAAAGACATGGCCTTGGATAGATTATTACGAGTCAGCATTTTTTCCATCTGCGTCACCAACCATCTGGGCATTTTACTTCTTGATGATTGCCATGCTACAAAACGGCAGTCTGTAGACATAATTGGAGGCAACAACTAATATTGAAATAAATAGGTGTCTACTGTCTATGTAATATTGACATAATGGAAAAGTTACAAGACATTCAGCGAATGAAAAACGAATGTCATCTTGTCTCTCCTTCGTTGCTCTATGAGAAAGGTTACAAACAAATCTGAAATCAAAAAGGCTGAAAAATCCCCTGAAGGATAATGGAACAAATTAAAACTTCCCCGTGTAAACCCAAATTTTTCACAGAAATGAATATTTTTGGCATTAACGTAACGATTATCAAAGACTTCCTCCCATACATTCAGATATTCATCGATCGACTTGGAAAGTTGTAACAATGTTTAAAATGGGGAAAAGGGGTGAAAATTGCATTTAAAAGATTATGGGTCGGGTCAAAAAGTTACCCTCAAATTGAAGGAAGGTATAATTGGAGACATGACTCTGTATTAAAAACGATCGCTGATTTTCTTCATTCCTGTAATCCTGATCTCGATATCTTTTGCGATATCAAAGGTGACCGTTCACCCTCTATCATATCAGGAGAAGAATTAAGACCTGATATGATTGTCAAGAGTAATGATTCACTTTTCGTCCTAGAACTCACGGTAGGCTTCGAAACAAAATTAAAAGCAAACTATGATCGACAATCATTGAAATATGGCGACCTATGCAATACCCTTAATCAGAGATATGATTGTAAATTTATAAATTTGAGTTTGAGTGCGATAGGTTAGCCTGTCAACCAAGGAAGTAGTTTATCGAATGCATGGTAGTAGTTGTCATTTTCATTTGAGCATTAGTGTCAATTATCAGAGATAGCAAAGTTGACCGGGTTTTGGTACTCTGATGAAAATCTATACTAAATACGGCAATTAGTCAATAGCCTTTATGACGGAGCTTCGTTGATATGAAGCTCTTCTAAGTTCTCTTTTTCTTGAGGAAGTGATTTTATGTTGCTGGTGACAGGAGGTGATAAGTTCTCTGTTACAGTAAATCACTTAATGATCACTTATGGTAACTTTACTTATGATTTTAACGTATTATCTTCATATGGTACAATTCAATCACTTTGCCTACAAGGATCAAAACGAGAAACGTAAATAGGCAACTGTATGTTGAAAAAAATTTGGCAACATCAAGCTCCTGTTTAAAGTAACTAAGGAAAATCCTAGTTTTGTATTCTAGTTTTTATTGGATGTCAGTCTCATCAATTGAGAATTTTTGCATTAAAAGATTTCACCTTTGTCACTGGCCTGATCTCTTCTTTGATAGGAAGGATGTTTACCTTATATTACAAAGTGAACTGAAATTGAGTCTGTAATGATGCATACTGCCACCAGGGACCTTTTATCACCAAGTATGTATTCCAATAACTATAAGGAATATAACGAGACAAGAAACAAGACACCATTAGCAAATGGAAAAGTAAGGGCTGATGAAAACTCATAAATGGAGCAAGGAAGCCCCATAAAATACAATCTTGTAAATAAAACTACAGAGAATAAAATGGGACGAAGGCAAGGCAAAAATAATATAAGAAAGTGTGAAACGCGAACGAAGTGGATCTGGGGACGACGAGACACAGAATAGAGAAAAGGCAGAAGAAATAAAAGAGCCGGTATACGTTAATGAGATTTTCGAAAAGGCAAACAGTTAGCTTGCCCTGTACTATAACCGTGTTTTGGATGCTTTCACTCCTGTTCATGTTTTATCTTCTCCTTAAATTTAAAGAAAATAAAGATAAAAATATTGAATATTCGAAGAGCTGAAATAATCTCAGGATTTAGTAGAGTGCAAGTAAAAGCAGTGAAAGGCAGCGTTTGTTTGAGTTGTCGGGGAAAGCAGCCTTGAAAACAAGTCTAGATGGCTAAGCTTTTAATCCTTTATGAGTAGTTACAGATCTTTGTGCAAGATATGGCATCCTAAGTTTTGCCGACGAAAATGCTTTGGATAAACATTCAAGCAAGTATATTAACTTTGACATCATATATTGCAAGCCATGGGCTTGCCATGCTGTTTGCTCCATTTGTTACAGCTTGCTTCATGCACGGGCCAACAAGAAGGCAAATCGGCACTTGAGATTTGGAATACCTATCGTGTGGTTGCTACTGATTGCTACTTTTACTTGGTAGATACGAAAGGTTTCAGCAAAACAAATTGTCAGAAATTGTTATACCAAGCCTGCCTTCTGCCATATTAAGTGTCTCATATTCCCGTCTTCATCCTATGCTGTCTTTAGAGAACAACCTCCACTGTAAGTTACACAATTCCATACCCTTAGCAATATTCTGGCGAAGACACCGAACACTCGCTCAAATAAATGTTGGCCCACATGATCTGCATTACCATGGTTCTTTACTGTCTTCTGAAAAAAGGAATTATCAATATGTCCTTGTGAGAAACTGATAAAAACCAATAGAAGCAAGAAAGTAGACATTTATAAGTGAGCTTTTTTAGACCCTCTTCTTCCTTTGCTCATAAACAAGCATTATCGATTTTGCTGTATAATATTACTTGCTGCAGTATTTATTTCAGCATCATTCAAACGCTCACACTCTGACGCATTGTGTTTATCAGTGTCAGTAGCATTAGCAGCAGGGATGATACTTGAGCCTTCTACTCTTCGGAAGAACTAGGCTACCAGCTTACTTAACGTTTAGATTTTAACGAAACAATGTCACCGTCAACGTTATATTAAGGCACCTGGCACCCTCACGATCATATTTTAAACTCAAAAAAACACATGAAATAGACTCAGTGGATCCATATATGCAACTGTGCCAACTTTCAATGATAAGGCATGAAGTGCTAGGCTACCAGCCTACTTAACGTTTAGATATTAACGAAAGAATGTCACCGTCAACATTATATTAATGCACTTGGCACCCTCACCATCATATTTTAAACTCAAATAAACACATGCAATAGAGTCAGTGGATCCAGCTTAAGAGAGCGTCTCAAGTTAAGAACTGCAAACGTATTGTAAAAGGCAGTTTTATTACGTGGGAGGTTTCATTACGAAACTAATGTCATCGCCCATTGCAATATTTGGGTTTGTAATGAAATTGGGTCGTAGGTCCATGTAATCATCCCTCGATGCAGTATGGTAGATACCTAGGACAAATTTCATGTTTGTATTTACGTTGTATTACGAAAATATAGATGTCAAGGCTCCTAAACTGGAAGATGCCACTAAGCCAAACGTGGGGTGCCTGAGATACAATGGAGTACTAAAGTAATGACGTCACAAAAACTTTGAGTATATTTGTGTAAATGAACTTTCCATGACCTTACATTGTTCTTACCGCTGTCTTGATGATAACCAGTTGCGTTACATTAATCCACCGTATAATCTGTGCAAACTCTGACTTCGATCCCAGATCATGACATTGCTTTAAGATTGCCTTTTTACTTGGGGGTGAGTCTTTCCGTTTTTAGCCATTTCGGCCCCTTTTTTTTAGTCCTTCTTTTTTCCAGTATCCTTCTCACCGGCCTCTTTTGCCATGTTTTTTCCAGTGCCTCCTTACGTGATACAACCCATGGTTTCATTGGTGATTTACTGGTAATGACTAGATTAAAAATACCTTACAGTAGGGCTTTTTAGGCCACCAGTTCGAATTATATTGTATTGTTATATAAACTCTTGGTGACACAAACATTTTCTTACTCATTTTTAAAACAGCTCGTTGCTTGTGACGTTTGACGGTCACTGAATGTACTGGCTTACTAGTACGTTACTTGGAGCGTGAGCAAGCTACAATAGCGTTCAAGGACCAAAGATTGAGCCATTTCAACACGAAAGGGGTCTTCATATTGAATAACCTACCTACTCTTTCTAATTTAGTTAGTCTGTTTGCCTGCTATTATGATAGGGTAACGTTACTTAGTCAGCTACACTAGTAGCGGCTCTACACTTAAAAATTACAGAATTCTTTGCACAAAGAGTAAATAACAGCAATGCAAAATGACAATGTGGAAGAGGAAGTGACGTAACAAAAAAGAGTTGTTTCCAGTACACATTTCGTTGCGTCTAAAGCGGCCGTTTCCATGACGTCAAATTATATAAAGATCCGCTGCCACTGAATCGTTCATTCTTTACTCCACCGGCCGATTGCTAGCCCGCTTACTTACCATCGCTTAACTATCGCTACCATCTCAGTAGTATCAACAAATTAAGTATGAATACATCGATGCAATCTACTCGAGATTGCTGCGAGGAGAATGCATGCTACTGCACACTTACGTCTCCACTCCAAGTCAGTAGCCAGGGGATATTAGGGGAAAAAGCCCCCTTCTGATCAAATCCCCCACCCTTGTTAAGATATTGCCATTGATATTTTCCGATTTAATTTTTATTATCAGTCAATGCCTTAATGATGTAGGTTATTGCAAATAAATTGATCAATGTTCAATGTTGATCAATGTTCAATGTTCAATGTTCAATGATCAATGTTCTCCTGCATTATCATACGCAACCCACAATTATAATAATTATTTGCTAACTACATTTCTTTATTTTCAATAAAGCCTGGTTCACATACGAGTAAAATCCGTCGCTAGGTCTGAGAGGAGGAGCAAGCAAGGAGATCGTTTTACTTTTCCTTTGATGATTGAAAT
This sequence comes from Alatinidae sp. Z8VKAUB7J3, assembly GCA_010016025.2. Taxonomy (NCBI): domain Eukaryota; kingdom Metazoa; phylum Cnidaria; class Cubozoa; order Carybdeida; family Alatinidae; species Alatinidae sp. Z8VKAUB7J3. Next base: position 58,833,499 of record JAAAKM020721499.1, read on the forward strand.
GCCCGATCCAGTCATTGCAAGCGCAAATAACCAAAACGGAGCATTTTACTTCTGAATTTCGTTAACGGGGGTTTGCATCCATCTGGCTGATTGTGACACTTCCGACTACAGACTTCAAAAAATAATTGTCACACTCAGGATACAAACCCCGTGCTTGCTAAGGTACCTGATCTCCCCTTGGTATCAAATAGCTGTCAAAATTTGCACCTGTCATCGTCATCAAGCTAAATACGCACGTCAAAGGATGAAGTTCTTAAACCTCAATACGCATGTCTAATGATGAAGTATACTCAAGGTTGGTGTAGCGTTGGTGAAAAAAAATACGCACTGCTAACTTTACTAGTTTTTTACCTAACAGTTTCTCACGGGACTTCCGGGGTACTTTTAGATGACATATGAAAGAAGCGGGTTCTCTTTACATATCTGCAGTATTTCATACATCTATAGTAATGTTAATCAAGAATAAGTGACATCCCAAATTTCACTGCCACATTGTGGGACCATGGTGTGTGTAATAGCACATCGAGGTTGGTGCAATTATCTAGGTTTTGCCCTTGATTTAATAGTGTTATGTGCAAAATCCCCCTTGAGAAACCTCAAAATGCATCTTTATCCCCGATAAGTGGATAAATTCCGTTACTGGATTAGAAGAACTCTGGACTTTTGCAATGTCATCAAGCAAGGTACCAACTCATTACCAAGGATATACATGGAGGGGTTGAACTTAAGCAGGTAACAAGAACACAAATCTTGACCCTCACTAAGGAAATCTCACACATATTCAATATTCCAAATATTAAATTCTTTATTCGTTAGAGAGCCATTCAGATATTAGAACGGCGGCAGACATTCGGTCAGTACATGACAAAATCAGAAAGCTGCAAGGAACATCATGAATCATCCCCTTTATTTCAAAGAGATTTCTTCACTGATGTGCAGAAGGTGTGTCAATCCATCTGAATGCATGGAATTGACAACATTCAATAATGCTGGAGTTATTTTTGATGACCGCATCTTCCACCATCTTCCACCGTTGGTTCAGCTCAGTTGAATACATTTGTGACCAACAGATTGCTGATGTCCAAAGTTTCTATAGGTGAGAAAATACCCTTGTATCATTTTGCTTTACCGGGTGACGACAAAGCTAAAAAGTCATGCAGTGCTCGGGTGTGCCAAAAACGACTTGCATATGACAATGTATGAGTTCTGTGTGATGTATTATATAAGAAACCTTGTATAATTGGGAGCACCTTGTTTCTTCTGCATAAGATATTAAAGACAATATCACCTTCTGCTTTGGTAAGCTTTATTACTATTCCCTCAAGTTCTCTGAACGTTATGCACCCAATGAAGAGTTTTCTCAACACAGTGAAAGACATCCATTTCATTATATGAATTTTTAAGTGCAGCATGCATATTTGAAAATACTTGTATATAAACATTGTTACCCATCATTTTATTTCATTTGAGAATGGCAACAGCGAGTGATTGACAGTTGCTTTTTTTCGGTCGATGTGATGGACAGTTTTACTCTCCGTTATGTATTGCATAAAGTGATAGATAAAAAATATGAACCCAGGTCTCTCACACCCCCCGTGTTGTTTCCTCAATATTTATTCTGTTTCAGAGATCATCTAAGTAAGGTCCCCCAAACAATGTAACTTCTGATTTCCCGGTTTAACGTAACCTCGTCAGGTGCGCTCAGGTTCCACAAATAAAGAAATTTAGAAGAAAAAGTTGACAACATTTTCAAAGCAAGGAATTAATATATATAGCAATTTGTATAGTACCTTGTAAACATCCTATTTCAAAAGTTTTAGTTTTCGAGGGTAATAGCTACGTATGTTGAAAAAATGAAGATATTAGACTATTTTATGTCTAATATCTTATATATATTTTAAATTTTATATTTATAAATTTTATATTTTATATTTATTTTATTCTAATATATTTTAAATGGTAAAAAATGTGATTAAAGGCTCTTTTCCTATTTCAAAAGTTTTAGTTTTCAAAGGTAATAGCTTTTTCAACGTATGTTGAAAAAGAGCCTTTAATCACATTCATTACCCTTTGCAATCATAAAAAAGTCTAATATCTTCATTTTTTCAACATACGTAGCGCTCTCGTATAAAAGCATTTACACGTTATATCTTGAACAAAGACGCCGTTTTGCAATCGTAGGTTACGTAGTTATGTAGCATTTGGCTGCTGTGGCCTCAATTTTGACAGGTATTAGATGTGCAGACAGAGTACGCAAGTTTTCGATCTATATTAACTCATATTAGGTTTGGGAGTTGTTAAGGGAGTTTCATTTTCTTTTTCAGTTTATCAAACGAAATCTCTTACGAATTTAACTATTCAGTTCGTTTTCGCTGTCAGTTTTATCATCGCAAACGTTTCTCAAGGAAGTCATTAAATTTCAGGCAGTAAAATTTTTGAAAGTTATTTCTCCCTCCAGCCACATAAACAGGAGAAATACATGATCTTAACAGAGGTATCGCTGGGGCAAAATTATATACTGTAAAAGTAAAGAGATTACCGTAAATTAATTTCCAGTGGTAGATTTACTAAAGATGCAACGACAGATCTGTAATTAATACAGACCAGAAGCTGAGAATGGCAAACGCGGGATGCGGCATATTCGTAAAAACATGTCAGTCTATTATGTCCCCATAGCTCATCTAGTCCTGTTAGTTATTTGGGTATTGTCTGTACAAAATTTGGTTGAGAGAAATAGTGCCAACCCCCATATGCGAAAAATCCTATAAACGTATATCATACACAGTACTACCTACAATAAAAGCCTGCGCAAAGCAGTGTATTTGCAACATAAATTAAGCGCGAGTCTCGTCAAAAATGACTAAGCTATCCCACTTCTCACCTTCCGTTCAAGTTCAAAATTAATTTTGATTGAACCTTCATTAACCTAGTCTTCGTTGCAGACCTACGCAACTTCTGTTTATCACATTACAGGTGAATATTTATGTGTTTTATCGTAATTTTGTGCTGTTTTATTTTATTGTACTTTTTGTATTGTAATTCAGAAACCAAGTCGTAGCAAAACGATTACTACTTAATGTTGCAGTATTTGCGCCTCCGGTTTTCGACGGCAAACGTCATATGTATTGAAATAAAGTAAGAGTGAACTACCTGTGATACTTCATTTATTTAACTTTGTGCTGCTTCTGGTTCCTGTTTTCCGAATCATGTTCTTTGAATTTTGGTTGCAATATTCATTCCCAAAGCGAAATCAGTGATGTCTATTAGCTTTATTGATCATTGTGTTATGCCTAATATTTAGACTTTCTGCTGCGGAGACCCTTTTCGGAAGTCATGTGCTGGGTCACTTGACATTGATATCGGTCCTACTTTAGCAATCTCAGGTGCCCGAGTATGCACCCTTTCAGAAGGACGTGTTTGTAAACAAGGAAGATCAAATAGAAGCTAGTCGTATAGAGCTTTATATGAAGCATACCAAGAAATCCACAGAAAAGACCAATGCCATGCTACGGCTTCGAGAAGAACTCAACAGACGCAATATTGACATGATTCCGTTAAATAATTTATTTCTCTATTTTGAAGGGTATGCCGTTGTCATTGATGAAGTGATCAAGAATACCTGCATTTCTGCAGTTGCCATATTAATCATCACTCTTCCATTTTGTGTTCACCCAGTAGTTGTGATGCTATTGGTACTAGTATGTTAACATTGGAGGTCACCTAGCTCAGTTGGCAAAGCGCACGTGACGAACGCATAGGTCACGGGTTCGATCCCTGGTGGTGACATATTTTCTATTTCTCAAGTGTTCTTTTCAAACTAACATTTCAAATCCTCTCTTCTCGATGATACTCTCTAACTTTAATGGGCTTTGGATTAATGGCGAGCCGGAAGGCAGTTCTTCCTTGCTCAAGTCACATGGCGCAGAGAGGCTGATCTCCAATTGCATTAAGATGGATGCCCACCAGTGGGTGATTGGGAGCTAATGTGGCGATTTGAAAAATAGAGTATGTTATTTTATTTGAACGTAAAGAAAGGGCCCTTGGTGGCTGGTGTATGACTACATTCCACTGAAAGTGAATCAATAACAGCGTTGATAGAAGGCTTGAACTATGGCACAAACATCACAATGAAATCACCATGGAAAGTACCAAGCAAAGGGAAGGTGGTATAAATAGAATATACTGAATGTAATTACAATGAAACAAAGACAAAGTGATAGGTTATAGTTTGAAATAGCATTTAATAAAAAATTAATCAAAAGCTCCATTTGTTGCCATTTTTCCTTTCTCGTTCTCTTTCATACCTTCGTAGCTCTCTCGATAAGAAGTAATAAGCAACCAGTCAGTACTTTTCAAGCGTAAAATTATGCAGCTGAAGACCTAACCTCAAATTTACATAGCATACATCTCTCCCCTGTGTGTCCTGATCAGAGAGTTATTGAATTCGGCAATGTTTTCGCCAGGCACTAGCTACAGAGGAACTGTCTGGAGTTGGATTGTTGAGCACGATTCTGGGCCAGAAGACCATTATAACACGCAGGTGACATGATCTCTGTCACAATTCTTAAAGACGAAAACTTGGGTTGTAAATAATTTCCTTTAGTCAAAAAGAGAAGCCCGATAATTTCCATTCAAACAATTCAACTTACCTATTTTAATTTTTGTCGTCTTTTCTTATCTTTTCCCAATATCCTTCTTTAATATCATGTTTTCCCCGCTTTTCTTTCTTGTTTTCGTTTTTTCTTGCAGTTCTTTCTTCCCCTTATTGATGGTCTTTTATTCTCGTTTAGCATCGCTTCTTCTTTCCCTCTTTTACTTCTTTCTTGTTTATTTACTACAGTTTTTATAACAACTACCACCTTTTTGGTTTATTTCTATGTCAGTTCCTTATTTCTATATTATTAGGCCTGCTATTACTAACTTTTGCTTCCCTCCCTGCCCCATCTTTTTCCTTGACTGTAATGCAGCCCTTTTAACAACAAACTATTTTACGCTGAAAAGCTCTTTCAGGGTGTCTGCCAAATCTGGAAGACGGATTCTTCATACATGTCCCTGACAAATATCGCTTTTCCCTGACATATTTCATTAAGTGTCATCCACTAGAACAGAAATTAATGACTTACGAGTCAAACTATCTAGCCAAGCAAAGAAAGAACATTGCATCAGCAAGTTTTAACATTTAAACTTTGGTACTCGTTTGACCTTTCAACTTTTCCTGGATTATGGCACAAGGATGAAAAATGATGATTTGAGAAGCTGAATAAAAGTCGTTAAGGAGATGAGCAGTGGGCCCGACATTGAAACTACCCTAAATAAACAGAAAAAACACCAAACAGGCTAACTAATAAATAAAGAGCAGCTGGGGTGTCCAAGGGCGACGCCTCTCAATTTGTGCTACCGGGAAGAGAAGCAAGCCATGAAGCAGGCTAAACTGCCCAGTAGGACCGCCCCTCGCGGATTATGGAAAACATCAGATTCTGTCATCAATGAGAACAGATACTACATCCATTCTTTGCCAAAAGGCCGAGAAGCCGTGAAGGTTTGGCACCACCAAAAATGACACATTTATTGCCTTTGTTGTTTCTGTTTTGGATCTATAAACTAGAATCTTTGTATTTTTGGGCATAATTTTCTTTTCATATATGAGGATGCACTGCTCAACTTCTAAACGTGTTCTGGGAGTAGAGATACCAGCCAACATTAACGTATTGAAAAGGTCTTAAAGAGAAAAGGTGCTTGTGTGTGTGGCTTGAAATAGGACTCTATTACTATTTGACAAGGACCCTTTTGATCTGGGTTTAAAAAGTTTGATTAGGCGCAAAAAACACCGAAGGAAGAATTGGGGAAACCAAGTAGAAGGACATGATCATGTAGATAGATCGTACCGCTTATTAATTGAATTTACTTATCTATCCCACCACCCACTATTCCACCCAATATTCTAAAAGAGCTCTTAGAGATCTGCACCACCCAAACTCCTTTTACCATGGATGGCAATATTTATGTTCAGACAGATGGTGTAAGTATGGGAAGCCCACTAGGACGAACCTTCGCCAACTTTTATGTGGTATACATCGAACAACTAACTCTTGAATCCTTATAAACCAAACAAGCACAGGGACCAATCTTCGACACTAGGTATGTCGATGATTGCTATATAATCGTGGAAAAGATGGATGACATTTACAACTTGACCCGCGAACTTGAGAACAATTCAGTCCTCAATAATCATAATAGTAATCGTAATAGTAATCGTAATTGTAATCGTAATTGTAATAGTAATGGTAATCGTAATTGTAATCGTAATTGTAATAGTAATGGTAATCGTAATTGTAATCATAATAGTAATCGTAATAGTAATCGTAATTGTAATCGTAATTGTAATAGTAATGGTAATCGTAATTGTAATCATAATAGTAATCGTAATAGTAATCGTAATTGTAATCGTAATTGTAATAGTAATGGTAATCGTAATTGTAATCGTAATTGTAATAGTAATGGTAATCGTAATTGTAATCATAATAGTAATCGTAATAGTAATAGGACAAACGCGCACGATCCGCGAGAGGCAGCCCAACCGAGCGGTTATAGCTCCTAGTGTTGGCTTCACTTCATGACAAGACAACCTTGAAAGGGTTAATGCCTTACGCACTCCTCGTCTACGTTTTTATGTGTTAGATATTTGTAACGTTAACTGGCCGTTGATTCAACGTTTGTGTCTTGTTGGCGAAGGCCTATTGAGTAAGTTACGGGCTCTGAATTACATTTAATATTTGTTTCCTTTTGATGTGTAGGCTGGTGCCGAAATTTCCACTGTAAAGCCGAAGCTGTACGCTGACAGATTCCTTGAATTTGTTGGGGAATGGATCAGTTAATGGGATTAAATAAGAAACGAGAAAAGAGAATGAGGTGTCACATGATTTGTCAAAATGATAAATAAAACTTTATAAACTAAATAAGACGTTCTATTCTCAACTCGAAAAGTAAACCAGACAAACACTCAAGAAAAAGGGCTTACTTTTCCGTAGAATTCTAGCATGGCGCATATTGTATGTACGTAGTCTCCCGGTGCATAGGTAAAACCTGTCTTTTTCAGTACATTACGCACTATTGATAGGACAGAACCCCAATCCAGAATCATTTTCTTCTTCTCCTTGCTGTAGTTAACCAGTTAGTTGTATGCGGACCTTAAGTAATGTGGGAATAATGTAGATAGCATGAATAATGCGGTTAACGTAGCATAGGTAGACACAGTAGTGTAAGTAGAAAGAGTATTGTAGTACGTAAGGTAGTTATGGCAATTTAGACAGATAAATAAGTGTAGCCAAGGAACCACATATGTGTAGAGTAGCTAGGTCGGCACGTACGTACGTAGGTGGGTAGGGGGGTAAGTAGAGAGTACTGTATTTCGGGTTGTGTAGGAATAGTAGAGTAAATATTGTACTGTAGGTAAAATAGGTATGTAGGCATTGTAATAGACCAGTGCAGTTACATCTGTATTGATACGTATTTTCCTGGGATAGGAGGATTACATTGAAGACGAACGGCTTCTCCATCGAACGATCCCCTAACCCTATCATGGCAGACAGGATTCTTCGAATTCTCTAATAAATTGCCAACATGGACTTGGAAATTTTTAAGTCGATCGCCATGTTCAGCCCGATTAATGACTGTAACATCTAAAATATCAAATCAATCAGGCATTCAAACTATTTTCATGTTATCAAAAAAAACCAGAAATGTTTTTAACGCAAGGTAACTTTTCCGAGGCAAAGCTGATAAACTTGTATTTGTTTGTTGAGAAGGAAAGCTATTACTCATGTTATCCCTTTATTTCAAGATGGACCACAGTTTAACAGATCTAAGGGATAGCAAAGAAAAATATTCTAAAAATGTGAAAAAACGTATCATCATGCTATTATATCCCTAATACGTACGATGACTCTGAGGCGACAAAGGAGCAAGTTGTACAAACCAGGGAAAACATGTTACTTGGAATTCCAGGCCAAAAGGACATCCCATGTATCGATATTGTACTATGAAGAAGGTTATAGCGAAAGTTGCTAGAACCCCAGTTCTCAAGCATGAAAATCTTCCATCAACAAAGGATTCAGCTTACTGCCATCATCTAATCCAATGCCGATGTGGAAGGTAATAGGTGGACCATCCGGACAACAGAGCGGACACGTCGCAAAAGCCGAAAACCAAGAGGGAGACCAAAAACAGAAGAGGGAAAGATGATCTGATCCTCTACATGGTTCTCAATTGGCAGGGGAAAGTTCGAAGCCAAAACGTTAGTTAGAATCTAGAGAGGGGTTCGTTGTTGAGCGACAAAAGTGTCCTCATTGATAATAGTGATAGGAATAGTGTCCATCCGTACCACAAATGAAGTATTGACTAATGAAAGTGGAACGTTTCAATTGCTGTATGCTGTGGCTATACCTTACAAATTGTCTTTGATGGGCAAAATTCTTATTTAGCTGCTGTCATCTCAGGCCTACATTTTGACCTACAGCCGTATGGAGTAACTCTACACACATTGCCATGGAGAATCCATACAATTTCGAAAATTGCCTCGCATAGACCAACGAGGATAGAACCTCTTCGTCTTTTTGAATGTGTCAGGCCTTGCGATGGAGGTATGTAGTAAAGCCACTAAAACCCTGATGCTGCAACTCTAATGCTAGGGGAGCAGTACCTTACTAGTTTTATAGTAAGTGTTTTGCAAATGGAAGATAGGGATTCAAATAACTTATGCTAGATAACAAAAAGTTCACTTTTTAACAAACAAATCGCTGATGTTTGTCTGCCATGCGTGCATCTGAGTGGTGACAAATTGGCCGGTTAAATGGTCGACTCTCTCGGTACAGTGCTTCATAAAATGTCCATCATTCTTTTCTAATAGCTTAAGCTGGCAAATCAAAATCAATTGTGAACCAAATCAACATCAAGTGTTAAGTACAATGATTAGGTTTTAAGTAACACATTGCTGTCACTCTAACAAAGGTGAGATCCACGGGACCATCGCTCTTGCGTCATGTTGATGGCACGTCTAGTCAAGCAAGAATGTTTAAAGCCAGTTGCAGAAAGTCTATGGTAATAACCTAGAGTGTGGAAGATTCAAACGTATGTAGGCAACCTTGATGTTTGTATGAAGTGCTATTAGAGGACAATTTTTAAGGACACTTGCTTTTCTAGATAGCTATTCTCAAATTCTTGGCGACTAGAAAAAAACAAAGTACACTATCACTGGCTTCATCAGAGCTCAGTTGACAGAACCACTTGCCACGATATTATGAAAGTAGGGTTTGAATCCCCAGTGGTGACATGTTATTCGTAACCTCTAGCAGCTTTCAAGTTTACCATTTCAAATAGTTTCTTCTCCCTCATTACATCTTAAAATTCCCTAAGGAACAGAAGTTATAAGATTTGGAAATACAAAACACCTTATGGTAAAAACTCCAAAGTAGATGCAGGGGTTTTACGAACTGCTAAACAAAATACATGTCCAACATTCACCCATCAATATTGACACGTCCACCTGATCACTTTTTTCCTGAAATGAACAGCTGCGCTGCAGCACATGACCTTATCAGAAGCATGATTTTTCTCCTATGTCTCCAACTTTCCCGCGAAATGTCGAGATAGTTGCCATCTTGCTACGACATCAGTACCTGCCAAAGAAGGTTATATTTTACAATATCTTGACAAGAGCCGACCGAAAAGCTTTGGTTAATAAAATATGTCGTTACAATGTGTCCGCTACTATTCTCCATTAACACTTTGTTCAGAAGCCCTTTGTTTTCTCTTTTGTTCTTCCATTAATAATCTTTGACGCAATACTGTAATGTTTAAATTATCGGATAATTCCAATGCGTTCACAAGGTGATTATAGGAGTCTGGCAAACTTAACAGTAATTCCCAGACTTGCTCCTGTTCATTTACTTCGGCACCTACAGCAGCTAATTGTTCGACGATCTCTCTGTGTTTGTTTATATGGGAAAGCATATCTTCTCCTTAAGTTTGGTTACGCTATCTAATAGTCAAAATAGTAACATCAAAATAGAATTTCAAGATGAGCAGTTAGTAAATTTTGAAATAAACAAGTAAGCTTTATTACGCTATGGAATAGTCAAAATAGTAACATCAAAATAGAATTTCAAGATGAGCAGTTAGTAAATTTAAGTTTGGTTACGCTATCTAATAGTCAAAATAGTAACATCAAAATAGAATTTCAAGATGAGCAGTTAGTAAATTTAAGTTTGGTTACGCTATCTAATAGTCAAAATAGTAACATCAAAATAGAATTTCAAGATGAGCAGTTAGTAAATTTGATATTCAGTGTGATATAAAATGCTACCCCGTAAATATATTTCTAATAAAGCTTGTGTAATGATGGCAATTCAAGTAGCATTATTTCCTTGTGCTGCAAACAAATTCAGTTATGCAAATGTTATGATGAAACACCGTAAGGTCCAGATATATAACGTCAAGTTGATCAGATCGGCTATTATCTGGTATTACCTGTAGAAAACAAGAAATTCTTCGAGGTGTTTTGCAATGTTTAAGAAGATACCCAATATCTGCTATCAGGTGATAACCTAGATCCCCTCAATGATCTTACAAGCTTAGCAGATACGCTGTGTGGTCTGCTCTGGGACACTGGTGTCCCTATGGTAGGCAAGGGAGTAAATAATGTGACAAACTAGGACTTTTTAGACTGCTTCTCCTCTTCTCATCGACTTTGAAGACAATTCCCAACTCAACCTTTTTATTAAGGTAACAAACATGGATGAGTTAGTCGCATTACCTGTTGAACAGTCCGTGTTATATGCATCACAATCTGGGAGAACCTTCGTGACTGATAGGGAGGAAATTCAAGGGTTCTTTAGAATAATTTTCTCCATCTCTATAAATAAATTGCCATCAATTGACATGTGTTGGAGATGTGATTCATTTGTTGGGATTGGTGAAGTCGTTTACTAAATATTGATAAAGGTACAGGGCCGCTGGTTAACTAGTCCTATCACGCAAACCCATGTAGGTTTAGCTCTTCAACTTTGAATCGTTAGCATCTGCTAGAAAAGTTTAATGTACTTCCTTGCAAATGAAGTTTACTTTGTGGTATTTCGTACTGCAGCATCGACGTGACCTTTGGTGTCTTCAGTTCTGTAACCCTTTTATTACGTATTAATGGAACATGACACTATGAGAACAATGAATTTTGCAAAAGACAGGCAAGTCGTACAATTGTTCTTAATTTTGAATAGAACACTAGAGACACTATTCTCCAAGTTGCTGCAACAAAACCCAAACTTGTGATGCCCCTGCCCCTTTAGCTGCTGAGGTATTGGTTAGCTGCCAATAGAAGCCAGTTACTGACGTAACACTTAAAGCAAACGTTTGTTATTAACAAACAAAATATAAAACAATATCACTCCCAATTATCTATATATAACCCTTGTTGTCCATCCTCTCCCCCCTGAATATTCATGCGTGTAAAATAAAACTGAGATGGAGAAGTAAAATATAATAGATAAAATTACATAAGGTAAAAGAAAGGGTTCCGCTATTGTAAAAAAAGAGGTGGGGAGATGTAAATAACTTGCATGAATTCGCAATATATCCATGCAAAGAATCCATACTTAATCCATAGTATCCATAGTATGATCTTCTATGTGTTTTCATAGTACAATAAGTTCCGAAAATCAATATCGAATATGGATAATAAGAACTGCAACTCTCCATACTAGGGTCTAGTTATGGAAATTGATCAAACTTGGAGCAGGTATTGAACACGAAAAAGAGGATCAAGTATGCAATGCACTCATCATACAAGTATAAAAATTGTTTACACGCGGACTAGTCTGGTAGTTAACTACCTCCTCCTTGTGCAAAACAAGATGGTTTTTGTTTGGCTGTTCCATGTGTAATTAAGTTTAATGTTTGTACCCCCAATTCTCAAGCTAAGTGCACAGAAATGATAAAGTATTATAGATTTAAGCAAACCTCGACCAAGAAAGCAAAATGTACTGGAACAACTACAGTTCCAAAAGATTGATACCTATTTGATCTTTTGGAATTATTGAGATTGTTTATTTCTTCTTATTGGCAACAGACACTCGCCACAATCTGTGAGAGGAGGTTCTACATGACAGTTTTCTTTGCCTTGTGAATTGCATTTCCGCCTGGTCGACAAAAGTAAGAGACGACGCCCTTTGATGATTCATCATCAGTCAAAGACTGTTACTCACTGATGTCTACCGGCCTACTCAGTTTGCTCTCAATTGCGCGCTCATACAGTTTCATGTTGTGACACATGTTCTTGATTTCGCAGTAGTTCTCAAATGACATGATGTCTCCTTTGCTCTTGTAGATTGGGATGAGGGTGCTTTTCCACTATGTGCCTGGATTTTTTTCCTTATCACAGATCTTATTCAGCATTGCACATAAGAATGCTTGTCCTTTTTTTCCTAGTCATTTCCAAGCATCTATAAGCAAGTCGTCAGGACCTAGAGCCTTGCCATATTTCCTCCTCTTGAGTGCGAATGTACAGTATATAAAATTCTGATCGTTATTTGAAATGTCATCTTCGTTGCAACATTTCGTTGCTGGCTGTCGCCGGTTTCATTCCAGGAGACAAAAGACTCATGATGAAAGAGCACTGAAAAGACCGCCGGCGTTCATTGAAACGATATTCTCGTCAGTAGTTATCTGTCGAACGCAGCAGCGGGTGTGCCTCAAAGGTCAAAAAATGCTGTAGTAGGTGCCAAACAAGTTGTCAGCGCTTCCTTACGTTGAGATAAAATGTAAAAATAATTGCTCAGAACATTAGATAGGTGATTTCTACGTATCGTTTGGAAGGACAAATTTGATGACCAAGTTGCAAATCATGACAATATACGTTATCATCGTTATCCTTATCGTTATTGTTATCCGTATCGTGCTACTCTGCTGCAAAATTTATTTTATTAGTTCACAATAGGGCCTGACTGCTATAATTTTTATGCAGAGTTTTTCGAACGACGGACTGATAGAAAAATTCACACAATACTTTCCATTTCGATTCTGTTAAGCTGCAGTAATCCTGCTGATACGGCATATCATACAAGAGAAGTGGTACTCGTACTAGTGTGCCAGATGGTTATCGGCCAATCTCACATCAGTGCCGTCGAAATTATCAAAAAGTGTGAATTACTTCGAAATGTCAACTTTATGTCATTTTATTGTATGGTCTCAAAATTCGTTAGAAATATATTTTCTATATTTACCTTTCGTAGGTGCAGTGGAAAGTTCTTAAACCTCACTAGAACACCGTCATGACGCAGAACAACTTTTTGACCATTCCTAATTATGTCACTTTCAAGGACGTGATCAGAGCAAATCCTGGAATGGATTGAAGGACTCCAGTCTTCACTGTGTACGTCGACTACCCATGTCTTTCTCCTCTCAGGATTTGATGGAAAGCTGATAAGACAAGGACAAATTTCAAGTTTGTTGTGCCTATTAAAGATATAAGATGCTCTGATGGCTACTTCCGAACAATAATAATGATAATTTAAAGTTCATACATTTAGTTCGCTCCAAATAATACTACCATTACTCACTTTCCAGGCATAAGGGTTACATGTACGATGTACGTTTTTCTTTGAAAGTACCAAACAAGAAGCTCGGGATGGGCTAATCATTGTTTCATAGGTTTTCCATGGCAGTGGTCCGCATTTTGCCCCCCCCCCCAAGGATATGGTAGGGGTCGACAACTTATTGAGGATTGGATTCAGTGAATCCTTTCTAAACTACAAATCAATATTCCACTAAATTTTGGGATCACCAATGTTGGTAATCCCAGTTTCTCCTGGCCTCTGAGGAGAGCAAGGTTAATGTCTTTTTGAGACATTACAGTTGGCTGTGGGGCTGGAGTATGAGCCCATGGAATTAACCTGTCTATCCAGGAATCAACTGGCTCATGTCTTAAAGTGGGATTAGATGCCCAAGCCTTTTCTGCCTCTACCCTTAGTTTGGCTGTGTTATATCATTACGTCATGACCATATAGCCTCGATTCTGTACCTACCTCTTCGTTGCCTCACGATAATAGCGGTAGCAGTGAAACAGAAAGCTCCGTCTGAATAACTTAAACCAGTATTTAAGGTAAAATTGCAACTGTTTTAAATAGATAAATTTTATTCCAAAGCTATACTGCAGATGCTTAGGCCCCTTCATTTATTTTTTAAGTAATGATTTTCTCTCAACCAAGAACCAAGAAATACTGAAACAAGAAAGAAAAGAGAAAAAGCGAGCCCTTTGTCAAATCATCATGTCAGAAGAAGGGAAATAAATCCTCTTTGATTATCGATTGGAATTATAATACCGAAACGTTTGATTATATCTCAGCCCCCTTGCCCTCCCTATTTTTAGCTTGTGGTTTCGCCCCACAAATCAGGACTAACTCTGCAAAGGCTCAGAGGCAGACAATGAACACCCTGACCAACGAGATGAAATTGGTAAACTTTTCAATTCCTTCACTTGTTACATCGATGTACATCTACATGTCATTGACTTATAGCACTTGACTTGATGTATATATAACATAGAAACAATTAGGTTGAGTATAAGAAGAAATTAAAAAAACCCAAAACACACAAACCTAAGGCATTTATTACCCTGGGAAGAGCACAGTGGTCTCTATACCAATAGATATTAGATTTCACTCCTAGCCTCTTTCAATTGCTACTCTTGCTACGAATATGCAATTCAACTATAAGAATGGATCTGGGCTCCGACGTTTATAAACTATCAATAAGAGGTAATAATTAAGAGAATGAAATGTCACAATTATTATCATTAAGTCATTAAAACCATTAAGTCAATGGGCAAGAACTTATTCTTCTTTATGTTCTAGCATGATTGTTTTATAAATTTTTAAAAACTTTACTTGTTGTTAGTAGATAAAAATAAATTTATTTTTTTAAATTAAAGCGGAGTTGACATACGAAATTTTTTTAGTTTAGTTGTTGTATTATGCGATGGCGCTGGAGTTAGGGAATGGGTACCTTTCCGTTATTAGGAATAACTGATAGTTGTCAGCACATGATGCGTTTTCAAGCAAATGCTGTGTTATTGCCGAGTCTGTTTTTTGGATCTATTGACTTTGCTTTGTTTACGCAACTGGGTAAATTTTTGGAAACTTTACTGCGTCTACTAATGAAGGCCGGCACATACTGCTCGATTCTCTGATGTAATCTCTGCGACGTACAACCTATATATTCGCTCGCACAGTGACACGTGAATATATAAACTGATAAACTTTTACGCGTGACAGAAGTACGTCGTTTTGGATCCAGCTTTTGGGTTGAATAAACAACACACGGCTATAAAGTGGAAAAACTGTCGAGTTTGACGTTATAGGCTTTGATTTGTTCACAAACAGTAACGAATCAACGCAAGTAGCCTGAAAAGATTTAATTCATAATGTTCCTTAGGTTACAAAATTGCTCTGTCTGGTATTCAGTATACCCGCTACTGTGATATGTGTTGAAAGGTCGTTTCTGAGTTACAACGACTTAACGTATGCAGGTTGGATATAATCAAGCAAGTTCGACTGCCTCTCCTGGGAATTATCTCGATCCAGACCAATGTATTTGTAAAGCTCTAAGCTGAAAGAAGACGGGAAGGACTTTGACATCAAGATAATAAAAAGTATTGTTTCGGTCAGCCATTCCTGAGTACCGTCAACTTGTGCAAATGTGTTGTTTGTCTCTATACATGCCGTTTAGATTAAACTAACATTTACCTATTCCGAAATGTTAAAAAACTTGTCTTCAAGAGATTTATGAGATAAAATACTGTCACAGCGTCTTTTGCCCTAATAACCACCTTTGCGAGTATAAACAGTGACAAGGTATTTTCTTCGTTGCTCGTTGACATTTCACTGTCTGTCATAACGGTTCGTAGCTGCTCGTGCTTCGTCTAACGATAGGTATCGTTGGTGATGTGACTGCTCGGCAAACGATTTATCGTTGTTGGCCAAACGATTGGATTTTCCCACTATACAACTCATTCGACTTTTCACCAGACTTTCTGGCGCCTAGAGTTTTTTTTGCCTCCCTTTCACATCAGGGATAAAACGCGCCAAAATCAAAAGACAGACAACAGCATAAAAACGGTTGATCAAACGATAGTCCTATTGCGACAAAGAAAGTTGAGCTTGTTCTCCTCTTTTGCATTTGTGTATGATGATTCACCTTACCGATGTTTGCCATGGCGTAGCAAGTTCCTTATTGCTCACTGATACTTTCATTTCAACTGTCTGTTTGAATGGCAGAGAGCTATTAGGTTTCTCCTCTCTGCAAACAGAACAAAGCTTTCCACGTGCCCCAAGATTTAACTATATGCTCCCACGTTTTCGTTTGGGTAAATTCTTTGCGAGAACTATTACAATGTTCTTACGATGCCTAATTGAAAGTTCAAAGTCGACACAACAAGTTCTTCAAATTTTAGGGGAATTTTATCGCCATTGTCATGATTATGATCATAATCATTATCAACATGTTCATCATAATCATCACAATCATTATCATTATCATCATCATCATCATCGTCCAACCCCTTGTATTTGAGATGAAAAGAGCGCCGTCCTGAAAGAAGTCTTAGCTTGTATCCATTGATAGAATTTTAAACCAACTAAAGAGAGCGTAGGGTGGAAGATATTACAAATGCGACCGAAGCTGTTATTTTTCTTCATGCTTTTACGGGATTTGATACCATCAATGTCTTTTTGGAGGAACGGAAATGTCCGTCTATTAAATTTAATGTTCAATCAAGCCATTGCATTGAAACATTAAATCTGCTCGGTGTCAATTGGGATGTTGATAAAGACCTACTACTTAAACTTGAGTCATTTGTATGTGCCTTGTATGGTTCACAATCTGTCACAAATATTGACTTACTTCGTTATCAATTGTATTGTGAGCTACTGCTACTGCTACTGCTACTGCTACTGCTACTGCTACTGCTACTGCTACTGCTACTGCTACTGCTGCTGCTACAGCTACTGCTACTGCTTAACGTCATTTCAACTTCATTGTGTGTTAATTGGGTATAACTGCTTGGTTGACTTTTTTCAATATATTTCCAATCGTACACTGTATCTTCCAGTAATTAAGTAATTTGAAGGCTCTCTTTTAGTTGCATCTCTCATCGTTTACTTGTGTGTTTTCTCCTTGACGTCGTGTCATCATTGATTGAAGTTTCCCCAAACACTATTAGAAGTCATGTTTCAATGACTATACGATTTTCACGATTTCTTCTATCATTTACCATCCTTAGTGTAAGGGAACTGTAGCGAATTTAACATTTTGTGCCTGGATTGAGTTATGTATAGTTGTGAGAACGTTATCAAACTGCGGAAAATTGCACCTGAGGTGATACTTTACATCTATGTTGTCATGAACTGTATACTAACAATTCTGACGTTGGGATTCAACTCTCTCCTCATTTATGTCTTGGTGAAAACAAAGTTGCATCTAAATATATCCAACTTGTTTATTTGCGCTTTAAGTTTTTGTGACATTTGGACATGTTTGATAACTCAAGTACTCTCTTGAAAGACGTTTCCTTGATAAAGGTCCCATGTTTTATTGGTTAATTCGTTCCAGCTCGTTAAGAGCAGCCTTTTACTTCCAAAGAGTACCACTGGTTAATATTTGCAGGTCTGGAAGTTCGCAGTAAATAGTTATTCAGTGCGAAAGCTTAATCAGGTACACCGATCGAGAGTCTGCAACTTTTATTTACCTATATGCTATAAATTTTGACACCAAGACACATTTTCGCATCTCGGTAATTAGTATAACGGATACGAGACATCGATTGCTTGTTCAGCTTTGAACTATATTGGGACATTCAGTCTGTGTTGTTTAAATGACCAACAACAATGGAAGTTCACGCGATGTTTTCTTGTTCGATCGATCAGCAGTAAAACTGTTTCTGGACTTCTTGATGCTCCAGAAATCGCTGGGTAATGGTTTCGAAGGCTGCCGACCTTCGTAAAGGTACTGTTTCAAATATATTTCTTCTAATTAGCTCATTAAAAGAAATTTTTCGCTATTTTTCGCAATTTTTCGTTATTTTTCGCTTTTTTTCGCAAAATACAATAAGCCATGAAAACAACCAAGAGCAAGACACAGTGACTGAAGCAACTCCTCTAGAAACCTGCTTCTTTGCTTATCGTCACAAGCGTAATTTATCTGTACTTATACATGAATACTCGACCTTGTAAAATAACTAATACACACTTTCAATACGATGGCCGAAACAAGTAATTGGTAGTGATTGGTGTTTAGACTAGTTTCCCTACCAAGAGTTATTACCGCCTGTCACTATCGTTGCGCTACAAAGTTGGATATCGGTTATACGTCACCCGCGTAACCTATAATTGGTAACCCGGACGTGACTCGAACATGCAGCCTTCTGATCTGGATACATATATTCTGAATGTACATCTTTTAATGTTTAAAGGTCTTATCATCAAGTAAAGAATTATCAAGCGAAATGTAGAGGTCAAACGGAACTCCGTAGTCTCTTGGTTCACAGTTGAATCTTACAATGATAGGAATAAGTAAAGTGTTAATATGAGTATGAAAATACCATCTTATCACTGCTACACTTATCTCGTAGTGTAAGATTCCAATAACCATTGTAGTAGAGATCAAATGGAACTCTGTAGTGCCTTGGTTCACAGTTGAATCTTACAATCATACGAATAAGTAAAGTGTTAAGATGAGTATGCCAGTACCATCTTATCACTGCTACACTTATCTCGTAGTGTAAGATTCCAATAACCATGGGAGTAGACGTCAAGCGGAACTCTAGTAGTAGTAGTAGTGGTAGTAATAGTAGTAGTGGTAGTAGTAGTAGTAGTAGTAGTAGTAGTAGTAGTAGTAGTAATAGTAGTAGTGGTAGTAGTAGTGGTAGTAGTAGTAGTAGTAGTACTAGTAGTAGTAGTACTAGTAGTAATAGTAATAGTAGTAGTAATAGTAGTGTTAACAGCACAGTGGCAGTAGTAGTAGTAGTAGTAGTAGTAGTAGTAGTAGTAGTAGTAGTAGTAATAGTAGTAGTGATAGTAGTAGTAGTAGTAGTAGTAGTAGTAGTAGTAATAGTAGTAGTAGTAGTAGTAGTAGTAGTAATGCCGGTATGGCTGAGATGTGGTCTAGAAGGGTGTTGTAGAAGCTGTCCTTCTCCTCCTGTGGTCTACCGGTTTGTATGGCATAGACGCTGAGCAGATGAATGATTTTGTCCTCAGCGAGTATTCTGATGCTCATCAGGCGATGATCGGTTCTCGCAACAGAGAGAACTTTGTCTGCTAGGTTCTCTGTGACCAGGAAGCCAACTCCTCCAAGCCCTGTGTCGTCACCAGTCCAGAATAACTTGTAACGGCAGTCTTTCCCGGAGACCATTCTGGCTGACGCACCTTTCCACCTAGTCTCCTGTAGGCAGCAGATTTTGCATACGATCTAACATTCCAACGTCCATGGTCTGGATGAATTCTATAACAGCGAAAAAGAAGTCCTCTGGTGTTAACCAATGCTCCCTGGGTCGAAAGCAAATTTTGTTTTGTTCTGACCCTCCTGGTGGTACATCAGGAAATTGACGGTCCAACTGTTGTCAATTGGTTGTGTGGCTAATGCTTGTTAGGAATCCTGGATCCAATCTTCTAAATTCTGGTTGCTGCTACTGTTGCTGGCATAACGTCTTAATCTTTGTTCCCTGGGAATTGTCACTGTCAGGGTTCCCTATTTGATTACCAGTGCTTGTAGTTAAATTATCTAGGGAATCGCCTAAGCACTTAGGTGCTCACTTAAAGATAGGGGAAACCGAGAAACCGGGCCCTGGGAAAAGCGGGAATAGCTATTGCTTAGAAGGCGGTCTACTTTAAAGCAATCGGTTCTATTCCAGAAAGCGATAGAAATGAAAACTTTTTCATTCTATTTTGCCGAGGTTTAGGTCCTATCGCTATGATCAGAGAAATTCCTTACTTTGCCGACTATTCATGACGTCGTCATTCACAAGTTTACACTGTCTCCAGTTGAAGCTTTCCTTGGAAACTTCAAGAAACAATGCAGGTAAATCGGCATTGGGCCAGAACAGTCTAGATTACGTGGTGGATACGACAAGCTTAAAGCAGTATTTTTAAAAAGCAGTCGCAAAAACTTTCTGTAAGATTTGGGTTATCATGCAAGATCTAGTAAAGAATTTGCAGAATTTGCAGAATACATTGAGTTAACTTACCTGTCTATTTGGCCCAGCAAATCCTTTTACGGATGAAAACTTGTAACTTTTCTGCGATTTTAGTAAAATACTATGCTGACCATTTCATTGCCAACAAGTAACCAAGGCCTTTCTGTCTTCGAGTTTAGTCGCGTATTACTCTTGCATAAGAACGTTGACTTATCCTTTGGAGCAATGACAGGAAAGAAGCTCGATCATCTCAACTGGGGCTGGAATACACGAGTTCCACTGGATTTTGAGGCCATCTAACCCCAATTTCCAACCTAAACCACAGGGATCAGGAGACCTTACGTCAGATTCCACAGCTCTTTTCCAAATTCCCGTCTGTCACAGCTCGGAAACAGTCTTACTTCCAAAAACGTGGTACTACCGTTGCACATCAAAGCTTTAATAAACAATACATTTTTTAACAGGCAATGCACCATTTTTATTTTTCACTAGAAGCCTGGACAGAGTTTCAAAAATTTTCTTTGCAAACCTTTGACGTCAATGAAATAGCATTTGAGAAACGTACGATAAACAGTTTCAACAATATAGCATGCAAAGAAAAATACGTACACTTAACATATCCTTGTACCAGCCAGGGAGTGAGCACTCAATTGCCCCTTCTTTTAAAAGAACATCATTACTGTAATAGTAAGCCATACTATCGCTGACGTTATACTCTCTGAGACTCCCTGAGTTTCGTGAGAAGTATCGACGTCTAATAGTTCAACTGTGACAACTGTATAGCGAAGGGGTGGCCAATCCTTTTTGCGCAGTTGGCAGCAACGAATTTTTCAACAAGGTGATCGTTACACTTCTGAAGATCCTACCTTACTACGAAGTTCTATATCTTTGCAGTTATTAAACTGCTCCTAGTGAGACCTGGTATGAGCATTTCCTCTTGGATTTCACTTATGTTGAAGTAAAAAACAGCACTATATGATGAATGACCTATGACGGGTACATTCTGCTGAAATGGTTTTTTTTGTTGGTTCATCGGATAATGGTCTTAAGCCAATTTTCACAAAGTATTAAGTAGATAACTCCGAATTTTAATCCGTATTAAACCCATTGTTTACTAACAGGTTTATTTTTCTAACTCTGTAGCTGCCTGGCCTCACAAAGCCAAGAAAGGGCACCACAAAGTAATATGCTACCTGCTGTTATTTTGCTTTTTTGTATTTTTCGCAGCATGGGTTGTTGTTCGGTGGCTGTAGAAATAGGCTAGCATAGGTTACTTGGAATGTGAAAACTGCCATTTTTTAAAGAGACGAGTGTCAAGAGGAGTCTCCGGATGCTTTAGAAACGAGGCTATCTAAATAGCGGACTGCAGTCAGACTCTCATCCTTGATTCCCATTGCGCATGAATTGGTAGAATTGTGGCGAGATTTTTGGCACATCAATAGGTATTGTCCATATTTGAGGAAACTAGGAGATACTCACAAATCTCACATCATATTCACCTGACCGTAAGTGCTATCTTAGATAAGGGCAAGATCCAAACGCTTTATACGACGCATCTGCAAACATAAGTAGGACTGGATTGTTGACAGCTCCCTCCGGTGTCAAACATCTGTCAAGTTACCCACGCCATATGTCCTTTACTTCCATTAGTAATCTGGTCCATTCCTCTTGGCTGGCTTGCTCGAGCTGTGAGTCCCATTCTAAGCCTTTTTGGTACAAACCCTGCATTTCCACTTTAAATCTCACCGAAAAGGGACACACAAATCTGATGGGGTAATAGAGTCCTGCTATTATTTTAGACAATACTCGTTTCGTTCCTGTTGACAAAGCAGATGTTTGGGACAAAGAAAAGCATCCGGCATAAAACAAGGAAACAAACTACTCTTCAACACAAACTCTTCTGGAGCTATAAGGTAAATATTAATTGCTGTGTTAGTGGATATAGTTGAGGTAAGCGTGGTCGAGTGGTTGAAGCAGCGGTCTGATAATTCAAGGGGTTACGAGATTAGGGTTAAGGTTGTGCTCTAATTGGGCAAGATATGAAATCTACTGTGCTTCACCGTACCACAGTGTCAAATTGGGACGTGGCTATGATGACAAATACATAATGGGGGGGGGGGCACGGCTCATTCAGTACACTCAATAACACTGAAGGGCTCCCAAATCACTTGATGGCACAGGACCCACATATTAGGTATTCATGAGGTGGCACAAAAATTTAATTGAAGCTACTCAAGCGTTTACCACATGAAACTATGTAGATGTAAGTATCACATAGGTTCCACTGTCAAGTAGGCCTGTAGCCCAATATCCTCTCTGAGAAAATTTGCCATCTGCTCAATAAAAGTAGAGTCAAATTTGGGTTTGCTGTGGAAAATCAAGTACAGGTTATAACCAATCAACAGTTGAAAAACTGTTGAGAAATTCTAGCAATTTTCTTAACTTTTCATTTCAAATCTTTTCTCCATTAGCGCATTGTAGAGTTATGAGGCTTTGGGCAGATTGATGGGCCGAATAATACCTCCTTCTTTGTCAATCCACATAGCGCAGAGAGGTTGGTCTCCAAATTGTTTAAAGCTGGATGTTGATGCTCACGGGTTGATGGTTAAGAGCTTTTGCGGCGACTAGAGAAACAAAGTGAGTCAAAATGGGGATTCAACGTCAGTGCGAGTGTGATTGCCGGGTTTGGGTCTCAGTGCTGATACATTTTCTACTTTCTACTTTAAAATTATCCAAAGTATCATTGTTTTCAAGCAAAAAGGAGCAGTTTCTTCTTCAAGAAATTGATATGAGTGACTATTCGGTGGCAGGGAAAGGTTCTCGCACGTAGGGTCGAGGCGTATTGTTTCACATCAAGTAGTTACAATCGATCTAGAATCATATGATTTGAGCAGTCTTCTGTTACTTCTGATAGCGATGTTAATCTTCAGAGACATCCACTTTTGGACAGAAGATGATTATATTAATCTGAAGCGTTAACAAGGAGAGTTATTGGAGACCCTTTTATATGAAAGGAGGCTCTATCTTCTAGGCATGTATATTTTTGCATTTCTTTGATAACGGGGTCTTAATAAGTGGATTTAGTCTTTACATTAAATATAGGAGGTTGATGGAAAAGTGCTTAAAAAAGAATCAGAGGGGGAGGGGGTCTCAAATAGTTAGTGAATAAGGCGTTAAGAAAATATAATGGTCTTTAAAGCATGGCTTTACTGCATCATAATTCAACTTAAAAGAATACCCAAATCATGGGGCCTCCCCAGCAGAATTTACAAGCCCCTAATTATGAGTTTCTGCGAGACTCGCATTTAACATATTAGTGTAAATTTACTAAACTGTTATCAATGGTAGCTCGAGTAACAGCACATGCTAACGCTCCTATCCGATCAAAGAATGGCACAGAACTATCTCGGGTTATTAACTTCAAATATCTGGGTTCTTATGTATCTGATAGCAAGAAAGACTTTGTATCCCGGAAAGGCCAAGCATGGAATGCTTGCAATAAGCTACATCACGTGTGGCAGTCTATCATTTCTCTAAAGACAAAAATGAACTTCTTCCAAGCATTCGTTGAAACTATACTGCTATATGGCTCTGAAACATGGACTATGACAAAAGAACTACAGAGACGTCTGGACGGCACATACACACGCCTTCTCATGAGGGTTCAAAATATCTCATGGAAACAACGCTTTAGTTCCTTTAGTTCCTTTAGTTCCTTTAGTTCCTTTAGTTGCATTAGTTGCATTAGTTACTTTAGTTGCATTACTTGCATTAGTTGCTTTAGTTGCATTACTTGCATTAGTTGCTTGAGTTGAATTAGTTCCTTTAGTTGCTTTAGTTCATTTAGTTCTTTTAGTTGCTTTAGTTGCCTTAAATGCTTTAGTTGCTTTAGTTGCATTAGTTGCATTAGTTGCATTAGTTGCTTTAGTGGCTTCAGTTGCTTTAGTTACTTTAGCTGCTTTAGCTGCTTTAGTTGCATTAGTTGCATTAGTTGCATTAGTTGCAGTCTCTCGGTGGGATTCTCAAGACGAGGCTAACGTCAACATATCTGTTTACAAATTCAACATCTCGAAAACAACTTCTGAAAACAATAAAAGCAACGAGGCTTCCCCGCATTCCATTCCGCATCTGCGTCATTTTAGCTGAGATTTTTAAACAGCAACATTTCTTTTATCTATTGTTTACGTTTTAAATTCGTGTAGGAAATTTTTTTTATTGTTTTAATTATTTTAAATTAGGGAAAGAACTTTCTGTACAGTTTTAGCCAGAAGAAGGAATTTTATTCCGAAAGCTCGCCTTGAGCAAGAACCTGTTTTTAACAATCATGGCCGAGTTTTTTCGGTTTTCAAAATCTTGTTTTTTGCTGTAATATATAATTCCGTTTTTATATATGTATGACTATGTTTGAATTGCTCAGTGACCATTTGAGTGTCAGTATTATATACGTATTAAATTTTTTGTAAGGTAAAACTGTAATAGAATACACGGTTTTTTTATATAAGTAACTCAGTTGCTTAGGTGTGAGGCCTCGATTTAGTCCAAAACCTAAGCAACGAGCGAAACAACTCGAGGCCTCAAATTCAGGAGGGACAATTGCCTGAAAATGCCTGAAAAACAAATCAAGAAACGTTTTTCACTGAACTTTGTCTCTGTCATACGAACGTTTGAAAAAATAATTTTAGCTTAATTTACACCGATATATAAACAAACATTAGTAATTTGTATTACAATACTATTGTGTATGTATAGTTCATATTTATGGGGATATTAAATACTCATCCTTAACTTACAGAAATGTTCTCACACAGTGGCCGAGAAGAAAAAATCCACGAAGAATGCTTAAAATGCTGCTACGAGGTGTGCAGTACTCTAATATCTTTGGAAACAGTAGATGATAATGCACAACACAATCTTTTGGCCACCGGGACTTTGCGTGAGGATTATTGTGTAGGGGCTTTTAGAAACTACTCGAAAACTAAGGATATATCTAACAAATCTAATGTGCCCCAAGCAAATCTCCATGTGCATTTCTACTCATCGGAGCACAACGGCCAATCAGATTGGCAGTTTACACTTATTAACTTGGCTGAAAGCAAGACACAATTACACAAAAAAGAGTCGTTTTGGCAATACCAATTACAAATGTTAACAAGAGACATGTTACGACTTCTTATAATTAAAAAACACTGTTTTTCCAGCCTCCTGCGTTCAGGAGCTTTCACATATCAATCAAAGATGGGTGTGGTCTGAACTTCCAGGGCCTCGATTGCAATGTACATGTTTTCAAGAGGAAAAACCTCAACAAAATATCGCATGCACAAAATTTAAACCATACTTTGGATTATTATTTCGAACCATTATAGCAGGAACCAGATCGTTTTCATCTTAATCTTTGTCCACTCACACTATTTATTAGACTGCTATGAAACTATTCTTAAACCATGTTCTTAGCGCACTTCGGCTTTAATCTTGGCACCAAAAAATGGTGTAGGACATATTATAGTATTTACCACTAAGGGCATCCAGTCCAATCATCCAAGTAAAATCCAGATTCACCGAAGGAGTGTACGAGAGCAACACCCTCTGAGCAACTTGTACCCTATTATTGCGAGATTTCCATTTATCTCAAAGTTGTCCATGTACGAATGAGTGTGCTGCTACAATGGTCGCCAGGCAAAATACTTCTCAAAGTTCTCAGTGCTGCTTTGAGCAAAATTGTAACTAAATTTTGATGTTGTGAGAGCAATACCAGTTTTCCTCTGACTTCCTTGTAAATGGGTCACAGCTCAAATGTAAACGGTTCACCTTCTCTTTATTAAAAGAAACTAATAGTTACAAATACATAATCTAGAAATTCTACAGCAATTTCATCACAGTTCCAAGCAGTTTGATTATCAATTAGAGGAATTTTCACATTCATTAAAGGACAGTTCTGTCGTCATCCTGTCATCATGGCTCAAGGTAAGACAACTATGATCGTTGGCCTTTAAGAAGAAGGAGAATGAATTTCTTTAACTAAGAGGGAGAAGGGCTGCGGCTGTTATTTTTACAAACGCTATCTGCTAATACAGGTTTTCCAAATGCCGTGACGAAATCAGTGATGGGAGAGTCTTACTTGTAGTTTATCCATGGCAATTTCATTTATTGATTTATTGATTTAAAACTTTGTCCTGCTTCTTCTTCTTCTTCTTCTTCTTCTTCTTCTTCTTCTTCTTCAAAACTTTTCAAATTTTCTTTGACTTTCGACCTCCAAAACGTTTACATTCTCTCAAAAGTAAATAGTTTCGTTAACGGTATGCTTCAATCTATTCTATAGAAAGATCATGTATATTTAGGTATCTGGTTTTTCTTTCCTTAATAAGCGCCCAGTGCGAATAAGCGCCAAGTCCGAATAAGCGCCCACCCAAAAACATTTGTTTTTAAATATGCGCCGAGGGAGCTTAATCGGTTATTTACGGTAAGTAGTCTTAAATATAGTTCGATAATACACTTCAGTTTAGTTATTTGCTCGCCTTGTCTTCGAAATAACTGGATTACTGAGAACGGCCAAGGGGCCAATGCGAAGCGCCCTTCGATGTCCGTCTATGATATACCGTACTCTTCCAAATTCCTCACATGTAAGTGTGTAAAGTACGTGCCCTTTTTACCGTACAAAGAGGTAATTGAAAGAGATGATTCCCAAGAGGATGCAAAATTGTAAATGAAGGGGCTCCCTTAAGAGCTTCGTTTTCAATCCGGAAATAAGGATCCGTGTATCGGAACATACCTTGCTATCTACAAACATGACTGACTTTGGTAGCATAGGTATACACCCGTGCAGAGTGTGTACCTAAGGTCATTCGAACAAGGTTATAAAGACGTCAAATACAAATTGCCAAAAGAACGAGCAGCAACGTTAACAATATGCAGCAAAAACCGAATATTTCCACATATATGTGACGTATGCAGCAAGGGATTACTCAGAAAGTACAGACATTCAAACTGCACAAACCCAAATCTTCGACCTTTAAATCTCTTTAATCTCATTCGTTTGTCCATTGCATCTCTTGCTTATTGTAAGCTTTTAAACGTATTTTGAAGGCAACTTCATTCCAGTTGTCTTGTCAGTCTTTATGTCTTTATTCAATACCTTTTTAAGTGCATCTATTTTTACATTTGCCATCTCTGACTGCTTGTGGGAATAATGTAGAAATATCTCTTAAGTACCTATACACGTTTTACTCGGCTAACGGCCTTCCTCTGTCGATGGATTTACTACCACAATGGTACCATCATGTCCTTTGAAACAAGTTTTATCGCGTTCACATTATTTTGGAAATGAAGAAAGCCCCAGATGAGATTCTCAGTGACGAAGAAAATGTCGGTGTTGCTTCAAATGTTTCTTCTGTAGATATCCATAAAACAAGCACGAGGATACGGGTTCGAATCTGTAATTAAATCTCGAAGTTAAAAGGAACACCAGAACACTCCGAACTGCCCACTTGAAAATTCACTCTAAGTCAATTCCATTTAAGTTGGACACCGGTAACGAAGTCAACATTATACCTTCAAATGTTTTAAATAAATTACCGGTTAAACCTGAGCTACGTCAATGTAAGAGTCGTTTGCGAGCCTACAATGGCAGTAAAATTAGTGTCTTAGGCGAATTTTCGTATCTACTCAAACACAACGGTATTTATTCTGATCTCGTATTTATCGTTAATGCAGGCAACACCTCATCTGTTTTAGGATTAGACACGTGTATTTCTCTACGTTTAATGAAGCGTGTAGCATCCGTAGAATTGCCACTTCAAGATATGGGTGATGAGGGTTTGAAGTAAAGTGAATAATTGCTTCATGGGTTATTTACAACGTGTTGTTGAAACGTGCCCGGATGCCATCACACTACAAGGGCAACCAATGTCTTAACTTCTGGGTCATGGTCATAGAGGTAATAACACTCTACCTGTGAAGGGACATAGGATCTGTTTGGCGAAGATCGCAAAGCCATTTGGCATTTTGCAACAGTGGTCTTACTGTCGACCGACGCAAAGCATCACCTTCAGGGTTTTTGTTGCGTTTCCACGTACCTCCTTGTCGTGGATTTGTAGCATCTCGAATCTGTTGCACTCATCTTTCTAGTGCGTTGTGATTAGCACATTTGTAGGAGTAGGCAGGAAATGAGGTGGAAACAAACCTGTTAAGGAAAGAGAAGTTAAGGAAAAATGAAGGAGAAAATCGCCAGAAAAGTGTTCTCAGTATACAGCGGATCAACAATATGAAGAGAGAGAAGTTGCTGAGGAAGGAGAGACAAAAGAAGAAATGAGAAGAGATAAGAAACGAGTGTCTAGTAGTAGGAGATGGAAAAGACGAAGTGATTGGGGAGATAGTAGAAAGTTAGTGGAGGGGAAAGAAATGGGAGGAGATGATATGAAAATCATTGCTGGGAGTAATAAAAAGTGACATGCTTTGTCGATGCTCGTAATCACTTTGTTCCACTTCAGTTAAGATTTCCCTAGTCCTAAGTAACCTAATATTCGAAAGAGGAAAATATACCAAGGTCAAAAACAATTATGTGAAACAATGATCCTGCATTTATTGCTGAATAATAGTTTAGTTGTATGCTCAGCCATTCTCTTGAACAAAATCTTTTGTTCCTGCCCTGTGGTCGTACAAATCTTGCGTCATCTGTGTCATAACTCCCACCAATGACCTATATAAAATGGCTGTTGCATACTCTTTGCATGACTTTACCATGAAAATAATCTAATGTCAGCCTAACCAAACACGAGTCCGCTGGAGAGATCTTACAGCAAGCCAACCAAAATTTGTTATAAAGGTAGAAACAAAATACAAACAAAGAAACTCGAGAGTTTGTATTTGCTGGCCATGCACAAAATTCAGGATTTGAACAAGGAAGAGCTCTTTGTGAAAGTGCTGAAACTTTTGGAAAAATGATTTTCTTGTCACAATTTTGTGATGTTCCTTCATAGACATTTTGTCGTGGAAAACTGACTTCAAAAGCATTGTTAAGTTGTGTCATTTATTATAATTTTGTGCAGTCACATCTGAATCAGTTTTAAGGGCGTATCTAACATTTTCAAGTTTTTTAAATAGTTGTCAAAAACTAATTAGTGAGCTGCGTCCTAGTGAACAATCAACAATCAGCACGGCAGTAAACATTCAATCAAATTGCTACATCTAAAGGGCGTATCTAACATTTTCAAGTTTTTCAAATAGTTGCCAGAAAATAATTAGTGAGCTGCGTCCTTGTGAACAATCAGTACGGCAGTGAACGTTCAATCAAACTGCTACATCTCAAGGGCGTATCTAACATTTTCAAGTTTTTTAAATAGTTGTCAAAAACTAATTAGTGAGCTGCGTCCTAGTGAACAATCGGTTTCTTGTATGGACATCTCATATGCCACTCTGACGTGCCTATATTTTACGTTGAAAACCGACATTCCCGTGAAAATGCTACTTCCAATTTCAAACTCCCAATTTGAATACTGCACAAGTCTTCCCTCGATCCCAAACCTCCTTCCTGTAGTATCAGTGATGGAGGGCCCTCGTCCTGGTTTTTGGAAGAGGTAGTTGCTGTTCTGTTTCTGCAGTGAAGCAGCATCGAGAAGGCCTGGGCTTGGCCACGGTAATTGTATTTTTCTTATGGTACCATTCATGTAACCTTTTATAAAATCTTCGATATTCGTAGCTTTGTATTTGTATTAGAGACGTGACGTTAGAAGTTAGTTAACGGTTTTGGTAGAAAGTGTGAAAGCCAAAATATGCCTGCTTGCAACCTCCTCTGACACATAACAACCTTGAGGAGGCTTGACCTTCCCGGAACCCTACATTCCCGTGAAGCTGCTCACATCGCAAAGGACGTGCCTGAAGGAGATGGTAACTCGAGGCCCTGGGAGTGACAAGCCCCAGCAATTGAAGTTGGCATGTGAAAGTTACTAACGCAGGCCGTGACGTTGTTTTGTTTATAAAGAAATACTAACGTCACGCTCATTCAAACCTAACGGTTACCTTGCTCTCTTATGGCTGTGATGAAGCGTTCCCCGCTTTCCGTCGGTTTCCATGTTGGATTTTTAATCTGGGAAATCAAAGTTGGGAAAAGTTATGGTTTTTATCTACGACGAACGCAACTATTTCATCATCGTTCAAAGTTTGACTGTAGACAACAGTTCGCAAGTTAAGTGAGTGACATTGAGGCAGTGGGTGTGTAGTTCTCGTTTTAATTCATTACAAGCATATTTAAGTGGAAGCTAAGGATCCACAAAGATCGAATTAAATAAATACTAAATGCACAAACAGTGGTATAAGAACATACCGAGAAATGCTTTCAGATACCTCTGTAAGACTTGTAAGGCTTGTTCATCATGGCGACAATAACTCCCGGTCAGAGCCAATCATCGATCTTACAACTGAAGCAAAACCTAGAGGATTCTAATATAGTTTGTCATGTAACCTAGCCAGCACCCTTAACGCTAGACATTTCCTCAGTAGGCATACCTTACTTTCAGGTAAAAAGCTCCCAAATAACTTGGTAACGGTTCTGAATTCCAGTGCTTGGTACTATCAAACTTTTAGGGCCACCCAGGCGAGTCTATGACAAAAGATTAAAGCATATTTATAAATATATGGAGTATCAAAAGAATGTTATTTAATTTCGTTTTCATACTCGAACAGTAGTCAGCCGTCATTCGTTTGTCCCACCGGTCCTGGTAGCTCTCCTATTATTTTAATATCCTGCTGGAATCGTTCTTCTGACTCATCATTCACATCTCCACAATTCTCTGGAAATTTATTCAAATGGCAATGTCAATAACCTTAGTACACATATCAACACCTATGTCCTGAGACTTAAGCAACTTTCGCACTACCTCCTTGTAGTTTTCAGCCCAGCGATTGCCGAAGGTGTTTTACACCATGTCAGTAAAGGATGTCCAAACATGGAACTCCGAATCATTCAGGACAAACGCGCACGATCCGCGAGAGGCAGCCCAACCGAGCGGTTATAGCTCCTAGTGTTGGCTTCACTTCATGACCAGACAACCTTGAAAGGGTTAATGCCTTACGCACTCCTCGTCTACGTTTTTATGTGTTAGATATTTGTAACGTTTACTGGCCGTTGATTCAACGTTTGTTTCTTGTTGGCGAAGGCCTATTGAGTAAGTTACGGGCTCTGAATTACATTTAATATTTGTTTTCTTTTGATGTGTAGGCTGGTGCCGAAATTTCCACTGTAAAGCCGAAGCTGTACGCTGACAGATTCCTTGAATTTGTTAGTGCATTGATGCGAGATTGTACAAAGCTAGTACATGACCTGAAACAGGGCAAGAATGATTACATTTTTGCGATATCTGACTATCGGTATCATAAACTTAAGATAATATTTTTATTTATGGCAATGAAAATATGCAGGGATGAACGTGACGAGGTTTTAATTCTCCTGTAACGAGATTACAGTTTTCTTGGTCGAGATGTTTTGTATCTTCTGATCTTTTATTTTACCCCAAGAAATGCGGAGTAGATGTAAAAATCTGACAGGCATTGAGGTCCTTTACTCGCGCAAAACGTTAGTAGTTTTTGACATAAGTAGAATCAGCGAAATGGTTGTCACATTGGACTGGACTCAGCGCCAGACATAAGATTACCGTAGAAAACCCATTACAAATATCATAGTTGCAAACCCGTTAAAAATCACCGTTGAAAACCCCTGTAAAAATTACTGTTGCAAACCCATTAAAAATTACCGTTGCAAACCCATTAAAAAATCGCCGTTGCAAACCCATTAAAAATTACCGTTGCAAACCCATTAAAAAATCACCTTTGCGAATCTATTAAAAAATTACCTTTGCAAACACATTGAAAAAACTACCGCTGCGCACACATTTGTGAATTCAAGCAGACATCAGAGATTGCATGAATTTATTTAAATTCGTAAAATAATTATTCTCTGTTTGCCATGTATTCTTTCTGCGCGTAAACGAATTCGTTTTCCCATCAGTCACGAAGCTGTCACTTGGTACACTGAGGCGTAACCAAACATTTGAATGAGAAGTATGCACTATTCCTCTAGAATAAGTTAATATTTTTACAGTTCAGACATGGAAGGATGTAAAAATTTGGTGTCTATAAACCATATCGAGCAAAAACATTTCCATGAACTCACACCTTGTTTTTGTAGATACTATTAGGTGTCACATAAATTATCTTTGGTACGTCTCTTATTTTTTTCTCTGGCCATCCTCTGTTATGCTTACTCATATGGTTTTATCTGAGTACAATTTTGAACTCTTTTCTGGGATATTCACCTGATTCGGATTTTAATTGTCTTCTTTTTATATTCTTCTCCTTCTTCTTCTAGGTGTCGTGAGTTCCAGGGGGTTGAAGATCATGCCTTTCCGCTGTCTTCCGTCTTCTGCGTTGTGAATTTTCTCTTCTGTCGAGATTCAAATCGCCTTACTGATATTCTTTAAACATGTCACTCTTTGTCTTCCTCTCTCTCTTTTGACTATCAGATAATGCATATTCCCTGAGGACATCTATTTATTCATTTATTTGTTAGCTACAGTGCACATATTTATCCTAAGGAATCCATCGCGGCATTACTAGTAGGATCTCAGCAACAATCTTTACTTATCACTGTCCAACTTGCCCTCCACCCCCCACTTTGAACAAAAAGTACCATGATCATTATCATTTTTAACTATTCCAGTCTGATGTGGTACTTACCTTACGTTCGACATAAGAGAAAAGCAACAATTATATTGAAAACTCTTAAACATTTTAAGAATGTCGACCTACTGCATTTGCAAATAATGCCAGAGAAATAACAGAATGCAGTCTTGAATTAAAATTTCCTCAGCTGTGCAAATTTGCCATCCAATAAGCTCTGAAAGGACTGTCCATCCGAAAGCGTCTATGAGAGCTGCATGAATTTTCAAGGCTTTGATTTAACCCCGTTCAATCCTGGGTAGGTAAGCTTAGAGGAATCCCTCAAGAATGTGGTCTGCTTAACTAATAAGTAGTAAAACGCTTTCTGGCAAGGTGTTTAACATTCAGAAACAAATGGTTTCTGTTGTAACAAAGCATCACGTTCTGAGACGAAAGGAAATAAGAATCTTCAAGCACTTTTCCATTTGCATTATACGCTGCTAAACCACAAGCTAGAATGGCTAATAACTGCAAAAGTAGAGATTCTTAATTCTTTAATTAACTCTTGAACAATATCTAGAACAATATATGCAGAGCTATCTTCAAAATGGAGGAATACTAGGTGTAAATATTCCTTGACCGCCCCCACATCATCTGCGTGCTTTTCGATAGATAGTCTCTTATTGGGTAATAGTGTGGTCTTTATGAATTCTAATTTGATTATGTGATTGCTCATTTTTGACAAGTGAGAAAAGGAAAGGATGCAGCCAGGGATTTTTTATGGAATTTCTCTGATGAAGCAAATCTCCTCAGTTATGAGATAGACAAGTTAGCTTTTTGGGCAAGATGTTCTCCTATATATTTTTATGAAGCGACGAAGTCGCGAGTAACTGCAGCTGGGGGTTTGGGGGCGCTGTAAGCTTGCCAGCGGGAAAATTTTGCAATTTTTAGAATATATAGAAATTGTAGAAAGAGACATTCAGAGAAATAAAAGGAACGTTGAAATACTGTATAGAATGGTAGGGATCTAGTTTTTAGAGGGTTGGAAGTTTGTCCTCAAGGCTTTAATGAACAATCCAAACTTTAACATGCAGTTTTAAAGAGGGGGTTAAACTCCCTGAAAGTGCTTCAACAGCGGCAATTAAATTTAGAGAATCTAAGTCAGAAAACATAGTTCTGGGCATCTTATAACCAGGAATTTCTCGAACCTGTGGAAGTAAAGCTTAAGACAGTGAAGAATTACGTGGAGTTTTATCCAGCGAACCAACAGACGAAGGGTAATTTCGTAGTAGGTCGGTTACAATGCCGACGGCCGGGCACAACTGCGCTGTGCGTTCGTACACATCACAACCGGTATTCTTTGTAATAGACTGAAGTGAAAAGGGCAGGTCTGTTGATAATGGTGGCTCACGCCTCCGCTACAATATCAAAAATTACATGCTATATCGACTAAGATACATCAACTTAGAATCTGATAAGTTGAAGGAAATGCTATCTCTTTGTTGCAGCCTAACTTCTTAATAGTCAATGGCGGTGTTTGGTTGTTTATTGAAATCTACTTTACTTTGGTACAGCACATTAGACTTTCCGCGGGGACTCCCTACCAAACATTAAACCGTAAAAAATAGTCCCGTAGATATTAACAGCGTGACTTCAGATTGGCTTTTAACTACCTCTTTTGATTCTAAACCATTGTTAATAAGTTTAGAACGGAACACCATTTTTCGTCCTTATTTTTAAGTTTTGGTTAACGATATTACACCTGTTACCACCTTAGACTGGTTATAGCAAATGTTTGACTTTTAAAATGGTAAGAAGGGGACACTTTTTTTACCAGATGGGATGGGTTCAGTTTTCCAAAGCACTGTTGGTAATGTCTGGAAGGGAAGCTGGTCTGTAAGTGTTTAAAGTTCCAACAAAAGGCCCATGTGTGTAGGCACTACCTGAGCCCCTGTTGAAGAGAGTGCAAGGCATAAAACAGCATGATGAAATTCAAGAGTCTGTCAAATGGAAGATGATATATAGGGCAAATGTTTGACTTTTAAAATGGTAAGAAGGGGACACTTTTTTTACCAGATGGGATGGGTTCAGTTTTCCAAAGCAAACCGAAGGGGAAACGTCCCAGCACCCTCTGAAATCCAGTTTTGAGCTACAAAAGTTACCGCTTTACTATTTGTTCTGTTTTGCTTCCAGGAAGCTTTATTTCATGTCACATTATCCTGCGGATGTGTAAAAAAAAATTCCCTAGGTGGCAAGGCTGGTTGGTGAAAAGGCGGCACGTCTCCTCGTTCTCCACTAGCATATATTCACAAGGAGCCAGAAGGATATTCCAGTGAACTCTATATAAAGGACTGGAACGAGAAGTCGCGCTCTGAACCCGTAACCAAATATGGCGGCAAGGGAAGCCGCCATTGCACGTTGAGCGTCGTTACACTAATTAAACATATTAGGAATGCGTTCTGCATGCTGAAATATGAGCATTTCAATAGTGCCATTGAGCGTGGTTACACTATTTGAACATTTTGGGATTGTGTTCTGCACACTGGAATGTGAGCATTTCAATAGTGCCATTGAGCGTAGGTACGCTATTTGCTCATAATTGGATTGCGTTCTGCACGCTGGAATGTCGGCATTTCAATAGTGCCATTGAGCGAAGACACACTATTTGAACATATTAGGAATGCGTTCTGCACGCTGGAATGTGAGCATTTCAATATTGCCATTGAGCGTAGTTATACCTTGCTCTCTTATGGCTGTGATGAAGCGTTCCCCGCTTTCCGTCGGTTTCCATGTTGGATTTTTAATCTGGGAAGTCAAAGTTGGGAAAAGTTATGGTTTTTATCTACGACGAACGGAACTATTTCATCATCGTTCAAAGTTTGACTGTAGACAACAGTTAGCAAGTTAAGTGAGTGACATTGAGGCAGTGGGTGTGTAGTTCTCGTTTTAAATCATTACAAGCATATTTAAGTGAAAGCTAAGGATCCACAAAGATCGAATTAAATAAATACTAAATGCACAAACAGTGGTATAAGAACATACCGAGAAATGGTGAAGATGTAAAGACCACAAAATCCACCTGATTTTGGCATTACGGTTCATAAATCTGGAGATACAGGTCCCTACATCACCGGGAGGATTTAGCTCGTGGATGTGCGACGCCGAGTGTTGTAATAATGACAAGCCTTGTAATACCTAACTTGCAGGTGGCACTGTGCAAGAGATATTTTAAGTAAAAGGTTTGTCTCCGAAGAACGGTTTTATTCGCTAAATCGCAACCATTTGTGGGAGCGAGGCGAGTATGTACAAAATACAGGGTCAGCATAACTTCTAGCAAAAGCTGGACTCACACGATATCAGATGATAAGATGCTGCCTTGTAAGTCAAAATCTATGTAAAACCTACGTGAACAGTGGCACGAACATTAATATTGACTTTGCTGTGTGTTGATTTCTGGCTGAAAATGTAAGGTAAAAATAAGTGATACGTGATTTCACGATCAAAATATTTGTAGCCTTCTTTTCCCATTTTACTAAGATACTCAGGTTTAAAACAAGAATTGAATGTAACAGCAAAATAAAAGACAATGTGTTACCCAGTCTTTAGCAGAACTGGTCATCAAATGTTATAATCAAGTCAAGTCATACCTTTCAGAGGGCACTATTAAGAGTCGTCTTCGCTTGTTTCTGTGAGGGTTACCTGAGGGTACGTTGTTCGCGTTAGTTGTATCAGGATTTTAACAATCAAGGAAAGCATTGACGAGAGCAGTATTCATTATTTCTGTGAGGGTTACCTGAGGGTGCGTTATTCGCGTTAGTTGTATCAGGTTTTTAACAATCAAGGAAAGCATTGACGAGAGGAGTATTGATTATTTCTGTGAGCATTACCTGAGGGTACGTTGTTCGCGTTAGTTGTCTCAGTTTTTTTAACAATCAAGGAAAGCATTGACGAGAGGAGTATTGATTATTTCTGTGAGGGTTACCTGAGGGTGCGTTGTTCCTTGCACTTGCGTGAAAAATTCATTATACAAACAAAGTTTGTGCGTTTTACCATTAAGCTGTACACCAGCAAATATGGTGCTAAATTCGATGGTGAAACAACCGCGATTCAAAGTTATTACTTCGTTGGTTCAAGTCACTATGATCCTAGTCTCATACCAAAATTCTGTAACAACAGAGAAGACATAGAGGGTCAGTATGACATCACAAAAGTTAAAACAAGAGACAATTCAAAGTGATTGAAGCAAATTTAGCCTCACTTTAGTAACGAGTCTAGCGCAGCAATTCTTTGCCCGGCAGCAAGATTTTCGTAACAAATCAGGGCTAAATGAAGAAAATCCTGTCCCATATCAATTGGAAGATGCCTTGGAACGAATAGTGACTGGACAGCAGTTTATTTTTCCAGAAACTCGTCAGCCTCTACAACTTCACACAATGCTAACAGACAACTTTTACCTTTCCTAACCGAGCACATCCACTCTTCCGAGGAGATCAAATGGTTTATATCAATCGAGGTGATGATTTATCAAGGTAAAGATGTAGGGATCCTTACTGACATGGCGTTCTTTACTACAGGCCTATTCAACATGCAGCTGGGGGCAGGAACTGGGGGCGAATGCAAAAATGTGCGTAATTTTAGACAATACTCGTTTCGTTCCTGTTGACAAAGCAGATGTTTGGGACAAAGAAAAGCATCCGGCATAAAACAATGAAACAAACTACTCTTCAACACAAACTCTTCTGGAGCTACAAGGTAAATATTGATTGCTATGTTAGTGGATATAGTTGAGGTAAGCGTGGTCGAGTAGTTGAATCAGCGGTCTCATAATTCAAGGGGTTACGAGATTAGGGCCCAGGTTGTGCTCTAATTTGGCAAGATATGAAATCTACTGTGCTTCACCGTACCACAGTGTCAAATTGGGACGTGGCTATGATGACAAATACATAATCGTTCTTGTTTAAAATCACAATTCCTCTTCTTTTATCAGGCTTCAAAATGACAACATCTTTATCCTGCAATTGGTTAAGACACTTGTATTCATTGGCCGTGAAAACGTGTTTGGGAGATTAGATCGCACTTGTTCTTCATTTTTTCAGCCACTATTCACGATTCCTTAATCAAGCGTTCTCTCTTCTCGTTCTTGGGTATTGTTATTCCTGTAAACTTTATTTTAAAAGTGTTATTGTTCGTCCTTTCGCAAAGCCACACGCGATCAATAGCCCAAATCAATAATATTCCGTTCGTCTAATAAGGTGATCGACATTATGATAGAGCCCTCTTCCTCTATCTTCTTTATTCTCCGTCATACCAGCTTGCACTTCTAATACCTCATATCTAATACCTTTCTAGTCCTGAATCCTGAATCCTTGTCTTCCCTTAGTTTTTTTCGTACCAATTGATTCTCGATTATATCATTTATATCCCTTCTCAAATTATTACCAATGAAATTCCATTGCCTTCTCCTGATCGTGTCCAACAGCTGATTGTTTATCAAATTTTTTTTTCCTCATATTTTTAGCCCATGATGTTTTCATCCGAACGATAAAGAAGAATAAGATGTTTTTATCCTCCTCCTCTAAATGCAATGTAAGCATTCTAAGCATGCAAGTGTCACCAAAAACAGCTTTTGGTGTTATTGTAAACGCATAGTGCACCACGGATTGTATGCATTCCAAGCATGTAATCGTCACCAAAAACAGCTTTTCGTGCTATTCTAAACGCATTGTGCAGCATTGAATGTACGCACTCGAAGCATGCAAGTGTCACTAAAAACAGCTTTTGTGGGCATTCCCAACTCATTGTGCACCATGGAATGCAGGCATTCCAAGCATGCAAGTGTCACTAAAAACAGCTTTTGGTGCTATTCTAAACGCATTGCGCACCATGGAATGTACGAAGCCAATCATGTCCCAACGTCAATAAAAACAAAATGTTGAGTCATGACAAGCATACGCGACCGTGCGACTATTAAATGTAAATAACTATAATGAAAGAAATTTCACAGAAGTGATGAGATTCGGAGCTTTTCACTGCAGATAATACCTACCTGTCACAGAACTGTGTTTGACCTAATTAATAGTCGAGCGACGAGTCAATACAGAAGTGGACATTGACGGATCAGCACAACACGCAAAGCCAAATGACAGAAAGAAACATTTCCTTCGCCCTAAAACTCAGTATACATCTTAAGACAAACCAAGTGTGATAGCTCATTGAGTAGGGGTAGCGGGGCAAGTGACAAAATTAGTATGTGACAGTGCAACATGGCAGCACGAATGTAAGCCATTGAACCATAAATGAAGAATATCCAAGACAAATACACGCATCCAAATTTAATACCAAAAATTTTGAAAAGTAGTCCTACAAGGCATTATCCTTTCAGAACTCAAAATCCCTTTGCGTAGAAAAATACTGGAGTCCAATCTTACGAGTATCAACATCAGTAAATGGAAAAAAAGGATCGGAATTACGATAGATTCAGAATGACAACTTACAGTGGAGCAAACTAGGTGGCACTGTAGTAAGAGACCAAATTTTGCCACTTTTCTAAGCCTTAGTGCTTGAAGAAATGCCAGAAATCAGCCTCTCTTGTCAACTTACATTTGTTACCATATCTTATCAACTACACGGAATTTGACTCTGATTTCACGCGGAATACTCTTGTAGCCCATCAATCTAGATTATAAACACATAAAGATCAGAATTGACGGACCTTTCTTCGTGACCAAATTTTTCATCTTTTCTAAGCCTTAGTGCTTGAAGAAATGCCAGAAATCAGCCTCTCTTGTCAACCTACATTTATTACCACATCTTCTAAACTACATGGAATTTGACTCTGATTTCCCTAATTTTAACGTTTTGTACACCATGGAATGTACGCACCTATTGTATCGAAACTATGTCAAATATGCCGTATTAGCGTATTTTGAACGCTTTGTGCACCATGGAACGTATGTGTCACGTGTATGCAAACTATGTCAAATACGCCTTATCAGCTTATTTTGAACGCTTGGTGCACCATGGAATGTACGTATCTGGTGTATGCAAACTATGTCAAATATGCCTTAATAGTCACCTTTGAGCGCTTTGTGCATCATGGAATCTACGCACCTAGTGTATGCAAACTATGTCAAATATGCCTTATCAGCCTATTTTGAACACTTGTTATAGCGGACACATTTTCTCGGAACCGCGTAAACATTTGCCTTAAAATTAACCTGTGTATAGCGGACATTCGTATTTTACTCCTATTTAAGCTGTCGCACGGATACAACTGTTGGGAACCTCGAGAGGCATGGCGACAACGACCTCAACATGGCAATAATGATTTAATTGGACGACTCTAAGCTTTAACGATTCAGAATTTGAAGCAAAGTGATATTCGTGAATTTTTCAAACTTGTTAAAGCTTTATTATTGAGGTTTATATATGAGATTTAAAGCATTGTTATGAATTAATGCATCCGTTTGTTCTTCCAGGGGAAGATGGGTTTCGTGGTAAAGTAAATTAGCTATGATCCCTTGAATAACCAAGATTTTCAGATTGGGTTTTATTCTTCTTTGTAAAGACTAAAGAATCAGGAATTTGTTAAAAGGGAAAAAGTAGTTTATTTAGGCCTACTTCCCTGGATAGAAGTGTAATAGAGGAACTGAAACACAGACCTAAGGAGAGTTAGAATCCTGGTTTAAGAGTAGGTTTGTTAAGTCTCTAATGCCTCTTTTGGCAAGTATTCAAAACCTTAAAGGTCTTTCATTACAATTCAATAATTTATTATTTACATTGATTTAACGACAACTTAAGTACCAAATATGTACCGGGCAGCTTTGGGTAACATGTAACTCAAAGGGTTATTTGGTATTGAAAGCCATGTGGTAGTATGTAACTTAGGCATCCGTCCCACAAAGAGGCGTTAAAAGCCACTAAGCCATTAAGTTTGGTACATCCTGTTTAACTGGCAAAGGAACATTGATTTTAAAGGAAAACACAGACCTCTCATTCTGTCAGTGCTTGGTTTAAGCAAATATGAAACAGGCGTAGAAAAGGAACAACATAAGGTTTTAAGTGCACTCAAGAATACAGTCAAGCAATAGCGTCTCTTATTAAAAATCTATTGCCAAAATTTTTTCCAGGGTCTAATTTCATCCAAAAGAATTGATACCCCGCACTTTTGAGTCTGAAATCTTCACCCTTTTGGAATTTCAGTTCATTTAGACCAGTGTTGGCATGGAAACGGATCCATTTGGTTTTGTAAGAGAACTGGTACGTATCGGCCTTGCACTTACACGGGAAACGGTGGGTTCAAATTCGTCCGGATCCGTACCTGTT
This sequence comes from Alatinidae sp. Z8VKAUB7J3, assembly GCA_010016025.2. Taxonomy (NCBI): domain Eukaryota; kingdom Metazoa; phylum Cnidaria; class Cubozoa; order Carybdeida; family Alatinidae; species Alatinidae sp. Z8VKAUB7J3. The sequence continues at coordinate 58,874,702 of JAAAKM020721499.1, forward strand.
CCGCTTATGAAAGTGGGCCACTTTGCATCGGACCCCAAAGAGGTCTAGTGTAAACATTTGGGAGCGGACACAAACTGGTACGGATTGGATAAGAAGCGCCAGAATAATGATCATACATGTGTATAGAATAATTTATAATGAAATCAAATACAACTCATTCACAAATTGATTTTCAGGTAAGTCCCGATAGCCAATTGATTTTCATTGAACTCTTTCATCTTTCTTTCCTTAATACTACCACTACTGTTACTACTACTACTATTACTACTACTACTACTACTACAATAACAACTACTAGTACTACAACTACCACTGCCACTACTACTACTACTACTATTACTACTACTACTACTACTACTACTACAACTACTGCCACTACTACTACTACTACTACTACTACTACTACTACAACCAGGCGGGCACTTCGAAGGGGCATTGGTGGGCCAGCTCAGGAGCTGCTTAGTTACTTACGTACCAAAGTTTAAGCAAAGATTATTTAAATTTTTCAACATGTTTTCCTTAATAAATGATCATCTAATATCAGAACAGAAAATGCTCTTTTTGTCTGTATATCTCTAGTTACGAATGCAATCCAAAATAGGGTCGCTTAATTTTGTTCGGATCGGAAGTTTGCGTGTTTAAAGCATGCAACATCCATTTAAGACAACGGAACGTCTACCTGAATACATTTCATAAAAGTGTTCCAAGTCTGAGAAGCTTTCAGGGAGGTCAGGCTATTCAATCTTATAACAATCTCTCGTGATTGAGTACTTTTTAAACTGAAAACTTCAATCCATCTTGAAAAGTCGTCTACAACTAACAGGAACAGTCTCTTATCCAGTTCAAATAAGTCTATTGCAATGTACTGCCATGGTCTTTCTGGTAACTGGGTGGGAATAAGTGTCTCTGGATGATTGATCCTGTCCATTTGGCATTTTCTACATCCTGAAACAAGCTCCTCAATGTTTGGCATTATACCTGGCCACCAGACAGTACTTCTGGCCAGTGACTTGCACTTTGTCATACCTTGATGCCCACTGTGAAGTCAGTTCATGCGAGAAAAGATAAATTGGTAAACACAATCACTGGTCCAGTCCATATAAGACTTGACAGTCAAGTGATCCTTTAGTGTTGCAAAAAGTGAAATGACCCTTTCAATGAGCAGAGACAGAGTAGAACTTAAAAAACAGTTCCGCCCTTTTGTAGTGCAGAGTGCAACTCTTCTGCCTCATCTGCACAGTACCGACAACAAAGAAGAGTGTTCTCAAATTCAGGAAGATGAAGCGGTGCTGTTGCAGGTCTTATAAGGGAACTGGAAGATCGTGTTGGCCTTGATGATTGGCAATTTCTTTGACGACTGCTTATCCTCTTAAACAGTTATTACCCTCTTAATAATGCTTCTTAGTGCCCTTTCAATGGATTAACATTTGAAGCCAACTAAATCGAAATTTCGGAAGAATCCAAAATGTGAACGTTATTATGTATTTGATTTCTAAATAATGTTGTATATATGCATATGACATCGAAGGCTACGATCAACAGTGGTACTTGTCGGTTATTCCCTTTCTTCTTCCTTGTCCCTAACTCTCCCTTTCACTCATATACAAAATCTTAAATTTTATAATGGTATAAAAAGAGGATTCTTTATTTCATCTGTAAGAATTTTGCAATTCCCTGTGATGATCATGTCATCTGAGATAAAGCGAACGTTAGGAATTTTTCCTATGCTACTATCGATAGCTCTCTGGAAAATTTTGAAGGCGTTGTTTATGCCATAACACAAACGTTTGTAACGCATTATGCCTTTTTCAGTGTGAAAATTGGTAATAGCTCGAGAATCTTCAGACAATTCAATTTGCATGTATGCTTCTTTCATGTCCATCTTCGAAAAAATTGTAGCACCATGCATGTCTTCAGTGATAGAATCAAGAGTGGGAATAGGATACGTTTCCCGTTTTATTGCGGTATTAATGATCCTTGCGTCAAGACACAGGAAATGTAGGATATTTTAAGACTCTCATTTGAAAGAATTCTTTAGAGATGCAGATACATATAAGAGCCATAGGCGCAATGGACAAAAAATATTGGGGGGGAAGGGGGGCTGTGGATTATTTTCTCGAAAAAATACTCTTGCCCGAAAATTTTTAGGACATGAATTGAAGGTTCTGCAATTTTTTGCCCGTAAACGTATAACATATTAACAAGCTGGGGGGCTGTAGCCCCCCTCAGACCTTTTGGCCGTGCGCCCATGATAAGAGCAAATGTCCTGAGAATACATGTGGAGTTTAGTTCACAAATAGAAATATAACTTTATAGATGGCTTGCCACAAGTTAACATTCTATTTTTGTTTATGTCAGTTACGTGTGAACCTAAATATGATCCCCCCCAGCAGTGGAGGGGCTAGCTGAAAGGAAAGGACGGGATGGTAATAACACCATCAAATACGGTATAGCCGTTTGTTTCTATAACTGCAACATTCTGTTATCAGACAATCACCCTGTTTACGTGCAAAATAATTCCACAGGCATAATAGCATTCTTCAACTTTTAAATGGGACCAAGCCCACCATTTCTGCTCCTCATACACTAATCTGCTAAAGTTGGGGAATGTAATCCTATACAGCTTTTAAACAAAACATTTCAGACTTCAGGATTGACAAACGTTTCCAGTGATTCGTATCTTATAATACTGCGTCGCCGTGTTTATTACTGTACATCGCTGTTGGCAATTTTCACTGATTATAATTAATGCTCAGTTCATCTGTCACACTATCATAAAATGGTCAAAGCTGCTTTCAATTGACGTATAAGTAGGTAATTTTTAATGTCTCTATTTTTCGCATCTCTTTTTTGCGCATTCCTTTCTGTGATGTCCAATCACATCCAATCACGTCATGTGATATCCGGCACGCCTGCCACCCTGTAAATAGGCATGTTTGTATGTTTACTTATCTGTCCAAAATGGTGTAATCTATCTAATTTTGGCAAACAAAGAGAAAATAATTCAATTGATACAAATGAAGAGTGGAGCTCCGTAACCAGATTGGCTTTTCGGTTGGGATAATTTCAAACATCGGCGACAAGACCGAGCCAGGCGTGAGGGAATTAAGGTACCATCCCACTCGTTTAAGACTTTAACCGCCTTCCCTGTTAAAATAGTGCCAGGATACATCTTTCATTCATTTTATCGGCCTATTTACGACGGCATATATTACGCCAAAGGCAAATTTCAACCGTCCGCCAAAAAGACGGAATTTCTGGGTGGTCTTGGGTTCCTAAACAGTCTCTGTCACTCTTCTTTCTTTAATGTCAGTAACTTCAACTTGTCGATCCTACCAACTTGTCAACCATTATATGATATAGCAGAATGATGTACGAAACTTTGCCAGATCTTTCTGCAGCCCGTTTTGAGGTCCATATAAATGAGAGAAAATCCCGTATTGTACTTATAAGTACAATTGTATATTGTACACACCTCTAGTACATACATGGCACTAAAACAATCTTTTACAGCACAGTTTAACACTCTTTACACAAATTACCCAATTCGTGATTGGCAAGGTACATTTACTACTTCTTGGTCTCTTTCGATAGGATTGTGACACACTTGCAGAAGAGGTGACTGATTGCGTTGATTCGTTTTCCGAAATTCTGCAGTTAAATGGCATGGAACATACTCAAATGTTTGAAATGGCTATGGCTTTGTGTCGACCGATATTTGAAGTTGGATCTTATTCACGTAAGTTATTTTGGCAAATATTCAATTTTTTTAAGAACGTTATCAATGACTACAATGCCATATTAAGAAAGTTGTAAGGCCTTTTTTCTCCATTTCCCATTTGTACTTCTGGTGTGCAACATTAAATGACGCATTCCTAAATTATTACCCTTATCTTGTTTTAATGGGAACGGTTATGTTTTGTTTCTTCTTTAAAACCTTTTTGACAATATACCTGATATGGACAAGCACTGTGCCACCGTCATACTGTCCCATTTATTCCTTTCACATTTTAATTTCTGAGATATTTTAACTTCTCTTCTCGACACCTGGCTTCTTCTACACCTTAACAGTACAAAGATATGTAACGAATTGAGAGCCTCGGCTCGTATGCAATTTACCACTCAGTAAGCTGTAATAGTTTTAGAGTTGTCATAAGCGAGACTCGAGTGACACCTAGAATTAACCATACTCAAATGGCAATATTACCACTGTCCCCTTGCCCAGCAGTTTTGGAAACTGTTAATTCCAATCCTGTCCAAGCTGTGTAGTTCACAATTCCAGAAAAAACCATCTGTGATCTTTTTACACCGATTTAATTGTAATGATGTCACTAGTAATAGGCTATTGTTATACCTGACCAAACTGGCTAAATATTGCCTGTGGTGTGCAAGATGCGAGTTTAGGTTCGAACGTATAACTCAATCGCCTGCAACTCCTTGTGCCAAGTTCAAATGTGAAGTGCGATCTAGAATAATGTTATCCCACACATCCTCTATTCCCAAAATTCGTTTACTTTTGAGAAGCCCTGTGAAGAAAGCACTTACGTTAGATTAACCGTCATTGCATCCATTTGACCTGTTGTTTCGTTTTTTAAGTCACACATATCAAGGCGTTCTTAAAACCTATTCCACCGCCAACCCCAGATTCTTCTACGAGTGTCGCAATAGTTAAAGCGAATGGCTTATATGCATACCTCAAAGAGGATTATATTCACTAATAACAGGAATATTACCGACCCGCCCCCAGCATTCATTAGTATATTCACCCACTTAGTGGCAATTATTGGGGCAGCTAAGTGGCATAGTGACCAGCCACCATGCCCACTTTAGACAATCGGGACACTCGACTGCTCCTTCATACTGCCGATGCTGTTTACCATGCTTATCAAAGGATTATGATAAGAACTGCCGACACTGATGCTGTTGTCATCGCGGTCTCATCCTTTGCTGAACTGAATGCATCAGAGCTGTGGATTGCATTCGGAACGGGTAAGAATTTTCGCTACATACCAATGCACAACATCTGCACTGCAATGGGCCCCGAAAGAGCAAAATCTTTAACAGCATTTCACGCATTCACTAGCCTGCGTGCAGACTATCTCAGCTGAAGTGGATAGTCTGCGCATCTAGCCCTGTTTCCTTGTATGCTGACCTCACGGAACTTTTTGGTGCGCCCACGTATTCATAGTGGGATACAAGGACTGAACGAAGTGGCAAGACTTTCCGTTTCATCTCGGATACACAGCTGTGATACTGCTAATACAGCATATCATACAAGATAGTGGTACTCGTGCTAATGTGTGAAAAGGTAATCGGCCAATCTCACAGCAGTGCCGTCAAAAATGCATGACCCACCTTAACTATTATACCGGTCTTCATGAACTACGTCTAAGTTGTTACCCTATTGGAAAGTAGCCTCCCTTAGGACAAGCTCCACTACTTATTAGGGACCGAGCCAACCCTAGAGAAGTGAGCTGGATGTCGATGTGGCAACTAGAGAAATAGATTATGTTAACATCGGAGGTCACTTAGCTCAGTTGGTAGAGCACATGCCGCGGAAGCATGGGTCACCAGTTCGATCAGCGGTGGTGACATACTTTTCTTTTTCTCTAGTGTTCTTTTCAAAACTGATACTTCAAATCCTTTCTTCTCGATAATAATTGTTGAGTAAGAAAAGTATATACCGGGATTTGCTGAGTTTTTCTAGGCTACAAAGGGGGGAAAGTACAAGTAACAAGGATCTATAATATTTATTATGACTTTCTCTAAAAAGCAACAGACATTAATTGTAGCAGAGGCAAAACAAACTATATGGTTACCAGCTTATTAAAAGACAAAAGTGTAATTCAAGGATCGTGATTTATATGGGTAGGCTTTTGCCTCAGAAAAAGATGTGTGTATCTGCGCGAAAGTCGTTACGTTTTAGTGGCATCTCTCGCTCTATCCGGCAAAGCTCCTCCTTCGTCTCAGCTTTTCATGGGAAGGTTGTAATAGTTTAGCCAATGGAACTTTCCCCCATAGAAACATTTTTCAGCTTATCTGCGATAATGTATGTATAATTCTTATTCTATGAATTACAAGCATATTAAATATGCTGTATTTAACCAACCAAACCAGAAAGAAATGTGTTTACAATATGAAATATAACAATAGGCAGACGAACGCTCAATTCCAGGTGCGGTTCTATCATTAAAAAGACGAAGCTTATAATCATTTACATGTATATAGAAATATAATCTGAAGAAAGGTACACATCCTAATAAATCCATAATTATTGTATATTTGCAACGTGTTGCCATCTTTCAACTGTCGACCTAATGAGCTACTCAGATGTCTTTGATCGACTCTCTTATCAGGACGCTTTCTGGCACATATGACTAGTTTCTGCGGGCTCCTCTTATCAGGGAGCTACAATCGTGAATAATCTGAGAAGGGGGAATTTAATTCAACTGGTGAACACTCAACTGTTACACTTGCTAAGCCATCACGTCAGAGGATTATTGCACAAGTGGCCAGGCATACCAATGTCGTTTGGACACTTCCCATTATTCTTAATAATTTTAGCGTGATACAACATTTTATACTGGCGGCGTTCTTATTCTATTACCGGATTCAGTGGGTCCCACACTTAAAGGAAAAGAGAGATGTAAGAGGTATCCACTCTCGGGATGGAATATTGATTGAACGTTTATAGAGATAGCTTTCTTACCAACAACCTCTTCACAAGTTTCATACACAAGACGTCGAGGCCGCCCCAGAACAAGATGGCATGATGACCTACTCCACTACATTGGGCCAACGTGGTCCAGAAGTGCAAAAAACAGGAACCGTTGCAATGTAGAGAGGGGTTCCTCCTTAGGGAGAGATATACACCCTGATGATGATTCTTGTTTTCTGATCTTTCGTCACGATCTGTAAGTCTTTAAGAGCAATCCACTTCTATTCAAGTCATGAAGCCAGCTGCATAATTGTTAATAGACTTTCGCCTGAACGTTAAGAACATCTCCACACATCAAGAGTTTTGACTCCGAAAGAGGACACTGATACTTGGCTATTCACTTAGAAACAGTCCATAGCTTGGAAGCAGGATTTGCCATCAATTGCAAACAAACTTTTAACTAAAACAATTGGCTGAAAAAGACAAACAAAGGCAATCTTTATAGAAGCTAGGACATACTTAACCAAACAAAGAAGGGAACTGAGAATAACATGGTTTAAGCAAGTCGCCAAAGAAGTTTTAAAACGTCGTATAAAGTGAGGTCACGCATAGATTAAAGACAGACGCTTTGGTCAGATGGACATGAACCGAGCAATGCCCCTGTGATGAAAATGGGTAACAGAAACAGAACGTATATAATCGAACAATCTATTATGAACGCTTTGTGCACCATGGAATATACGCATCTAGTGTATGCAAACTATGTCAAATATGCCTGATTTGCCAATTTTTTTGGCTTTGTGCGCCATGGAATGTTAGCATCTAATGTATGCAAACTATGCCAGATATGCCTCATTAGCCTATTTTGATCGCTTTGTGCAACATGGAATGTACGTATGTAATATATGCAAACTCTGTCAAATATGCCTCATTAGCCTATTATGAAAGCTTTGTGCACCATGGAATATACGCATCTAGTGTATGAAAAGTATGTCAAATATGCCTTATTAGCCTTCTTTGAACGATATACTTATATGAACCCATTGCACTTTTAAACATTTCCCCTTATTAGCTCTCAATCCTAAGTGCTTGTCCCCAGTGTTACACCTTCTTTTCTAGTTACCTGCCTTTTCTTTGCCTGTTCCAAAGGACCAGCCCTGCCTCATTTGCCAGTATTTGCTGAAGTAGCCTCTCCTTGTATTTCCAAAACTTTTCTTAAAATACAATTTTTGAAACTAAACGGCTCCTTGCGAAACCTCTGTGTGAGTGAGAAATTACAAAATATAGTAAAAAAGGATCAATATCTAGAACATTAGGTGAAAAAATACTGAAGTATATCTTAGAAATGTCTAACATCAGTCTCAAATAAGTATGATTAGATAAATCAAGATGTTATTATTCTTCACATGCAATCAGCGTCACATATCTTGATATTATACTTTAGAGCGTGTTCACAGTTTTGCTTTCTGTTTTTAGCCCTCCAAATAGTGTCAAAGAACAAACCTACTGCACAATCATCAACAAGCGCAGGCGGTGTAAGTTCAAGGGCAGTTGATGGCAACACGAACGCAAATTACGCCAAGAGGAGTTGTACTCACACAGGTTCTAATACGAATCCCTGGTGGAGAGTGGACTTATTAGCAAGATATTATATCACAAAGTAACTACCTTGCAAAATGCACTCCCATATTTCCATGGTCATAGGAGAACAAAGGCAAGAGTTTCATGGCAGTTAGGGCATTCAGGGCATTCAGGGCAGTCAGGGCATTCAGGGCAGGATTCATTGTAAGAAAGTAAGGGTAGTACATCTCCCCTATTTTTTGCAGAGCAGTACGTTTTTAGCTAGAATCTTACAGTTGCCAAGGAGAGATGAAAATGAGACGAGGAAAATCCAAGCTACAACAAACTTTTCATATATTATACTTACAAAGCAAATGTTGCTTTACTCCTTGAATACAATAGGATAACGTTTGTCAGCGATTATTGCATCATGTTTTGGCCGTCTGCAACTCTCACGAGAAACCTACTATCGAGTCTGTTACAAAGTCCATCAACGTTTTGGGCTGTGTACAATGGGTGTCAACGGCAGCTAAAGCTGTGAAGACTGACACAGCCAAACACTGCTTCAGACATGGCGGGTTCCAGCTTACCACACCTCAGCCTGCTAAGGAGAGCTCTAGCAATCCAGAGACGGAACTTACTCCTCTCTGTGACCACATGTCTTCCGCCCTCTCACTGGAGGAACCTATTCAGCCTAGTTCCTTTGCAGCTCTGGATGAAACTGCCCCGTCAAAGACAGGCCAGATATCTAAAGGAGTACCGTACTTGACGGAATCTTTGCAATGACTTACTTAGAGCTACAGACGTTTTTATTAACACAAAGATAGAGATTTGGCAAATCTGGGGGGCAAGGTCCCCTCTGGCCCCCTCTTCCCCCATCCCTGAATGGACACGGAACAATTACTGAACATAGTGACCTGACAGCTCAGAAAACACAAAGAAAATGTGCTATGCACTCTTTTCACCTTCAAGTTGAAAAACTGCAAATGCTGTCATAAACACTCAGATTTGAAGTATTGCTTTCTAGACACTTCAATTACAATACGCTTTGGACTACTTTACTTTCAGAAAATTAGAGGCTCGGCTAAAGTTTTCCTTGAAAGATTGCTTCTGAGACCTTTCCGAGTCTCTATCAAGTTCTAGTAAAATAGCATTTGTGCAGGACCCCACTGGATAAAGTAGCAGTCTTTACATTTCCCTTACATATTACAGTTCGAATCCCAGCATTCATAGTAAACTATCACACGTATCCACACATTTCATTATTGACTTTGATTTGATCAGATGTCTTAACTGTTTTTGCGTACTTTTAAGATCTCTCTGTAACTGACTCTCTTACATTGCGATAGACTAGTAATGTGTAATTACATGCTGCCAGGTACCTCCTCATACTTACCGTGTAAATGACCACTAATTGTCTCGCAAACACAGCCATCCCACCGTCAATGTAAAGTGTGCCCCATGACCCCCCCGCCGATAATAGAAACATCTGCCCCCCCTTCATAAATTTGAGCACCGGTCATATTTTGGGCTGCATCCGCCCCTGGGGGGGGTCTGTCGTTTTAGATGTCACCTATCTATTTTTTTATTCTTCTTCATGAAAAGCAGAGAAAATTAGGGACAAAACTGATTTCGTTACTCTTGCTAGTCAATTATTTTACTCTTACTAGGAACTGGCTGCTTTTTCAGACTAACCTGTTTTCTTTAAGAACGAGCGGGAGCATTCCTTTCTCGATCAGCTGCAAAAATAATGCCAATGAAGTGAAGACATTTACATTGTCGTCACTAAACGCATGACTATCGCAGCGCAAAGCCTGAAATCTTTGTGTTCCTAAATGCCAATGCTGTTCCCTCTGTTAAACTTTAAATCGTATGCCAGACTGGAGACACTGCAGCGTGCGATCATTTTGAAGACTGGGATTTAGCTTGTTACTGACACTGTTCTGTAGGCATGCGCGCGATTGCTTCGATGAACTGTTACCTTTCATTACACAAACATCAATTAAGTGCCATGCAATTTCTTGAGTGAAAAACTATCCTCTGCATCCCTGATTGTGTCTGCAACTGTCCGAGAATTCAGCCACGCTGTCCTAATGATTTTTCCGGGTTCTCCCTTTCTTATTTTCCATCATCTTTGCCAATGGTAACTAAATGTTTCCTTCTGTGTCGTCTCCTCAAAAGACCAAGGAACGAACTCTGTTTGATGCTGTTGCACAGCTTGCTCTCGTGACCGATCTTTGGGAATAATGATGCTTTATCTCTCCTGGAAGTCCGTGATATGCTCCTCATGCAACCCATTTCCATTGCCATCTACAATCCAACCTCTAAGCTCGTAATAACAACGATATTTATACAAAACGAAGACCAGATCATGATTTGGGCTCACGGTGACCTGATGTTGTTTATAGCCAATAAAAATCGTTGCTACTTTAGCCTGTGCAAGTCCTATGACTATGTGGATTGCACATGATGCCTGAATAACAATGGATGACCAACTTACATGATTAATTTGAAAATATCACAAGCTAAACATACCAGGTAATCAGCTAATCATTCGATTCGTTTGCACACAATACCTAATTAGACTTTGTGCATGGTTACTGTACATGAAAATGGGAGACGTTTAAGACAGCAGATATTAGTTGCACTTCGATATCTGGCAAGAAGGAACTGGATTAACAGCACTTGTACTCCAGAATCCGCTGCCTATCACTTGTGCCACCTTACAGATATAATTTGTAACCAAACAAATTTTTGTGCTCAAGTTTGTGTAGGAGCCATGGGAGCAATTATTGTATGCCAGGTCGCACTAGTTTAGGCAGGATAACATAGGAATCAGGTCCACGGACAGTATCAACCCCACGATTGTCTTTTTCGGGTAGGCAACCCCCCTCGCCATTTTTGACAGTGTCACTTTTACAGGGTAAACATAGAAGAATGGAAGAAAGAGCACATTCCTCCGAGATATGAGGAACTTTCTTTCCAAGTTTATCTTCCTCTCCTGCTACTCAATAGTACAAAAGTATGTGCTGAAAGGAATTTATTTCTTCATGAAGAAATTTAATACAATGTTCAAATGAGTGCTACAAAACACTGAGTTTCACAAGTAATGCGTGCTACTTTAGTAAAATGTGTGGATTGTTTTTCATGTTGTAGGTTTGCTGATATCGTAAATAACTACCTCATAAACACATCAGTGTCATCAATGACTAGACAAGATACCTGATAATCTTGAAAGTTATTGTATAAAGACGTCAAACAGACTCGCAATCTCAAAACGCGGTGACTTGAGATTATTTCTCACCAAACTGTCAGACGTAAGAAGTCTGACACGGCAACATCAAGCACAACCTCCGCACAACTGAATTTTTCTGAGTTTAAAGGACCAATCACAATTGTGGTTGATCGGCGTGAGAATTTACTTATGATCAAATTTATGATCAATTTCTTTAATTTTGTAAGGGGGGAGGTAAGACTAATATTGCTGAATATTGCTTGATGTCAATTATGAATGTCACAAGGATTTATCTTGAATGTCATTTACGGACGTCTAAAAATCTCATTATCAAATTATAATAATAATAATCACCCTAATCATTACTACTATTATGATTTTCATTAACATGATAAGAGTCACCACTATCATCATCACCATCATTATTACTATCATCTCTATCATTAATATCATCATCACCATCACAGCCAACACACTAATTACCTTCATCATTATCATCATCATGAACAACAACGTCATCGCAATCATTATTATCGTCACCATTATCATGATCACTTTACTTACATCATCATCTCCTTCATCAATATCATTGTAATTACCACCGTCATTATTATTATTATCATCACCTACATCATTAGTATCATTATCACTATGAAAAATTTGCCGAGTTAGCCTCGCTTTGAAATTTATGAATAACTTTTGAAAAGGGTCTATACTGATTAGGTTTTTTTCAAACCCATTTAACATTTCCCATTCCCATTTTTTCCACGAAAACGGCTTTATCAGTAAGTTCAAGGGCTTTGTACCCGAGGTTGTTCAAGTAAATTTGTGCGGTATTAGGGTGGGGTGATGCAGGAAGTGATAACCATGTGTCACGCGTACAGTTCATGAGTTGTGAAAACCTACAGCTTGCAATGAAGTAGCATCAAACTTGATGACGTCAACGACACGGCTAATATTGTCCCTCTGTGGCAATTAGTGGCAAAAGGATTGTTTAAATTCATTGTAATAACTTTCTGTTTCTCAATTTCCTCCTTAATGAGCAGTGAGACAAACGTCATTTTCGCATTTAAACTATTGATCGGTTTTTCAATTGTTTCACACGGAGAATTAGGTACATGTATGAATTTTATGCCAAGGTACTATAAGGCTTATTTTTCTCTTTTGTTTACACTACTGTGGCAAGCCACTTGTTTAGGCTGCCCTCTTGCGTTCCAGTGAAACCAAGGAAGTGGCCTTTTCAAAATGAGGCCACGATTGCCCATAAAATATAAACAGCGCAGCAGCGTTCATGTTCGATGTTCACTTTGATGTTCTAGAACAGTCAATACAGAATTAGTTTATCGTTATTAATGTTTATTATTGCAAAAATACGTTTACTTTAGAACTGTACTTCCAGAAAGGAACAAAAAGGAGTTGTTCGACTCTGAGTGACACACAAAACATGTCATTCATTATGGAATTTCCCTTAAATAAGCAGTGCCACTTCTCCTTTATCACATGTACTATAGCTAACTACTTGATAAAGAAAGAAAAGAGTTGTATTCTGAGGTATAGTTGCAAGTGTTATTACAAATATTATTGTGCATCGTAACGTTCCATTCCTTGACCTTTTGCAGGTTTAAATTTTTGCAGAAAATTTTTGCTACGAGAGACAAGACCTACAGTGTTAGTGCATTAAAAGTAACTTGAAAAACAACTTCACTTACATCTAAATAGGGAGGGTAAATAAGGAGAATGACGTATTGCTTCCTTTAGCGTTCAGCATAATTTAGACAACCTTACAAGCAGTATACAGCACCAGAAAGCAGATAAATATCCTTTTTAATTAAAAATTTTACATCTTAGTATATCTGAGTATATCTACTTTTACATTGGTACAGACCCTTCCGGCCCGGCCTGGCGAGGCCAGCCTCACGCCCGGAACAGCCCCATTACCGGCTGGCCGGCGGGCGCTTCCGGCTGCTGCACCGGGCCTGGCTCGCCGAGACCGGCGGCCGGTTCGGGGCCGGTTATGTCAAGGGCTATCGCGCGGTGAAGCCCGACGACTGGTATTTCACCAACCATTTCCATCGCGATCCGGTGCAGCCGGGCTCGCTGGGGCTCGAATCGATGCTCCAGTCGATCCAGCTCTATGCGCTCGCCCACGGGATCGGCTCGGAATTCCGCAATCCCCGTTTCGGGATCGCGGTCGGCGAGCCCGTGGACTGGAAGTATCGCGGCCAGATCCTGCATTTAGGCTATTTAACCTCTTCGAAAATGTTTAGACTTCACTGTGTAATGGAATGTGAGTGATAAGGCATAGGATTAGGATTTAGAAGTTTTTCGAAATTGAGGATGTATTTGTCTCAGGCCAGTCTGTGGATTGGAGCAGCTGAGATAATTGTTTTCCGGTAGTATTGCGCATATGTCTCAAAGAGTGGTGTGGCTGTTGATTGGTGAGGTGGGTGTGGCACCCCAAGGTTATTTTTGTACAAATATGGTACAATTACAACAAAGTAACTTGGCAATGTCATGGGTAGTTAAGGTCTCTCCTAGATGAGTTGGATGTACTATAGATAAGATCTTTTCTGCCCGCCAACTTATGGAGAAATGTATTGAGCAACAAATGCCTCTTTATCAAGTGACTTAACTAAGGCTTTTGATACTGTCAACCGTAGTGCTCTCTGGGTCATATTTGGAAAGGTTGGATGCCCTTCTGGATTCGTTGATATATGTAAACGGCTTCACCAAAACATGCAAACAAGAGTCAATTGCAATGGAGTACTTTCTGAACCGATATGGGTCAAAAATGGTGTGAAACAAGGTGACATACTAGCACCTACTTTGTTCTCCATCTATTTTGCAGTCATGTTTAGCTATGCTGAGCCATCTTGGTAGTTTCTAATTTCCGCGTGTCACGTGATAATGTAAGCGCTCTAGCCCAGTCTTTTTCTCTATGGACTCACCATAATAGCTCCCGTCCTGGAGAGTGACGCAAGAAGCGAACAATAACAAGTGTTAATAATCCTTGAGATACGTGTGAAAAACTGTTGCTGCTATGAGTTTGACATGGATGAACATTCGATATGAAACGACGTACAAGACCAAGGTACTGTCCAGGATCCAACGAATCCATATTGGATCTTTTCATTAAAAAATCTCCTTTGGGAGGCCAAGTGGTCCTCTGCACACCAGTTCCATAGGAACATCATATTCCGTTGCTTATAAATTGAAGTATCGAAAGTGCACATTGGCGAGAAAGGACGACATTTCATCGAACGATGTTGGGAACATAGGGGTACATTCATCTTGTAAAGGGACACCAGGAACAGGTATCTTGGTTACAACAATTTCCAATCAAGCCACGTCTGTGTGATGCAAAATTTTATCAATTTAATTTTAAAACCTTTAGTTTCTCAGAGAATAATAACAATTCCGTTTTTTGGAAAGAAATATCTTGCGCTCTGTGAAAACAAAGTCAGGGGTTGCAGATGTTCCGTAGCTCGGTACCAGGGTTTAAAATAGGAACAATGGAATTGCTTGTCTCCGGAGGACATCCCGTCTGCCATTTTTCTCTATTGAACGATTCTGTGGACCTTAATTCATGAAAATCTGAAATTCTTACTGATAAATATGACACATAAATAAGTACTTTAGTGTATTGTTAGGTTTTCGTCCTTAAATGTATCCCAGGAATACCTGGAGAATGAAGCAGTGACCTGTAAAGACCTAACCGTGATCTGCTCAAGTTTGCCTATGCTTAAAGAAAATTAGGAGGGCCAAGAAATTTTATACAAGAATCCTTTTAGAGCCATATGATGAGTTGACTGAACGCTGAAAAGCCAAGTAAGTCAAAATCAGGTGTTGAAATGTACGTAAAACAAAGGCGTTTTGACACAGTTATATCAAGTCTTAATCCCAATTGCTTTTCCCTTCCATAGTCTGTAAACATGATTAACGCAACTGATAAAGTAAACAATTAATTGACGTTGAGGAATAACAACATTTTTTGCAAGAGATTCTTTTACATGTTGAAAGAGCTTCTTCTCCTCTACATGAAGCATTTAATATAACCTTCGGATAAAGGTTGTACAGCATCCTACTTCATTTTGACAGATTGCGTTACAGTCGTCAAATTTTTAACAACGAAACCCTGAGATGTGAGACAGTTGGTAACCCTAGACTCTTTCTGATCCCGTATTTCTTTTATAACATTTTTACTTGTTTTGTAGTGATCATATTGTATGTGTTTATTTTTAGTGACACTGTAAATGTGACGAATATCAGAGCCTTCGGCTGTCAATAACTTTTTACGCATAATCACTTGACATTGAAAGAATTTAGTTAAGACATCTACTAAATTTAAACCGAACTTATTTTTTCCTCAAAGGGCAATATCAAGTGTGCCACAGGCTGGAATTTCTAGCCATCGACGAAAGGAATTATGACATTTTGTGTCAAGAGTATCAAGGTCAGAACAGGCTGCTAGGAGAATTCTTAAGAGATTTGATGAGCTGATAAATTTGTCCCGTATGAAGTTCAAAGCAAGTAAATCACTTTAAGTGTACATTCAGGAAAGGATAGCAAAAGGAAAGTAGATTCACGACAGCAGGAGACCCAATTCCAACTGTGCCCGAGGAGTCATTAAAGGTCTTGGACGAGTATATGGGGGACATCTAAGTGACAGTAGCCAAGGTGTGGTGATTTTCAACCAGGCAAAGGAGGGGCTTGCAACTATCGATCATACCAAATTAACCGGCAAATTCAAGCTTTAGTGTTGATATTAGACTATTTTATGATTGCAAATGGTAAAGAATGTGATTGAAGGCTCTTTTCCTATTTCAAAAGTTTTAGTTGTGTCCCTGTGTCCCACCTCTGAATTGAGATAGATATAAATATATATATTATTTTAACTACATAAAACTTGTGAATATACAACATTCTTCGCTGTCCAATTTAACTACGTAAAACTTACGAATATACAACTTTCTTCTATGTCCCATTGTTTGTGCATATAAATAGGAAAAGAGCCTTTAATCACATTCTTTACCATGTGCAATCATAAAATTGTCTAATATATTCATTTTTTTCCACATTTTGCAAAGGTAAGCTCAATATAAAGTTAAATAGTAAATATACACGTAGTTACATCGTAAACTGTAATTTTACACCTTCATCATTATATCGAAGAAAAGAATGAATAAGTTTCATTGATTATGCGTTATATTACCACACTTTGTTTAGGCTTATTGTTTGTTATATCTAGCCATTTTCACATAAGCAGATATGGGTCTGTAGGGCTATGTCTGAATTAGACTGTTTTTGAGAAAGCAGTCAGTAGCCTATAAAGTTACAAGAGACTTGTTTTTTTAAATTAGAGGCACAATTGCTAGTTTCAAACGTGTTCGCAGACCATTTATTTTAGAAGTCCTGTCCAGTGTTGGAAAAGCTGACATACTGGTGATCAAAGTGGCAGTAGGTTCTTGTCTAGACAAAGTGCCTCCATCCCCCCTGAACCATTTCCTCCTAATTGAGATGAAAGAAAACCTGTATGTTTTTCACATCAAATTTTTTTCTACAAGTAACGTGCAGCAATTCGAAAAACAGAAAACAATTCTATTCTGCACTTTACTATTTGTTAGTTAAAAATCTTTACTAAATTCACTTTAATGTGTACACATTTGTTTCAAACTTCTGATTCTACAGTTCAAAAGTTGATCTATGCTTCTGAATTATGAGCCTGCCAAACATCTTTGTAATAGCACCAGCGAATAAGAAGTTATAATGCATTAAAGAGCCCCGGGCCTACTAGACCCTCCGCCCCCTATATATGAGAAGTGCCAAAAAGCCCATGTAAGGTAAGATTAAAGCAAGACATTGATTATGACCTTGTGCAGAACGGTTGATACACTATTGCATAAAGCAGCTGAGGCTTAATGTGAACTAAATTGTAAAAATATAAGCTACTAAAAGGGATTTATGGAAAACTTGCTCTTAAGCAAAGCTTGACGTCTAAATACTAACATTAAAGGAACATGTTACAACGTTGGCGACCATGGTTCTCCACACAGCCCTGTTCTTGGTGTTGTTCAATAGTTCCACTTCGCTCAGACCCATACCATTGCAGAGGCTGGTGATGTAAGTGAGTCTTGGTCTTCCTCTGCTACGTTTACCCTCTATTTTGCCTGTGTGCATCAGATTTTCGATCTTCTCTTTTCTGATGACGTGTCCTAGGAACCTTAGTTGTCTTTGACTGATGGTTTTCATTAGGCTCCTTTGAGGTGTTACTCTTCGTAGGACTTCCTCGTTTGATACATGATCAGTCCATGAAATCCTTAGTATTCGTCTATAGAACCACAAAAACTTAAAACGAACAGAAATTATTACGTATATGAAGGGGGTTGCCTCCTCCTCAACATCTCACTTTTTACGCTAAAGTTTGAATTTTGTCCCAATTCTTTAAGAACGACTTTAGAAACACTATGTTCGTTTAATTGGAACAATAAGAAGCTTTTTTCTAAAGTACTTTAAAAAATTAGTGTAAAGAACGAGGTGCTGAGGAGGAAGCAATCTTCTTCATACACTTGATAATTTCTCTTCGTTTTAAGTTTTAATGCTTCTCCTTACTTTCAGTCGAAAAAACCTGTTTTTTTTTATTTAATTCATTAAGACACGTGAAGATAGTGACCCTAAAACCAGATTTTGTCCAAGGCGCGCGCCTTGGCCAATTTTGCAAAAATTGGTCAAATTTTCACAATCACCAAAACCACCTCCAACATGCTTAACAAGTCCCGTTAACATGTTTCCAGCTTGCTGCCAGTGTATTTAGAGTATTTGAATCAGTTTATAGGTCTTTGAAGACAGTGACCTTTAAACCAGATTTTGTCCAAGGCGCGCGCCTTGGCCAATTTTGCAAAAATTGATCAAATTTTGACAATAACCAAAACCACCTCCAACATGCTTAACAAGTCCTGTTAACATGTTTCCAGCTCGTGTCACTTTCCTCACAATGCGCTATTCCAAGCGATAGTTAATGCCATGTGTTTTCTCTGCAACGCCTTTTTATCTTCTTTGACTGTAATCTGGATGACAAGGATTACAGGGAATTTTTATGAAAGAGCAAGAGGAACGAGAACATGAAAAGATTAAGAACGTACTGCTTTAAAAGGGTAAATGTCTTCGAAAAAGAATTTGCGCCACCATCACTTTAGTGCTCTTGTGTTCTTTTTTTCTCTTGTACTATTTGTGAAATGCTAGTGTACTCTATGTTACAGTAATGACGTAATGCAATTCTTTTCTATCGACCTGAATCACTGTACTAGATAGAAATGATGAAAATGTATATCAAGCCATCTCCGATAGTGTGTTTGAAATAAGAAGGCAGTGACAATCTGTTTCCTTCCATTCAGTGCAATTTCCATTCACTCCTTGTACTGTTAAAGCTATTATTTGCTTTTGTGTTTCGGTATAAAAAATGTTTCTTGATGGTAAGGCCTCGCCCACTTTCAGAACCGTTTTGGCATCGTTGAGAACAAAAACTATAGAAAAGTAATGCAAAATGCAACTGCATTATATGATATAGATCCTGATTTAGTGGATGCTGATAGGTTCAAAAACACAAGCACAAAGTAAAGTTAATCCCAAGTATTGTTGAACAAAATGTGAGTGTGGCTAACAAGAAATACTCCAAAATAATACAGCCGTACCCATTTTGCTGAAAATTGTTATTGGCATCCGA
Source organism: Alatinidae sp. Z8VKAUB7J3 (assembly GCA_010016025.2). Lineage (NCBI taxonomy): Eukaryota > Metazoa > Cnidaria > Cubozoa > Carybdeida > Alatinidae > Alatinidae sp. Z8VKAUB7J3. Next base: position 58,893,875 of record JAAAKM020721499.1, read on the forward strand.
GGTAGTAAACATATGGCCTTAAACTGGATTCGCTGTACTCTAAATTGTAATTTTTAGGTGAAAATAAATCATATTCATTACATTTAAACTTATGTCTACTGTGCTGGAAAAGCAAGGTCTAAGCTAGGTGACTTGTCACATCCAACAGTATTGGACTGAACACCTTGTTGAGTTTTAAACTGTGATTTTGGAAACAGATCTTCGGTTGCAAACTTATCGTTTCCAAGGCCAACATCTTCAGTAGATCCAATAGCAAAATCGTTTTACAGTCTATCCAGTCCCGTAGAAACATGGATCGTACCTTGGAAACCAAATAGGTTATCAAGATCGATCCGGTCAGTTAAATGTTCAGTTCTATAAATTTTCCCAACGAGGGTACTCGTCCCCCAGCCACACTATACAGCTCTATGGAGCTCATAGTCTTAGGAGCGTGGTAGGCCAAAAAGAGTAAAATGCGCTTCCTTAGGACATAATACCATACCATTTGCAATGTGTTTCGAACTCACAAATGTGAATCTTGAAATATGATAACAGTGACAATGATTACAATAATGATGATGGTTGTAACAATAATTCTAATGAGATGAAAGTGATGATAATGATTCCATTGATGTTGATGTTGCTGTTGATTATGATGATTATATTGGTGATGATGATGATATAGACAAGGAGTTTTTCCGACTATTTCTTTTTGTATTCGTTAGACACCGAAATCCACCTCAACAAATATTCTTCCAGATAGTTCCCCTCCTTAATTTTTTAAGAGCAAGAGACTTTCTTAATGTTACGTTTATAATGTACTCCACCAAACAGTTGCATCTTGATAAGAAAAAAATGCAGTAAAAGTAAGTAAATACATAATAAGTTTGTGTCCTAATGTCAATTTAATTAAGGAAACCGACAAGGGGAAATTTTCCTGCCAAGATGAAATGATGTAAGAAGAAGCCGAAAAGATCTCAAATTCCTGGATTACAAAAAGATCAACTTTAGGGATGAGCCTTTCTCTTAACTTACACGGAGTACCAGCTCCGTTAACGACATTGGCGACACGTAGACCTCAGGACAGACTTCTGCGTTTATCCTGATTGAGTGAAACACGTTAAAATTTACGAGAAAGCATTCGCCTTACATAATCTGCTTAATTCACAGCAGCTATGTCATTGCATCACTTTGCAGTTGTTTATCATATTTAGAGACCAAGACCATTTGAATGGCGAGTGATATTTGTTAGTGTACTTAAATTGAAATCAAAACAAATATCAACTGCGTATTTTATATGATATCATCTATTTAAACAGAAGCTGCAATTCATAAAAAAAGTTAATTGAGGAAGGAGACAAAGTTTTTCTGTATTCGTTTGTCTAACAGGATAACTCAAGCTTGAGTTGATAAACTACGGCCTAACCAAATACACTGGACTTGAACATGGTTCCGTGACAGAGTTGACAGTTGAGTACCCTTCCATGGGGAATGACTCCGTCAGGTGTTTATTGTAGTAAGGAAAGCTGAATGTGGACAATAGTAATGACGCATAAATTATAACAAATTGGCAGTATAGCTTCCAGATCAATGGAATTACTTGTTGAATTCTTGAGCTATCACAAGATATTTTTTCTATACGATCATCCTAATCACGGCACCAATTACGGACAACATGAGCAATCTAAGAATTTACATAAATTAAGCAACAATGATGCCATTAAACTAAGAATTTACATAAATTAAGCAACAATGATGCCAGCGCCTGTCTATTTAACGGGATTCCGTGAATAGGGAATTTTAATATATGTTGAACAAACTTTGTTTTCAATGTTATTTTACTTAAGTTGAATTTGAATGTATTGCTAATTTTGCCCTATTGGTTTATATCTAATAACACAAGTGTTTATTTCTTTGTCCTTGGCCTCCCGTTTGACTCTGTTAAGTTTTGACAACACGAATGTCTTACGAAGACGTTTATAAGGAAAGTTTAACTTTGTCTGTAAGTAAAGGTTAACAACATTATTATAGTGAGATGTGGCACAAAGAAACCTGGAGGCATTTGTTAGTCTTACATATAGACTTGCTTAGTTCCCCCAGCTCCTTGTGAAACATAGGTAAGGTATCCGGTCGATATGTAAAGTAAATTTCTGAGGAAGAATTATCTCGAAACGTAAAAATGGAGTTTTTCTCTTGGAGTATTATATGTATATAATCGATGGCTCTATGGCTCATTGGTTAAGGCGTTGGTTTAATAATCATGAGGACGCGTTTCGAATCCGGTCAGCGCCGTTAATTTGCAAGCTATTGTGGTAATTCTTTGAGAATTATGTATAATTGCAATGCGTCTGCAGAGAATATATATATATATATAGACTATCAATAAATAAACACTAGCATGATGACGTTTCGAAGTAATTCTTTATCAAAAACTTTTTTTAAAATTTGAAACTATATTCAGCCACAAAAATTTGTCGACCGCTGATTGGACAATCGTAAAGACCTGCCAACATTTTGAGCTTTGATCCCTTTTTTTGTTTGCGAGTTATCATAAATGATGCTTGCATATTTGAACAACTTGTTCTTTGCACGAGCCATTCTGATGAGGGTGCAAAAAACCGATTAATGGCATTTCACTAATAAGTCCGTTATTAAATATTATCTGCAAATTTCGTAGTACGAGGAACCTTTTTCTGTATAACCTTTTTAGTTAAGTGTAGTCGACTTCAGGAGGTAGTGGTACCTTAACGTAGACACTCCTTTCTCAAATCGAGATTTCTTACATAGCCATCTCGTCCCCAGGAGTTTAAAGTTTTCTTGAGTTTTCGTGATCACACTTGTAGTTGCTTACATTCACCTCTATGTTTTCCCCAGTACTGCCGTTTAATCCCACGTTTATAGTCAGTCTTAAAACTTATTTCTTATGTCCGTATATTCGAGCGTATGTGAGAACACATTTCCCCGCTACTCGTAAAATTAATTTACATACCACTTCTGCGTAGAGGCGTAGTTTCTAAACATTAGGTTGGTGGGCAAAATATCTTAGAAAAATAGCCAGGACGTATCCATATAGAATAGCACAAAAAGCTGTTTTTCGTGACACTTGCAAGCCTGGAATGCGTACATTCCATGGTGCACAATGCTTTTAGAAGAGCACCATAACCTGTTTTTAGTGACACTTGCATGCTTGGAATGCGTACACTTCATGGTGCACAATGCGTTTGGAATAGCACCAAAAGCTGTTCTTGGTGATACTTGTATGGTGCACAATGCGTTTAGAAGAGCACGAAAAGCTGTTTTTAGTAACACTTGCATGCTTGGAATGCGTACATTCCATAGTGCACAATGCGTTTAGAATAGCACCAAAAGCTGTTTTTAGTGAAAACCGCAATAACTAGCCTTACATACATTTCTAAATAGCTTACAAAAGCAAACTTTCATAGAAATATAAATAGCTGTTTTAAGGGTTTGATAAGTAAACCCTCCAGTGCAAGAGATTATCCGTCAAAGCTGTGGGTCACGTACTTTTATCAGGGGCAATGGGAGACATGAAGACGTTGATCCCAGGCAAATTTACATGCGTCAGCAGATCGAATTCCAAATTTTATTATGACATACCTCATGGAATTGGTTTTTAATTTCTGAGTTGTTTCATGATCTGCAGCTCTTGCTAAAGTAGGCCTAAAACCTCGTCTTTGCAGCTGCTAGCATAATTGTTTTATACAGATGCATGGCATACCCGCCTCGAGGAAATAAGTTCAGACATGCCCCATTTCACTCCTTTCCCTCCAAAGGGATAATCTCCAGAGAATTATGGACGGAGGGCCCGAGGTAACGCAGAGGAGACTGAAACTTGAAATATTCCTTTCCCCAAAGTATCTTCGAAACCCTTTTAGTCACAAAACCTTAGCTGGTAGGGGTGTGCAACAGTTTTCACACTCCCCCAGTTACAGCACCACACGACATTAAGTGCCTGCCTTAGCTGTAAGCTCCATCTACTTCATTCCACACTTCGTTTGATATCCGTTGTCTTTTCTCCCCTTCATTTAAAAGTATGGATGATACAACCTGTTTCTTTCGTTAACTGGTCATTTGCTTTTAACGTTGTCTATCTGTTTGATATCCGTTGTCTTTTCTCCCCTTCATTTAAAAGTAAGGATGATACAACCTGTTTCTTTGGTCAACTGGTCATTTGCTTTTAACGTTGTCTATCTCTTTGATATCCGTTGTCTTTTCTCCCCTTCATTTAAAAATATGGATGATACAACCTGTTTCTTTCGTCAACTGGTCATTTGCTTTTAACGTTGTCTATCCTTATCTTATCCGTTGTACGAAGTAAAAGCCATCGACACGGTAGCAAATTGGAAAATCAATGGAGATTTTAGTGCCGTTTCTTACAACATCTACTTGTACAGCAGGGCCATGGCGTCTTAAAATGCAGTTCCACAGATGTGTTCTATTCAAAATACGTTGTAATGCACTAATAAATTTGCAAATTTCTTGTTCTGGAACTAAGTGCCTTCCATCTTCCATCAGAAAGTAGTACCCATCTCTACACTCATGTTTTTCGACACCCCTCTTGTTTACAACGACAGTTATGTCGTAATCACTTTTACCGGCAACGTGTAAACCTTCGTAGTAGCTTCGTTTTCATAATAGACCAAACCCGCTATTTACTACATTGAGGCGTTTTTAAGTAGTTGCTTGTTTGTCAATCGCCATACTTTGCCAAATTCATTATATGATCTGCATCTCAGTAATTTACTTACTTATTCATATTGCTAAACGTATTTGCAAAAACCTGGTTACTGGTTATGGTTTCAAATCACAAAGATGGAAGTTGCGACACGTGGGGTTGAATTCAGCTTCAATAATGAAATGTATTGACAACAGAACGGGGTAAGCATGGGAAGTCCCCTGGGTCCAGCATTAGCAAATATCTTTGTTGGTTTTCATAAACTTCATAGTCTAAATTCTAGCTGGGACAAGCTAAGCCATTGGTTGAGAGACGTGAGAAAAGTTTGTTCATTAAGGCCAAAAGACGCATTTTCAAGGAATTTTCAACGCACATGCCCATGGACGTACAGGCAAAAGTCACCCGACAGTCATCCCATAGGTCCGATATTTTTTGTTTCCGATGCATTACGATATACTAAAGTGAAAAATGTATATGTAGCTATGAATGTCAGGGGGGAGGAATGCGCTAGTGAATTCGCTCAGGGGGCGGTGCCCGCCCTAGCCCCCCATTTTCGTGAGCGGTTACGGATATTTTGTCCTTGTTTACCAAATCTTCCTTTATTGCAAGAGAGGTTTGACCCTTCATTAAGTCCTTTTAAGAAAAATAGTAAATAACAAAAAGGATTAGAGAAATACGAGGAAAATCGTTTTAAACAAGTAAACAATAGTCCGAATTAAATGAGCTCTACACATAAAATGTCAAGCCAGTTTATAAATTTATATGACACCTTTTTATACACGGTTTTTTACTTGACACTCTGAAAAGAGCGTAATTTCAGCTTTTCCTATTAATGCAGTACCTACTGTAAATATCTTAATAAATGTTTTAGTCCATACTGTATCAAAATGGTATAAAATAAGTTTTGGCAACAAATATTTATTGTAGTTAAATATAATTCTAGTTTATTCATTAGCCACCATCAACTTCTCCATATATACGCATAAAAACTAAAAAGGCGTTCAGCCCCAACTCCCATCGTCTGCGCTGTTACGTCAACCAGTCACATTAATTCGTACCACATTTTCTCTAATCAAACCTTATTGCAATGCACCAGGTTGGTTTGATTTCTATTCCAACAATGCGAACTCGCAGAGTTTTAGCCAACAAGTCTCTGGCACATATTCAAAGATTTCTACGTTGTGTTTAAGAAATACCATCTGCTACCTTTCTAGAACTTCAAACGACGAATCGCCCTGTGTAAAATAAAAATGGGCCTTCTCTAACATTACTTAAACAATAACAACTGGAATACTCTTAGAAGAAAATAGAAACTCGAATGGAAAGTAACAAGCAACACTCGGTAAGACGAAGCTAAAGAAAATGGCCAGAAATGTTAGTATGATAAACCCACTGTGCTCACTAGAGGTTCTGTAGCTTCGCGTGTCTTTAGTTCACCATGTTAACATGAAAAACAGAAAAATACCAAAGGGAGAACAGCAAACTCTTGCGACCATAACACTAGGCAAGGTCAAGATTCCATATCCTTGAGGGGGTATTCAGTAGTGAGAAGACTATCTTTCCACCTCAATTTCTGGTGCCTACAAACAAGATCCGAGGCTCTTGCATTATCTCGAAGTGTTAAATGGATACTACAGAAAGTTTAAATAAGAGAGTAGCTCTGCAGGCCGTGGAAACTGAAGAATCAGAACTTTATTATCTGGTCTAAAGGACGTTTATTGCCAATATTCTAATACAGTTATATAGCAAATCAGCAACTGATATAAAAGGTACGAAATTCGGGGCAGTCCCACATCGGAGGCGCTCTTCCATTAAGAGATCTATGTACAGAAGTCAATGCAATGCTTTAATATTTTATGTATCAGCAAAGATTTAGATCTTGTAACCCAGAAGGTAGAAAATCTCATTAACCAAAACCTCAGCGAATGACATTTATGTAGACATGGTGCGCCGAGTATATTTCGAACTCAACAAAATGTGAGTAATATTTTATAAATCATAGTCTCTTTCCCACTCCAATTCGGCAAGTGTATCACAGCTATTTTGTTACAGTCGATGCGACGTGAATATCACAGGATTAGATTCACTGAAGCAGCTAATGTAGATAGCGTAGAGGTAGATTGCGTAGGAGTAGTTATCGTAGTAGCAGAGGTTGAATTGAGGTAATTCTCCTAGATAAGAAATTTCGTCTAATATAGGAAATTCATCACGTTACTTCAAATATTGATTATCGTTAAAGCTTTACACAAATTACAAAATCAGATCGTGAAAATATTATGGGACCAGACGCCTGTATCCCTCCATCTAGACCACGATGTGAACCACTGAATGGTATACGTCTTTTGTTGCATCTGATACTACTGCTGCGACATCGAGCTTGAAAAGGCAAGATTCTGCTTTTCAAATCCGACTTTGATTTTCACTCTTCTCTGACATTATTAAGGTTGTTTGTTGATTTGTTACGTAAGATATTCTGTTTTTATTGTAGTGTGGCTAGCACCATGATTTGCTGAAAACATGATAAATTCAGTTGGAAATGTTGATTGCTTTAGTGAATATCGTATATTACATGTTGTTGAATACTAAAACGATCTGAACTGAATCCGTAACTTCCATGGCGTCAGTTGGGTGCAACTATTTAGTTATCGTACTATGTAGAACTTGTTTTTAAAGGGAAATCTGAAGCGGATACAAAACTCCTCTTGCTCATAATAAACCCTTTCTAGGCTGAAGTGATCACCACCCCCTTCTAAATGATAAATTGGAAGCCAAGTAACGCGATCACCCAGCGGACTTAGAAATTTGGAAAGCGGAGCGAGTGACTGAGAAAGTGGTTGTACCCGAATTTGTTTCAAAGGCAAAGTGTGTTTCGAAACCTATAGTAATCAACCTAACATCAACCGAGAACAACTTATGTCATTGCAGTGCCGCATGAACTTTGATTGTAAAAAGAGAGAGAAGCGAAAACAACTTCGAGAACAAATGTCAAGTGTTGCAAAGATACGATTTTTTTGAAATTGCAATAAATAAGATTGTCATAAAGAGAACAATACCCTATCACGTGAAATTCTTAATAGAGATTTTGGTTCAGCCCAGACATCCAAAGGTGTACTTTGAAAGTAGGTAAGATACATAATAAAATTCTCGAGTTCTGTCAAATGCCCATTTCCTAGATGATTACGCGACACGAAGTGAGTCGGGGGCCCAAGATGGAGTTTATGCCCACCCCAAGATTTGGTCCAAATGGCGCCGCTGGTGACCAAGAGCATTTCACTTTTTAAGACTAGCCTTTGTGACTTAATTTAAATTTCAGCTATTTGATTCGATTCCTAGTTCAATTTAAAAATCGGTATTTGATAATTACGGAGTATTTTCAAAAACAAAATGCATCAGGAATTCAATCAGTTTAGGCAATTTAATTTAATTATGAGATAACTTCCACTGTTCAAATTAAAATTGTCTCTACTCTTAATAAAAGCAGCCTCTTTCAGTCTTCGTAGCCTACGGTCATTTTCCTTCTGGAGTGGATGGGCATTATCTAGATCCGGAATGTGACTAGTTTTTTCCCTATGAACAACTAGAGCGTTTTCAGTGTCATTTTTGCTCAAATCATATTTGTGTTCTCGTTTTCGCCTAGAAAAACAGTTTGTTTCGCCTATGTAGAACTGCCTACATCCACCACATGGTATTTCATACACTCCTGCTTCCCCGTCTATTTTCATTTTCGCTTTCCTGTCGGTAAGTCATGAAGTGCGAAATGCCAAATAAATACACAAAACTTCCAATACTTTTCTCTTTATTGTCTCTATAGACACATATCCTCATTAAAAGAGTAAACAGCCTCTATTTCCATTCGCATACCTCCACCTACAACTCTAAAGAACAACAGGCCAAACACATGGCTATTCTGTACTCCGATTGCTTAAAAGAACCACGTGACTAAGAAACATAGAGAGACATTATCACACTAGCTTCAGAAAGGATTTTGATTCCATTGAGATGTAAGGTTTAAATAGTCTCTCTTCTTTTCTATCTTTTTCTGCTTTGGTGTTTTTTCCGACGTCAAATGTTGCCTCGTTCTGGGAGAACTCCGTTAAAGAAAAAATTGACTTACAGGAGCGCGTACGGCGAAAACCAAAGTAACAGCTCAATTCCTCGAGAGAAAAAGAACAAAACATAAAAAAATTCTGACCACTGGAGTTTCACTTTAAGATTTCCCCCTAATAGCACCTAATCCACATATATTTTTGCCTAGAACTTTATAACTTTACTCTAGCTAATAGGTACTGGAAATATGTTCGCATAGGGAGACAAGCAACTGATCCCAAGAAGTACGAATGTTGCTGAAGAATATTCCTCCTTTCCTCTTTAACAGAAGGCCGGAGACAAGATGCTCTGTCTTGAATCAGTCAATACGAAATAATCACTGACTGCACACAATGAACAGAATGAAAGGAACAGACAACAGATCGACAAAGAAACGAAATCATACACAACCGACAGTTGAATCAAGGATTGTTTTCACTGGCAACGGCTTGACCATGAAAAGAGCAGAGTATTTGTAACCGATCAATTAGAAGGAAACTGGCTGCGAGTTAGGAGGTAGATTGGGTAATGGTTCTCGTATCAAAGCAGTTGGAATACAATTGTACTGTACGAGGCTTCCCACGGCTCTCATTTTTATTATCATCAGGTGAGGTGTTGCACACAGTTATTGTTTGAATTCTTTCAAGCTGTTCAGCAGGCAATGAAAACAAAGCGCGTCTGACCTAACAATGCTTCTGTCTTTGATTTCTTTGTTGTGCTGTCGCAAATGGCATGTAGTTCTTTTGTTGTGAGGGGGCGACAGCGGTCAATAGGGAGAAGTTCAATTTATTTAGAGGGCGATTTGTGTAAAATGAGAATTTGTAACCAAGGAGTGAAAGGGCTGAGGGCTCAGCTTACTCCAAAGTATAGAGAACATACAGACAGAAGCAACAGCACAAAAGGGTTAAGGCAATCAACCTATTACAATTTGTTTTATTTTATTTCAACCATAAATTTTATAAGAGACCGTAAATTTGATGTTTTCGGGTATGTGCTTGAGGGTGGGAGGAGAGGGTTCTTAAAGAAGTTTTAAAATAAATGCATTCAAAATGAGCAAACATATTGTAAGTTTTCTGAAGGAAGGACAAGATCGTGTTACAAGAGTCAAAGGAAGGTGGACCGGGAAGAGGGTTGGGAACCCCTAACCTAGAAGAACAGGGGAAACCTGTATTAAGGAAGTAGGCAAAGGGTAATTTCAGTTAGGGTGTTGAAAATATCTTACTATAAAATGAGCCTATCACCACCACCACCCAACAGTCCTTCCTTGATCAATTAACATGGCGCAGCGAGGCTGGTCTCCACTTGCATTGAGCTAGATGTTGATGTTCAGCGGTGGATGATTGGGAGCTAATGTGGCTACTAAAGAAATAGAGATTGTTAACATCGGAGGTCACCTGGCTCAATTGGTGGACCAAACGCCGCGAAAGCGTGGGTCACGGGTTCGATACCCGGTGGTGACATGCTTTTCTATTTTTCTAGTGTTCTATTCAAAACTGGCTTAAAATTTTTCTAGATATTTAATAAAAGTCTGAAAAAGGAACTTTTTCAGACTTTTAAGCCTTTTGGTTTAAAAGTATCCAATTTGTGTTGCCAAAATGATTCCTTTTGCCTCAGTATAGTTTCTGTGTTCGAGTCGTCAATTAGTAAAAATTCCCAGTTGGATATTCCCTGGTGACCGGATTGTATAAAATGTTCAAACAGCCCACTCTTGACGTTTAAGAAAACTACGAAACTGTGATTTATATTTGTTTATAGTTTAAATTTTCAAGTCAATCTTGACATGTTTTGCCATGCTTTGAGCCTTCATCAGTGCCAGACATATACATATTCTCAGCAGACACATTGCAATTATATATAATTCTCAAAGAAAATAATTCCGGTCTCTCTCGCAACAGCCACCTATTGACAACCCACGCTTACTAGCCAGCCTGGCAACCAAACAATCATACAACGATAATGAATGGATTTGTTGAAGCATCTATTTCAGAATGCGATCAGGTAATACCTGTCTTTGTAAATTAACACCAACATTCAAATTGTTCTATTTTCCAACATCAGTGATCTTCAAAACATTGTCCATGGTGCTCTAATAGGGTAATTTGTCTAATCATATATAACTTTGATTGCTTTAATTGAGGGAACATGTAAACGTCTGCATGGTTTGGAAAGAAAAAGAAAATACTCGAAATAGTTTGGCTAAGCCTAGCTTTATTAACACAATGCCAGTTGCATAATAGAGGACGGTTTTCCATGTCGGTAGTGTTAACAACCTGTTTCACAGAGGAAGAAGGTCGTGTGAGCCTACCATATGTTTTAAAAGCAAGTAGGGTTAACTTGGTTCCCATATGCATGGTCAACTGGAAATTCTACATCATACAAAGATGTGAGGCAATCACCAAAATTAACATGTGAGCATATTTTGAGAATGATATACCCCCCAATATACTGCAAAACATCAGGCCTCCAAGTAGGACTACTAAGAAGCATTTTTGAGACAACTCATGAACATGACTTGGGGAAAAGCAGCGAAAGTTACTTTAAAGTAGGTAAAGGGGCGCATATTCATAATTGTTTCATAGGAGTAGCGTACTAGGATTTGTTGGGAGCGACTAGAGCTGATGTAAAGCGATTAGACGGAGGATGATATGGTGGAAACTTTTGTAGATATCAGCGGCCATCTATTTCTCATTTTCTTAAAAGCAAGTAATAACCATGTTTAGCTGTTTGATATAGTTTGTGGAGCATTTCCAATAGAATATTTCGAAGAAAATTGCATTAAATTCACAGTAAGGCCCTAGCCACCAACGTCAGAAGGCTTCCGCTTTCCCGTTGCTCCAGAACATGGATCATGGCTCCTCTTGGGTTAAGATAGTAGGTACAGGTCCAGGAAGCGTTAGGCAATGCATAATTACACCTCCGTATGGTGGTTTAGACATCCCAGTTCTATCACACTTATATAAGGTGTTTATGTTCGTATCTAATTATTTGTTTCTACCACTCATCAGGGAGAATCATCGACCTCTACCAAAAATATGATTCGTTTGGCCGTCTGTCAGAGTTTCATGTCCGTATTGGTAAATACTACAGGTGAGTGGTCCAAGTAATTGTTTTTAAACTCAGGAACTTCTCTGTAATATGTATTCTTTAGACAAGAGAGATCTATTAAGACTTATGTTTCGTGATATAGATGAAAGCATATTGTTTGTAGAGGGCACATCAGTTGGAGTATACTGTTTATGCTTGAAGTACTCTTCTTGACATCCGCTGTTAACATACTTTTTTATTTCTCTAGTCGCCACATTAGCTCCCGATCATCTAACGGTGTACATCGACATCCAGCTCAAGGAAATTGGAGACCAGCCTCTATGCGTCATGTGACTTCACCCAAGGAAGAACTGCCGTCCGGCCCGTCATCAACCCAAAGCCCATTAAGTTAGAAAGTATCATCCCGTGAATTGAATTAAACTCGACACAAATCTAACACAAATTCGACGCCTAAAGCGAACTTAAACTTTTGTCACATTTGTGTTAGATTTGTGTTAGATCTAATGGATTAAATTTATCTCGACACAAATCCATGACAAATTCGACATCTAAAGTAGGCCTAAATCCATGATAAATCCATGAAAAATCCGTCGTCTAAAGCCAACAGTCGGATTTGTGTTAGATTTGTGTTAAATCCATGATGCTATCTTAGATAATCTAACACAAGTTCGAGTGACTTTAGACGATGGATTTGTCATGGATTTGTGTCGAGTTAAATTATCGCTGCATTCTAGCAGCAGCCAAAGCAGGAATGCCTGTTTTTGGGCCAAAAATACGTGTCAGGGGTTGGTGATCGCTTACAAGCGTAAAATGTCTTGCACACAAATACAAATAAAACTTTTTGACCCCAAATATTATTGCAAGGCTTTCCCGTTCAATCTGCGCATAATTGCACTCAGCTGGACTAAGTGTGCGAGATGCGTAAGCTATGGGACGTTCTCCACCATCAGGCATGACGTGACTGAGAACAGCTCCAATGCCATATGGAGAAGCATCAACAGATAAGGATAATGGCTTCCCAGGGTCATAATGTATGTAAGAACTCAACTGATGTGAGGATATAGTGTTATCACTTGGTTTTCTCTCGGGTAGTTTGTAAAAATTCTCTACTACATTCTTTCCGCCTACAGCAATAATGATCTCATATCCATATAGCTACAGTGTATAATAGATTGAAGCATATTTTTGTATTGATAATAGTTTGGCGTTTCGAAATTCTAGATGGCACAACTTAAGTAAGAAATCTTCACATTTTCAGGTCCATACAATATTGCCTTTAGGCAGTGTAGTGTCCACTCATGGTGACAGCTCATTACCAGGCCACTTCCTGCTGATAGTCGTATTAAAGTCAGACCACTTCCTCTATACTAGTTGCAATGGCACGTTTTGGGACTCCTCTTCATTCCATTAAGGCCTGTTAAGTCTTTCTATGTTTTAGCTTGCGAGACTCGACTTATGGTGCTAGTACCGTGCCTAGAAATCAGACAGCGACCTTACAGAAGAAGCCATCATGTTTCCCCAAGAGCTAAGAATACCATCATCTGTTTCTAGGAGCAAACATTCAACTATAAGGTCATCTAAAAACTACATAAATTTTTCGTGAAAGTAAGGACCAAAAATTTGTAGCCTCGTAGCTAGTTAACGAAACCTGCTGGGCTTCGTTCCCATGATCACCTTGTACATGCATACATGTCATTATGCTGCCTTGAGAGCAATTTGCGTTCCGATGTTAATTCGGGGGAAAAAAGTTTAACTCTTATACACCTGTACGTGGCTGCAGCTCCAGAATTCATCGGAAAGCGCGATGACGATCTGTAATTTGGAAGTCATGTTTGAATTCCAAGCACGATAGTAAACTCCATTTGTGAAATATATTCACAACCATAGCTCGGCTGAAAAATATGATTTTCTCCTTCAGTCATCTGGGACGTTTTTCTAGGAAGAGGTAGCGTTCCCGTGGGAATGCATTTGTTTACAACATTGCCAGTTATTTCGAAGACAAGGCGAGCAAATAACTAAACTGAAGTGTATTATCGAACTATATTTAAGACTACTTACCGAAAATAACCCATTAAGCTCCCTCGGCGCATATTTAAAAACAAATGCTTTTGGGTGGACGCTTATTCGGACTTGGCGCTTATTCGCACTGGGCGCTTATTAAGGAAAGAAAAAGCAGATACCTAAATATACATGATCTTTCTATGGAATAGATTGAAGCATAACGTTAACGAAACTATTTACTTTTGAGAGAATGTAAACGTTTTGGAGGTCGAAAGTCAAAGAAAATTTGAAAAGTTTTGTGAGTGTTGTGATATAGATCATGTGGTGGCGAAGTGGGCATGTGCCAATTACGGTTATTGTACAATGAAATAATTATAAAATAAATTGCGTAAGTGAGGGCCAGTGTGGGGGCTGAGGCTGAGGAGCAAGGCTCTGACAACGTGGAGGAGCAGTTGATAGAGTTTTTTGGTAGTAAAGTTGGGGGGGGCTAACTTCTTAAGCGATTCATGATGTTTCCTAATAATTGCAAGTAAGGAGTGGTAATGCGGGGGTTGATTTGTGTACACTGATGGGTGGCTGTTGTCCCATAGCTCAGGCCAGAATCTACGAAGGGGTCACAAAGGCCACATCACAGATGCCGCACTGCAAATGCCACTTCAGCATGCTTGAAAGATACATGCTCAGTAGAGAGTTTTTTTTCCTCTAAGATGGAGAGAGGGCTGGTAGTGGGTACATTTTGTAATTTTCTTACTGGAGGACGGGAACATGGTTGTTCATCGACCCCTTTTTGCCCCCTTGGATATTCATTGACCCCCATTCAACCCCTTTAGTATTCATCAACCCACTGGATGGCCCCATCAACCCCTGGGGGTCCATATCGACCACTTTGAGAACCTCTGGTCTAACTAGAGAACTTTAGCCTGAGTCGATTTCACAACAAAAATGCCATGAAAATAGGAACATGGGATGTTAGAAAAATGCGGGAAGTTGGCAAATAGAAGGTATTAAAGTCAACATATTAGGAGTCCGCGAAATAAAATGGTCAGAAAAAAGAGATTATGAAGTGGAAAATCACAGATTAATATATGCAGAAGCAGGAAAACATGAAAAAGGCTATAATACCAGACAAATAATATACTGAATTTGTCCACAGATACTGGCAATTTTATGACAGTGGTCTTTTTGTTAAACAGCATAATAAATCTTTCAATGTGTGCATCATCGTTGTATATGTCTTATAGGCATTTATTTTTAAATTTCTTCGGACTAGACACTCTTGTATATCAATCCTGCTGTCCCATGTACTACGCCAGGTGACAACAGTGGGAAATAATTTTGTAAAGAGATCACCAATAAAGGCATTGAGTTTTTTTAAAAAATTATTATTATAATTAAATAGGGAACATTAACCAATTTCTCTTGTGTTATTTTTCTAATACAGTCGCAGGTTTATTAGAGTTAATGCGATATTAGCAGGATTTTTATCTTCAAAAACATTTGCTGATGCTCTGTATGCATTACCATGTATAGTTACCCTCCTTTCAACTCAGCAAGCCAATGTCTTATTAACAATTAGGTATATGAAATTTGATCATTTCACAAAATCAAACAAGGATTTTGCAGAATTTCACTTTTTCAAATGTATGAAGCAAGAAAACAGGTTCAGTAAAATGGAAATGTATATGCATGACGATGTGCTATCATGAACAAACTGTTTCCTATAACCAAGGCATTATTTTTATTCAAGGCTTTCGTCCCCAACTGAAAATAGCTTAGAAGCTCAAAAATATAAGAAATCTTGCTTTTTTATGTTGTCCTGCTGCTTTTGAAGCATAACTTTTTACAGGAGAAACTATTTAGAGGATATTTGTTCTAAGAATTCATTTGCTCACCCACGTCTTGGCTTTGGATTACTGTGGCTGCGGACTACTGTTGCTGTGGTGATCGGTTCTAGCAGGAGAAAAGTGCTTGTCTTGCTAATGGTATCGGATTATTCCTCTGAGGCGTAGACATATTGGAACCGTTTCAGTTGTGGAGCTTACTCCTCTTTTAATCAATGATGTAATAGCGAATTGCGAAGATAAGCATTTTCCTTGGTCTTGCACCACTAATAGTTGGGCCCAGACTTCTCTGTGCCTCGTGACAACGAATGACTCCTAAGTCACACAATTGTTTGAGCTCAGTCTCAATTTTGCGACAGAGCTTAAGAAAAGCTGGAAAATTTCTTCAAACCAAGAACCATTTGAAATCTTAAATCTTGCCACTGCTAGGGCAACATGTCTAGGAGACATGGGTGTGAAAATAAAGACGGCTTTGATAGGGTTGATAACATATCCAGTATTAAAGAGATCATTCTCTGTTTCGGGGCTGCCTTTACACAACAGACAGCCGACTTAAAAATGAAATCATTCATTGAGTTAAGAATACCGACCAAACCCGCTATAGAAGTACCGTCAAAATTTAGTAACGATATGTTTGTGATTTGCGACCCTTTATTGACCACCTCATTGTCTGTCATTAGTCAATTTACAACTAAAGCATTTCATTGTAAATCTACTTTTCTTTTATGCTGGTTATATATTAGCATGTTAAATGCGTTTACGAAGGACTTGCAACATGTTTTTATGGACAGACTATATTGATAGAGTGTCTCTGGAAAGCTTGCATCAGTACCTCGGAATTCTCTCGCTGAAAAGATTGCAAGACTAAAGATAGTACAACATCAGCACGGGCTACTACTGCAGCTGGCGTTCTTCAAGGTTTCAACCAAGGCTTATTAATTTTTCTTAACGTCAAATGCGTTTACGAGGGCCTTGCATCGTGTTCAGAGCAATAGTAAACATTGGAGCCAACTAGCGAATTACGCACAATAACCGTTAGAATTATAACAATGCAATGCGAGGGCAAGTTGGATGTCAGTTGCAGTTAACTAGATGCAAAGGCTTCCCTTTACATAGAATAACGGTACATTATGTAATGTATTAAAATTTCCTGACAACCACATAAAGAAATAATAATAACAAAAAATAAAAAAATAAAAAAAGAGATAAAATTATGTTAACATTGGAGGTCACCTAGCTCAGTTGGTAGAGCGCACGCCGCGAAAGCGTGGGTCACGGTATCGATCTTCGGTGGTGACATATACCTCCAAAGGGTACAGATGTTGAATAGGTCTCTTAAGGAGAATGACTTTATCCTTTGAAGACAACACTTTAATTTAGGCAGAGCGCACGAGATTATCTCTGCTATGAATGAGACGTGTCACCTTACCTAGTTGCCATGCTAAACGAGGTGCATGGGAATCATACAAAATGACAACTTGTCCAATTGCGATCTCTCCTGATGAGGACTGTTTACTACGGCTGGCTCTGATCAAATGCCGCTCTCTAAGGCTAGTGAGATATTCTAACTGCCACCTAGACCAAAAATGATTTCTGAGCATCTCCTGATACTTCAAGTTCCACTAGGCAAATTTGTCAGCGCGAATCCAATTTATTCGCATTTAGGCATGCGCAGCAAATCATTAGATATCAGATTCGGCGAAAAAATTGTTACGAGAATTCGCTGCTACGTGAATTTCCTCTGGCACGGCACGTTGCAGACCGTTGTATTCAGTGAAGCCGCTCGCAAGAACAAGCGTAGCTTTTGGCCTATTTGTGTGGAAATTGAAAAGAGTGTTCGCGCAAACATTCCGGCAAAAAAATCGATTAGCGCTAACAAATTCGCCTAGTGGAAATTACACTTTACTGCTGACATGATTGTCGCACAAAAATGGAAGCTTAAAAACGATGCTGAATCCACTATTGACAAAACCAAGAGATTAGAACTGAAGAAAGAACGGAATTCACTTATGAAACAAATCAAACACCAACTGAAAATTGAATCTAACGCCAAAACAGAAAAGGATCTACAAGATATAGAACGATACAAAGACGACTCAAATAAATGCTATCAGGTTATAAGAAAAGTCAATTCACACAAGCCAAAGAAAACACTGGCCATTTTTGATGAAGACGATCAGTTTGTAGCATCTGAAATCGAACAAATGCAGATAATTACGCAATACTTCACAAAACTTTTGTCATCTAATCTTTGGAAATTCCAAGTACCTCTTGTGACAAACATAATCAGCAAGAGGATTATTTTCTGGTGGTAGCAAAAGAATTCGCCTGAGATTTACCCGTTTTCAAGTTACGCATGTGGCACTGCGCGTGTCTTAACACGTAATATTATTTACCGCTGTTCAAGTCCTCTCCTGTCATGGGTTTATTGCTACAGAGTTTCCTTATTCCACCTAGGTGATCTGCTATGACCAGTGCCTGACAGTGTCAGGTATCAAATGAATCCGTCACTCATATCTGATCTCAGGCAACGGTTTGGGGGCTCTGGAAATTCCAAGTACTTCTTTACGATAATTAATACATCTTTTTCATCTACTAAGTAGATAAAAATATGTCTATAATGTATTCAACTGTTTTCTTGTATTACGGCGAACGAGGAGAATGAGCTGCTTCCGATGAGATGCATCAACAAAAGCTGAAATTTTTAAATACTGACGCATGGATCATGGAGTTCCTTCATGCCAGTGTTCCAATTGAAGACAACATTAGAGGAAATAAAAGTTCGAGTTTGGAGCTCTGTAGAAGTTGGGTTTAACATGCGGACTTCAAGGATCGTTAAAAGCGATGGTGAGGGATCAGCAAAAAAATCCCATTGACTTCACTTGACGCAACACACATTCGCTCTTGCTTCTAAGCTTGTGACTGAGTGCTCCATGTTGGTTGCCCATAATTTCACTAAGAGAGAGGGATAAGAACATATATGGCCGATACTGATGATCATCGAATAAGTCAACTCTCATGGAACTATTTTTTTCAAGTATACAAGAGATCTCTTAATTCAAAAGTAAGAAAAACGATGCCAAAAGGCCAAAGGGTGACGAGGGGCGAGGAGATAGTGAATGGCTAAACGAACGTGAAAAATAAGGCCTCTTAAAAGGGCTTACAATGTAAACCCGTAAGTTATAAACTAGCAGCAACCGGAATTAAGCGAGGAAGTACTAACTGCACTGTCGACACCTTCAAGAACATTGAAGGAGCAGCAGCCGAAGTCCCTATTCGAGATTGCTAACTCCATCGATGCCGAAACTAAGGCAGTGGAAATAAACAACAATGCAACAGAGACCAGTGCTTCTGTAACGGAGACTGTAAACAAATCCGATGACGTAGTATCGGGCCCAGTCCCTGCTGTGGTGGGACATAACTTTAATTGTAATGGGAATATGGAAGACTTCGAAGAATGTGCATATACGCAGGAATCTAACAGTCCCTTGGAAGAGGATTGCCAAGTTATGGCAACTCACATCCGTTTGATACTTTTTTCAAATTGTCTACTATTAGTATTACTGAATGAAACCAATGACACTATTCATTTGCCTCAAGCAATTAGATGTGATAGTGACATGGAGGTACGCAGAGTGGTTGCAAAAACGGATATTCCGGTTCAACTCACATCCGTTTGATACTTCTTTCAAATTGTTTGATATCATTATTACTGAATGAAACCAATGACACTATTGATATGCTTCAAGCACTTAGATGTGATAGTGACATGGAGGTACGCAGAGTGGTTGCAAACACGGATATTCCCGTTCAACTCACATCCGTTTGAATGGAAAAGCTCTTCCCGCTTCAACGACTTTCCGTTTTGTTCATTTTGTTTGTAAAGCAATGGTTGACTCCTGTATAAAGAGACCATTATGGAAAGAAATCACGAGCTGAGACTCGTTCCAGGCCTTTAGTGGGGAGTTCTATTTCATAATTATAGTCAGCAATCTTTGTGATTCTTAACAAGGTAATGGTGGAAGCAGAAAAACTCTCTACTGAAGGGCCAGGAATTGTTCGGTAGACGTCATCGCAGGTACTGAAAGTGGGTAATTGGTACTTCAATAATGATGATTTAGGTAGATACAATTGGATTCACTCTTATTTTATTTTTTGAGTATGTACAGAAAATATAGACATGTCACCACCAGAATTCGAACTCCAAGCTCATGATCTTCTTGCATGTTGTTTCATAAACTAAGCTACAAAGATCCCGAGTTTCTCTAGTCGCCACATTAGCTCCCAGTTCTTTAACGACAGACATTGAAATTCAGCTCTACACAATTTTTGCCCTATATGACAACACAAGGAACAGATCCAACCATTTTGTATTCCGGTGTAACGCGAAATTTGTGCCTTGCGAAATTTGTGCCTATGATGGTAATGCGCATGCGCAAATGGGATCGTGTTGAACCGTGTTTAAGCAAGTGCTCCCCTATAGCAAGTTACATTGCTTGACTGTGTTTGTAGTCTTTGGAGCCTTAGGTGGCTGTTTATTTTTAGGAACTGTTGTTTCGCGAATAGATTAATCAAACATGCTGCTTAATTCGGTCAACCAACCTCAAAGTCTTCCGACCAACATAGCCAGCCACGCACTGGCACCAAAATCGGAGTACTACAGAGCTAGAATTTGTGGAAAGCACACGGTCTGCGTGGAAGGGTGACAATGGTATTTAGTAATATTAAAAAATATAGTTCCGATTCTTATTTGGTGTATACTAAACAAATCATGAACAAAATCGTACAGGCTTTCTAAAGATTCTTGTAAAATGAACGCGTAGGTCACAACAATTCATCATTTCAGCCGTTCATGACACTGCGACAGATGGCCTCCACAAACTCTTCCATATTCTCCTGTTCTGTGCTACTCTCATCCATGTTATCTTAGCTTTGTTTTCAATATAATCCCTCCATCTCCTTTCTGGTCTTCCTCTCTTTCTTGTTCTTTCTCTAGGTGTCCACTCTGTTGTCTTTTTCGCCCATCTATTGTCATTCATTCTTGCAACGTGTCCTGCCCATTTCCATTTCAACTTTTCTGCTCTCTCTAAAATCGTAAATGACCCAAACACATTAGAGCAAACAATCAAAAGTAAGAAACATGTATTTACGTTTTAACCTAAGAATGCCTACCTAGCAATTCAACAATCAAATGAGGCAGCAATATTCAGCTTTGTGGTTAAGACTATTTAACAGAAACAAATTTCTATACTACTGGCTTCTCGCTTGTGGTGCTTGAGATCTCAGTACAACTGTAAAGAACATACAACTAAAAGGAAGACGAAGTTGTCAGACAAGGTGTAGGGTGAATGACTACTGCTATCAATACCCCTGACAGATTAGTTTCAAAAAGTATGTAATGGTCTAAATTTTGGACTGAGGTGTAGAGATTTGATAAGTTTCAACTTGAAGTGTACTTTTAAAGTAAAATAAAGTTGCCTTTTTGCTCACTTTATAAACCTTTATTAAACACGTTCGGAAAATAAAAGGTCCCCTCTAATCTATTCTTCCTTTTTGATATCCTCAATCAATTAGAGACCGTTCTTGTGTCAGAAGTATTGTGTTCATTAGTCATACGCCAACCATTAAGTTTGTCATATAGAGGCTATGATGAATACGAGGCTAACACGTAGCTTTGCCACGTCTTATAATGAGTCATTAAGTAACACGTGTAATTTAGTCGTCTGGGTAACTTTTAATTTGCCCGCAAATCTTAGTTGAATTATTTATTCAAAACTGAATTCTTCAATAACTGGGGTCAGCGTCGAGAGGATCAAAAATTTCGCTGTTTGGATTGAGCGTAAGAGGAGTTCCATTCTTCGGATATCTTGCCAGTTAGTTGCTATCAATTCAGTGTCGACCGTGTCTAACCAGTCTCTGCTGCTCGATATTCCTGGGAAACGGTCGGATATGAAGATTCTTTCGCATTTCCATGGTCAAGGATATAACAACAACTTATCACGGCTCGTTGCCCTCGAGGTTTTTTATTGTTGTGCATGCCAAAAATCAGAAAGAGATGTTGCCTGTGGATGTAATATTTAGTTGACATCGCGGGAAATATTTTAAACGAGAGGAAACCTCCTTCCTGAACTTTTATGCAGGATTAAGATTAATTTGATTAAAGCATACATAAAAGTGGCATAGAGAGCAAACAAATTCAATAATTCTATGACCGAAGTGTGTTTTCCATATGTGCTGGTGGTGTACCTTTCAGAACACAGGGAGCATGAGTGCTGTGACTGTGATAAAGAATCCTTCTTGTTAGTTTCACCGGGATCATCTGCTGCTATTTCAATCATCTCACTATTCCTACCTATATAACTCATACTGTTTGCTGCTTTGTTAATGTCATTAACTTTATCTCGTTGGGTGAAAATAGCGAGTGCAACGAGTAACATGTATGCGTCTAGGCTAGAATGCCCTTTTGAGCGCCCCCTTGTATCGTGCAGAGCAAAATTGAAATATTTTCCCTCTCAGTTAAATCTAGGGTACTGTGATTTTCCTTAACACATTAGGTGAAATAATTACTTGATCGGAGATAGCCTGGTCTGCATACATGAAAGTACACAACGTTTTTGCCCTATGGTTCCCCTGTGATCTAAGCACGCAATCTCTTGCCGTTTATCAAACCTCTATTTTTTTCTTCTTTAAGTCTCGTAATTAGTAACTTAAAAACGTACGAAGAGCGTTTAGAAGAGAGCAGCAATGTTCAGAAGATCTACTTTGAATCCCCGCGGATTTTAATGATCATTTAGCTCTATATCGTTATCTACGCCCATAGTAATCTACATTATAATCATAAGTTATTTTGATGTAGAAATTCTTGCTCAGGACGTTTCACCTGCATCAAGCATTTACATACTAAACTTTTTTGTTTTCCTTTGCACCACAAACGAAATACAGTGCATCGTCGATTATCCGAAAATCGATTTTCCGGAATTCGATTATCCGTAGTGTATGCGTATTATGAGAACTTTAATTACAGGTGCATTTAAAGTAGTAATTCACGACGACGTGTTCGTCATTTGCGTTTTGTTATTGTCAGGACTATAATGAGACCATCTTTAATAAAAGTAACTTATCAATTTTGAATTCTCGTGTATCAGACTGTTTTATTTATTCAAGGTATGTCTTGTTCGACCAACTATCCCCAAAGTATCATATACAACACTCTTTGATTTGTAATACATGGGGGAAGGGTCTTAAATTTTGTAATTCCCCTTTTCCCTGACTTTACTAGAAGACCCCCGCTCATTATTTTTGGGATGGGTATGGCGAAAACGTTTAGGAAAAGGAATCCGTTACTTGACGTAACATTCAAATTTTGAACCTTTAACCTTTAAACTTTTCAATGTGTCTTTACACTATCTGCAGATCCAAACAAACTTTGTTAGAGTCTGCGATCCAGGCAGCGAAAAGTCGCCTTGGCCTTCACAATATTCTTGTGGAAATTGCACTGAGAGTACATTAATCAAGATAATTTCATTTGACTGTACTAGAGGCGGTCGATGAACGTGTTGTCACCTCCAAGCACGTTACACTCGATAGATGTCATCCTTTCATATGCTAATCCTTTTATAGTAAGTATTGAAAACAGCACTGAAGAGAATTCCACCACAAGTACAAACCAGATGTTGCTGTAGGCATAAATGACGTTCTTGGTTTATATTCTATGCGATAAAAGGAAAAGCGTTACTAAAGGTTTACAATAAAAATATCAACAAAGATTACACTCCTTCTAACCCGCAGCTCCATGGGGGTAAACTCTGGAGTCACGGGAACGGGTTCTTTTGCAGTACCCCCCCCCCCCCGGCTTCATTCTAGCGATTAAGGAAGCGCTTAAATTTTGTCCTATATGTATGTTAATAAGTGGCAAACATAACATTTAACAGTGTTTTTCCTTAGGCACAACAGGGTTTAATAAGGAACAAAGGATTTTGGCTAAACCATAATTGTATGTATCTGTAGATGAAAGAATCGGATGATAAGCTGGCGTGGTATCATTATTGTTAACTAAATTATGTACCATTGGAAGCCCGTACATTTTACCAAGTTGAGAACCTCTGGGATAGATAGTATTATATACACTAGATTCAAGTTTATTCTGATTTTTAAATTCCTCAGCAACCTATGTAACTGGTCCTCTCTGGCAGTAGTAGGATCTAAATCTAGCTTAACAAATTTATTAGCGTTAAGAATTGATTGATTTATATTATTACGTAGATTTAGTTTAGGGTGATCCCAGCGCGTGCTGGACGGAAGATTCTTGCCGAGAGACTCCAAATTGGTAAACGAATGATTATCAACAGTTCTCATCGTTTAGACATCGATTTCGTTATACATCAGTTACTTAAGGTATGTTGATTGTAAAATTCCGTTTATGTTTGTATCTCATTCAGATTTTTATCGCTAACACTACTATCCGCTAACACTACAATGCGCTAACGCTACACTACAATACGCTATACTACGCAACGTTAGAATCAAAATTGTTACCATCGCTATCAAAATCGGAAAGACATAAAAAAGGCACACCTTTTCCATGATACCATAACTGTAAACAATAAAGATGCCTGTAAATTTGTTAGGATCGTTTTCGGTGACATTATTGTGCACTCGTTCTCCTCTCATTCCCTCTCTTTTATCATTCACTTATCAATTTCTATCAATTGCGCTGAGAGTGACCTTTGACTTCCATGGAATCAGATATAAAATATTCCACGTGATTATCTTAATGTTGTGAATGGTAGAATATATTAATCACAATGATCATAAGGTAAAACAAATTTGATCTGAATTACTATTTCTATGAAATTCTAACAAACCACGTAGACCAGCAACGTAGCTAGAAGTAGGATGTAATGACAAGGTTTACAAAGTTGCTGTGTACCGCTATGACCTATAGTGTGAGGTCTGAGAATCACATACTCAGGTCTGAGACATGAAAATACAGTTAAACGTAAGACGAATAACGGAAAGAGAGGTGAATAACGAAGCCCGGTTGAGTGGGTCTGTGGGTTCGACCTCCCATTCTCCGATTTCATTTGCTTTACAATGTTAACAACGACTTTGTCCACTATACGACCATTCCTCCGAAAGGTACAAGCTACATCATTTTCAGAATCATATCAATATTTTCCCCACAGCTGAAGACTGCCGTTATAAAGATGTAAGAGATTAAGCTAAACCCTGGCCAAACGTCATAGGAGAGAAACTCTCCGACATATTTCAAAGTTTGGGGAACCTACAGGGAAGTTTTCAAATCTATTTATAAAGACGCCATGACGAAATGTACTTTATCATGAATGATACCTTGCCACTTATGACTTGTGAAACGTTGTATCAGGATGCCGTAGAACTGATTCAATTACTGCTATAAATCATCACCTGCGTCGAGTCTACATACCGATGTCATGGTATGTCCGTTGCGCATGAAATAATCTTCATAGCTGGTAAAGTGATATTAGATCAACGTAACAATAATACGAACTTAAGAGGTATCTTTTTACAATTTTTATCTTAATAAAGGCCACCTGAAGAGAAATAGATTCGATTGATCAAGAAACTATGAAAGAGGTAGTTAATGCAATAAAACCTTCTCATCGGTGTAGTTTTCTTTGAGATTTGTGGGCCTTTTTTATAGAGAGACTCATTTTCGCTGAAAAAAAGCAATAGATTGCAAAGGCTAGAACGTAACAAGTCGTTATGCAATTAAACATACTTCACTCCCACCCTGCTGGAAAAATAGTGAGGATCCATTTACATATACAAGAACTATTATTGCCAAATTACTATAACGGAATAGACGTCAAAATGAAAAAGAAGGTATGGTTATGTAGGAATATCGATAATCTTACTTTGAGGCATTTAGCGTAACATTTAATTGTCGTAGGGAAGTCGTAGCGGCCGACTGCAGGACGTCTATCAGAAGATACAAAGTTGATAGGAGGTTGAATGACTGAATCCTATCTATTGTGAAGACTGTTCTTGTGAATGATCTCACGTCGTAGCATCGTCACTGCAATAAACGCATTTTTCAGTGGTGTAGATTGCATGGCTTTTGTGTGGGTAAAAGTAGATTTACCAAAACCTCAATTTTGTACCTCTTCTTCAAACAACGCAGATGGCCCGCCCCACTTTTTCTGAAACATGTTGGCGAGTGGTAATGATATTAAAGGCGGAGTCTGGGAAAACAATGGGACGGCTTTCATTTTGATTTGTTTACAGGGAGATGCATGGTATGACAACAGAGGACATTAAAGGCCTCAGGGGAAACTTAGCCGCCGTCTACGTTTCAGTTGAAAGTGTAAATGCAACAGAAATAGAAATATGCAAACCAACGAGCTTCCAATTGCGCATATTAAAAAGAACCAGCGCTGCAGTCCATGGAATACACTATGGCAAAGGTAAATGCCGTAAGAGCTGCCTGTGGGGAGGGCGATAGCGCCATCAAGGTACTGCCCTTAATTAAAATAGGGAAACCGACGCTGCAAGGGTCACCCCACATGACAGGTGGCGATTGGGCACCCCTTCATATTATGAGAGTAGCCATCTTGAGATTCCACCCCCCAGTCCTGGTGGTCGGAAGCTAACGTCATATTTGTAAGCCTTACTTGTCTATATAGTTGTTACATCCCGTTAATTTAAACTATCGGGTTTAAAAGCTTTTAACATGTGCTGCCAAAAAGATTCTCTCTGCCGTAAACATGTCTCAGTCTCAGCTTCATCTATTAGTTTAAATTAAACAAATATCGAAGAAAAGTATCCAACATGATTCGTTTTATATTGTGATGACAACGGAAAACCCAGTCAGAACATATTAAGTCAACGCATTCCTGTCAGTGAAAAACAGGAAAGGTCGTCACAGGAGGCGGTTTAAAAAGCAGTTCTTTCATAAGAAATTCTTTAAGCTAAATCTGCACGAGTTTCGTACTGGCAAATCAACAGACCATGGCATAATAGCAAGATACCTGTCCTCCGCGCAACACGGTTTCAAGGTATGAGGTCCTTGCCTCATAAAGCTGTAATTTGTTTGATCCCAAAGACTTTTATTGTGTTTATTACTCATATCGCAACTACTTCGCTTCTCTTCTGAATTGACTAATTGCAATGATTATGAAATTGAGCTTCTTACTCACACCCAAGGCATTACTGAATTAGGTCTTCGCAGGGACTATGCTTTTCAACAGTAGCATTACTGATTTTTGCAGGTGAAGAAGTATACCGTAATAGCAGGTTTCTTGAAGGCACTATAAACGCAGAAGTGATGTATTAAGTAAATATTTAACTTTTTGAGCATCAAATTCTCTACAGTCGTGGCCAAAAGTTTAGGACCACCCATCATAATTCTGATTTAGACCGCAAATCGGATATTATGCAGCAATAGGTTCAATATGCCGAGAGGCTGGTATCCAATTGCGTTGAGTTGGATGTCGATGTCCACCGGTGGATGATTGGGAGCTAATGTGACGACTAGAGAAATGAAAGTATTTATACGTCGGCGGCCATCTAGCTCAGTTGGTAGAGCGCACGCCACGAAAGCGTGGGTCACGCGTTCGTTTCCCGCTGGTGACATATTTTCTATTTCTCTAGTGTTCTTTTCTAAACTAACACTCAAATCCTCTCTTCTCGATGATAGGTTCAATACCCCTTTGACTTTCTAATTTGCCCTATGAGGCTCATGAATTTTTTTCTCTTATGACGTCGAATGGTAAAGCTGCTAATGCTTTAAGCTCGTCCACAGAAGGCCTGTGTTTCTGACAGAATTGTCCGTTGATAGTTAGTTTCCAGTCCTAATTTTTAGAGAAATAACAATTCATAAAAATTCCTAATTCTTTCTGTCAATATCTTCCTCAGAGGCTTAAGTTTTCTTTCACCTATTACTCCTCTTAATCTAACTATAACTATGCACTCCTGGGAAATTGACAAACCTTGGTGTTGAGGTAGTCTCTATCTGTAGTTGGCTGAATCTTCTTTGTCCTTGGTTGTATTTTCTTTTTACAAAAGTCAGTTGTTCCTCAATTTAACAAGTAATCTTTAAAAATCGATTGCTAACAGCAACATCAGGTAATGTTAACCTGTTGTAGAAACAGTATAGATAGAAATGCTCCCTTCCTTCGCATAGCGAGATGGATGAAAGACCTCCAGTGGGATGACAAAGGAGTTCAGTTAAACGGAAAATGACACACTGGAATGTTATTCGATGGTTTTTCTGTCCACTGTGGTCCCAGCAGTCAGTTTCGTTGAAAATCGGTTTCAATTTCCAATAAACAAACCACGTTAAATAATAACGGTTGTTCTGTCCTTCAAGCAACTGGCTCTATTCAAAAGAGATCATAAACATTAAAGTAGTGGTGTCCAACATCAATTCTGAATTTCCCTTTTCTTGATAATAAGGAGACTGTTGCTTCATTGGTAATTATAGATAATCCAATTCGAGCGGAGAGCTGTCTTTTTGGTGCAATGAATTAGATTACTTGCACCCCCTGTCATTAATTACATTCTTGCACTATCTCTCCTGAAAATGAAAATATACCCTTCCTTCCGCCCCAAAAGAGACATCAGCTTATTGAGGTGAACATTAAATTCCCCCGATAGGTATTGCTACGCATGGTTCCTATTAAAATCTTAAACAGTTTTTAGCTGATGCCAGCATAAGGTATGATAAATTGAAAGCAGTTGCTGATGCAGCTGTAGATAGTAAGGAAACGTTAGACCAGTCAGTTGCCGAGCTTTCGGCTCAAAACGCAGTTCTGGAAGAAAATTTAAAAGACGCGCAAGAGGGCATGGAAATTGCGAAACAAGATCAAAATAATGAAGTCGATACATTGAAACAACAGTTGCATGATAAAGACCTAGAACTTAGTTCTCTTATGTTAACAGTAAAGGATCACGAAAATGAGGCAATTGAAAAGGAGGCTAAATTAACAGAGCTGGAAGAGGAGATTAAGAATTTTCTTATAGCACCAGTCATAAATACCGCAAGCTACGGTGATGGCGAATAGAGAGGGGTCGTTGTTAACCCTGGCCTCGATCGGCTCGGTATGATGCTTCTTCTCGCCTGTATTACTCTCGAGGTTTCTGTACGAAAAGCCTGGTGTTTCCTATTTCCCTTCTCAGGTGTAGAGCCTGTTGACTCACAGAGGAGTTCATCTGCCCTTGATAGGCCTTGATTTTTGTCCTGCAGGGTGTCTATACGTCCTTCTCACAAGGTTGGAAAAACAAGCAAATTGATGAGTCGGTTTGAACGTCGACCATCCGACCATGAAACTTAAATTGCCTTGTTGCAAGCGTGCTTGCTTCATAGCTAAGATTCAGTGTCTTCACTCTGTGCTGCACTGATGAGCCTACAAAGGGCGAAACAGTGCTGTCTGCAGATTGAGTATATGTATATGTATATAAATATAATTCTCAAAGAGTGGAGCGTTACCACAATAGTTTGCAATTTATTGGTGCTGACCGGGCTCGAACCCACGACCTCATGGTTACTAAACCAACGCCTTAACCATTGAGCCATCGCTTCTCGGCCTTTTGGCAAGGAATGGATGTAGTATCTGTTCTCATTGATGACAGATGCTTTCCATAATGTTTTTAGCGACACTTGCATGCTTGGAATGCGTACATTCCATGGTGCACAATGCTTTTAGAATAGCACCAAAAGCTGATTTTAGTGTCACTTGCATGCTTGGAATGCGTACATTCCATGGTGCACAATGCGTTTAGAATAGCACCAAGAGCTGTTTTAAGTGACACTTCATGCTTGAAATGCGTACATTACATGGTGCACAATGCGTTTAGAATACGGCCGTTTTTAGTGACACTTGCGTGCTTGGAATGCGTACATTCCATGGTGCACAATGCGTTTAGGGTAGCACCAAAAGCTGTTTTTAGTGACACTTGCATGACAAAACATAATCTAAAACAGAAATTTACTCAGCAAGAGAAAAACAACGCAAACGGAACATGAAGAGTATGCTGAAGTAAATACAACAACCAGAAAAAAAGTCATAGAAGATCTTACATGGTGGAACACTAAAAGAGCAAGTAATGACATAGAGAATGGGTTTAGCAAGCGGCAGGCCAGACAAGAGGCAGAAATTGGGAAACTAACGATTACCAGCCCTTTTGAAAAGAAAAGAGCCCCACTACAGACTAGGAAAAATTTTCTGAGGAGTATCCACGAATTGGACCAAGAATTATAAACCGGCTAGTAAAATGTCCCACTACTCATCAGGGGTCTTTGATTGGGAAACTTCAATTTGGTGATTTTTATTAGTGATTTCGATGTCTTTTACGATCCAACATGCTATTGTTATTTCTTTGTAAAACAAAATTTTCGGGTTTTATTAATACCAAACAATGAGATATTGTATTGCACATGCTCTGGTAGGTTCTTAGAGTGAAATTTTAGAAAATATGTGAGTTTTAAGGTTCGTAATTTTAGAAAATATGTGAGTATTAAGGTTCGTAATTTTAGAAAATATGTGAGTTTTAAGGTTCGTAATTTTAGAAAATATGTGAGTTTTAAGGTTAGTTGTAAGTCAACTTCTTATGAACTTCGTATGTTGTGCCTCGGTACGTGGGATGTACGGATTGACACTTATAGCAGTGGAATAGAATTGGGGCTGATAAGCATAACGTAAATATCATGTTTATCCAATCGTCTGTGGGTGTGGTTAGATCTAGTGATAGGACATAAAGAATGTGTGGTGGGACATACGAAGGTTACACCTCTCAATATTAGAACTAAGATCAACGACTAGATTTCACTCAAGTTCAAATAGTGGAAAAGAAATACATTTTTGGGGTGTGCCAAGCGTATTCTATGAAATTCTTGTACAGATTTGCTTTTCTGATGAGGGTGCAACGAAACCGGTCAATGGCATTTCACTAATGATTCCGTTATTAAATATTATCTACAAACTTTTTGAAGAAGGAAACCATTTGCTGCATAGGTAATGCTTGTAGGTTAGGCGGAAGAGTTAACCAGAGCAAAACATGACAAATTTAGGGATGTAAAAAGTGTGATAATGTGCATAATTTCAAAAAGAAGAAACAACGGCAAATAAGTTGTATCGTATTTGAGGAGGGAATAATGGAAAATTACGTGGTTCTTATACAAAGATCTCGTTTCCTTAAAATCGCACAGATTACCAGGGAGGTTGGTATTTAAATTTTTACTGGTTTCAATTATCACCGGCTATTAGTTCCGTAAACTCCAATCACATCTGACCATTTTCATGCGTTCCTCAGATCATTGAATACTTTCGGAGAACACGCTTCTAATATTTCAGTGAAATGACTGAGAATCCTTTCGATTAATCCAATGACATTCTCATATTGTGGATGCTTTGTTAAGTATGGTATTTGGGCCGTGGAGTTGATCTTGAAACACACGCCCTTTCCTCGTTTCCTGGCACAGATTTCATGGCAAAGTCAAATATGTGCCAACGCAGTTCACCAACGTAACCAGCTACCACGTCCATTGTGGTACCATCTTTGTAGTTTCTATTGTTCATATAGTGGCCAATATCTAATAAATATTCCTGATAGCCTGATCCACTGATGACATTGTACATAGAAACACAAGCAGCTTGCTGTAAACTGCCCACTAAGTTCCTTGGACAAAGGACACTTGCTTTTAAATATGAGTCCACAGTGATCCAGTATGTAATATGATTAGCATTCGTTATTCATCTTGACTTTTTTGCGAGATAGGTTACACATCAGAAACTTTTCAGAGCAAAAGAAAAACCCAATGTTGTTCGTGGCTGTCGGAACTCTTTCTCCTGCTTGTGTGAATGTTTTAGATGGATTTTGTATCAGGTTGTCAAATAATTTATTTTCTCGACCAAAATATAGCCAGCGTTCTTGCGGTGTGTTTTTCTGCTGCGAAGGTATGAGGTAAATTCAACTGTTGTACAAAATTTGCCTCTGAGCAACATGGATTTTGGGTCAGAGCTCGAATTAATTAGTTGTAAGGTTGAAACAGTTCAGAAGTTTTCTAAGTGGTTTCTTATCGTTGGTACAAGCTTGTCTGCTTTGAACATAACATCAGGGGTGCTGTGATGATCAGCTGTCTTTGGACATGTATTTATTCATTGGTTTTAAGGTTCTCTCTGCTTATTGAGTGTCCTTGGTAAACTTTCTGTACATAGATTGAGGAGGAGGAATTTCAAGTGCCCACTGACGGTTCATGGCCAACAGCGAAGAGGCAGCGGGCAATTTGAACACGTTAACACCCTACCCTACATGGGGGAGGGGGGATCTAGTAAACGCTACGGCATCATTCTTCTTTTCATAACTATTTAACGAATTGACGTATTATCAAGAAATTTTGTGACTTTTCCTAACTTTTTTAGTGACTAGTTTACTTTTTCAATATATGTTTTAGTTCTGATAGTCTTTCTCCAATTTGTAACCATTTCCTATTCCCAACTGACGAGGGACCCAATCAATTTACACGTCTGATTATGGGGGCCTGTCCCTCAGGGGAGTGTTTCCAAAGCCATTAAGAATCTTATCAAAAATGTTCCTATTTGTGCCATTATTTCCAATAATATTTGGCTATGGTCCACAACAATGGATGAACATGTAGCAAACCTTGATTGTCTCCTTTCAACCTTGCAAAGCAATAGACTTACACTACAAACATTATGATTCTTAGTGTCAGAAACAATTTGTATACATGTATGCAGTGGCATAACATTCCCTTCTGCCCCAGTATTGACTTTACATGCTAGGGACGCCATGCAGTGAGTAGGAGCCCTGTGGTATGTGACGTCACAGGTCGCATGACTACGGGTGTATCATCTATATTTAAGTCTCGTTAGTAGGCAAGGATTAGATAGAGTTTGTATGCGACAGTAGTGCTGTCAGGAAGCTGTCCTATCGCTAGGAGTCCTAGTTGATCTAGATTGTGACATGGCACCAAATGGTATGTATCATTACTCATATTATTGCTGTACGTCGTTGTATATCGTCATTTTAACCTTTTGTGTAAGCAACTTTATATTAATTAATGTAATAATCTTCAATTTTACAGAATATTATCGCGAAGAGTTGAAAGATTCCAACATTCGGAATCGGCGAGAGGGGATGTAATGGAATTCTTAGCTTGCTTTGGCCTTGTTGGCTACGGTGCCAAGTCATGCATACACAACGATCTAGCATACGCGTTTTAAAAGAGACACGACAAGCCTCCACCTCTTAGTGAAACCTTAAATTGTCCATTATATAAGTAAGTTGAAACTTACATATGGCTGAAATGTAGAATCATCGGACTGAGCTTTTGGCAAGAAAGCGCCAAGGGCTTCGGCTAGTTTCGCTCTCAAGTGCGGATTTTTCAGTCGCAGTTTCGACCTGTGAATCAAAACAGATTGTAACGATTGGGCTACATTGGGGAGTCACATCGTATACGACAAAACAGTAGTTTGGTACTTAAAAACCCTGTTGGCCCTTAAAACCAATTATAACAGCTCCATAAACTCACATTTGAATATACAAATGCCTATCTGCTATTTTTATATTTGAGATTTGATACAAATGCAGGTGATATTCACTACATTACATTTAAATCAGGAATTTTTATACAACCGTCTTGATAGCAGGGACGTGACGTGGTTCAGGCAGCTACGCATGCAACAGGGAAAATACACTAACACACAGGGACAGGGCTTGCATAAGGTATTTTGGCTGATGTACGTATCTATGTATATCAACTATTCGTAATATGTCAATAAGTAGAAAAGAGTACAATTGTATGTTCTTCATTTCTTTGAATCCTGACCTCGGCATCAAACATGTACTTTGTCTCTTCTGCTTTAAAAATACAGCCGTCGGATACGGGGCAAGCAGGCAAAGGGCTCTACGGTTCTATCTAAATTATACCTTAAGTGTATTTAAAGTCGCGCAGTACTGTTTTTCGTGAACCTCTAGGTACGCGAATTTAAATCCTGTGCGAATACTTGTCCGCGCGAAAAGGCCCAAAATCGAAACACATTTTTTCGCTGATATAATTTTTTTTTTAATGTTGATAAAAGAAAATTACTTTTATCAACATTCAGATCCTTAATCATCGCTATAAAACAATTACTGTCCCTTGCCGGTCCACCAATACCACTCATACTAAAATTAACAAAAGAAATTTTGTCAAATCGTTTCTTTAAGTCATTACATAACTGTTGATATTTAATCTTTTTTCTATCATAGTTGTTCTGTAAGTTTGTTTCAAATAATAATAACTAAACCTCGGATGTATTTTTTTTTCTTCTCATTGGTATACAATTTAGATAATCACTTTACAGGCATATCTAAATTATCTTAATAGCCTCGCCTCTCGAATACGTCCACAGACTACTCAGATATATCGAAATGTCGAACATCCGAAGAACTTTTAAACACTACTTGCAGGAATACCTGGCGTATTGAGTAAGGGACACAAAGTTTTGCAGTGCCTTGTTGATGGTCATGCTAAATCTTAATCTTACTGAAACTGAATTCGAAAACTGAAAAATGAAAGATCTGCTGGGATAAAATAGCCCCTAAAGCTGCCGGAAGTTGGGCAGATCGACTCCCATCGTACCCCCTAACGCGGTGTGCTAAAAGTTTTTGTAGGACTCGAATTCGCCCCCCTTCAGCATAAACGCTTTGTTCCCTCATTGGGTTTCATAGACAGTAGAGTAGGGTAGAGTAGAGTAGGGTAGAGTGGAGTAGAGTAGGGTAGAGTAGAGTGTTATGTTGCCTTACATTGGGTAATATGGTGCTCTGTGTTATTGCATACCGAAAGTGAAATATATTATGAAACAAAACACAGTTGCAAATGTGGTGGGCAACGGCGGGTTGGCTTTTTCTTGTCAGGTACGATTAACACATCAAAATTAATTTGATGTAGGGGTAGCAAACTTGTGTTTTCTCAATTTTCCTTTGCACAGGAGCAATACCATATATATACTCCCTGATCTTGAAGTGGCAATTCTACGGATGCTACACGCTTCATTAAACGTAGAGAAATACACGTGTCTAATCCTAAAACAGGTGAGGCGTTGCTTGCATTAACGATAAATACGAGATCAGCATAAATACCGTTGTGTTCGAGTAGATACGAAAATTCGCCTAAGACACTAATTTTACAGATATTGTAGGCTCGCAAACGACTCTTACATCGACGTAGCTCAGGTTTAACCGGTAATTTATTTTAAACATTTGAAGGTATAATGTTGACTTCGTTACCGGTGTCCAACTTAAATGGAATTGACTTAGAGTGAATTTTCAAGGTTCCTACGTATACAAGGAAGGGCGAAATGTATAATCTTTCAGAAATGATAATGTCTTACTTCTTCTGCCAAAAACTGTCCAGAAACTGCAAATAAACTGCCACGCATTCCACATAAGGCTTCGCTGATTTACAACTCAACGCCCTAAATTACCTTTACACACCATTCAGTCTAGCTTCAACGAAAGCTTAACATTTCTCGCAGTTCACCGTCTTCAATAATGAGAGATGGGATAGGGCAAGAAGTGTATTCCCTTAATATCGTCATTTAGCGAATGAAACAGATTTACTGTCTGCTCCGAGTGAACACATTTACTATACACCGGGATCGTTTACATGTTCATGCAAAACAGGCTACAGCGGAGATGGGAAAATTTGCACTGGTACGTTAGTTAAAGGATTTCTGTTTTATTTTGTTATTCGCAACCCGTCAATCAAGCACGTAGAGGCCGTTATATCAGGAAGACCTTCTGTTTATTGTATAAGGAAACGCTCCGCATGCCATGAATAACGTGGGGCCATGTAACCCATACGGAGGAACCAGTGGATCTGATCGTCACTACAGTTTCACGGTTTCTTAACTAATTCCATGTGCATTTCCCGTTTCCCTACCAGTCTTAGTAGAAAATCAGTAAGAAATGCTGAAAATAAGAAACGAAACTTTAAAAAGTCTGTTTATCAACAACAGAAGAGACAAAAAGAATAAAAAGCAAAACTTGCCCATTGGATTCACTTGTCCTATTGCTCTAACAGCCAGTAGCTAGAAAAATTGTTATAAAATGCCATCGGATACGCCCTGTATATGCTCGTTTTTAAAAAGTGTGAAATGTTATTGGGAAAATGAAGAAGAAGTCGTGTGGCCACAGAAAGAAATTTAAGGGTAGTAGATGTATGGCCAAACTATTAGGACTCCTTCATACTATCGAAACAAAGTTTGCTCATCCAATTTCCTTTATTTATTAGTTAGCCTGTTTGGTGGTTTTTCTGTTTATTTAGGGTAGTTTCAACGTCGGGCCCACTGCTCATTAGGGGTCTTTGATTGAGAGACTGCTAGCCACCCTGGCTCATTCTGTGAATGGCTCAGAACAGGTTTATCCGCATCACATTCCTTACGCTATGAGCAGAGAACGGGACTACATATACCTTTGCCTTACCGTGTAATGAATGAAAGGTGAATATGAATGAATGAAGTTTTAGCCAGTTTTCAGTAGTGACCTGAAGAAGTCTGTTAGACGAAACGTTGTCAATAAAGTTTCTATATTTGGTGCAAAAATGTTTGCCAATCAAAATAACATAATACTAACTCTAAGCTGACGCTACCCTATCATAGCAATGTGTGGGTTGAACACATAAAAGAAAACACCTAAAATTGACAAAAAGTCTAATGTCTTCCCCACAAAAGAAAGTTGCTAGGCAATAGATGGTATACCTATGTCGAACACAGAAGCCCTTAAGAAGTAAGGTGACGATGGGCCACGTTCTACCTTCAAAATCTGAAGACTGAAACTGACAGGGCAAGTCCCTTAAAACGTCTTAAAGCAAACGGCAACCCTCTTGTCTGCGAAAGGAGGAAAGGGACCTTAGAAATCCAGTGGCGTGGCTAAAAGGCGCTGTCGTCGTGCCCAGCACGACTAAGAAACTGCAAAGATGGGATTTTTTGTCTGTGTTTCCTTATCCTTTCCTTTCTTAAACAATGTCAATCTTTTTTCCTACGATTGAATCAATTGGTCTCTTTCTTGGCCTCGTTATATGTCTCTGTCGGACAGGTTTTCGTGGATTAGATCTGAGCTCAACTTGGCGAACACAGCGCAACAGCTCCTTGTATTTGGTCGAGCCACACTGCATGCAACCTGTTCATTTGGTCGTGCCCCACTGTATAGAGCCTGTTTTCAGTAGTGGTCACAGCAATCGTATGGAGTGAAGTGAGAAAGCTTATAGCGAAGAATTTCTTACTTGCTTCGCTCCAGACGGTTACTAGAACTAGTGTATGGCAAAAACGTTTAGCAAAATGAATACGTTACTGAACGTAATATTCGAAGTTTGTATCATTAACCAACTTTTTAACCACCATTATTTTAATGAAGAATGCTTTTTACCTAGAACCATGAATTCTGTATTGCTTTACATAAATGTTTTATCCTGTAACTCATTATTTTCCTTGACTGTGAATTTTTTAAGTACTCATGTTCCTGTGTTTTTGATAACAATGAAAACTCTATTATCAATTGCTGAGAATATTTTAACGAGGGTCACCATGAACCGTCTTACATCCCACGTCATCCATAAGGTCCAACCAGAATCAAAGTGCGATTTTCGCAGTAGACATGGCACAGCCAATACGGTTATTGCCTTCAGACAACTTTAAAAAACTATGCTTGGAGCAGAAGAAACTTCTCTACACGGTTTTCGTGGATCTTACCTAGGCATTTAATACGGTTAACAGACAAGGCCGGTGGAAAATCCTCCATAAAGTTGGCTGCCCAAGAAAGCTTATTGCCATCATTAGATCACTCCACGAGGGCATGAACGAAAGTGAAAAGTGTATATGCCGATAAAAATGTCAGGTGGGGCGCAATACGCTACTGAATCCTCCAAGGGGGAGGCACCCTCCCTTTCCCACCTCATCCTCATGAGCGAGTCCACAAGGGGCCGTAGGCACTTCCTATTTCTGTTCCATGCATTGTGATTTGCGCTGTCTAATTCACTCCCCGTCCACACCAGAATGATATAGATCCAGCGCTTGCGTCTTCTTCCTCTTTTGTTCTTTGCTTCTGGTTCACCTTCTATTAAAGCAGGTAACAAACTGTCTCCTTTCTCTTCCAGTGACTATATTTACTGATCTTTCTAATTTGGGGGTGCAGGGGCACTTTAATCAAGAAACGTATTGGCTGCATCAGAGGGTGACTCGATAGCAGATGATATTAATCGCCAAACGTTTGTTATTTAGACGAGAGCAAAAGATGGCGTGGCAATAGGGAAAGCGTCCGTTTTTAAAACGTTGAACACATACCTCAGATCACTTTCGAAGACAAAGCAGTGACAACTTTCCATTTTAAACTACTTGTAAAGGGGAAACGGTTTTCCAAACAATCATTTAATCCTATATAAATATTCTTGCCGGATAAACAACTCAGGGTTGATGGCGACAACCCAAGGCACTCTCACTGTAACCCTTGTCATCTCCGGCTTTTTGCCACAACTCCATTGTTTGGCGCGAAATTCAATTGTTGGCATCTTTAGTAGCCTCGTTTCCATTCTAGTGTATTATATTAATTCTATGGGTAAAAGGAGCAAGGACTATTAAAAATTGAAAACGAGGTGCGTTTAGTTCCTAGCGTTTTTCTATACGTAGTTGGAGTTGCAGGAAGAAAAAGTAACTAATCAACACGATAGCAACAATCACAAGTAGTAGTTTGAAGTTTTGGCTGCTTTCAAAAATAATAATCGATGTGATCTCAGTTCTATCGGTTTGCTGTGTCATCATAATCGTCGTCATGTCCAGTTAATTAATTCATCCATCAAACAGCAAGTCAGTAAACAACTTAAAATCTAACCTCCTAGCTTCAATATTGATATTGATACATTGATATATAAAACACGGGGCGACGGTCATAAGAGGGGTTGTCTTATATATGGTTATGATCCCAACTATTTGAATGCTTCTTACATGTTAATTTACTTAATAACACATTGGAAAAGAAAGAGCTAGTGTACTAATAACCAATATATTCAAATAGTCAGAAGCATACAAATTCTTACCTTCGTCCAAGCATCTCTTTAACCGGTCGCTTAAACATACTACAAGTGAGTCATATATCGCTACTCTGTACAATACTAATCTACATATTAACGGTAGGGTGACTTTTCATCACATAGACTATTCACCACAAAGACAGTTTATCATGCCACAAATGATCACAGCGACAATTTATTAAACAGACTATTCACCACAAAGACAATTCATCATGCGACAATTTATCGCAGCGACAATTTATCAAACAGACTATTCATCACAAAGACAGTTCATCATGCGACAATTTATCACAGCGACAATTTATCAAACAACTGTTCATCACAATGACAATTCATCATGCCTCTATTTATCACCTGATAATTACAGCATGTCGCTATCGTTGCGCATACAAGTCAAATATATAGGTTACAACACATATACACATAACCTATATGTTCTTTGGGACTGAAAGGACAAGGATAAAAAATTAGCGACTTATACCAAAGTGTTGTCTAATACAATACCATTTGTGTTAATTTACGGCAAGAAATGACTGTCCCGTTGATTTGCTTATATTAGAGATTAACACTGGAACCCTTTTCCAGCAAAATCAATTTTTACCGAGAAACTAGTTGCATTTAATTATATTTAAAATTTGAATTTGAAACAGAGGCAGAAGACAATGATGTCGAGTTGTGTACAAATGTTTTTTCATAGAAACTCATTGTTTCTGAAGTAAGATATATGATGTTTTGTTAATGACCATGATAGCCCAACATTAAGAAGGATGATTGGTCAGTTCATATGAGAGCCTGCATTTTCCTCCTTTAAAAGATTTTTTTACTCTCCAACACCAGTGCAACTGCTTGGTACGATGGCAAATGAAAGGAGCCAACTGCCAAAGAAGCAAGCTGGCCAAATGATATATACAGTTTTGCAAATCTTTCATTCCCCAATTCCAGATGAACTTTGATACTGAGGTGCTGTACAAGGCTTTACTATAAAAAGATGATCCTGATATAGTTGCCCACTTCAGTTCTTTTATTGATTTTGCTTGTGAACCCAGCAATGAGTCAACTAGTGGTAAAGTTGAGTATGCGAAAGGAGACTGGGTCATTGTTCATTATACTGATGAATAAGATAATCCTGAGTATCCAGGAGAAATCACGACAGTATCAAGCCAAGATGTGACAGTTTCTGTTATGCATCAATCAGGAGGTTACTTGAAATGGCCATAGGTTAAAGATGAAATTCATTACTTAAGAGTGTCTGTTGTTAAGAAAATATATGCACCAATTGATGTTGGTCACTATGGTCGATTTGCAAATTCATAACATGTTGTTAAAGATACAGAGGGTCTTAAATTAGCTAGTTGATATCGCTTGATCTTGAGTTTATTGATTGCAGCTCTTATCTCTAGCATACATCCATACCACTTTTCAAAACACCTTTCATTCATTGTTTCTTCGAGGACTCTACTTGGAACAGGTATAAACAGGTTGCTTTCCTGTTCCATTGCCAATAGATGCTACCGATATCATTGCATGCATGTACGAGACTTAAATCCACAAGCTGTGATGACAGCCGGTTGGATTGTCTACTTTTAACATTACTATCTTTCGTGATCAACGAGACAGTTGTGCCTGCCCCAAAAGTCCCATTAAAACATTGTTGGGGTATTCTTTGCCGCATTCAACTGCATTGAAATAAAATACTACGTGGTAAAACGGAAAGATGATCACAAAACCGCCAAAAATGGTGTGAACATTCCAATCTTTCTCTAACAGCCGTATGGTGTATCAGGGCGCGATAAAGGAAGAAACTATTATCACGTGGTTCCACTTGGATCATTTTATCATAATGCGTGCTCCATATTCTGCTACATTGAGTATCAACGACCCAACGGTATACTTAGTTGCGTGCATGACAAATGTATCTCCAATGGTTCTCACTTAGGCCTTTGGGGTATTCTCTTTGGGCGCTTGCAAGTATAGTCATCCTTGTATGTAGCTTTTACATGGTTAGAGTTAGGCTAACGGATGGTGTAACGAAACCATTTCATCCGTTTCTTCCGAATAATGTCTGTGATGGTCACTTCAATACCAAGTAACCCCCTTACTTTTTCATTTCTGACACGATCATATTGGGTAACTCCAAGTATGTTCCTGAGAAATTCCATTTCGAATGCATTTAGTCTTCTTTCATCATCTGCAAGTATTATATGGAGTGTGGCAAGCTACATTGTTTCGGGAATTTATTCTTTTTGTTCATTGAACCAAAGGCACAGACAATGAAAAAAATCAAGCAGAAAATGAGACAAGATCCCTTATTGTCGAAGAAACCGGATCCACCGGTTTATGGGCCTGGTACGTAATTGAATAGTTTGGATTTTGTAGAAGCAGAAGTGGATTTTGTTGGTTATTGCGGATAAAATGCGTTATTTGAAATTTAATGCTTACTTAATGAATCGATTAAGCATATCCGTATTCTGATATAGATATCTCAGACCATCCTACGTTATGAAGTAACCTCTATTGGAATACAGCCTCCCTTTTTTAAACCGATCCTAAGCTCTGATAATATGAAAGTCAGAAATTTAGACATTATCTATCGGCTAACATCTATTGTGCTATAATCTTTCGCCACCCCCTTGGATGTTTCCAGGACCTCCAAGCAGTCGGTAGTACCCAGGTTGGCCACCACTGGTATAGAGTATATATGCGATGTAAATGGTAGAAAGTATGGATGCGATAGACGGGAACACATGCGTTAGGTAGGGACATACCGAAAACGTCCTTGAAGACTTCACGTGGCCTCGTTGTCTCTCCTATGAGAATTAGCCTCGTTTAAAGAACAGAAAATCTAAAGACCAACCATGATACTCTACTGTTGACCGAAGTTAGTGAGATCTTTTCTATACTGTAATATTTTAATGATGAAAACGTAAATCTTAAGTATTAATTATCATTTTTAGAATGAGATACCTTACTATTATCTATTGCGGAAGTTGCGCTTATAAGATCGTTTTCTATACTGTGATGATGAAAACATAAATCTTAAGTGTTATTGATCATTTTTAGAATGAGATACCTTACTATTATCTATTGCGCAAGTTGCGCTTATGAGATGTTTTCTATACTGTAATATTTTAATGATGAAAACGTAAATCTTAAGTGTTATTAATCATTTTTAGAATGAGATACGTTACTATTATCTATATAAGTTTCAACTAAGAGTATATTTCCCGTATTATTTTTTCGTCCTTTTAATTCTCTTTCTCCTTCCTCACATCCTCTTTCCCTTCCTTCTCCTTTTCTCTTTTCTTCCTTCCACTCTTTTTCCTCCTTGTTCTTCTCCCTGCTTGTTGCTCCTCCTGCCCCTCCACTCTCTTTACCTTCCTGTTCCCTTTCTCCTTCTCTTCTTCCTTCTCCTCTTCCTTGTCTGCCACTTTCTTTCCCGTCTCCTCTTTCACCTCTTTCACCTTCTCTTTCTTGTTTTTCTCCTCCTCCTCCCCCTTCTCCTCCTTCTCCTCCTTCAATTCGACGTCCAAAATTCAACTGTTAAAATCTTTAGCGGCGGTAGCACATGCCATGACTTTAATTACGAAATTGACCTGCTCGCAGTTCAATGTGCATTGGATATAACTGTGCAATACATCGGAAACAACTAGTGTTAAACCGCTCTTTCCAAGCAGACCAAGAGACTATATACCAAACTCCTGATCCCTAAATGATCATATGGGTGTCCTTATAAAAGAAACGTGTATTCAAGGGAATGTGTAGACAATGAGACAATAAGAACAATGACATGCGTCATCAAGCAAGCCCCTTGTAAATAGGTATTGTTTTAATAAATACGTTCCAACACAGGGGGAAACGCGGGAGCCGTCAATTCTGTTTATTCGAAATATTTTCAGCTTCTCCTCTACTGGGCTGCTGTTTATAGTTAGCTTTTCGTTCACAGTTCTACTTAATGGTTTTAGCGGACTGATGCGGATCAATAAAGGCATTACTTTGGCATTACCAGTCAGAGAACTACATAAAGCGACGTTATCTATAATCTTCTGCAATTTACAGTGTTTTATTGGGTCTTTAGTGAATGTAAACTTCCATGGTTTCTGATTGCATTTCCCTTTCCGTCATCTGCATTCATTAATTGGGGGTACTGGTCAATGTTAAAGAATAACACAAATAGTTCTATGTATTTTTAGCAGCACCAAATATTCATATGGATATGTATGTCTACTTTCATCTAAAAAGTGCAGGGTTATGGCCTTTCACCTCCCTTTCTAATTTTCACCTTGTATGTCCACTGAGTACTTACCATTCGCCTTCAGCAAAATGCTTTTCAACTCTCAAAATGCCTTCATTTATCAAATGCTTTCTTCTACGCTTTTCTGTCATGGAGCAGCAAAGGGTGAAAGGGACAGTTCAACAAAATTCTAACCGTTCCTGAGGGTCCTCTGCTGTTTCGGCCCAAAAATTAATTGATAAAGTAGGAGCCTGTCACAACAAAGTTCAATGTTTATTTATGAATATCTTCCATTTACAACTGTATAATTCTATTGATCAAAATGGGTTTTTTTGTGTAATAGGTTATGGGTCCATATGATACCCTACTGTTCCATAATACCATAGAACGTCAATGCGCTTGATATATTGCAATCTAAATTGATTGTTTCACCATTCCTCTTCAGCGTACATTACATCATGAGTTATTTACTCCGGTATCGGTAGCTGCTTCAACAGCACAAAAACGTACAAAGTTTGAGGTAAGAATAAATAGTTAGTGTTTACATTTTGTAAAAGCTTGCCTTTTCTACCTTGTCCTGGATATTTGTGACAAGTGGGGCTTTTTTGTGTTTAACCTTTGGCCAACGAATCCTCGCACTCCGACTTCTATTGGATGACAAGAAGCAGACCAACCACTTCTTCACAACGTAGATCAAACTTTCATACTTCCAAAGCCACGCATCATCGACATTACTCCCCCATGGTACTCTTAGCTCTGACAGTTTTATAACTTTCAACTTTCCTTTCTTCACACCACAAAACTAAGTCAGGCTTTTGCGTTATAAGTAGTGGAAAACAGAACTTCCCTTGAAGGCCCACGGACATTCCAAAAGCGTTTAGCTTTATCATTTAAATTAGCTAGTCTTAGAATCCTGTCATTCACGATTATCGCTTGGTTTTTCCCAGTCGTTATTCTCCAACCGGTGCATTTAAGAATCCACGAAACCAGTCTCTGTTCCAGAGAATTGCATGCGTGCTTGACTTTGTTCCCATTGATAACGCTTCTTCAAGCCATTATTTGATGTAGCTACTAGAAACAGTGGGACGGTGTCCATCACTAAAGTCTGCAGTATATGCATCACTACTATGATTTAGCAAAAAAGCAGCATCTAAAGTTATATCGTATCCGAGGTCCTCGAGGATAGTTGTCAGCACATGATGCGTTTTCAAGCAAATGCTGTGTTATTGCCGAGTCTGTTTTTTGGATCTATTGACTTGGCTTTGTTTACGCAACTGGGTAAATTTTTGGAAATTTTACTGCGTCTACTAATGAAGGCCGGCACATACTGCTCGATTCTCTGATGTAACCCCTGCGACGTACAACCTATATATTCGCTCGCACAGTGACACGTGAATATATAAACTGATAAACTTTTACACGTGACAGAAGTACGTCGTTTTGGATCCAGCTTTTGGGTTGAATAAACAACACACGGCTATAAAGTGGAAAAACTGTACGTCTTTGTAACGCATAGTTGCATTTCCGCAAATATATTGAGTAGTGTCAATCAACAAGATAGAGAGGTAAATCAGTTCGGAACATCATACTTAGTTGCTTGTTCACATCTAAAAAGATGCATTGAAGGCACCCTGGGAAAGTACTTAAAGACCTGAATGTGCTTTAATCCTACTAAATTTTGTTCTCGTAAACGCTAATGCATGTACGAGTGCCCTTTATTTATAAGTTAGCCTGCCTTGTGGTTTTTCTGTTTATTTAGGGTAGTTTCAATGTCGGGCCCACTGCTCATCAGGGGTCTTTGATTGAGAGATTGACAAAACCATAAACAACCACTGCACTGTTTTATGTAGTCGTATCTGATGTTGCTCGGATCATTCCATTTGCCTTGAAATGATTGAGTGACGTGCTGCAACATAATTAGTCTAAGATATTTCTGTCTCGTTTTTACTCTTACGAAAAAACTACGAAGCCCAATC
This sequence comes from Alatinidae sp. Z8VKAUB7J3, assembly GCA_010016025.2. Lineage (NCBI taxonomy): Eukaryota > Metazoa > Cnidaria > Cubozoa > Carybdeida > Alatinidae > Alatinidae sp. Z8VKAUB7J3. Next base: position 58,938,795 of record JAAAKM020721499.1, read on the forward strand.
TGCTAATCCTTTTTCTTTATATATGAGCTATCTTACCTTACCTTACCGAATCGGGCGGATTGCTCGGGCCACTCTGATTCGCTTCCTCCACAAGTCATGATCAAGTATTGCTGTTGCAGCTCTTGGGAACTTAGACCAGAGTCTTTGCAGAGCTTATTAGCCTATTTTGAACGCTTGGTGCACCATGGAATGTACGCATCTAGTGTATGCAAACTATGTCAAATATGCCTGATGAGCCTATTTTGAACGCTTTTGGCATTATGGAGTGTACGCATCTAGTGTATGCAAACTATGTCAAATATACCTTATTAGCCTGCTTTGAACGCTTTGTACACCATGGAATGTACGCATCTAGTGTACGCAAACTATGTCCAATATGCCTGATAAGCCTCTTTTGAACGCTTTGTGCACCATGGAATTTACGAATCTCGTGTATGCAAACTATGTCAAATAGGCCTTAATAACCTATATAGTCACTTGAGTTTGGATCCTCACGCGCAGAAAAATGAAGGTATTACTGCTTGTTGCAGCCTTCCTGGCAGTCTGCCATGCAAAATCTGTCACAGGTAAGCCGTTTATTGTTAAGTGTTATTATGTTATTAGACATTTTCACTTTGTAGATCAGCGGTTATGCCAACTAACTAATCTTATTTGACTAATCTTAGTTAACATACAAAAAAAACCCAGCTGATTTCTGTTTAGAAGCAGAGCAAAATTGGGTGTGTCAAAATTTGCAAAAATGACTATTGTTGTTTGAAGTAGATCGCATTGCTAAAGAAAGGTGGCCCACATTGACAGTCTGTAAAACGCTTGCCCAGAAACCCTCACCTATGACCTTTCAATTTGTCGGTCGTCTTAAAGGCTCTTGGCACGCCATGCAGTACATCATACTTAACTGATATGCCTCCGTCGATTCTTTCTGTCTTATTTTGCCCGTATTTTCTGTAAAAGCCCGTAAAAATCGTTAAATTTGCAGTATTGGGGGCCGACATGATTGCCTCGTTTTGACTTTTGACTTTGGCACGTGGAACAAAAGGAGAGCGGTGAGAACACGCTTAATTGTTCTTAGAAGAAAGGCAGCGCGCATAAATCCGCTGTGCGCTCAGGGTATAAGAAACTTGAACAGTGGGTACGATATTTAAGAACACAGTGGCCTAAATAAACAATATACTTAATAACAAAGGAAAAAATAAAAGAGCCTCATGAAATAAAAGAACCGAAGATCCCGTTTAATTGTAGATGAATCCAAATTACATTTGTTCATCAAACTCTAAAATAACACGAGATTTGATTACAAAACTTAGGCTTCTTGCAGAACGCTCAGTTCTTAACTTGTGCATTTTGAGGGATAAATTACATTTCGCCCTTTTCTAATCAAAGTGTACTGTGGCCACGTAAACACGATACAATCTGGTGTAAATTCATTTATTTATTTTTGTATTCAGATGTATTTGCTTCTAGGAACGTTTTTCCAAATAAAAACATGTTCTAAGGAATGAGTCATCTATTCAGGAGTTTTATTACATACTTCACGCATCCGCTTTCAAATTGCTTTCGACATTCATAGCGGAAACAAGAGCAAAAAGAAACATGACATTTTGAGGTTATAAAATTAGAGAGCAGACCCAGAATAGCTAAGTTTATGTTACTCATTATGCTATTGCGCCAAGGAGGAACTAAAAAATTGATAAAAAGACACAGATTTACATTATCGGAACTATTTTAGGATGATGGATAACGCGTTGATTGCAGCATTGTTATGGCCGGCAGTTCTATTTATTGCTGTATTGCTACAATAAAAAGCCGACACACGATGACAACATGATGGCATTAAAAAGAGCCGTCTTAATATGGCTTTTTAAAGAACCGGGTTTTGTATCCTGCTAGGAAGCCGTAGAGAAGTTTAGGAGTCTTAAGAAAGGATTCTTCTTTTTCTCTCTTGACTGACCTGGATACCAGATGCAGGAGCATCTTTTCGGTAGGCCTACGTTACTCATGGAGGAAAAAGATTTGCTTCGTCAGTTTATTCTAAGTCGATGTATCGACTTTGAAGGGGAGACTACTCCATCATTAATTAACTATATCAGGATCACGTTGACAGTTGTCAGCATTCATCCATAGCTCTATCTTACCCCTGAAGCATGTTGCAATGTGTGTCAAGTGGATGCCTTGGACAGGTAGAACTCTACCAAATGTATTTTCCTTGTGGAAGCAGTTCCTAATAAATTCAGTGCTGATGCAGATAACCTCCATTTTCTTCATAAAAGCTTCTTGCCGCCATAGCAAAATCTGCAGCATTTTGAATGATAATCCTATCCCTACCTTTCTGAGAAAGTGATTTTCCCTGGTTTTCCTCGAATTTTCCGAAAGAGCTCCACCGTATAGACCGTACCCTAAACCGACACAGGTGGTCAGGTAGAGAATACCAAGGCGCTTGAGAGAACTGCGTTGAAGGAACTCGGCAAATTGCACGCGTAACTTCGGAAGAAGCGTGACCTTCGTTTGGGCAACCAGACGGGGGTGGCACAGACCAGGGGGTAGCGACTGTTTATCAAAAACACAGGGCTCTGCGAAGTCGCAAGACGACGTATAGGGTCTGACGCCTGCCCGGTGCCGGAAGGTTAAAAGGAGTGGTGCAAGCTGCGAATTGAAGCCCCGGTAAACGGCGGCCGTAACTATAAAGAGAAAAAAGTGTATAGCTTTCAACGAAAAGCGTTTGATTAGGTAATAAGATTTTAACATTCTAGCATGATTCAACCCATCGTTGAGTAAGCTTATGGTACAGTGTGTCCCTCAGTGCACGAACGTTTTCGTACATGCACGTAAGTTCGAAGTACATATAGATGCAGTAGGAATTATCTGCCTCGCTATGGTTGACACTTAGATGCCAAACCAACCATTCAATGTGTCACCAATAAAGTATAGATTTGCCATTAAATGTAGTCAAAGACGTACTACATGCTCACTTTGTAACATTACCGCACGTGGAGAGTCATTAATACGTACACGTTTGATCATAAAAATCGTACTTTGACTTTGATTTACAATTTACTCTTGAGTATTTGAAGGCAATATTTTGCTGTCTATGTCTCTAGGTCTCTAAAGACCAGGCAATTAGTCAAGGTAGTTGTTCAGGGCGCAGCAATCCGAAGGTACGTTAGCGAAGATTACTTGCTGCTTGCATGTTATAGCGTTAATACAAGTATTACTTATACATGAGCATACAGATTTTATTTTTGCGTCCAATAATCACCCAAACGCTAAGAAGCGCTCAAAAGCACCTAAAGTGCTTCTTCAGATCGAATACTAAGGATTCTTAATAAAAGGACGGAATTTACAGCAGCTCTAAAAGTATAGCCATTGTTTAAAACTGGAGATTAGCATCATAATAATGATGAAGTTAATGCAGTCTTCGTGATAAATCTAGTTGATAAAATTTAATAGCATGCCAAATTTAGTGTCTCTTTGCTGTATAATAATGGAATGATGTAGCTTGTAATTGGTTAAGTTACTTTTGCATGACATTACAGTAAGAAGTAAAATTTATAAAAGTTCTATGCACATTGACAAAAACTGCCCTCCCTATATTTTAGGATGCTGAGCCAAGTTTAAAATCCTTAATTTGAATCACTTTTTACGCATAATCACTTGACATTGGATGAATTTAGTTGAGACATCTGCTAAATTTAAACCGAACTTATTTTTTTCCTAACAGGGCAATATCAAGTGTGCCACAACTTCAAGTGTGCCACAATATCAAGTGTGCCACAATATCAAGTGTGCCACAACAATAATAACAATAATAACAATAATAATAACAATAATAGATGGACCTTTTCTTATAGGCCAGTATGGTAGGTAAATACCCTGACGGCTTGAAGTTACTGTCAAAATACAATCCGTTCAGTAAAAAGTAAACTCGACTTTAGCGCTGTTACTTTAAGAGTTACAAATATATAATCTAGAAATTCTACAGCAATTTCATCACAATTCCAAGCAGTTTGATCATCAATTTTCTTACTTATATATTCTTTTGTTTACATTTTATACTTGCTTCATTTTTGCCTATTTAAGGCGCTGTAAAGCAGTGTTGCTAACAGTTTTATCACATTTACTTTTCTACTTTTGAACTCTGCTTCAGATTTAGTTTCGGGACATGTATGGTCTGCTATACTTTTTGAGGTAGATGGACATTTTGATATGAAAATTCTGATGTACTGAAAGATTGTTGACTTGAATCCATTTTCAACGCTTCCTTAATTCCAATTAGCATAGTCGTATGTAAGACAAAGAGCTTATAAAAATGTCACAAGTTTACAAGAATTTGTTCATTCACCTTTTCCTTTCACTTGTAATCTGGACTAGAGTTTTCTTTTCAAAATGAATGTACAGTGAAAGGAAAAATAGGAAGTGGTCAACGAAATGAGTATACCTTACACTTACTAGTTATTGAAATGCTAAAATTCCAATTGTTGCCGAAATTTGAAAATAAAATTGAAAATGCTTATATGTTATGTTTATATTTCGATAAGTAAGTTTTTACTTTTGGTTCATGTCGAAAGTTTTGTCATTTGCCCGCAAGGAAACGGTTTGTTCATCAATAATCTTGATTCAATATCTTTGTTCATTCAATAAGTCTGACACACAAAGTGCAAGGAAACGGCTTGTTCATTAGTAATCTTGATTCAATATTTTTGTTCATTCATTATGTTTGACACACAAAGTACAAGGAAACGGTTTTTTCATCAATAATCTTGATTCAATATTTTTGTTGATTCAATAATTTGACACATAAAGCACAAGAAAACGGTTTGTGAATCTTGATTCAATATTTTTGTTCATTCAATAAGTTTGACACACAAAGTGCAAGGAAACGGTTTGTTCATCAATAATAGCAATAATCTGAAAAGATCAGCTATTTCACACTCTTCTGCTCAATTTATGCAACTACACTTTTCAACAAATGTTTCCCCAAAGCTTTGGCACCAGTCCCACATAATACCATTGCCTAAAAATGGAGATCTTTCACTTGCTGTAAACTACAGAGGTATATCCCCTGATTCCAATGGCTGATAAAATTTACAATGATCCACAACTGACTTATTCCATTCATTGAACCATTATTCAGAAAGAACCAAAATAGTTTAACATGGCATCCTCCAGGGTTGGTTCCCTCCCCATTGTCACCTATCACCCCCTAAGGGCTTCTTCCATATTTTGTACGTTCAATAAAGCATTATTATCCGAAAGCCTGGTATACCGTCAATGACCGATTAAGCGCCCTGGACGCTTATTTAAAAACAAAAGGTTGGGGGTGGGCGCTTATTAAGGAAAGGAAAAATAGATAACTAAACAAACATGATCTTTTTATAGAATAGATTGAAACATAACGTTAAATCAATCAATCAATACATCCTCATCGTCCTCCGTATCATCATCTCAAAGCGTAAACTCTGGAGCTTCTGCATCCACGTCTTCGCTGTCCAGACTTGGGCGCTTACTCGGACCTGGGCGCTTGTGAGAAAATTATGGAAACAATAGATTGCGTTCCTCGAAACATCAATGAAACAAACCTAATTTTGAACCTATACATTGTATATATTCGTAATACATATCACCAGACAAATATTTTCATACAACAAATTTACACGGTGACATAGCTGAAAAATTGTTTCCTTGTATCGTAACATTGATCCTACTGATGAATGCTGGAAAGACCGAAATAGTTGTCGAAAAGGTGGCACTCCAGAGACTATAAGACTTTTCTAAAAACAAGGGGTCATTTTGTGCTTCTCGGCATTTTTGGGAGCGTTAGGATGTTTTCACTTATTGCAGATTCTTCATCTTTTTGATAATGTAACGGTAGTGTCCGTATTTCAAGTGGCATTAATCGAACTTCCACCCATCAGCAAGGTTAATAGGCTCAGGTTGATCAAATAATTTCTTATTAGACAAAAAGCTTTTGTCGTATGTCATAGGTCTTAAAGCATCAGAGTTTATTAGCACATTTCCAGAGAGCATTCAGGAGTATTTACAAAACAATAATGACTGCTTGCTGTTTTTACTTCAATGGAGTTTAAATTGTTCTCTTTCTGCCTTAGTAATAGTTGGACATTCAGATTTGGCCAAAACCATGACAACCGTAACATTTTAGCTGTGCCAGGGATAGCATTCAAAAGATTAAGAAGAACTTGTTTCCATAATTCTCCCTTTATAGAGGTGTTAACAAAAAATTGTGCTCGCAAACGAAAAGGAGAATCAAAGTCGTAAAGGCTAATAAAGGATTTCTATTATTTCTCCTAAATACCCAAAAGGGTAAATTAAATGTAGTGATATTGATTCTCTTCTCTTTAATGAGGTGTTTTTAAATATCATCTTTCAATTCATGTCTAAAACCATTAAGGATTTGAGCTGTCTTTAGCCTTAGAAGTAAATTATTCAAAACTATTTAGTCTTGAGTTCGAAATGCCTTTTTCTGCTGATATAGCGTCTGACTTTCCAAACTTAGCTGCCAACCTCTGTTGTAGTCCACTCTATAATAAAATTTTGCCTCCTTTGAGTCCTACATTTTTCATACAGCCTATCAATTAAAGTACTCTTGAGTGCCTAATAGACGGGGGGTTGGAATAAACTGGGGGATTGGAAAAATCCCAAAAACTTAATAAACGGGGGGGTGGAAAATGAGCACAAAGGAAGTCAAGACGCAATGTTGAGAATCAACTGCAACTCCCTAAACGTAAGGTAATACAACACAAACAATAGCCAGTTATTCAAAGTCATGGCAGTCTCATTATTATCTATCCTCTACGATTACCTACTATGTTAGCACAACATCGTTTCATAGTTGTAACAAGAAAAATCATTTTAAAACGTTTTATTTAATTGCTCTCTTTTATTTTGTATACCTAACATATACCAAAGTGGAGGTAAAGGTGTCCAATTCTAACTGTAAGTGGGTAATTCTTAAAGTTTATTATGAAAATACGTCAGATTATATGACTGCGGCCTGTTGCTCTACTGACAGAACGCTAGTGATCTTAATTATGACTCACTTGATCTTCTTCTGCTTCTGATCCCCTGTCGATAGACATCGACGTTCACCTTTTGCACCCAATTCTGTGGTCACAATTCAGTAGAACACCACCCACGGTCAAAAATATTCTGGTTCATGCCTAATCACTGTGGGTGGAATTGGGCTGACAACGTTTTGGCCAGATTAAAACACTACGGAAGTGCTACACGATGTATCACTCTTCCTTTATAAAGATGGCCCGCCGGAGCCAAACTCACATTATTTATCCATCTGTGTGTACTAGACCACACTATGCAAATAAAAGAATATGAAAAACCTATACCACACCTGCGCTAATAACTCTTTCGCCCTTCCAGTTGTTTGCACATCATGCAATGCGTTGAATGCGTGAACTCCAACAAGCAATGCGTCTGTGCAAGAAAACGGAACGACGCTCCAAATCACAAAACAAAAGATCCGAGTCCAAAACACACCAAATCCCCTCTAACTCGACTTGGAAGTTTTGCTGGTTGAATTTTTTTGCGGAAAATTTTGGCGGTGCGTTCTGAAATTCCATTTCGAGCCCAGTTTTATATAATAGTACAAAGAAGTCAGTAGGAAATACCTCAGCACAAGAACAGCTCACCTGCAGTGTTCGATGCCTAAACCTCCTAGATTAGATGCCAAGGGTTCTTATGCAATACTATTGTATAGGTATTGTACTCAATAGTAAATACCATCTGCAAGTAGTACAAGTGTATGCACCAACATCCAGCCACGTAGATGAAGAGATTGAAGAACTATACGAAGAGATAGCAGAGATTATGGAGAAGAACTACAGTCACTTTAAGATCATCATAGGCGACTTCAATGCGAAAGTCGAGCAGCGCCACCAGAGCGATGGAGGAACAGTTGGAAAGTTTGGACTTCGAGAACGGAACGATAGAGGGACGCAGCTGGTGCTATTTGCAACATCCAAGAACCTAAGAATCGAGAACACCTTCTTTAAGAAAAAAAAGAACAAGAAGTGGACATGGAAGATGGCCGTTTTGAACCTACCCCAATGACCATAAGTGGGAAAAGAGTTGATGATAACAGTTAAGGGGACGGTTTACAGATAGGATACACAACGCGTCATATTTATTTACCATTTCTGAAAGCCCGTAAGGTTATCATTTAGTTCGGCCCTTAAGGCTTTCCAGATCTCCCTCGCAAAACACCCAGCGATTGTGGGGGTTTTGCTGTAAAAAGAATAACTTTAGAAAGGCTTGAGTGTGGGACAAAATGCCTTAGATATCTCGAAAGTAAATTATTTGAAAAGTTGGTTTGTGGTACAAAAATTGAATATTGCGTTGAGTAGTTGTTTCTGTCTTAATATCAGAGATAGTTGTTTCTGTCTTAATATCAGAGATAGTTGTTTCTGTCTTAATATCAAAGATAGTTGTTTCTGTCTTAATATCAGAGATAGCTGTTTCTGTCTTAATATCAGAGGTTTTGCAGCATACACTGCAAAGTCTCTTCCCTCTAGCTAAAACGTTTTTCTTGATGCTATTTTGCTAACAACACGAGTGTATAGCTTGAGGAAAAATAGTAGGTCAATTTCTTGAGATATATTGTTTTTACCTACAGACAGACGTCGTCACCATACTAGGTAGCAGTCTGAGGATGATAGATGGCATGCTAAAACCCGACTCGCATCGGGAAAAATTAGCTCGAAGGTAAGGGTACAGAAGAGTATTTTGGTGTGGCATTAAATTTTATACATACTCTGTAGCTGGTTGACTTTCGTTTTTTCTTTATCAATAGTCTACCAAATGTTAGACAGTTTCCAGCTGCTATCATCATCAAGCTATGGGGTTGAAACAAATCGAGAGTGGTATCTGTCAGAGACTTCTTATTTTTACAGAGCTGGTATTGACTTTATACTCCTGTTTGTGCTCAGCCGGTTACAAGAGGTAGCCTCCAACAATTGTATATTTGAATTGGTGCTACTTGATGTCAATATGCTTTGACCGTTGGTGGTTTACAGGGTTTTGCACTAAGGCAATAGCACCCTGATTGTCCTCATAAATGGTAGCTGGATCATAATCCCGCTCATTGTCGATATCATTAAGAAGCTGCATTACATACAAGCTCGCCTGGGTAGCCGCAACTAAAGCCATGTACTCAGCCTCACATGATGACAAAGCAACGGTAGACTGCTTCTTGCTTTTCCAAGAAATGAGTTTTCCGTCATCACTTAGGCTAAAACAATAACCAGTGGTGCTTTTGCGATCATTGGGTGGACCCCAATTAGCATCACTGTGCTAGGATCCACCATATTAACATATTGAGAATGCGTTCTACATGTTGGCATGTGACTATTTCAATAGTGCTATTCCGCTAGGATCCACTATATTAACATAATGTGAATGCTTTCCACACGTTTGAATAACACTATTTGAATAGTTATATTTTGCTCAGATACACTCTATGCACATAATGAGAATGCGTTCTACATGTTGGCATGTGGCTATTTCAATAGTGATATTCTGCTAGGATCAGCTATATGAAAATAATGAGAATGCGTTCTACATGTTGGCATGTGCCTATTTCAAAAGTGCTATTCTGCTAGGATCCACTGCGGCGTTTAGTAGAGGGCGGCAGTTATCCATCGAGAGAAAATTCATGCAAGATTCTTCATGACAAACTGTGGAAGAGGACGAAGCAATACTCATTTTTATTTTTTGTTGTTCAACAATTTGTTGATAGCAAGCAAGTAAAATTCCTTTAAACTATTGGTTACTTCTTATTTGGCGTATTTTCGAATAAACGACGTTTTTGAAAATGTGGCGTTTATCGGAAGACAGTGTTTATGGCTGATGTTCGGGAAGAAAGATCGTTGTTTGTTGGAAGGGATAGGGTATTTAGACTTATTGAGAAAGAGCTAAGGCGTGCTTCGGTTCTCTTGACACTCCTGTCATAAGCGTTTTGCATTTGTTATCAAATTAAGGAAATGACGAGAATTGTTAGCACAGAGATAAGTGCCCAGCACAAGTTGAGTAGGTGAAAGATAATAAGAAACATAATATGATGAGCTTTCGGTCTATTCTACCATCATCCAAATTGTTCCACTACAGGTTCTCAATAATAAGTTGGAAATTCAAGCCCCCTTGGTGACATATCTTATATTCTCGAGTGCTTCTTATAGCTTCAAAATTTTAGGGTTTGAATAATAACGCCTTCTTCTAAATGCGTAATAATTAGCACCCGTTTACATCCATCTTGCTGATTGTGACACTTCAGTCTACAGACTTCAAAAAATAATTATCACGCCCAGGATAAAACCCCCGTCCTTACTAAGGAACCTGATCTCCCTTTGGTACCATATTGCTGTCAAAATTTGCACCTGTCATTGTCATCATAGAATTTCCGCGTCAGAACAAAACAGGCACCAGCATTTCAGGTGGTAGTTGCAAACCATTAGAGAAAACTCGTCGGAAAAGAACAAATTTTTTTCTTACTTTCCGACGACTTTTGCTTTGGCATATGTCAATCAAATTTTGACTTTCACAGCCAAGTAGTAGCGTAATACATCACAATGGTAGCCACGGAACAGACGCTTTCACTGCTGTAATTTGGTTGCACCTGGCCTTTCCCTTGGGGTGTTATGGGGCTCTGGAACATACCTCTCTGAGACGACTGTTTTGAAAATGATCGGAGGGGTACTGCTGGACAGACTCAAAATTCTCAACAAGTTTTGTCCAGAATTGTAGGAAGAGAACGCTAAAGTACGCTACCTACACTAGAAATGCCGCGGCTTGCCTGGAAACTACTTAGGTATGTCTTCGGGTATCAGATCCCACCGATTTTCCCTATGCTCCTAGAATACTCCGGCCTACAGGACAAAGCTCCTGTCAATACAATTTCTTCTACAGCTCCTCTTGAACTTATTTCCCTCGATTTTCTACGTCTTGAAACTTTGTCTGGTGGTTTTGAATATATACTTACCATTATTGATCATTTTACGCGTTATCTCCAAGCTTACCCGACTCGAAATAAGAGTGCTCGCACTGCTGCTAATCATTTGTTTAATGACTATATCCCTCGCTTTGGTATCCCTCTCAAGTTGCTTCATGATCAAAGTCGCGAATTCGAAAACAAGTTGTTTGCTGAACTCAACCGTCTTTATGGTGTCACATGCTGCAGAACAACGCCCTATTAAGGTGTAAGGTGTCTGTGTAAGGTGTCTGTAAGGTGTCTAGTAAGGTCTCTGTGAAAGATGAAAGGTGTCTGTAATGTGTCTAATAAGGTCTCTGTGAAAGGTATTTGGTAAGGTGACTGTGTAAAGTGTCGGTAAGGTGTCTAGTAGGGTCTCTGTGATATATGATAGGTGTCTGTAAGGTGTCTAATAAGGTCTCGGTGAAAGGTATTTGGTAAGGTGACTGTGTAAGGTGTCTTTAAGGTGTCTAGTAAGGTATCTGTGAAAGATGAAAGGTGTCTATAAGATGTCTAGTAAAGTGTCTGTGAAGGGTATTACTGAACCGGAAACGCTCGTTATGCCATAAGGGCCTTGGTTACGTGGTGCCTACGACAAGCCTAATAGATTGACTTCGAAATGCCACTACAAAAATGTCGCAACTATAGAAGTTACCACACAAGACTTGTAAAAGAGTCTTGGTAGATAAAATATACAAGTATATTTGGCGGAAGTAATACGCTCCAAAGTGATAACTCTAAAAGTGCAGAAGTAACTTAAGCGTCTCGGAGAAAATACTGTGCTGAGCATGCTGTTGCCACCACGTAACCAAGGCCGTTCTAACTTCGGGTTTACTAGCCAATGAGTTTTCAAGTGATGCTTATTGCGATAAAATTCAGAACAAGAAGTTGTGTTGTGTGCCTTTTAGACCTTTTTAACACCGCTTGCACTCGAAGATTTTACGGCTCCACTCGTACCAGCCTTTCAGTTGAATGCTCAACCTTAAGAAGTACATGTTATTCTATGATAGCAATGTACTTGATAACCACAGAAATTTTCTGATATTTTCCCTTTACCTCAACAGGGACGCTGATACATTTAATGACTATGTAAAGTGAGTTTGTTGTTCTCAATGGTATCTTAATGTTTGTTTAAGTACTGCTTTTAAACTACAGAAGTATTTTTCTGTCTTTAGTTGTCCCCATTTCAGTAAATGGGATTGATATTTTTATGGAACTGGACACTGGGGCCAGCCGGTCCACAATTTCTGAAGATGTCTATCGTAAACATTTTAGTGACATTCCTTTAGAATCTAATACGGTCGTGTTAAAGGGCTACACAAGTGCTGTTGTTCCTGTCTTAGGATATATTGTAGTTCCCTTAGTCATGGGAATCAGCCACCGCTAGATTTACCACTACTAGTAGTAAACGGTAATCGACCATCATTGTTAGGAAGGGATTGGCTCTCCCATATCAAGTTAGACTGGGGTAGTCTCATGGGTAGTTTGGGTAGTTAATTAGCTGATGGAATTGAAAACTTTAGCTAACATCTAAGTGGAAGTAATACTTGTTTTAATGGTGGCAAATTTGATGCTTTCCTTAACAAAACTTGGAGAAGGACATTCTCTAAATCATTACCAGTCCAGTCCTCTAGTTATTATCCAAAAGTAGTAGTACATATTTAAATATCATCATCAACAGTGAACATCAGGTGAGGTAATTGTTAGATGAAACGTTTCGTCACTGTCAGTTTTTCGATTCATGCAATACTTCGTACACCAACCAATAATCATGAATTGTCTATGAAAACATCTTAGAAAACTTTATTAAGTATCAATTTCAAATTTGCGTATTATTTTCTCTCTATTTTTGAAACTTTAACTCTTTATATAGGCACCCTTATTAAAGGCCTACATTGTTACCATTGCTAATTATTTAAAAAACTTTAACGATTTTGAAAGGCTATCTAGGAACTCCCGTCCCCTCCCCCATCATTGCAATCTTCTAGCCTCTCACAGTAAAACAAGAATTTGCAACATTTCGATAGAATCTAACGATTTTGAAGGCTATCGAGGAACTCCCATCCCTCTCTTATCATTGCAGTCTTCTAGCCTCTCACAGTAAAACAAGAATTTGCAATAGGTGTTTTCACACCTCCATTCATCATTATTTATCAGTGGAAAGTGAAACAGCATTATAGAACATTCCAAGCCTTGTCTTTATGGTTTTACCTAAAGAAAGCTCTTGCCAGTTACAGGGTTGCAGCTGAAGTCTGCCAAACATTTATAAAATTTAATGTGAAAGATTGAAAAAGAAGGGGGAATTTCAGTTTTCCATTTTAACCTGTTACTTGAAGGTATAAAGATAAACACCTGGATATACTGATATCTCTCATATAAATCACTTTAAAGGTGTATTAGAAATGCAATTTTACTATTCCAACAAATTACCACCTAGGTCTTCTTCTCCCGTAACCATGGGGTTTGACAGTTTATGAGACTCTTCCTTTTGTCTCTGTCTATAGCATCTTCTCTGAGCCCGATAATTCAGGGGTCGAAGTAACGTTTGGACGACGGATTTCTCCGATCAATTTCGACACTTGTCCGGTCAAGACGAGTCTCAAGGTTTCCTAAACGTCCGACCAGAGATTAACACAAAAGAAAAAAATCCTACAAAACCCGCTTCAAACCCGGCCCTGCTACCAAGTAAAAATCTTTCTCTAAAAACGTCTGATCACTCAAGTATTCCTTATTTCGACCCATGCGATATGCGTAGTAGGTCTAGTAATAGTAATAGTAATAGAAGCAGTAGTAGTAGTAGTAGTAGTAGTAGTAGTAGTAGTAACAGTGGTAGCAGCAGCAGCAGTAATAATAGTAGTAGTAACAGTAGTAGTAACAGTAGTAGTAACAGTAGTAGTAACAGTAGTAGTAACAGTAGTAGTAACAATAGTAGTAACAGTAGTAGCAGTAGTAGTAGTTCTAGTAGTAGTTCTAGTAGTAGTAGTAGTATTAGTAGTAGTAGTAGTAGTAGTAGTAGTAGTAGTAGTAGTAGTAGTAGTAGTAGTGGTAGTAGTAACGTAAGCAACAGCTCTACTACAAGTTTCTTAAGAGTATTATGTCTCTTTTTAAGTTCTGTTAAATATTTCTGGTGTCCAGTGACAGGGTATTCGTCTGAAAATTCAACATCCAAGGATAATGGCAATCTTGGAGTTCTGCCATATAACAATTCGTAAGAGCTCACACCTGTTGAAGCTTGTTTCGTTATCCTATTTGCTAGTAATGCATTTGGCAGCTGTTCGTCCCAGTTGTCTTTCTCTTTGTTGACTTGGAGACGTAATAACGATTTCAAAGTACCATTAACTCGTTCGCAAAGTCCATCGCACTGTGGGTGATATGCAGTTGTCGGATAGCCACTATTGGAACTAATTTGCAAAGAGTAAATTTATTTTCTATCAGCAAACTAAAGCATCGCGTGTTCTTTCATTTAGTCAATGGTCATTTACACTGCTCTGGATTACTAAATTGTTGTTAATTCTTCAAGTCTTCCCGCCCAAAAGGTGTGGAGACAATTTCAGACTGACTGTTAATACTGGAGAATGGCTTTAGTAGTATTGTTAAGAAGCTGCTTCCAACTCAGGTTGTGGCGATCATCCAAGGCCACAGGTCTTTCACCACAGGTCAGTTTTACGTCACCACGGGATGGTGTCTGCCAAGACAATGATCATGGAGTACTTTCAACCTATCCAGAAGAGAGAAGTTGTGCTCAATAAAAAGTTTAGTTTTAGGCTCTAAAATCCAAAGTTTACCAAAAGTTAAAATTTTGTCGCTAATGGCAAATCTTTGAAGAAAACATCTTAGGACCGTCAGGATAGTCTTGTTGAAATATTGGTTGCGGCCAAATGCGCAAAAAAGATTGGCCAACCTTTCGCTATACAGTTGTCACAATTGAACGATTAGATGTCGAGACTTCTCACGAAACTCAGGGAGTCTCAGAGAGTATAGCGTCAGGGAGAGTATGGCATACTATTACAGTAATGGATTTAGGTGTCAAAATGTCCTTAGAGCTAGGGATCGGACAATCAAGGTATGTAGGCTATTCGTGTGTTGTAGGAATATTAAGCTTTGGGGGAATGTGGCTTCAGTTTCCCAGAGATACCTAGGTTGTTATTTATCTAAACGACAAGTGCCTTAATTAAGAGTGAGAATGAATGTCAAGTGTGGCCAACAATTGTTTCACTAAGATATCTTGCTTTGTCTTTCCAACAGTTGTTGCTATTGAGCTGATAATCTGTGATTACACGCAATGACAAGACAGTCAAGGATCCTATCTATTGTTCTATCTCCCTATAAATGATGCATGTTTATTTGTTGTTTTTTTTCTTTTCCCCAGGGGTGATCGTGAGGACCCAGTGGTCCTAGAATTTTGCGAGAGGGCTCATTTGAATGGAAATTAAAAGTTATAGTGCCCTGTTTAAGTGACCAAAAAAATTGAAGGGCAGCTAGGCCCCCTCCTTCGCTCATTTTCCCCCATAGTCACCAGATCAAAATTCTGAGATAGCCATTTTATTCAGCATAGTTGAGAAACCTTATAACTATGTCTTTGGACAACTGAATCCCCCACAGTCCCCGTGGGAGGGGATGAAAGTTATGCATATGGTGTTTGCATATGGTTTAACTAAATGATATTGTGACTTCTTCCCTTTTGATTTCGTGCACGCGTTGCTCATTGAGGTTCATAGATCAGATGCTTATCTGTTCCGCTGACCTCGAGTGCTGCTTTGTTCGTAGGTGCACTCTACTTAAAATATTCTTGGTACGAGTAAAAGATTGAGATACATTTATTTATCGCAGAGGGTAATGCAAGCGTTTAGAAAGTATGCTAACATCTGCTATATAAGGAAAAACTAATGACGGTCCGCAGAGGGATTTTCCTGTACCTTTTTCGACCAAATAAACCCTACCTCTTTGTAATCAAGAGATACTGTACTCCAAACTTAAGCTGCCATTATGGAATAGTGCTTCCCCTAATCACTTCAAAAAGTTTCAAAATACATAGTACATCATCTTTTGAATAACATTATAATTACATTTTGTGCAATGAACAATTTTCATTTTCTCCCAAAAATGTCCACTTCACCGTGGAATCGCCCAAATGATCCAGAAGTCAAGGCGGCTAATGTTGTTGTAACACCAACTACGGAAATTCTTCCCCATCCACTTGAAACTATAATAGGGTATTTTTCTAGCTACAAGAAGATAAAAGTTATCTTAGCATGGTTTCTTCATGCAAAGGAGATGCTCCTGCCATGACCTTATAGTTTTATTTCCGCTTCTTTAACAGTTTTGTGATTGTTGAGAAATGCACACTGCCAATGTGTATAGCCTGAAAGTTTGGGCACGCCACTGCTGTTTTTGTGCAAAAATGTTAAGTAACGTTCCCAGCAAGATGGCGAACGATAACTTCACTCTCTTCATCTGGCACCCTCCTAACATGATTACAAACATTCCACTGGAATCAAGCCGATCGAATGAACTTCTTCCCATTCTTTGTAGATACAAGGTGAACGTATTTCAGCAAATGAGGTGGTTGCTGTGGAGATCGGTTCTGAGTAACAAAAAGACTATATATTTGAATAAGGTGAATTTTAATTGTCCGGCAGTGCTGTTTCAGTTATTGTGAACTGTGGTCTGACATTACGAAAAGTATCCTGAGATTTTATCAGTTCACCAAGTAAAAACATGTACTGTTTGCGTCAGAAGGCTTTCGTGTATAAGTAGGCGATGTTTAAGAGAAAATGAATTAGGATACAGTATGTCAGTAGTTCCCAGACTAGGAGAAATGCCCCAGTTGGGTTAAATGCCATTTCTGTGGGAGCTGGGGCCATACAGAGGCCTTGGTTGATCATTTTAAATTCTGTCTCAATATGGGTTGTAAAACATTTTTTGAGACACAGATAATTATGGCTTTGTATAAAAGTGGTTCAACAGGGCACAACTTACTCATCCCTCGCATGATTTACGTTTGCATCAACCTCTTGCAATTATCTTTAGCAATAGATGATGCAACATTCTATACATTTTTGAAAACATTCCTATCGCAATTACTCATATTGATCTCTCATAGTTTCTTACAAATCCTCTCGCGTTTAAATTACACACTATTCACCACAAATCTCAGCTGTAAAAAGTTAAACATATAAAATGCCGAGTATCATAAAACATAGATTTCCATACAAAGAAAAGAAGACGTTGGTTAAAACCATGCGCTGTATTCATTTCCAATCATCCCTGTCTTTCTGGCCTTCTCGTACAGTTTTCTTATCATCGATATTTCATCTGTACCAAGATTATACTATAGTGTATGCCTCAAAGCTTTATGCCAGATCCGATCAAAAGCCTTATAAAAGCCAATGCAATTGTAAAAATAACAGCAACCGGTGATTCCTATACTTTTCTCCAATTACTCGAAGGTTTGTAATTTGCTCTACAGAGCCTTTCCCCTTCCTTAATCCTGGTACTCACTCCGGATAACCTCGACCTGAGATAATATTCTGTTCAAAATCAGTTCATCAGGAGTATTTGAGTCCTTGCTTACCCACATTGGGATGATCAATCATGTCTTCCAGCTTCGACACGTTTTATACTTAGTAAGTCCTGCCCTTAGCGTTCATCAGAAGTATCTGAGTCCTTGATCGCCCACATTGAGATGATAAATCATGTCTTCTCCGACTTTTCACGCAAGACTCCAAGACGGAAGGTCTGTAGATGGAATAATATGTTGATGGCGTATCTTTCCTTTTATAACCAACTCGCCTTCTTTCATGTATCATTCATAATAGCTTTAAAACCATTTTAGGATGGCTTAAAAGGCATAATGGTTTAGGTACATCAGCTGTTTCATAGGCACCATTCGTATCTTCAATTAAATTGCCTTCTAGATAACCTCTAAACTCGGCAGGAGCGACAAGTTGTTTTCCAGATAAATTATTGAGATCTTCTCAGCCAATCTTCTTGTCGTCACCACTATTTTACCAAAAACGCTATTTTTTTCATCGCCGCATCACAAATTGTGGATGCATGCGTTTAATTTTGCAAAATTATTGAAATTTGTGTAGCCTCTTACGACTCAATTTCGTTTGGTATTGATTTACGTGGAATTGGAAAATATGCTTCCAAAGTATTAAATCTTAAAAATTGTGTATCAGTGATAAGATGGTACTGTAATACTCATCTTAACACTTTACTTATTCGTATCATTGTAAGACTCCCAATCCTAACCACAGGAATACGGTGCTGCCTTTGACGTCTCGGCCCTTGGTTTTGGGAATCTTACACTACGAGATAAGTGTATCAGTGATAAGATGGTACTGTAATACTCATCTTCTCACTTTACTTATTCGTATCATTGTAAGACTTCCAATCTTAAGCACATGAGTACGGTGTTCCGTTTGACGTCTCGGCCCATGGTTTTGGGAATCTTACACTACGAGATAAGTGTATCAGTGATAAGATCTTAAAAATAGGTCACGGATTAAACTAGGGCACTGCAAACAGTCGCAGCAAATTTGAGCACAGAGATCCGCGTTTGCCTCTATCGAGCATTGTGGTTCGCTTCACTTCTGCTAACTTCCTGTGTACCGTAATAGACAAAAATACTCTTGGGTGCCTAATAGACTGGGAGGTTAGAATAAACGGGGGGTTGGAAAAATCCGAAAAACATAATAAACGGGGGGTTGGAATAGACGGGGGGATTGGAAAATGACCAAAAAGGAAGTCAAGAAGCAATGTTTAGAATCAACTGCAACTCCCTAAACGTAAGGTAATACAATTTACAATTTTGGGGCGCTCACTGGGTTCTTTCTGTTGCTATACATAGTTCTTCTACGTTTTTTAAACTATATCGGACTATACTATACAACTATACAACTTAAACTATACAAGCAAACACAGAAGTTCGACATCTCGAAGTTGAAACGGTTCCCATCAGAATCTTGTTATTTCAACCTAACTTGTAATATTTAACGAGCAAAATTAACAGTGTTTCCTTAAGACCTGTTTTGCAAGTTATATCGTTAAGGGTTAATTAACGCAATGGTTTGCCCACAGGCTTTTAATGATTGTATTGGCATTGTGATGTAGTGAGATCGGGGTCATTAATTAAGGGTAACGGGTACGTGACAATAAGCGATTATGAACGAAAGAGAATCAAGGGCAACTTTGAAGATAAAAGAAACAGGAAGTACTAACCCAAATGATACACTACACGACTTCTTTTTATTACCAAGTCGCCTATAACCAACTGTGCTCGATTTTGAAAAATTATTAAGCAACTCCAGTACTAGTGGCATTTTCCCAACTTCGCATTTAAGCAACAAGCAACTGACAAATTCCTACTTTAAATGACAGAAAATGCTTAAATTTTATGAACTTATTTTCTGTCAAATAGAATTTCCCACGGTATGGGATGCTGCCCGCCGGTTTCTAGGTCTTTTTGACCAAATTCGGCTTTGTCGCTATATAGCTAGCATAGACGAGAAGTGTAATTGTTCGCATGCTACGGATACTATAAGGAGGATTGCTCGTCTAAAGGAGTTAAGGTTTGGAAACGCAGATATCGATAACAGTAAATTCATTGTGAATTTATCGGATAGGAGTTTATCGAAGATCGAAAAGGATGTTTTAGGACGAGGTCTTCGATATTGTGTTCCTCAAAGGAATATTTCGAAGGAAGAGGTTTTTGCGGAATTTGAGATTTTGCAGTCTCAACTTTCTCACCATCTGACACCTATCAACCACTGGGAGGGCATGAATCCCCAGGACCCTCCATTCCTGTAAAGCTGCTCACACTGCTAATAGCGTGGCTGAAGGACATGGCAAATCGAGGCCCTGGAAGTTCAGACCGCACCCATCTTTGATTGATATGTGAAAGCTCCTGAACGCAGGAGGCTGGGAAGACAGTGTTTTTTAATTATAAGAAGTCGTAACATCTCTCTCGTTAAGACCATGTGGCGCGAGCGTTTGTAATTGGTATTGCCAAAACGACTCTTTTTCTCGTAATTGTGTCTCGCTTTCAGCCGAGTCAATAAGTGTAAAAAAGTGGAGTTTTCTTTTAACAGACTACCCTTCGAAATAGTCCTAAAAACGTCTTCGTTACTTAAACATTTTTAAACAGCCACTGAAGTCTCCACAGATTTAATCAAAACTAGTTTGAAAAAGGGTGCAGGTTAAGTACAATTATGCCATTAAAAATCGCAAGGGTCTAACTCCTGTGTTAGCATCGTACATATATCTTAAGATGTAATAAATGGTTATTTATTTTCAGCCAAAGATATGAATAATGTAGTAAGTCTTGAAGACATGAAACCCTCTACCCTCACCCCACCTGAGTGTAAACTCCTCATTAAAGAGGCCTCAACGCCTCTTACACTCCGGCCCTGCAGCTTGTCAATCGCCGCCGGCAAAAATTCGAAGTTAGATTTGATGTAAGCTAGTAGCGGATTATAAAGTGAAAACGTGATGATTTATGAGTGACATGTGGCGAAACTTTCAGTTGAACACCGACAAACAATCAGAAAAATTGTTCAAACTTTACTCTTTATGCGGCAATATGTGCTTCATGTTAATTTTACCAAAATACTAGGTACTTCTATGTAGTTATTTCCTGAAAACATGTAAATATTTTCCGAAAATATGTATTTATGTGCTAAAAACAAAAAATATGTATTACTACAACCATTTTCATTGGTTGGCTAAAAATATCTCATGCTTGCTTAATATCATTTTGCTGACTTAAAACAAATATTTCATGGATATAGCTTTACTGAAGACTCTATCACAGAGACCTTTTAGAATCTAGACAAGACGATTTCTACATAAAAGTTGACTTGGTTAAATGTTCCTCTGGGAACAGAATTTTTTTCACCTTGCCTTAATTTCACTTCATTTTCATTAGTTGGCTAAACTTATCTCAGGTTGCTTAATATCATTTTACTGATTTGAAACAAATATTTTAGGTTGGTTAGAGTTGTTTTGCTGACTTGCATGGTTTAAACAACGGATTGTGAACATTTCGTTTCACTGTACTTGGCTGTGTAATCATAAGAAAGTAATAGCTATAGCATAAGCTATAACAACTTGCATGGCATTCTGTGGTTTTCTTGGAAGTGTACACGTAGTTGAGATGCCTAGATTCTTATTTGATAGGGAATATTTGGGACCGTGTCTGACCAGAGGCAATGCATTCAAGGGAGTATAAACTTAACAATATTAACACGGATATTTTCTTTATCCTCCAAAACCTCTTCCCTGTACCTCCTTGTTCCTGCCAGAGATAGCTTGCCACCATAGAGGTGAGTTTGATTAGCGAAAGTAAACGAGTCTTTAACACAATTTTCTGAATAAAGATGAAGTACGGGTTGTAAAATTTCTGAAAGTCATTTTGTCATTTCATGTTGTGAAGAGCCAATCATAGACAGAATCGGTCGAAAAGGAAGTTCTTTTTTATATGTTTTAGGGAGGCCATACATACGTGGACGTTATGACCCAGAGGGTCTGATCCTATCGTAAACAATGCGAGGCGGACGACCTTGCTTAAGTAGATTAAGTAATCGTTTTTGGATACGTTGCTCGATTCTGGCTGTATTGTCGCTCTTTTCAACACTACCTAATTTTTTAAGTTAACACCTAACAGACAATTGGCAGATTTGAAGCTGCTAAAGAGTAGCACATGCTCCATTGAGAAACTCTGCTCTACCCTTATCGTAGTTGCCACATTAGACATGATCCTGTAATACCTCTTAGGGCATGTCTTAGAACGATCTATTTTACTGTTATCGCGCAGTCTACAGGGAGTGATTGTACCAAACGTTTGTCGTTACTGATCCAGGAGATGTCGTGGAGCAGTTGCAGAATTCGACTCAAAGAAAGAAGAATTAATTTGTTTGTCACTCGTCTTATATCCCTCTTAATTTTTCGGGCTTCTGGTTGTTTGTTAGTTATGGCTGTTGGCTGAGACCATCTTTAAGTACACACTGTATGGCAGTACAGGGAAGGGGGAACAGGGGGGGAGAGGGGTCAATGCAATCTCTCACTCAAAGACCCCTGATGAGTAGTGGGCCCGACTTTGAAACTACCCTAGATAAACAGAAAAACCAGAGGGGCAATCCCCCCCAATGATTTGCCAAATCTGAGTTTCTTCCCTTACCACGTTTCATCCTTATCAAAATTGAAATTGATTGCGACAGGCATTGTGTCACAATCACAGCAGAATATCTATAACGAGGCCAGCTTGCTTGCAGGCAAAACTTTGATGCGGGTTTGGAAAAATTCAGCAAAAAGCTAAAAATTTGGTAATTTTCCCCCATTTAGGCTATTTTTAATCCATTTTAGCCCCAATTCCAATTTTATTTGGCATATTGTCGGTGAAAACATGTTTGAGGTGATCATTTGTAACTTCTGGCTGACTTTTAAGAAAATTTCTGTCGAGTAAATGTATAGATATAACATGAATCACATAGTTTCGAATGGACTCAACTTCTCTCGAGCTTCTCGGACCCGAGCATGGAGTTTCCAGTCCTTTCACTTAAGATGTCTATGCCTCAACTAGTTGATGACCTTCGACTGTGTGCTTTCACGTCAATAAGTTACAGTACGTGATATCATTTTTTCGGATGTGTCCCATGCTGAATCGAGTCGTGCGAAGCCCGTAGTAAGCATTGGTGATCCGATTTTCCTTCTTACTTAAAACGTGTCATGCTTACGGTCTCCGTTCCCCGAGATTTTCTGTAAGGACTAAGACGCTTCGTTTTCCGTGCTCCATTAGCTGTGGGTGTTCGGTAACTGCCATACGCTTTAATGAGATCAGATCCAAAACCTTTATTGCTGCCTAACTCATCCGGTTTGCCTTCAATGTCGACAAAAAATTGGTGCCCCGCGGCCAGAAACCTTTAGTCTCATGGGTTCGTATCCTTCTGTCTCATGGCCGGTTACCTTCTGTCTCATGGGTTGGCAACCTACGGTCTCATAGGTCAGTAACATTCAGTCTCATGGGTTCGTACCATTCGGTCTCATGGGTCTTTACTTTCTGTCTCATGGGGCCGTAACCTTCAGCCTCATGGTTTCGTATTCTTTTGTCTCATGGGTCTGTACTTTATGTCTTTATGGTCAGTGTTGGGTTCTTCTGTCTGATGGGTTGGTAACCTTTGGTCTCATGGGTCCGTACCCTTCTTTCTCATGGGTCAGTAATCTATTGTCTTGATTATGTAATGGTTACCGATAATGTTGACAATTGTGGGGATAACGATAACCATTCTCCTCATTATGCTGCTGCTTATGATGCTAATGATGATGATGATGATGATGTTAATAATGATAATCATGATGATAATCATGACGAAGTTAATAGTGATGATGGTGATGTTGATGATGACGATGACAATGATGACAATGCTGAAGATGCTGCTGCTGCTACTGATGATGATTTTTTTAAACTTAAATTTTATTTCACCATAACACCAATACACAGTATGACACTCTCTTACAAAAGGCATATCAATACTGTTACGATATAGAATACATATGGAACGTCTAGGAAATTGATCGATATTTTAAATCATACTTACAAGGGAGTAATGTCACTTTCTACAATATGTAAAATATGAAAAATATGGGGATATCATCCTCTTCGAGAGTTAGCTCCTCCGAGGGTGATGCTAGTAAGGGCTAGCAAAAAATAATTGCTTTTTATTGGAGCATAATACTGATGTAAATTGAAGTTGAGAAGTTTACTGATTAAAATGGTGTGAAGTTGTAAGAAAGACGGAACTTTTCTACAGGGACATTATTAATAACGATATGATAACCTGAAGGTACTAGGAACCCCTATGAGTGCAGACCACTTGATTTTTCGCTTTTGTTCACACTTTACCATGCATTGTCTACAATGAAGAGTATACAATACAATGTAGCACACACATAATTTTATGCATTACAGATAACAATATGATGTGAAACAAAATCTTAAAGATAGTAATTTAGAATTTACGTTTGAGTACTTGAGGAATCAAAGAGTCAACTTACAAGAACCATTTTTACATTTTTCAGGGTATCAGGTGAGTCCTTGATTAACAGAGCTATTAAACTGCAGCAGTGTCTTAAATCAAATAGCACAAAACCTATATAATGATATATGAAATAATGATAGTCTTCTCAATTTCTGATCGAATGAGCTCATTTTAAAGTTGTTAAGACAAAATTTTCTAAAAAAAACCCTTATATGCCCCCCAGGGCACAACTTACAACTCTTGACCTGAGGTCAGTGAGGTGGGGGAGGGTTGTCATTCTGAAGGACATATTTACCGAACTTTTCAACTCCGTTGAACAAAATAGATAGCTGAAAGTTTCAGTAGGATACATTTCGAAAAAATACGAGCTTGTGGGGGGGATATGGCCTCAAATCACTTTGACTTTGTGAAAGATCAGTAGAACTTCTGATTACCAATAAAAACAACACTTCTTGAGGAAGCAGACAAAGGGGGCAGTGTAGTGGTTATGAACAAATCCCACTACAAAAGTATGATTTGCTCTCTTTTAAACAGCACTAATACATATCAAGAAACTCCTAACGATACTGATTCCATGATCATGCAAAAGATGAATACCTTAATGGACAAGTATCGGAATGAATTAACAAAAAAGGAGTTTGAATATCTAACTAAGTTTAACACTAAACCTAGCTTTTTACGGACTCCCTAAGGCGCATAAATCAAAACTCCTTGTTAACCACATCAAATGTCAAAATACAGAGCATATCAAATTTCTAGAACCAGAAGACCTGAATGTGTATCACGTGCCAAAACCAAACAGTCCACGCAAGTTGATTACTTACTTACAACCTTGACTGCGTGTGGCCGATTCTTACAACGTTATACCAGAAATTTCTTACGCTGATAAAAACATGAAAGCTTCGGTTCATTGTCCCATCAAATATTTTGAAAAAAAAGTTGTTTTACTATTCCCGTAAGTTTACTTTGTCATACATCTGTTATAGGGTTTGTTTCAACAATGTATTATTGAGTCGTGTTGATGAAGTCGTAAAACAGCCATACAACCTCATGTGATTTTGTGAACTTAATGCCCACGCCCTCAGATTTTACCAAATGCTCTCCAACCTGCGGTAATTCTCCTCTTCACCTCCCCGTCTTAGTTTTTCTCTTTTAGGTTGATTCGTTGTCCAAGATATATGTATTCCCTAACTTGTTCTATTTGGTAGCCAAATTTATTTACAACAAAAAGTTCCTGTTACTTATTGCCTTGGTTTAATCGATGTTCATCTTCAGAACTCAAACTTACTTCCAGCATCTAGTTCGTTTGATATGTTATCATCAAATTCCACTACCGACTCGGAAACAATTATAATATCGTTAGCAAGTGGGAGGTTTCCTACACGTGTACATCTACAAATATTCATTTCACCACACTTAAGAGTCATATGATGTGACGGATAAGATTAAAAAAACTTTTTTTCAATTTGTTGAAAAAAAAGTCAAACTATGATCCTGCCAAGTATCTTCGTAATAGCACCAGCGAAATTACGTCAGGGTATTCACGAATTCCAGGTTATAAAGAGTTCCTCATCCATACTAACAAGTGTCGCTTTAAAGAGGGACCAGCAGTTATGATGAAGTTTGACATATAATGCAGGCGTGGAACATCGAAATAAGTGATTTGCGGGTAAGAAGAACAAGCTGAGACTTTCTTTGTACCGTGCTTACATGCTATAGTACGTTTTCAAGGTTTTTGTTCAGTTCCCAATATTATATCGCTGCAAGTTAAATCATCATCCTCATCTGAGCAACAGTGGTATTTTGGTGTACTGTATGAAGGTTATGTTGTGTTCAAATATAACACTGATTAGCCCACGTGCATCACTTCTAATGATACGTCGTCCAAGAAGCGGCCGATCTCCTTGCGGTCATTTTATGACTCGTTAGACATAAATACGACTGACAATAACTTCAGGATCGATCGGTATATGTAAAGTATAGACTACCTTTAACAATTAAAGATATAGTAAGATACTTATCGTGTCCCGATTTAAATGTTTCTGTCAAGGTGGAATTGGGTAAGGCTCGTAATTCCATCCAATACATATTCAAGGAAGATAGTAAACAGGGGTGGTGATAATATACTCCCTTGTCTGACTCTAACGTCCACTTTGAACTATTCAGTTAGGTTGCTGTCAATCTTTAAGGTGCATTGCGTATTTTCATATATGTATTTTAGAATGATGACGGTTTTCACATCCACCCCAAAAGCTTCCAACATCTTAAAAAGTGCCTGTCCAAACTGTGTCAAGTGCAGATTTGAAATCAATGGAATGAAAATGTAAGGGTACTTCCTTTTCCGTTGACTTATATAAAGGGCACATACAAAAACCAGGGGGCTTCGACATAGTTTCTTACCACTCCAGGTGTTACATATCTAAAAGGACTTTTTGAAGTTAGTTTGAAAAAATTTTGATGCATGATCCATTAACAGAACAATACAGCATAGCATCTGTAGTTAAGCTAGTACGTTTTTCGCATACACATAGGGAATAGTCACTAGACTCAGTACAGCGATCAGCCGTTACAACCCGCGGCCCGAGCATGTGTTTTTTATGCGGCCCGCTTAACATTTATAAAATTCACTTTCCTTTGGACGGACTAAGGAACAATTTAAAAGTCGGAGAATTATTGTTGAAACGTTTAAAGCAATCAATTTCATTCTTGAAAATAATTCAGCAGCGACTACAGAACAATTAAATTGAGCAAAAGGCCTATTCCGTAAGACGCTGTTTGATTTTAGTCTATCACTTAGTTTCCCTTATCCTGTATTGACCATCATAAATAGATTGAATTAGGCTATGTGAGAAAGGCACACGAAATTGGTATTCGCTTTGAAGGAAATAATTACAGCACTGTTTCTAGAAGCCTTGAAAAGGTGTCAGATAGTAGACAATAGTCCGATCCGTGTTTTACGAAGATAGACAGTTACTACTTGATGTGCCCATCAAATGACTAAATATCTCTGACTATATTTTGGTTTTAGATCGCAGGGAAGAGTAAGGGTAAAACTGTTGGCATAATTAATTACTTGAAAGCTGAAAGGTTCTTTTTGCAATACAGTTTATTATATTTAACTTTGAAGCTTAATGAAGGACAGTTTATTGTAATTATTTCTGCGTATGTGCTCTTACAAGACACTTTAAGTGACATATTACAACATCTTTAAATCAATTTTTGTTTATTTCTTCTTTAAAGTAGATGTTTTAGGAATTTTAAAGTAATCAGTTATAACTTTCAGTAATAACTTTCACAGCCTCTTACGTCGATCTAACTGAAGATCTTTGGCTTTTCTTTCTCCTCTTAAACATTAATTGCACAAAAGATCGTTATTTGACAAAAGATAAAATATACAATGGAGTGGCTGGTCGTCAGGGGGGGGAATCTTGATAACATGCAAGAGTTACATAAAGGAAACTTCCGTTGCCACGCGCAAAAAGATGGCGATAATCAGGGAAGATTTTCATAATATCCTACTATATAAATCTCTTCCTAACATATGCTGTTACGGTATAATACTATCTCTGTACCTTGCTTCGCTATATAACATTGCAATGCTACAACGTTGGGATGATTAGGGAACACGAATTTTTTTAGGTGATCTAAAATCTATATTGTGGAATACCAATGCAATATGTTGCCGCAAATGTCAATAATACATAAAATTCCATACGTACATACTAGCGGTATTCCTCTGGGAGTACGTACGCTTTGTTTTATGCTGTGAAAGATGATGGTAAAAGTGGCCTGTGGGCTTCCAAGTCCTATCTCACATACTTCCAGAAAGCCTTGTCCGATTTATTCCATTATTTAAGAGAACATAGGCCTTTGTTGAACTTGTAACGTTTGTGGAGATCTGAACCAATTATGAACCAACGTTTCATAAGCCTTCCGTAGCAACCCGATGGTGAGAGGCTACTTCAAGAACTTGTTACAGATATAAGAGATTCGTTGACAGAGGTAAGTTTAACAATGTTCTCTATGAATTCTTTAGATAAAAATGCAACTTCTTATGCTACTATTTGCTTACAAAGTTCAGTATTTCAAGTCAAACGGCCATCATTTCTTGACTAGTCACCATGCTATTTTTCAGTCCTAATGATACTATTAGTGTTTATTTGGTTAAGAAAAAAACCCCGTACCTAAAATGATCATAGCAACGATGAAAGTGATGATGACGATAATGATCATGATAAAGAAAACGAATGCGCGTTCTTTGCTGGGCATTGCTATTCATTACGAAATTACGTTTTCCGCCTGGTAAATCAATTGCAGATATAGTGCTTGTAATTGTTGTGGATGCACCGTAACAACAGAGAGGTTTTAACACTAAATATGTTAACACGGTGTCTTTGATACAAAAATTCGGTTGGTGTTCGACAACAAACATTTCTTATTTTAGTGTCTTCATGAGGTGCCACCATGGATTGTGAGATTGGAAAATTTGAGCATTAGGGTCCCCGAACGGCCAAAATATGGCTTTCATAAGCATTGTTGAAGTGTTAAGGACCTCGGGAAGCGCAGCAAAACAATCGCGTTCGAAAACTCTATCATCAAGACCTTGTCGTAGTTTTAGGGATGCTTCAATAACAAGTGCAGGAACACATGCAAATATCTTTTTGTGTCTTTGTGGATATTGTGATTGCTGCTTACTGGAGACAACCCTTTCGCACAGTTGGATGAGCGCATACACTTAAATTCCATAAATTGAAGATAGTGATATAATACTACGAAAGCTGGAGATATATAATGTCTTTTTGTGTTATCTTTGTTATATTTTTTGGACTTTGTACTGGTTTGTTATCTTTGTATTAGGGAAAAGGAAATTTGTAATCATATATTGCTCAGTAAAAGGAAATATCTTATATTTAACAAGAGCAGATTGAGTGCAAGGATTTGTAAAGAATCTAAGGTGTAACAATTTCTCAAACGTTCCATAATACTCAAAATCCTGGCGATGTAATGTACACGACGCACACGTTATGGTGCAAAGTTATTCCTACTTCAGCTCATCTACACATGCACACACAAAGGCATGGATGCCTATTGTGAGATCTTTGGAAAGATGTAGTTCGCGAGTCTGGAAGACAACAATTTTAACGCACAAAACATTACTGGAACCATGAAGGTGAGTTGGGTAACATAACCCAATTGAAGCATTAAGCTATGAGTATAAATATGGTATATATATACCTCTTTTACACTAAATACACAGGTTAGATATGTGTTTCCTTTATGTGTACACAAAATAAATATGTATAACAATTGCATTATTCTTTGCTACGTAATGTACTAAAACTGCATTTTATTATTCTTTTCATTGGGAATTTGCATTTCTATTTCTTTTCCCCTCTGGCCCAAAATGGACTGGTCATATGACCACGATGTACTACTATGTCGAGAGGTGTTGCTCCATGAGCCATATCTGAAAAAGCCAGGCACCAGAGAGCGTGGCAGCTGCTTTGATCGACTGTTAGCTTGCAAAACCCAGAGTGCTTATATCAGAAGACATGACAGCAAATATGATCTTGAATTGCATAGCACTATCAGACAAGCAACTCAAAGGACAATCTTCTGAATCAGAATATATTTTTTACTTTTGATATGGTGACCTCACAGATAAGAATAATATTAAAAACCTTCTGAATTTATATAAACTGCATAATTTTTTTTTGCAGTTTGCCTTGCAAAGTTATTACTGTTAGCTTGCAAAACCCAGAGTGTTTGTATCAGAATAGGTGACAGCAAATATGATCTTAAATTGAATAGCACTAGCAGAGTGGGACAATAGGGAACACTATGTAAAATGGTGAAAAATGGGATATCACGAGAACCCTATCTTTATGTTCGTGTCTGGTTGTTCGTTTCCATTATAATCTAGCAATCATACGGTGAAAATTCATTTTGTTTGGGTTCTACTACTGCTTTTGAGTTAGTTTATTTAAAATGTTTAAGCTTATTGTATCATGGAATTATTGATTGGTTAGAAACGATTATTGTTTAGTATCAAGTGCCCAAAATGGTATCTTTTTTTCCTTCCTTTTTTTGGTAATAAATCTTACCTTTCGGGAATCAATATGTGAGAGAGTAAAACCTTCTACTAAAAATATGTATCTTCGCATTCTAACCTATGCCTCGGTTTCTAAAATTCTAAAGTCACTAGGCTGAAATCTGGACAGTAAACATGAATGGGGGGAAGGGGGGAGGGGGCATTTGTTGATCGAAAAAAGGTGAATACATCTTGTTAAATGAAAATAATACTTAGATATCTCAATTAAAAAGCAACTTCCAGCGAAGGTTAACAACACATATTTGAAGTGTTCAATCTAGTAATATACATTGCATCTTGAACTGTTATCCACATGATAGGGCAGGGGTCAAAAGTACAATCAAGTGCTAGGGCATGCCAATTGGCGACTTTGATCTAGTAAAGTAAACAACCCAAAAGGCGATTTCTTTCACGTAAAATGAGATTATCTCACTTGGCGATTGGAAAATTGTTCATCTGTTGATAGAAAACATGCACACCGACTAAAGAGGACACACAAACTAGGAAGGAGTTCAGAAATATAAACGCCAACTTGTTGTCGCTTAGTAGTTACGAAATGTTACGAGCTGGCAATTATTGATGGAGTCGCTCATAAAATATTTCACTGTGATATCATTTACATTGGAGCTGAGGGCTGACGGATTGATGCGTGAATGGGACAGTTCAATGTACATCACGCTGTTGAGTATGCACCGTCTTTAACTACAATTTTAATTACAATTGGCAAGTAAAATCTTGTTTCCCACCAGAATTATGCGTCCACTCGCTTTAAAGGTGGTTGTCACGATCTAAATTGGGAGTATTGAAAAGATGTTAACATAATGTCTAGATTCTGCACTTGTATCCGCTGACCACAAGTGCAGTGACCGCTGATTTCCTGTACATATAGCTATATAGTTTAAGGATTAAAAACTTGGCATAGCACTCCTTTCTTTTTGTGAGGTTATGTAATACTTTTGGGATAGCAAGGAAAACAGAAAATCCAGCCTTTTGTTGCGGTTGATTACAACTCGTGTGATAAATTACTGCGTTGATATTGAAGATCGGAGGAAAATCGTAGTTACATTTTCATTGACCACTTGTTAGACATCTCGGAAGAGCACATTGGCATTGTGCTACAAAACTGACAATTTTTGTTTGTGGAATAGTTTTCTTATCGTGTCTTTTAAAATGTCCTCTCTGAAAACACCTCGAAAGTAAGCAGATTCTAAAATGGCGAAAAATTTTCATTTCAGAAAGATAAATAATCCACGACTTATTTTCGATGAAATGATGTAGACTTATGTCAGTTGCTGAGGTGGGTGCTACGACTTTTCTCGGTGGTTGTTGCCATGCCTAGACAAAAATAAACGACATGGCCAAAAATTTAGGAGTCCTTTTTATATTTTACACTCCCCACATTATATGAGAACCTACATCGGAACTTTCAGGGAGCTGACGTCTGGGCGACTTTACTGCATAGCCCCGAAATCAATCTGGTGCCCTATTCTTATCTTTGTTTTATTTCTTTAAGTTATATCCCGAAAGAGTAGATTAAAAAGCTTTTCTAATTTGCCTTATTTAAGTGTGAAGAGCGTAAGAACTCTTCTGGACCTCCAACCTCTTGCATTGTGTTTCTCGTAGAATTGTTTTACACGATGTGGAACGTCTGTGCCCAGGAATATGCGATGCTTTTATAGGGGAAGTATCCGACATTATTAGGAGGTAAGCCCACAGCTTCGCCAGCTGCCTCTCTATTTAGACCATGATATTCATATGCCGCCACATAGACAGCCGTCTGAAGAAACAGTACCTCAGTATCTAAAAGTGAATTCTGTCGTCTATCTTTGTTGATATGTATATACTTTTAATGTTGGATTCATTTTTGTCCTAATGCCACGGTACTTGTAGTTAGATTCTTTTATTCTCATCACTCTTTCTCTTGAGAATAGAAGTTCAAGTATTGGATGAATACATATGGAACGTCTAGGAAATTGATCGATATTTTAAATCATACTTACAAGGGAGTAATGTCACTTTCTACAAATTGTAAAATATGAAAAATATGGGGATATCATCCTCTTCGAGACTTAGCTTCTCCGAGGGTGATGCTAGTAAGGGCTAGTAAAAAGTAATTGCTTTTTATTGGAGCATAATACTGTTGTAAATTGAAGTTGAGAAGTTTACTGATTAAAATGATGTGAAGTCGTAAGAAAGACGGAACTTTTCTACAGGGACATTATTAATAACGATATGATAACCTGAAGGTACTAGGAACCCCTATGGCCATTATGGACACACAAATTCGGCTAGGCAAGTCCTGATGTAACATTTGCTAACTAGACAAATGAGGGATGATGCCGAACTAAGTAATTTGTATTAATTGAAACATTTTAAAAATCACACTGAGGTTGACCAACCCATGGAATGCTCCTATACCATACTAACACCTGCAACTGTCACCGTTTTGAAGTTGATAATGAGGGATGTAGGAGTCATATGATTGGTGGATATGGGAAAACTGACATCATTCTTTAGTTACAATAATCCCCATATTTCTGTACCTTTTTACAAATGGAATTCCTCTTGGTGTCTACAATGTTGGGAGAAACGAAAGCAATCTTGATGGAGAAGGATACACATATAGAAAGTTTAAACGCCCAGCTAGCAGACCTCAAATCTGTGATTGAAAAGAGTGAATCGGCCTTGATGGAAGCACAAACAAGCATAGGGGACAAGGAGGCCGAGATCCTACGCCTGCACGAGGTATCTGCATCGAAGGAAAGTGAAAGGCAAGTATTGGCAACGGAACATGAGCGCGAATTAGAAGACTTGAGAATCAGTATTTCGGTTTTGGAAGGGCAATTATCAACTATAGGCCAAGCAAAGGAAACAGTTGATCAGAAGCTATCTCAAGCGTTTTGCTACGACTTGGTTTCTGAATTACAATACAAAAAGTACAATAAAATAAAACAGCACAAAATTACGATAAAAAACATAAATATTCACCTGTAATGTGATAAACAGAAGTTGCGTAGGTCTGCAACGAAAACTAGATTAATGAAGGTTCAATCAAAATTAATTTTTAACTTGAACGGAAGGTGAGAAGTGGGATAGCTTAGTCATTTTTGACGAGACTCGCGCTTAATTTATGTAGCAAATACACTGCTTTGCGCAGGCTTTTATTGTAGGTAGTACTGTGTATGATATACGTTTATAGGATTTTTCGCATATTCAGGTACATTAGCCCCAATTATCATGGTAATATCTTGCTGATCAACTTCTGGGAATTCAATTCCTTGCAAATGCGCCACCCATTCATGACTTTAGAAGTGGGTCGTACACTAGAAATGTTTAATTTGTCTAGTACTTTGGCTCCTTTTACGAATATCTCTCTTTCCCCGTACCATGGCATAAGTTTAAGTGTTACATCCACAAGGTCGACCTTCACTTCAGATTCACAATTCAATGCGCACACAGTGAGGCGTTGCTGTGCAGTCGGCTTAAGCCTAAGTTCATCAGCAAGAGACCTGGCCAGAAAGGAATCTTGTATGCTCACGGATGGCATTTAGTGAAAGATAAAATATATTCCCTAGGCGGACCAAGGTGGAAGGGGCCATAGAAGAGCCCCACTAATTATCAGGCGGCTACACTGAGAGATTAGAACCTTGGTAATTATTATAACATCTCACTCGTGAAAATAGATATTTCCGGTGATAAAAATGGAACTTTAAGTTGAATAAATCAAGTAATCCGGTGACGATTTATAAAACTTTCTGATAGATTTGGGTTGAACATTCAATAGCTTTTTCAACACATTAACTTTATGAGCTCTAAGAAAAAGGTCTTGAAAAGTAGCGCCTGGAAGTCTATAGATGTTTTAATCTTAACAAACGAATTTGGAGGGTCTGATGGTAAAGGCCCCTTAGCTACGGGCCTTGGCGAAAAGGGTTGGGTAAGGGGGCTTTAACCTTCACTATAATTTTAAAATCTGTTTATAGATAGTGTGTAAGTAAGAGATAAAGAACAAGTTTTACAGAAAGAAAAAAATGATGTCCTTTTGCCAAAGGAATGGTTACCCGGCATAACAAGGTTTTTAAGTACAAGAGAAACGGGACCAAGTTTGCTGTACACGCTCCCACCTATTTTTTAGGCCCTCGTCTAGTCTAAGTTACTTTCCTACTGGTTTCCATTATCATGTATTACGTTCCCGTAAATGTTCAATTTAGTACCCGGGGTGCTTGTTATAAACAACTTCAAAAGGGGGGAGCTTAAGCGAAAGTGGACCTTGATAAGAAGCTGAATGTTGTATGCTGGGGTAATATTTTATCCAAAAAATCGAATGGTTTAAGAAGAAAAGGAATTTGGCGTGGTTGAACGCTTACCATATGAAATATCAGAACTTTCGCATGAAGCAACGAAATAAGAATGAATAAGCAGAAATTCAGATATTTTCATGATGAGTTTGGCCCTGTTTCTAGAGTTGAGAAGAAACCTGCACAAGACGTTACGTAAAAAATGCCACTTGTAAGAATTAACCTCCAGAAGTAAAGTAGTGACTTGAGAGTTGGCTTGAAACAATGTAATCAACGCTAATATTCAAGCCCTGACTACTTTGGAAAGAGTACAACCAATAAATTAGGTTAGTTTCCGTTTAGCAACCTTGCCTTTCATAGCTTGTTTATCCTACGAGTTGATACTATTGATGTCTATTAATCGTAGCAAACTTAATTCTCTTATGTAAAGTCATGGTAAACAGACGTCTTCATTGCTTCAGCTTAACTCAAGAGGTCGTTTTCAAAGACAACTTAGCTGCTATAGATATTTCCAGTCATCTGACGATCCGCTATCGGTCAAACATTACTTGCACCTTACAAATAGCGGAAGCACATTTAATACAGAAGGAGAACCCAATAATTAATAAAAAAGACGAAGGTTTTACTCGTATACTAAAGCTATTTTAATTGTTTTTATTCCCATCTCCCCACCCCTCTTTTTACAGTAACGGAACCCTTTCTTTTACCTTATGTAATTTTGTAATTTTATGTAACTTTTGTATTGATCTAATTTTTACGTGCAGCATGCATATTTTAAAATACTTGTATATAAACATTGTTACCCATCATTTTATAAGGTTCTCTGATACGCTAAATCTGATGGCGTGATTTTCGTTAAGATTATATGACCTTTAGGGGGTGTTTCCCCCTATTTTCGAAAATGAGGCAAATTTTCTCAGGCTCATAACTTTTGATGGGTAAAACTAATCTTGATGAAACTTATATTCAAAATCAGCATTAAAATGCAATTCTTTCGATGTAACTATTGGTATTAAAATTCCATTTTTTAGAGTTTCGGTTACTATTGAGCCGGGTCGCTCCTTATTACAGTTCGTTACCACTAACTGTTTGAGAACAAATTTAAGGGAATTAAAAAAAAAAGCCTTTTAATTCTTATATTTGTAGGTTCTTTTAAAGAGCAACATTTTACAGTCATAAACGTCATCATATTGGGGCACAGAGGGAGTATGCCCTCAATACTTCCATGAATATTACTTTGCAGCCCTGCTAAAATTTAAAGCTCATAAATTTCAAATGATATACCCTCCCAATCCAAAAATGTACGTTTATTTTGCCCCACCCTCCCAATCATATTTCGAGTATCCAGCTGAATGGCTCGCTACATGCTGATGCCCATCTGAAAATGACACAGTTAAGGTTTTTGATTATCCCTCGGTATGATTGGTAAATCACTCTGCTCAAATTTTCGCATCCCCCTCGACGAGACCTAGGCTCTCCGCATGCGCCGACCGTTCATGAGCACCCCCGACCAACTGGAGAGCCTGAACGGTCAGCAATACCTCGTGCTCCGGCCGACCGCGGACGTCGCAGCGACCTACCGGGAGATCCAGAGCACCGCGCTCGCGCATCTGGGCATGCCGCTGCGACACCCGCACACGGAGCACGTCACCCTCCGAGGCTTCTTCGAACCGGAACGGCGAGAGGAGCTCGGCGAGCTGGTCCGCGCGTGGGCCGCGCAGCAGTCGCCCATCG
Organism: Alatinidae sp. Z8VKAUB7J3; assembly: GCA_010016025.2. Lineage (NCBI taxonomy): Eukaryota > Metazoa > Cnidaria > Cubozoa > Carybdeida > Alatinidae > Alatinidae sp. Z8VKAUB7J3. The sequence continues at coordinate 58,974,945 of JAAAKM020721499.1, forward strand.
AGATCATCGGCGAAGCCGTCGACGAGTAATTATAGTCACTATCACAAATTCTACTCCTCCAAGTTGGCTATATGATGCACAAAGCAAAGTCCACATTTTAACTCCAGACGCTCTATGTATCTCCGTTCACGCGTATGTATCTGTTTACTCGATTTGTTTACCACAACATCTTGCAAAACAGCGGACAAAACAAAGAAAGTGACATTTGGGGTCAAAAAGAGGCCAGAGGTCAGCTGGTCAGGTCACAGGCAGACGGGAGATCTTTTCACCAATACTGGGTTCTTTCGAGCCTCATATACGGAGGACCTACAGACGGTCCTTGGTCCACACTACGGTCCCTGACACGATGATGACTACGATGATGATGATGATAATGACTACGATGATGACTACGATGATGTTTCTATGACGACGAGGTCTGAGGCGATGATGATGATGATGACGACTACGACAACGATCATGATGATGATGATGATGATGATGATGACTTTGACGATGACTATGATGATGATGATGACTACTACGACGATGATGATGACTATGATGATGAAGATGATGATGACTACGATGATGACCACAACAATGATGATGATGTCTACCACAATGACTAAGACAATGATGATGATGATGACTATGATGATGACTACGATGATGATGTTAAGCTCAGCTGCATTCAGAAAGCTCAGCTGCATTCAGAAAAGTCAGTTCATCAACTTAAGTGCGACAAAATGTGAAATGATTGTTGTATTTAATTAAATAAATATCGTTATTTGATTCTCTTATCTCGATTGTTTACTTTTGAAAGGAGCTGTGCCTGATAACATTAAAATTACTTAACGTGGTAGATTTGATTTACGAAAAATACAGGAAAGAGGTAAAAATTCGTTGTCAATGACAAACTGGCAGATTTAATAGCCATATTTTGCTACCAAACTGTGTTCCATGATAACGGATCTAATGACTGCTTCGTTGTTGATTGGATAGGTACTGCGGGAATATGACAAGCAGAGTATTTTGAGGCACATATTATTAGGAAGGTAGAGAATAACATGTCAACCCAAAAGGTTAATTTACGGTAATAATATTGGTATCGTCCAGACTGGTATTTCTCAATCAGTAGCCCTCAAACTTCAAGCTCGCCTTCACTTCACAAATGTTGCCCCCTCGAGGCCTTTTTTACACGGTCAGCTATTGTGTAAGATTTCTCGGTTTCAAAGCACCCTTTGACCTTTAAGGTCGCCTTCATTCCGACAATTTTGCTTTCTTGCTGTCTTTTTTACAAGGTCAGCTAATAAAAAAATCAGCAATTGTTTTCAATACAGAGTCATGTCTCCAATTGTTCCTTCCTTGCTGAGGATGAGCATGACAACATAAGACAAAATGTTAGAGAGTTTGTGGGTTGAGACATATGTAACACTGATTGTGGTGGTCTGGTGCATATCTGGTGAAGTTATTTAGATTTCTGCATGTAATTTTTTTTTTACACTTCATTGTCATTTGTTCTTTCTGTAAAATTACAGTTATAGTAACAACGTTTACAAGATATAAAAATTCTCACTGTTTTCACCCGGCATAATGGGGACAGTGAGATCTATAGAAGTAGATAATAAAATTTGTACCACTTTGAGTTTAGTTCCATAGAGCAGCTGCTTATAAAAAGTTGTGGATGGACTTGCCTGCCTGTCTATGCGTCAGTGTGTTCGGGTACAAAACATACCAAAAGATCTTTGTTTAATGGAAATGGAATTCACTGTTGTCGCTTATGTTCCACTCGCGGCTGTTTACACCGGTACGATCCAAATGAAAGTGGACCAGTTTCGATCCGTACTGGAATCCGTCTCGTGTCCGTCTCGTGTCATCCGTCTCGTGTCAACACTTGGGACTGGATCCAAACCGGTACTGATCGGAAATGAGGCAAAACCTATTTTATATTAAAGGGTTATTTTAAACTCGTGTTGGAGGTGTTGAGCTTTAAAAGTATGGACCTGTCAGAAAGCAAATAGTTAGTGTATTTCGGACTGATTATGTGGCTTTTTTATTTTTAATTGTCTATACCCGACGTTTTACCTAAAGTATCATTGCTCTTCCTTATGTATGTTTCACCCCAATACTTTTTGTTTCCTTCAGATCGACATAGTCATGCAGATGAAAGTGTGAGGAAAGAGGAAGAGAAAAAATTCAAGGAGGTAATTCCAAGTTCAAATTTAAAGCATCTGTATTCCATCAATTATGGAACGGTTGGACACCCCAGCTGCCCTTTATTTATTAGTTAGCCTGTTCGGTGGTTTTTCTGTTTATTTAGGGTAGTTTCAATGTAGGCCCCACTGCTCATCAGGGGTCTTTGATTGAGAGACTGCCCCAGGCTTTACTTCTGATTATATCGGTAGTTATTGGTTTGATTCTTAGTGCTGGAAACAGGAAGCTTTAAACTGGAATAGAGTATTTGGCACCGCTTCCACTTTTTTATGGAAGATAAGTTTCGTAATGAACGACAATATAAGTAGATTCATGGCTTACAGAGATTGTCGCTTTTAAATCACCGGTTGTAAAACTTTACTTACAATAAATAATGAAAGGGGGTAAGCGAATTCATGAGTTTGTGAAAAGCGAGGGGCCATAAACCCTAAACCAAGCGCTTTTGACAAGGAATGGATGTAATATCTGTTCTCATAGATGACAGATGCTTTCCATAATCCGCGAGAGGCGGTCCTACTGGTCAGTTGAGCCTCTTTCATGGCTTGCTTCTCTGCCCGGTAGCACAAATTAAGGGGCGTCGCCCTTGGACGCACCAGCTGCCTGTTTGGTGGTTTTTCTGTTTATTTGGGGTAGTTTCAATGTCGGGCCCACTGCTTATCAGGGGTCTTTGATTGACTGCCTGGAAATACATGTTAATTATTAAAACCAAAATTAAAAGACACTTTTATTCCACAAAAAATAGCCTTCCTCTTTATTAGAAACCATCTTAATTTTTTGGACCAATTTCAAAAGGCCCTTTTATTCTACAAAAAGTTAAGGCATGTTTGCATAAATGTCTGTATAGACACATTAGGTTAATTATGAGGTACAAGTCAAAGTAGTACCCTCCTATTGCTTAGAAACCTCTATGCAAGGATCCCATGACATACTTGCAAGTCCGATGAGACAGAACATTAGTATAAGATCATGCTTTTTAGTGGTCATTCGAGATAAACATTCTCACCAAGTACCAGCCAATTTTAGATAGTTCCGATCAACTTAGGCAGATTTTCCCTAGAGAACCAGTTTCGTAGAGCTAGATCACTTAAGGATACACTAGTTAGTAGTAGGATGAAATCTTCAGAGGAGGGAGCTGTTAGGGGGTGTTTTGCGTGTGGTAAAAGTAGGTGTCAGACATGCAAATTGCTGGAGGGGGGAGATCATTTTCAGGCAACGGGCGAAGAGAGGTGTTACTTTATTAATGGTAGGTTCGATTGTGACTCTAGTAAGGTAGTATATTTACTTAGCTGTAGGGTTTGTAGTAAACATCAAATATATAGGTTACAACACATATACACATAACCTATAATTGGTGACCCGACGTTCGTTCTCTCGCTGCTTTCACGTCAAATCGGACAAATCGAAGTTCTTATTCCCTGCCTTCCTTCAACTCAAATGTTTGCCGTTCCCGTTTGCATCTCGCAATTGCTGATCACCACCCTTTGCATGGATTCAATGTTTCTGTTTTTACAGTCTTCGTCTCAACCGTCTTGGACCAATGTCGTCTTTTGTTGCTGTGGGTGAGTACACATTTTCTGGCATTTCAATTTCCAAGTGAAACTTGACTGTTAATTTTTCTTCTCTACATTTAAAAATTAAAAAAATGACAGCGCTTTAGTCTGAATAAAGCGGAGAACTACTCTCGGAGCTCGCATAAAAATCTTTTAGCCAAAATCAAATAACAAGGAAAAGAATACGTGGGAAGAACATGCTGCCTCACGGAAAGTATCAATTCCACAAACTAAAAGCATACACCAGATACCAGTATTTTAACTACAATAACTTCAATTTTGATGTGTTTTGAATTAATTCGAATTCATTGCATCATTGTTTCCACCGCACGAAACCTCCTCTCTAATTCTACACGTCCTTACGTTGAAAATTAAACAAGCAATACCATTCTGATACAGGACGACGAGCTTCTGGTGAAGGATAAAGATGAAGCCAACAATATAGCGAACATAAAATTGAGGCAGCACCTGCAATTTACCTAAATGAACGACTTTAGATAAAACAAATTTCCATAAATTGTAATATGATTACTGAGCTAATAATCTTTTTCTGTATTATGAGTCATGAGCTGAAGAAATCGTACGTTGATCTTTAACTTAGAAAAAGAAAACGTTTTCATGGAATGCCAGAAGCGTAGCAGTCTAATAAAACGTTGAAGTTTTTTTCGCTATAGGTTTACTATCATCGAGAAGAGAGGATTTGAAATTTTGAAAGTATGGGTTCTGGATAGCATTACGGGTGGTTCTTCCTTAGTCAAGTCACACGGTGCAGAGATGCTCGCGTCCAATTGCGTTGAGCTGAATTTTGATGTCCATCGGTGGATTATTGAGGGCTAATATACTGATTAGAGAATATTTACATCTGGGGTAACGTTGCTCAGTTGGAAGAGCACACGCCACGGAAGCGTGGGCCACAGGTTCGAGCCCCGGTAGTGAAAACTTTCTATGTCGGTAGGGTTTCCCAAAATTGGTGGATTCTCCGTTAATTTTATGGAGTGGTACACAACAGCCCAAGGAAGAGGATGACATGTTTTCTACTGTTCTAGTGTCTTTTCTCAAATGAGCTTTTTATGTGAAAGTGCGTTAATTTAGAAATGGTTTTAACGTGTTAGTGGGCGCTATTATAGAGTTGAAGTTTCATCGCGAGTGAGCCTGTGTTTTAGAAGGGGATTGTACATTTGTTCTGAAATTCAGCATTCAGGTTCTCTGATTAACACGTCTCTCATTTTTCTCGATTTCAGCCTCACCCTGGTGGGATTCAGGAAGTCAACAGCTATGAGCATATACTTGTAATCTACCTGTTCCTATTGTGTACTGCTGTAACTCTGGCGTTAGGAAACCCTTACCTCCTCCCTAAATTATAACATCAAGTCAATTCATTTCTGCTTAGATAACGTTATCATAGATTTACTGTTGAACAAAATCTTAAAGCATATTTAAAATTAAAATTTCGCTAAAATATCTGAGCACAGATCATGCAAATCAAAACACAGAGAAAGAAGAAAGTTTTGTTGAAAAAAAGACATAACAATTAACAGTAGTGGTTAGGGAGGGTGGTTGTTCAAGTCATTCAAACAACATAAACGCATGGAGGTCACTAAACATTAAAAGTCCACATGGTTCAAGGGGGTTAAAATATGCATTACAATATGCCTAAGTGAGAACCATTGGAGATACATTTGTCATGCACGCAACTAAGTATACCGTTGGGTCGTTGATACTCAATGTAGGAGAATATTGAGCACGCATTATGATAAAATGATCCAAGTGGAACCACGTGATAATAGTTTATTCCTTTATCGCGCCCTGATACACCATAGGGCTGTTAGAGAAAGATTGGAATGTTCACACCATTTTTGGCGGTTTTGTGATCATCTTTCCGTTTTACCACATAGTATTTTATTTCAATGCAGTTGAATGCGGCAAAGAATACCCCAACAATGTTTTAATGGGACTTTTGGGGCAGGCATGAATACAACAGTGACTGTGAATTGATGAATACAATAGTTTTCCCAGACAGAGCCATCTGGAGACTAATGGTAAGAGGTACGAAAGAGCGAAAGTGACAAGTTTCCACGAAGCTGTAATTGAAGCCCAAGAACGTTTAAACTTCTGATTTAAATCTTTAGTGAGTTTCAAGAGGAAGAAAATTCGAAATATTATAAAAGGTAAATGAAGCAGTTAGATACTAGTTATTTCATAGACACTAAAATTTAGAAAAGCATTGTTGGCTGTTTCAGAATTTTCACTAGTTGTCGGTTAGAAGTATAGTTTGCCTTCTTGTGCCAATTCTGGGTAAACAAAGTTGGAGCAGCCTTATCCATCGCAATTCCATCCCTTCGTTGCTTAAAACTGATTGTTATTGAAAATGAGCAAATCATCAGGGACGTTCAAACGTTAGGTTAGACACCATAAAAACGCCACAATTCAGACAACGTTTTGTCTTTTCTTCGAGACTTTATTAGGTCTTTGTACGCTAGGGGTCATAACGCTAATGAGTGTACAAAGACCTGACGAATTCTTGAAGAAAAGACGAAACTTTGTCAAAATGGTAGCTTTCTTATTGGCGTCTGACCTATAGGTTGTCGGCGTTGTCTTCACTGTATAGACGACAAAATTTTCTTGATTATCCCCTACGTAGGTTACTCTGCAATGCTTTAATTCAACCTCATTTTGACCATGCTTGCCGCGCATGGTACCCAGCGTTAAATATGAGATTGAAAACAAAAATCCAAACTGCCCAAAATAAATGCATCCAATTTTTGCCTTATTTTAAAAAACAGAGCAAGTAAAGAAGTCAAAGACTTTAAGGAAATAAATTGGCTGCCAGCAAAGGAAAAGGTCGAGCAGTGTATTGCAACAACCGTATTCAAATTCTTTAGAAATACAGGGCCCTTATATATGGCAGAGGTGTTTTCTACTACAACTTATTTACAAATTAGGCAATGTTATGTAGGATAATTGGAACTTCTGCAACTGTAATAACGCTGCTGACAGAATCTAAGCGTCAGAAGACTAACATAGCATTATGATGCCCAAGTATAAATGACGCTTGCAAATGAATTATTCCGGTAACTTGCAAGTTTCAAGTTCTTTTTTACCTCATATTAATTTCTATTAAGTTTAAAGAAGCAATAACGTTGTGTACCGTTTGCGGGAGTACACCATGTGCAAATGCTCGCGCGAAGAGTAACCTTCAAAGAGGCGGTCTATAAACCAGAAGGCCTGTTGTGGCTTCTAATGCCTTGTTACGATCAGGACTTGGTTGTAGAAATGTCATCAAAAGTGATATTTTGTGTATGTCAAATGTCTTTGTCCCGAGTTTATCACTTACGAATGCCGAATTACGATTTCAGAAAAAAGATTAGTACAGTCAATAAGAGGAACATTCCATCAGTCTTACCAATAATTTACCTGTTTCGTTGTTAAGAGGTACTAATCCATGTGGGTGTTTTTGCCAAATTCTAAATAATGATTTAAAAAGGTGTTTTTATAATTGTTTTTAACGTGAATTACACCTCCAATCTAAGCAAACGTGAAGGCACTCATTCGTAATGTCTTGGTGGAATCTTTCTCCATGCTCATCACTCACTGCTCCAAGGTTTGGCGGGAAGAATTTGAGGTGGAAATGGAGAAAATGAATCTTGAGTGACATTCGGCACCCCGTATCCGCGTAAGATTTCAGCAACTTCTCAGTACAGGCTTGGTAATCTGGTACGCATGTGTTGTCAAGGAAGCCACTACAGACTGACTTTAATGCTTCCTATGCTCTCAGTCTATGAAAAGACGCCAGCCTAAAGGATTATGTGGAACACCAAGGGACGTGAACAAGCCAGGTGTGTTTGTGTAGTAGCACAACTTGCTTGTGCTTCCGCTATTTGTAAGGTGCAAGTAATGTTTGACCGATAGCGGATCGTCAGATGACTGGAAATATCTATAGCATTATCATGTTCACCTATGTGCGTTTTTATTGCGCCATTATATTTATGCTGTTTTGCTCGGGTACCGATCCTGTTCGTAATGTAACCAATATATAAATTCCTGTCGTTACATACAGGATCCGGGCATGTAAATTGGTAGACCACTTGATCGTCTCCATTTTGCTTTTTACTGATGATGTTCGAAAGTTTGGCTGATCGATAGTATACTTGCAATTTAACTTTCGTATTTTGTGTAAGCGGTGTTCGCCGGGGTAGGCGGAATACTGAAACAAGAGCTCGTAGGGCAGGCGGCGCCCTACCTCGCCTACCGTCAGTGATGTGCCTGATATTATTTTGTTGCAATGTTTCGCAACAACATCGTCATTTTTCGTAGCTAAGACCGGGAAAATGTCATCATTCCAGGGCCTTTCATCTTATGATAGTTTTACCTACATTAAAGGGAAATCTTAAAACAACTCAAGACGAGCAGGGTCGATGAGATTAAATTGTTCCAGACTATCCCGTCATTGACCTCGTCAGGTTGCTATGAACAGGGCTCATATATTACACGACAAATTTGTTCTAGCAAAACTAGTTATGTAGCCTTAAGTATGAAGTATTTGCCTACAGTAAGGGACGGAAGGCATTCGACGAAATTCCATTTCTTTTGCCATCAGTTCCTTGAACCTAGTTTTAATTTCTTTGGTATCATTTCAAAATAATCTGTTTAAATTGAAACGTTCATAGTCGCCAATGTTAGTCTATCCGCTTTTTCCCGGTTCAGGCTACCCTTACATCAATCCTAGGATACAGTTTCTGGAAACCAAAGTAGTTCAATACACATAGAATTGTCAAGTGGCTAGTGTTATGGTCTCATTTTCACGGAATTTTTTTTTCAAGTCAATGTTGCTGTGTTTTTTCCTCCACGCGGTGGGTAAGGGAAAATTCATTAATTGGGCTTATTATTATTTGTTGTGTTTCAGCTTTCAGTCTTGGTCAGTGCCAGAGATATATACGTACTCAGCAGACACATAGCATTTATTATATATTTATAGCAAGTGGTGCATTACCACAATAGCTTGACTTTTTTCACTAAGGGAGCTGAGGGGTGTCAATCTCATGACCATTTGATTTGAAAACACAAACCTTAACCACTGGACCATCAAGTCCAATAATTAAGGTGAAAAATTTTCAAGTCAATGTTGCCATTACAAAAGCAAGACTAGTATATTCCACGCTTATATTTGTCACATACACACCTACGGATGCCTTTATTTAAGATGTTGTTGCGTTGAGAATCCAAAACGGCAGACTTTAGTCATTTTGTAGCATCAGCTCATTCGTAGTATATTGCTGTGCTTTCAGTGGGTATGCGTACTGTAATTTCAATAACCGCTAACTCAATACATATAGATCCCGCATTATGACACAAAATCTACATGATAGTAGCGAGTTATCTACCAACACTTACATTAACAACCACTTTGTATTCTCCTGGTAAGATACGAAATGCTGGGATCACGAGCTACAGGTAGACAATGGTCATTAATACTAGAAGCAGAAAGTGTAAATAAAAAGGGAAGAAAGCCACAATCAAAGCTCCAGCAATTAACTGAAGGTATATAATTTTATTGTGCTTTTTTTTTTCAAGCACTTCTTCCTTCTCCCCTTCAAAGCGTATCTTACTTAGACACTTGTAATAATTGCCGATCCTCTTCTTTCTCGAGGGCTCTTCTATTAGCTTACGTTTCTCTTATTGTCAGCATTATTGGAGGAAAACAATAGTACAAAAAGAGAACACTCCATATAAAATTGCAGTAAGATCACCTGCAGCGTGCCTCAATGCCTTGCAGTTGTTTCTACACACATATTGTTCTACAAGATCGAGAATGTTAGGTACCGTCAGACTAAAGCGCACATTACAAAGCATATATACCTATACTATTTGCTAACAGCTTCTCCCCCTCCTCAGAGAAAGCAGTTGGATGCCACACATTTGACTTTGAAGTTTTATGCTCAATATGCTTTTTTTGATATTCCTTAGGAAATCCCATACTTCAATCCAGTACTCCTTATAGATTTCCCACTATGTACTTCCATAACAGCATTCTCCAGTTGATCCTTCGAACATGATTTTGGTTTCTTTTGATAAACCTTGGTATAGATCCTTAAATGTCCATATCGCTTTCAGCAAACGCCGAGGATAGCAGTTTCATTTCTTCACAGCTCAACCTGGACGTAGAAATGGACAGAAAATGAGCAACAGTGTGTTTCGTTTTTAAGGATGATGGATAGATGAAAGATGATGATGATCCTTGATATCACCAAGGGGGGGGTCTGGTAAAATTACCCCCCTGCTTAAAACTTGTTTGAAGACGTTCTGGGTCACAAAACAAATGCTTTTTTTGTCCTTGTTGTTATACCTTTCCCTCAAAAGGATGCTTGGTCTAAAAATCAATGCTTATTTGGGTCAGGCACTTAGTCGGTCAGACAGGTAGTCAGACAGGCACTTAGTCAGTCAGTTAGTCAATCAGTCAGTTAGTCAGTCAGTCAGTCAGTTAGTCAATTGGGCAGACAGGCATGCTGACAGTCAGATAGTCAGTCAGTCAGGTAGTCAGACAGACAGGTAGTTAGTCAGTCAGGTAGTCAGGCAGGCAGGCAGTCAAGCACTCACTTATCTACTTTCATAAGTTGAACGATCTATCGCCTTTGCAGATTGGAATTTATGCAGTTGGAATCAATGATGAGGGTCCCTTTACGTTTGCAAGCTCCCCGCCGTATCTTCACTTGGTATTTCATCATTTACAACGCAACAAAATTCGACGATAACCTGTAGTGATACCTAAGCAACTACCTCAGCACCTCCCGGTCTGATTTTGGAAAATTGCTAAGCAACTCGACGACTGACCCCGAAAATGGAGTTGCTTGTAAGAAAACAAAGGTGTAGCTTTAACAGAGTCCACGAGACTTTAAACCTTACTTGAAGATAGTTACTTGCTGTGCATCTCTGGGAAATAGGCTAACGCGATTGGAGCAACTATATCCTGCGATGGATCAAGGGACAGTCGATTGATAAGCAATAGAAATGTCATAATAGGGAAGATTACAATACCCCTCCCCCTTAGTTTAGAAAATAACATATGTTTATAATATGATTTGGGGGTTGAATGTTTAGCAGTACATCAAGGAAAAATCTTGTCCTAATGTTCAAAGGCTACCGGTAACGTTTAAATATTAGACAAGCGGGTTGGGTGGACTACCCGTCGCCCCAAATATTTTATCTCCTCAAAGCCATGATAACTTTTCCTGTCCTTAGGTTCAGAATGAGTGGAGCCTTGGGCAACTTTTATTTGCGTCGCCGTAGTCGGGAGGTCCTACTAAATGTTAGATTGAGAGCTAGTGCTGCAACTAGAGACAGAGACGTGTAATCAGGACAAACGGATGGATATCTGAGTTAGAATTGGAAGAAATTGCTAGCGAAATAGAACTTGGACAACTAAATGCAAATGAAAGGTAGACAATGAAATGCTAATGCAAACCAGAGAACATTTTTACAGGACGAAAGGGTAAACGAGAGTACTGTAATGAAGGAAAGAATATTTCCTCTGAAGGAATTAGTGGTAATTGTATTGTGTACGAGGGGGTCGAAAGTATGCAAAAAGATCAACTTGGAGAAGATGATATAGCTGTGTTTATAATGTTGAAGGATGAAATAGATAAAGGTTGTGAGAGACCTGTGGCCTTTCCTATGATACGGAAGCAATTGTCCGTGTACACTTTGGCACAGTCTGGGTTCTTAAGCAAGTGCTGCCCTTGGCAGAGTCACATTGCTTAGTGGCGGTTTTGGTCTTTGAAACTCGAGGTGGTTCTTTCCTCTTAGGAGTAGTTGGCGAATATGCGATGGTACATGCTGCTTAATTCGTTCAACCAACCTTAAAGTCGTGCGGCCAACGTAGCCAGCCTCACACTGGCATGGAAATTGGTAAACTTCAGAGCTTGAATTTGTGGAAGGCACACGATCTTTGTGGTTGGTTGATAGTGCTTTTTTGGTTGTACTTACAGTGAGTTATACATGTAAAGAGTTTGTTATGAATTTGTTTCAGATCAGAAAAGAAATTCTTCTCTCTTCATCTTGTGCAATTAAGAAAATGTGCAATTATTTTCTGCGCAAAAAAGTTGCTAACTAACTGTCAAGGCTGAGCAAATTGTTTAATTTTTTGGCTTACTTGTGGGCTCAAAGCCTTAGCAACTTGGCTGCTTATAAAGGGAACTGTGTATCCTGCAAGTGATGCCTAACTCAATACGGCCTCTCAATGTGTAGATTATCATAACCAGTGTAAAATTACAAACTTTTTTATTTACCCAGACACAAACACAAACTAAAACAACAGCATTCTGATGGTACATGTAATGTAATACATATTGTCAAGGGATTGTCAATAGATCAGTCAACTAGTTTTGTTGGGTTTTTGAACATTATTCCCTATACAGAAAGGTCCCCAGTACCTTAAGGTGGTTGAAAGGCAAGATCTGGTGAGCTGGGCTCTTAGTTATAGCAGCTTATTGAATAAGCTCTCCAAGGTTGTATCCTTATCCACTCATAAGTCTTTCAATCTGAAAACCTGATAACAAGCAACAAACAGTTCGTTATTAGCTACATAGAAATAGTGTTTTTACTCACTCGCCATATGGGCTACCAACTCTTCTCTTTGATTCAGGGGTCAAGAGGAGTGGCCTTCCAGCTGAATCGTGTGGCGGAAAACACGGCCTGCCAGAGGTAGAGGACCGTACTTGTTAGTTGGTCGAGATCTCCAAGAAATATTGTAACTGTACGTAACATCTTCATATAGGTGTTATCAATTCTCTTACGGCGAATAGTATACATTATCCAGGAATCTGCGTCATATATGTCACTACTTTCTGCAGGAATAACTTTATGTTAGATTTGAAAGTATTTAAGTCATAGAAGGTGGGAAAGCGATGAGATGGGAGTTAGTCCCAAGCTTGGTTACCAAATATATCGTTTTTATGTTCAATTTGAATCTTCGACATGTTTCACATGCGCGTTCTTTGCTGGGTATAGTCTTGTTATGAAGAAGTATGAGGAGGAGGGGTCAACAAGGCAAGTACCAGACGAAGATGTTCCATCCCTAAATCCAATATGGTACCTTCCCCATCACGCTGTTTGGCATCCACATAAAAAGGAGCCGCGAGTGGTATTTGATTGTGCCGCAAAAAGCGGGGGGACATCATTAAACGAAAATTTGTTGCAAGGCCCAGAGAACACAAGCAGTCTCATTGGAGTTCTGTTAAGGTTAAATTTAGCTCTTATGCCTGATCTGTGTCACTGATATTCATCTTTAAATTCTCGATGAATTTGGATCCAACTTGTTGCCTTTGCCAAAATAATGCCAAAAAGTGTTGCCAAAGAGAAATACTAAATATTATTCCCATCAGATGAGGCCTCTATCAATAGAAAATGCTGTACAAAAGAACTGTGTGGAATCTTTGCTGACAGTGCTATACCACTTCTGATGAATTTGAAGTAACCAAACATATGCAATAAAATTTACTGCCTTACTGCTGACTATGCTCATTTAATACTGCAATTTAACTGCATTAACTGATTTGATAGTCTGTCATAAAAGGGTTACCTGATACCAATCCAAATTGTCTTGCTTCATCTTAAACCTCAACAATTCCGGCCACCCTCCAACAAGCTATGATAATTTGACGGCCTTTTCAGTCTCGAAAAATGGGTAAAGATTTTTCATTAGGTTTACATGTAATGGATTTAACGTTGATAAGCAAACATCTTCTTCAATATTTTTCACATCACGGTCTGGGTTGAGGATCATCTCCTTTGTTATTAAATTTGTCAAGTACTCACTGAAAGCTTTCTCGTTCAGTATCTTTATGGATGATAAACGTTTACTCTTATACCCCAGGAAACGTCTCGCCCATTCTTAGTAAATGGCGCTTGTTTCATAAGATAGTGCTGTCTTCAGTCAGTACCTTGTATGATCTAGGAGCATTATGTTTCTCGATAACTGTCCCTTTGCGACACCATGTCTGAACTGTCAATATTCGTACTGTATCGCCTTTGTCAAGATCTGGAATAAAGTTCTGTCTCCAAGAAAAATGGCAATTCGATGTACAGCATCTGATTTTGCATTGGTATTTTTGTAATACGTGGTTTGGAGAGAAGGGATCATGGTACGACACTTTTTGCCAAAGAGTTGATGTTCTGGTGACAAAGAAGCGTTACAATTTAATTAATTGTAATTTAAAGGTTATTGACAGATAAGTGCTTATATTGTCTTGCTTTCTATTCAAGATGCGGCAAATTATTGGCAGCGGTAGATTATTTATCATAATGCCTAACTACTTTTCGTTCGTTCGGCCACGCACACTTGACTAGGCATGACAGGACAAATGTTCTGCACAAAATTGATTGTCCAAGACAAAAAGAAACCACATTCCCATCATTTTAAACTAATGCCCAAGGTCTAAAATATGTGACTTGTCACGGGACATAAAAACTTGTCGAGATTTAAACTGTGATTTTGGAAACGGATATTCAAACATCAATTAAGTGCCATGCAATTTCTTGAGTGAAAAACTATCCTCTGCATCCCTGATTGTGTCTGCAACTGTCTGAGAATTCAGCCACGCTGTCCTAATGATTTTTCCGGGGGCTCCCTTTCTTATTTTCCATCATCTTTGCCAATGGTAACTAAATGTTTCCTTCTGTGTCGTCTCCTCCAAAGACCAAGGAACGAACTCTGTTTGATGCTGTTGCACAGCTTGCTCTCGTGATCGATCTTTGGGAATAATGATGCTTTATCTCTCCTGGAAGTCCGTGATATGCTCCTCATGCAACCCATTTCCATTGCCCTTACGAAGTCCCAACGTTACCCCCTAAATTTCAAAATAGCAGTCTCTGGATCAAAGACCCCTGATAAGCAGTGAGCTCGACATTGAAACTACCCTAAATGACTAGAAAAAACACATAAAGGGCAGCTAGATTGTCCAAAGGCAACGCCCCATGCAAAAACGCTACGAGTAGCTCCTACTACAGCCCTGTTTAGAGTTTGTAGTAATAGGGCTAAGAGTAAAATGTCCTGATAAAAAATTAAAGGTGAGGATGGAATACACGGACTGTGTTGGTTGTTTTTAGCTTATTTGAAACTTTTAAAACTGTTGTGGTGTGTAGAAGAAGAGTTGCCGTTTCTGCGCCACTGATTCTGCGGCAAATACGCAGATGCCGTTTCTGCGCCATGATATTTGTGGCAAGGAATTCTCATCCTCTAACAAAGTAACTGGACCAAAGAGAGAAGGGGGTTTAGAGAAGGGTGTAGAGAAATGGGAAATGAGAGAAGGGGGTGTGGAGAAGGGTGTAGAGAAATTTTTCCTACTGGGAGGAGTTTTGAAATTGCATTACTTATGAAATATTTTACGCGGCAATGCGGCAAATACGCAGTTGCCGTTTCTGCGCCATGATATTTGCGGCAAGGAATTCTTTTGAGTTCGCATTGTAGGCGAAGAAATCCAAAATTGAGGCCTCCTCTTTTTAAAATTTCTCCTCTGATTTTTGGACTCATTTCTAATACGACGCTGCAACTTTTTCCTTTTTCAATAATAGTCACCACTTCCAAGGTTTCTCCAGCAATAACAAGTTTTTCCATATCTGGATTACTGTGTTCTATAAATTCTTTGCACTCTGATTTATTTTTGATTATAGGAGCACCGTTCACAAGCATTCTTGGCAGGCGTTTTTTTAATTCCCTCGAAGTATATTTTAGTGCTACTGAATTTTTGTTGAAAGCACAAAGAGCATTGTTTCGTACATCACAATGCATGGAACAGAAATAGGAAGCGCCTACGGCCCCTTGTGGACTACGGCTGAAGAAGAAGAAGAATGAACGAAAGGATGTGCATTCCAGCAATACTATGCTTTATTCATTGACCTTGTGCAAATGACGTACAGGTTTCTTTTTGAAAGCTGCAACAGTAAACAGATGCAGGGCTGTCGGACGGAATTAGGTGATGGGTATAAGGGAATCGTCATAAATTGAACGTGCTGCTGACGGAGGATGGAGGAAAAAATTTCAGATAACACGAAGACCTGAAAGATATAGAGATATTGAATGATGGCGAAAAGTCAAAAAGTAACAAAAGATCCACATAAAATTGTTAAAAAGTCATTGAGTCGATCAAAAAGTCAAAAGAAAAACGCTCACATAAAGACTTAAAAAGTTATAGAGTCGGGAAAAAGTCTACAAAAAATATTTTAAAAATCAAGTCAAAAAATGTCACGTTCACGAAATTTGGGCTGATTTTCAACTGAACGATGGCAATCAAAGGATTGATATGATGGTAGAGATGTAATTTGCGTAAAATTTGGAGTGATATTTTGCGGAAAAAACAACTGAAACAATTTAAAAGAAATAGTGAAAAAGAGCAAATGGAAAGTTTTTGCTGGGGGTGGCGGCTTATACGCGTCGGGGCTTTTTATGGATTAAGAAATATGGCTTTGAAAACCTGATTGGCTGAAGATGTATGTAACATTTTCGGCAACTAAATACCCGATCACGATAGTCTTGTTAAAACCCCACCCCTCATTCACAGAGTGAAGAAATATCTCAACCAATTGCGTAAGGGGCTATATATTTATGACTTTGATTGAACTCATTGACTCTATAGTCTGCCAAAGAAGTACTATACCAGTAGGAGGGATGGCCGCATCTGCACGTACCCACCACTTTCCCCCTTTCAACATTTGCTGAATAAGTTACACTTCTGAAGATCCTACCTTACTACGAAGTTCTATATCTTTGCAGTTATTAAACTGCTCCTAGTGAGACCTGCTATGAGCATTTCCTCTTGGATTTCACTTATGTTGGAGTAAAAAGCAGCACTATAAGATGAATGACCTATGACGGGTACATTCTGCTGAAATGGTTTTTTTTGTTTGTTCATCGGACAATGGTCTTAAGCCAATTTTCACAAAGTATTAAGTAGATAACTCTGAATTTTAATCCGTATTAAACCCATTGTTTACTAACAGGTTTATTTTTCTAACTCTGTAGCTGCCTGGCCTCACAAAGGAAGACATTTCCATAGCATAACTCAAGTCGACTTGAAGTTAGGATGTTTACTATATCATCCACTACAACAAACCATTTCATAATTCCTTTTACTTTCTAATGGCATATCTTTAATTTTATTATCAAAGCGTACTGAGTGTCTCTAATCTTCTAAATATTCTACAAAATTGGCTATGCAAAGTTCATATTACATGCCAACCAAACACACAAAGTGTATATATCACCATGGCATGTCAATAATGCACATCTACTATATGACTTCACATTTTAAATATGTATTAATAATTGAGACGACTAGAGCAGCTGGATGATTCTCGGCACGGTTTCATTAACACCTGGTTGCTCAATTCGGTACAGGAAATTTATCAAATTTTTGTACAATAATTTAGCCAAAACTGAATACGTTTGTGAATAATGATGACATACTTTGCAGCATTTTAAGTGACTTATACCTACAGTTGTTAACGAGAACAAACATTTAGCCGGGCCGTATCAGAGATGCCGTGGAGGGGTGGCTTAGGGGGCTGAGTCCCCCTTCTTAAAATTTTGAAAAGTTATACTATGGTGACAAGCACACCGACAAACTATAGGGAGAACGCCAAGAAGGAAACTACAATTGTGACAACGTTTCGCTTTCCATTAACAAGATGTACAGAATTAAGAATAAAAGAAAAGGTTCAAGCAAGCAAAAGTTTATCGTATCTCTACTCTACTGTAAATGAAACATGGTTATGCAGCATGGCAGTGATAGCTGTTACAGAACTCTTAAACAATTTAAACTGTTCCACTCATTTGCGCTCCGAGCCTAGTTTTTTCTTTGCATTGGGTGCATTTGTCTCTGAGTCCATCCAACAACGTGAAAGCAGCTGAAAGCAAAACAACAACAGCTACAATGTGACTGATAGTACATGTAAAGCAAGAAATCAGCTATCTAAGAAGAATGTAATACAGAATTTGCACTTGCCCTAAAAATGGCTACAATTTCAGCTTTCAATGCACCTTCAAACTGACCCTTTAAACCTCCACTCCTCTTTCCCTACCTAAACGTAAGAGGCAGGTCGTTTCGGTTTTGGGTTTAGAAGCGTATTGGATCATCTCTGTAGGCTTGCTAAGTTCCAGTTAGATAAAACACGGGGCACACGAGAATGAGTGAGGAATAACAGCTGAGGTTAAACTTTCATAACAGAATTTGCACCTAAAAATGGCTACAATTTCAGCATTCAATGTGACCATTTTAATCTTCCATCCTCCTTCCCTACCTGAATGGTCTAATTTCCGTTATCATTGTAAGACATTTATGTTTTAGTATAAAGGGTTTCTTGGAACTACAGTTTAACTAGCCTTTTTAATCAATTTGCTCATGAATAGCAGGTCTTACCATGTAAATTTGTGATTCATGGTAGGACCAACATTTAAAACATTTTGTATTGGCCATTGTATGTTTGTAAGGGAGGAAGCCCGAATACCACCCAAACACCCTCAAGAAAACTAGATATAAATACGTTCATTAGCATGTTTGCATAAAAAATGGACAATATGAAATAGGGCTTGATAGTAGACTACTTTTGGTCTTAAGGAGCTGTATATCTAGTATTGTATTGGCACACTCACTTAATACATATTCTTTGAATATACACTTATAATGATATTATTTACTTCCAATGCCATTCAACCAATGACATCCTCACACAAACGATATACAATGCTAAGTTGCAGTGATGTATGAAAAAAAATCTCATGAGGCATGTTATCAGTCAGAAAACACCTCATATCAAAACAAATTCTAACCCATATAATTCACGGACGTTAGAAACTGAATATCACATCTGTGTACACTCCTTAGATTGGGTAAATTCTCAGAAAAGCAATGACTGGTGCTATACAACATCAATACAATCGTAACTCTACCAAAGTCATTATTATCATACTGCACTATACATGTTCTGAAATTGTCAATCGTTCAATTAGAGTGTTATATATCTGATTTATGATGTTATTGTACCTTTATACATGAAACCACCCGAAATCAGAAGCAAAGATGGTGGTATTACAGATCGGTATCAGCGCTGGAATGTTGACGATATCACGTTCGGCCCCATGTGTGTATTACTGAGAGAATATCGACAACTTGCCGCAGGCTTTGCAACCATAAATACCAATGGACTTGCCGAGAAGTTTTGAGAACATACTGTGCAGTAATTATATTGCTATATGCTCCTCGACGTTCAACTATGCAAACAAACACACACTCTTCAGTATTTATGTACTGGGTGATGGCTACATTACAATAAAAACACGATCCTTCTTCTGTTTTGTTTCGTTGAGTTAAAGATTTATTTTCCGTGCTGTTCATTCTCGTTTTGGTTCCTTTTTTCGTGTAAATTTGCTGTGTTTGAACTTAGAAACACGCTGTTTTGCGTATCTTAAAACATCTTTCCGCTAGAAACTTCTGCGGAATATGTGTTCCTGATAGAAAATTTAATTTATATTATTGTATTTACTACCTACTTACTTTCTTGTTTTAATACTTGATGTAGTGAGATGGGGGGAGAAGGCCAAATGGGGGCGATAGGTGTCAGATGGGGGGGAACCAAACCCGGAGGATGCCATGCACCACAAATTTGTTACAGACAATCTACCATATTGTCAGTGCAGCTTAAAACTGCTTGCAAACCCTAAATTATCAAGTCCAAAATCTCAAATCTCACAAAATAAAGATACACTGATGATGTATGCACTCATTATATTTACCTATTTCTAGTTTCTTAAGCCATTGAAGCGTTTCTTCCAAATTTGATGGAGACAGCCATACTCGACTCCTGAATTCAACAACCATTTTATATCTGTTTCCCCTTTGGAAACAGACACCCATGGGAATGGCCCCACTGCTTATCAGGGGGCTACACTGAGAGATATCCGTGTCACTCTCCCGGGTAGCTGTTATTCACCTAAAAACTTTTCTAATGTTCGATAAAATCTCTAGTGGAGGTAGATCCAAAGAAAGTCAATGTTGTAGGGTACCTTTTAACGTAATCAAAACGCTCATGGTATTTTTCATACAAGAAAACGTGCTAAGACGGCTGCTTCTCGGCATTTTGGCAAGGAATGGATGTAGTATCTGTTCTCATTGATGACAGATGCTTTCCATAATCCGCGAGAAGACAAGCTAGTACGTGCCAGGTTACCCCAGAAGGAGGAGGGTGTCCATAAAGGCTGTGGTCCATGTAGGAACAGACTTCTGCGACTTCTGTAATTATTTAGCTCAAAGTACCACATTATCTAATAATAACAACAGGCACACTTTTAACATCCGCAAAGGCCCTCTAAATTGTAATTCTAGAAATATGGTGTACCTACTACAATGTTAATCTTGTAATCTCCTATACGTTGGTAGTACAACCACTCAATTTCGTACAAGATTCAATAATTACAAATCGCAATCTCGTAGCTTCACTAGGTGTAGAGGTAGAGAAAACAAAGCAAACAAAAGAGAGACAAAAAGGATGACCGCAGCTCAAACATTAACGATATTTCAAACTGGTTTAAGCCATCTCATGATGGAACTGTTGATTCGAAATCATCCCAGGATAATCGGTTCCCCGGAAAGGGTTTTGTTTTAGGCGTCGGGATGAAACGAGAGGAGGAAGGTAAAATTAATGCAACAGGAAGTGGTACTAGTACATTGGGGCGCCCAAACAATAATGCAAGCACCACTTCAATGTCCGATTCAATTTCTAAGTTGTCAGACTCTACAAGCTCAACATCGTCAAAGTGCCCAGAACTCCCTAGTCTTTCCAGGCGATTCTAAAACAGGTTTTGTTTTCAAAACTTGCTCTTACATTCTAGCTCTTAAACATTCATTGCTGGCCGCTGGAGTGTAACGATAATAAACTAAACGGCCTGTTAAGATCCAAAAATTGAACCATTCAGATTATTAATACTAAATTTAACCCTCCAACCTGTTTGGTACATCATTCTCACTCTAAAGGACTAGGATACAAATGATATCTAATTTGGAAATAATTTCCAATAGTCTTACCCATCTAGCAATGATGTAAGCAGAGGTGCCACATCGCTAAAGACTGCCTTCTGGCGATCGCTTTGGTTCAGCTCGTCTTTGTTGTTACAAAGATTTTGTAGAGTCAATAGATTTGTCGTAAAAACCTGTCAGCATAAAATTTGAAGTATAGCTGTTATTGATTATTTTTTACTAATTGATATTGCCAGACATCTGAGAATGTAACATCATTACAACGTTAACATGGTCCACACCCTTTCACAGGTATTGTGCGCTAAAAGTTTAAAAACAAATAAAAGAAATTACTTCAAATGGTAAACGGAGGCTCTGAATTACGATTCACTACCTATCATGATGGTTTTTCTGAAATAAACTACACTTTTATCCCGAACCAGGATTATTCGAAGAATAACGTAGTTCTTCAGTTCTCTTGAGAGCTTCACTTTTAAAAATCAAGTCCGGATGTCGACAAAAGACTTTGATGGGGTGGCGTTTAGCTCCATTATTTTGGATACCTTTAAATTCCCCATCTCCACGTCACATCAAATTCCTATCTTCGGACAACCTTCTTGTATGGAAAGGGCATATGTGATTGAGTTTTCATGATTATAGACAGCCACATGGACAGCGGTATCGTCAGCAAAAATGTGCACAGGATTGATGAAATTGCCACTCTCCCTTATATTACTAACATACACATGGAAAAGCATGAATCTGGGCAGTTTTCGGTTGTGTGGTATATCTTAGTTGAGATAATATTCAGTTTCTGTTGATTGTAGAACTTTAAAATTTTGCTTTTTCTGTTGAGGATAGTAGATCTTCATACGACATTTCCTCGATTGAGGAGGTAGACAACTTCTGCTTTCCATGTATTTTGCCTAGTAGTGGTTTTTCTTCTCTTCTTTGACCCTTAAACTTGTCTATTTTAAAAGTAGGCGCATACCAAGTTTTTTTTATATGTGCATTTTTTTAAAAAGGTAGTTTGTAACAAAGTATCTAGCCTACTCTCTAATTTTATAGGGTTACCTAAGAAATCGGCGACCAGGCTCGATAGTAACCAAAACTCTAAAAAATGGAACTTTGATACCAATAGCTACATCAAAACAATTGCATTTTAATGCTGATTTTAAATATATAAGTTTCAACAATTGTAATCTTACCCAACAAAAGTTACAAGCCTGAGAAAATTTGCCTTATTTTAAAAAATAGGGGGAAACAACCCCTAAAGTCATAGAATATTAACGAAAATCACGCCATAAGATTCAACGTATCAGAGAACCCTATTGTAGAAGTTTCAAGCTCCTATCTACAAAAATATGGAATTTTATATTTTTGCCAGAAGGCAGATCACAGGATTCACTTTTTTGTATTAAACTGAAGGAACATTTGCTGAAATGCTCGCGCGATATACTCGTCTTAGGCCGATAGATGGACGAAACCTTGTTTGTCAACTACATATTGCATCCTTGAAGTGCCCATGTTATGAATTCAGGTATACATCACATTAAATTTCAAGCCTCAGATTGTTTATTTGTGTAATGATTACCAAAGAAGCGTTTAAGAAACGCCCGAGGTTGTAATAATTGAATTTCATTGTCGCAACGAGATTAAGATCTGTGCCTTAGTCATATTTGTTGTCTGTAAGAATTAGCAAAAGGTGTCCTTGTTTTAAGCAACTTTAGCCGTGAAAGAGTATCATACCCTTAACAACCTTAGCCCTGACCCTGAAAATCGAGTTGCTTACATCTAAAAAATATGCACTTTGAATGAATGTCCCTCATCTTCTGTTCAAAAGCACATTCTTCCGGCCGAAAAAAATAAAAGGCATCGTTATAACAAGGCAATAAAGGCCCATTTTATTGCCGGTAGGCCTACTGAGCAGTAGCTTGTCGGTACACGTACGATTAGAAAATGCTCTTCGTGCCTTGCTTTCTCTCCCACTTGATCACAACTGCTTTCTCAAAATCCCACTCAAAGGTTTATTTACACGCAATATTCATCGTAAAATGATTAAATTAATTACTAAAGCAAAACAACAAAATTACAAACTCAACGAGGGAAAGAAATAACAACAAACAAAAACCCGACCTAAAACGAATAGTATCTCTGCAACAGGCTAACTAGGATCTTATTACCAGGTTAACAGATGTGGAGTGTCCCATCCTTTATCATTGCAACAAAACAAGTAGTAGGTTGCACGAATGCAACAGCAAGTCAATTTTTATGAAATATAGAAGGATTCTCCTTTACTAAGACCGATGCAACCCAAAAATTCCCGGAACGATTTTGCTTGTTCAGCTAAGTTTTAGTTCCAGCACACAAGGTACGTTCTATACCAAACATTGTCATTCTGACGCAAGTTCGAGGGTGTTTTTTATAAAACATAAAATATAAAAACCCAATATAGCAGGCGAGAGAGTAACATGTTACTGAAATGCGCAAAGGAAAGATTTCAGATCTTTTTACGCATCCTTTGGGTGGCTTGTGATATGGGCTTCCGTGTTTTAGGCCCAGGGATGAGGTTTATGTTACCCCTG
This sequence comes from Alatinidae sp. Z8VKAUB7J3, assembly GCA_010016025.2. Taxonomy (NCBI): domain Eukaryota; kingdom Metazoa; phylum Cnidaria; class Cubozoa; order Carybdeida; family Alatinidae; species Alatinidae sp. Z8VKAUB7J3. Next base: position 58,998,276 of record JAAAKM020721499.1, read on the forward strand.
TGGTTATTTTCGGCAGTATTACTGCATAGTTTATAGTAAGAGCATCTCTTGACAGAAAGGTGAGCATGAAAGCTTCGTAAGAATATCGTGTTAGCTTACGGACAATCTTAAAACCAAATACTGTATTAGTTACAACTAAATGGTTACACCTACAAAATTTGCTACTGTCTGACTCCATTACTGTTTTCTTTTCCTATAACAAATTTACTTAGGTTAGGACACCATCTATCACTATTTCTACCTACTTGGGCATTAAAATACCATAATAAAAATACCATATTTTTAAAGGAGCCTTTGCCTTCTTGTTCCTGTAATTGTAAGTAAATTTTATTAGAGTAACTACTATCTCCATCAGTTGGTTCTACAGGGACATATACTATTATGACTAATACCCTGAACAAGTCGTTAGCTCTGAAATGATGCATTAGTATTGATATATAAGTCATTCATGCAATTCTATTTTTAATCGCACTGCGGGGTGCAGCCAAAGTCAAAATCATTCGCTTACTATGATATAATGTCAGAACTTGCTTTCTCATTATCTTCATATGGTGAACCAAGCAAAAAACGTGCATTGCTCGAGGTCATTAGGAATTGGTGGCCTCGACTTCTCTGTGATTGATTTCAACCTTCATCCTATTTGATAAGGGGGAGATCAAAGTATCCGAGGCAGTATTAAAGTGTAGGAACTTTTGATGTACACTCTTTTTTAACATGAACAGATCTAGGTGTGCAGATTTGATATCTTGGAAAAGATAGGTGGAGCAGGGTATTCAACAAGTCAGAGAAGTGCTCTGACACATTTCAAAACTCTAGGACCGAAGACCATGAACTAGGGGATGCTATTTTACCTTGAAGTCCACTTCTAGCGGATGCTAAGCATACCAAGCATACCCCTGGCTACGGTACTGATACAAAGAGAGAATAATCACATCATAACTTTAATAGTTGGAGTACATTTCTTTACTTTTTGTTAGCATCTTTAGGCAATTCAGAAAAGTAACAGCGTGTTAAATGACTCGACATCTTCTGTCATTAGTCAATTTACAACTAAAGCATTTCATTGTAAATCTACTTTTCTTTTATGCTGGTTATATATTAGCATCTTAAATGCGTTTACGAAGGACTTGCATCATGTTTTTATGAACAGACTATCTTGATAGAGTGTCTCTGGAAAGCTTGCATCAGTAACTCGGAATTCTCTCGCTGAAAAGATTGCAAGACTAAAGATAGTACAACATCAGCACGGGCTACTACTGCAGCTGGGGTTCTTCAAGGTTTCAACCAAGGCTTATTAATTTTTCTTAACGTCAAATGCGTTTACGAGGGCCTTGCATCGTGTTCACAGCTGGCCTCCATATCTGAAGGTCATTCACTATCCGCCACCTGTGACGCGCCGGGTAGGGGTCGGTCGCCCCGAGCCCCGGCCCGAGCCCCGAGTCCCCGAGTCGGTCGCCCCTGCATCGAAAGTTATAACAAGCCCTAATATGACAATTAGATAACAAAAGATGGGATCGAATCAGTTTCTACTTTATTACTAAATGAACAAAAAAAGCCCAGATGAAGAACTTAAAGGGGAATTTACGTTTAAAGACCAGAAACATGTACCGTGGTACACTCATCAGTTTGGTTCTTGCAAAGAAGGAATTTAATATGGAATAAACAAAAGTGAACGTTGGTTAAACTTTACTGATAAGAAAATGTCTTTTACTGTAAAGTCGGTTTTATTTTCCCGCAATCGTTACCAATGTTTGCTTTACTGAACTAGATTGACAATAAATTATTTCTTGTTCTTGAGTCAGTAAGAATCCAGATACATATGCACATTGAAGGCAATAGTTCTATGCTCTATACTATAGTTTCAAATTTGCCTTGCTGCATTTCTGTCATGCCCTCTGCAAACGTATAAACACCACCAACACTTAGCAAAGGCGTTTATTCCTGACAACATTAAAAACTCCTGTATTTGTTTACGTAGCCTCTTTTGATCGCTTTGTGCACTATGGAATGTGCGCATCTAGTGTATGCAAACTATGTCAAATATGCCTTATTAACCAATTTTGAACGCTTGGTGCACCATGGAATGTACGCATCTAGTGTACGCAAACTTAGCAAATATACGTTATAAGCCTATTTTAAACGCTTTGTGCACCATGTAATGTACGCATCTACTGTATGCAAACTATGTCAAACATTCCTTATTTCCCTACTTTGGAGGCTTAGTGCAGTATGAAATGAACGCATCTAGTGCATGCAAAGCATGTTAGTTATGCCTTATTAGCCTATTTTGAACATTGCAATTTTTGAATACTGCTTTTCTGGGTACGAGTTTTTTCGAGATTGAAAAAATAAGAGGAAGGTTGTTCATAGTCAGAGAAAAACGTATCTTTGGAACGGATCTTTGCCCCTTCGACTTCTTCCAATTCGATGAAGGAAATATCCCTTTTCAGTTGAGATGAGCGTTCTAGAATTTTCGGTGTTTTAGTTTGGGATTGAAGATGATGAATTTCTTTCTCTAGGTTGTTTCGATATCTTCTTCGCCTTCCGCTTACAATAGCGTATACATAGGTGTTTTAATTTCATTTTCCCTATATCCCACCAGGCACGTGTGGGTTCAGGTGTAAATCAATAAGGCCGGACTTAGATTAAAAATAATCCCGACCCTTCTTACACTAAGATTCCTTATATAGACGATAATTCGCCCCTAGTAATGCTCTTTCATCTTGGATTACCATATCGCAGTTTTGCCCTGTTTTCCAGACCACCTAGAATTTTTTTTAATGACGTAAAAACCATGTTAATGTTTTTATCTTAAATTTTCATCTATCCTTTAACAGTTTGTTAGTTTATGCGAAAACATTCTATAACGAGGACAAAGAAATGTTTCGACTTGTTCAGGGAGTTCTTTTGAGGCAGAGTCTTCCCGTTGAATCCATAACTGTAGATACAACTTGTGCCAACCAAATACACCCTAACTCTAACGATCTAACATCTCAAGAATGTCTCGTGGAAGACGAAGTCTTTCGATGAAGCATCAAACTGTTGTCACCCACGTAGACCTTGTCGATAAAATGGCGAGAAGCGGTGATCTCTACAGTGGTTGATTTACGAGTCAAATCCTCACGAATTAGTAAGCACTGGAGAAATAAACTATCCTTTCCCACTTTATCTACAGTTACTTATGACCTCGAAGTCATTTTAGCGGAGGTAAATGATAAAAATGAGCGAAATTTCATGCAAAATCCCTATTCAAATTCTATTTTCGTCCTTGTATTGACACGTTTATCCATAATCTCCTATTGTTTATATTTTAACCGCTGCCACATTTTGCAGCTCGCAATTCAATACAGCAAACCGTTGATTTGCTAATTGGATTAGCAGGCAGAGTTCTGGATCCAAATGGATCTGATTTCCTTTCTAGGGTGTTTATACGGGATCGTTTTGGATCCGTACCAGATTGAATCCGTACCAGATTGAATCCGTACCCGTGTAAACAGGGTCTCACACTCACACAACAACATTGACCACACGAATGATTTCAATATGCGCAACTTTGTGTGTGCTTTCACGTCAATAAGTTACAGTACGTGATATCATTTTTTCGGATGTGTCCCATGCTGAATCGAGTCGTGCAAAGCCTGTAGCAAGCATTGGTGATCCGATTTTCCTTCTTACTTAAAACGTGTCATGCTTACGGCCTCCGTTCTCCGAGACTTTCTGTAAGGACTAAGACGCTTCGTTTTCCGTGCTCCATTAGCTGTAGGTGTTCTGTAGCTGCCATACGCTTTAATGAGGTCAGATCCAAAACCTTTATTGCTGCCTAACTCATCCGGTTTGCCTTCAATGTCGACAAAAAATTGGTGCCCCGCGGCACACTGAAAGTTTTCTGCTCTCTTTTACATGCAAGATACCAACCTCAGCAGAAGTGATAAACTTTCATAATCATATCTCCATCTGTTCTCTTTTAATTTGCCCCGAAACCATTCTACTAATCACAACACAATAAATGTTTGTTACGTCTACAAATCAAAATCGATCGCTTGATAACATTCGACTGTTAGACACGCCCTTATTTGCTTCCAAAGAGTTTGAATGCAAAAACTCATTGGCTAAAATTATTATCAATCCGTAACTAAGCCAATGAAATTCTTTATCGACATACAATAATAAAAAACAAGACTAAATTTGTCAATCAATCAATCAATCAATCAATCAATCAATCAATCAATCAATCAATCAATCAATCAATCAATCAACCAATCAATTATTATCAGATTTTCAAAAGAATTTTCAACCAATTCATCAATAAATCTCTTACTCTCTGGCCTCAGCCATTCTTGTGCTTCTGAAATGAGGGCACTACTTTTGTTGTATGTATCACATGATACTGCTTCTTTTGTTCTTGGTTTCTCCTTTTGTCTACAGCCTATTCTTTATTCAATCACAATTTCGTGCAAACACAAATTTAAAAGATCCTATTGGCGTCAGGAAAGTAATACATATTATTACATTGTTCTGGTACAATAAAACAGTTGATTACATTGTTCTAGTAAAATGCATCAGTTGATTACATTATTCTGGTACAATACAACAGTTGATTACATTGTTTTGGTACAATACAACAGTTGATTACATTGTTCTAGTAAAATGCATCAGTTGATTACATTGTTCTGGTACAATACAACAGTTGATTACATTGTTTTGGTATAATACAACAGTTGATTACATTGTTCTGGTACAATACAACAGTTGATTACATTGTTCTGGTACAATGCAACAGTTGATTACATTGTTCTGGTACAATGCAACAGTTGATTACATTTCATACGTTTGACTTCAGCTACCCGTCCACTGATGAGCTACCAGGGTTGGAGGATGGTCGATTTACACTTGACTATGGTCCTTATCCATTTAAGATGACGTTCAAAATAAGGAAGAACAGATAATTTTGAATCACTTTTATTTTCTATTAACAGGCCAAGTCTATACCGTATGTCATTATGTTTATATTGGCATCTTTGCTTAGTTCATGAGCCATTTAGTCTGATTAGCAAGAACACAAGTTATACACCCATTCCTTTACCTGTGCATGAATTATACGCTTGTAAGTCTCTCCTCGACTTTGTCTTATGGTTTTTTCAACGTCAACTTTGAAATACCGCTTACAACTGGAAGAAACAACCATCATCATTTCATAATCATCACTCTTATCAGTAGCATCAGCACGATAATAACAATAATAATCATCACCATCATCATCATCATCGTTTATTTACGGCGAAATTCTCAATTTGAAGAAAGCTGTACTTTTTTCATGACTTGATTACTCTGTCCTGTTAATACGAAAATACTAGAAACAGTACCAGAAACGAGGCGAGCATTCCAAAATGTGTTTCAACGTTAATAGTTTCTTTAAAATCAATTCCAAACGAATAAAGAAAAGTGGTAATCCCTTAAGCATAAGGGACTTTCAAGGCTAAATTTGTAAGGGATATTGCATTGAGTAGGCCTATCAAGATAGCTTAGAGCTAAGTTTTTATAAAGTTCGTTTTTAATTCTATACGTAATTTTACTTAAATCCTGAATAAGTAACAGTTATTATTGCCCGTATTTGTGTTGTACCTTTTGGTAGGGCTAGCTTCCTTAGTGGGCATGAAATTAACAAGTGCTTTCGCACATTCTATTTGCTTGCCATGTGCCATGTTGCAAATGAAGCTTTTGAATAGCATCAGTTAATTAAAAGTTGTGTCTCTCAAGCCATTCTCCACAAATATTGTCAAGCAGGGTGTCTAGAGAGGTGGTGGCTCAACTTACCCCATGGCACAACTTACCCCGGTCTCCCCTATCCCGTTAAACTTATCAATAATCGTGGACAGAGAGACCGCCACAATTTCAGAATCTGTATAGAATGTGGCATGTTTACAAAGGTAATAGGCTCAGTGAATAGTCAAAAGGTTTTGCGCGAAGTTCCGAAAAGTGTTAGTATTTCTTTCGTTTTCCCTAATCAAGTAGGGGAGACCGGGGTAATCTGTGCCACATTTTCCTTTTTCCTTTCTAGCCATCGTTGCTTTGGTCTAAAAGCGTTAATGAGGTCGAATAATTTGGAAAGCGTTAAGTTTGAGAAAACGAGATAATATTCAAGTTCTTTGATCTACTGAAACGTGAATGGGATACGTAACCTGTAAAGATGCGCATTGACTAGGGTAACGACATTACCCTTTTTGCAGCACTGCAGCCTTAAAACAAAATTTCAAACCAAAAAAGAATGGCATTCGAGCAGAGAGAGAAAGGAGCGGGCGATAACGACGTGACCAATAAACATAAAGAACAGACCTCGACTTGTCAATACCATTAAGACCTGGTGAATGCCTGTTCAAAATATTATTGAATTCTTCATTTTCTTCTTGTTTTATCTGATTCCAAATGGGTCATCGCTCATAGCAACTCACTTAACAGTATCTAATTTGTTTAAATTAGTCACCCAAGGTTGTTTCTAGTAGACAGTATTGTTCACTATCTCTTAATCAAAGACCCCTGACTAGCACTAGGCCTGATAATGAAACTACCTTAAATAAACAGAAAGACTATCCAATAGACTAACTAATAAACCAAGGGTAGCTGCATCATCCACGAGTGAAACCCCCAACTTGGGCTACTTGGCGCAGAAACATGTTAAGTAGCATGCTCATTCGCAGTTTCAGAAAAGAGGGGATTTTTGACAAAATACCGTAAAATAGCTGTCAATTGGAAACAAGGTATTTAATACTAAAGTTTGGAAGCCAAAACTTAAGTAAAGGGAATAATCAATAAACGGCAAATTGGGCCGATGCACTGGGCAATTTCTTTTATGGTCTTTCGAGTGGCTTCCAGTGCTTTAGGTAATGGCAATGTGTTTCTAAAGTATTTCTCTCGATAATTTGCAATTTCAAAACTGGGGAGATAAAACCAGTAACAACATTTGCGTAGTAACTATTCTCTTTAAAATCAGATGACAAAGTATACGAAGACAACGAACCTTTAAAGTGACGCTGCTCTGTTTGGAATAGTTAGCGTCCACTATAACTAGATTAATTGAATAGACCTAGTGAGAAAACGAATTCTTTCTGTCTGCATAGCGAAGGCTTTCTTTATGTGGACTGACTCCCCACAGGGAGCAGTAGCGTCCCCTGTGACCACATGAAATGCAGACCTTGCCTTTCCTATGATACGGAGGCAATCGTCCGTGTACACTTTGGCACAGTCTGGCTTCTCATGCAAGTGCTGCCCTATGGCAGAGTCACATTGCTTAACGGTGCTTTTGGTCTTTGAAACTCAATGTGGTTGTTTCCTTTTAGGAGTTAAGGTTTGGCTTTTATTGAATCCAGCGTTTTGTTGCTTATAAATAGTTTCAGTATTCTAGGGGAACCTACAAGTGTCAACTGTACGAATACCGTACTGAGCGTTCAACCTCATCGTTGCTACATTACTGCGCTTTACGTATGATTTTACACATGATAATAGTATATTTAGCGTTACGAAAAGTACTTCGAACGCTGAACTGTTGTTCATCATGTCTTGATTATGCTAATACGAATCCCCTCCTCTTCATTCTTTCCAGTCGTATGCATTTACGAAGGCCAATAAAGAGAGCTTAGAAGGTCAGGTGGGGCAGGTGACCAAAGAGCATTGTTACAAAACAAGGTTTTTGTAGAAGTCAGTAATTCTCAAAGTGGGCGGTGGAACTCCCGGGGCCGTTGGAAACGCTGAAGGGGGCGGCACAAGAAAACGGAGTGGAGGGCTTAAACTACTTTTTTTTGAATTTACTGTATATTTCAATTTTGTTGCCAACTACATACTCTTGCTTTTGGTGTTCGTTCTGTATTGTCTTTCATTTGCACGTCTCAAAACAAAGATAAAGCTGTTAAGTTATTTTATCAGAATGTCTGGGGGAACACGGCTGTGTCTGGGTATCCAAGGGGCGGTCGGATAAAAAGCTTGAGAAAACATTAGAACCCATTCCTTTTGATGAAAAGGAGGGAGCATTCTTAGTAGAATGTTATGTTTATTACATCATCAACATATGATCCCTATACAGGTGAAGTTACTGTTGCTGAACAGGGTGGAAATCATAGTACATATAGCGTTCTCCCAGGACTAAATTTGCGTCGTCACATAGCCTGCCCTTTCCTCTTCGTAGAGGCGGTCCATGGCTGTGATTTCTTCCCCCGTAACGTAAAAGATAGCCGCGTATGCCTTGCTGAGCGTTTCAAATTACCATCTTACGCTGATTTCAAATCCTAACGGTGTATCTATCGCGCCCCAAGACATAGGTCATGGAAAATAACTGCAACTGCAAACTTCAACCTACAGAAGGGAACACCAAACCATTTAGATCCCCAACTAAGACAAACGTATCAACACATACCAAGGGCCCAAAACATGACGAAAGACATGGAGGAGCCCAGGTAGGGTCGTACAGAACATTAACTGTATCACCTACAATAGGTTTAAAAACTCAATCCAACAAGCTTCAAGCTATTCAGGCACAGATTATAAATGTGACTTTGCCGCCGTAATATGCAAAAGCTGTGAAATTAGCGTTTTCGGAAAAGAATGAAAGATCAGATTATGCTAATAAATGATATGCTCTTTAGTGGAGGGGTATCCCTGGACAGATATTATTATTAGGGGACACTTCACCCCTTCTCTGTAGGTAAGTTTGTACATGTAAAATTAAGGTAAAATGTTGTTTTGTCAAAATTTCAATAGGTATAGACCTGTCACGTAGGCGAATTTCATGGCTCTCTAGATGGAGAAGGAGTGGAGGTGTGTACTTTAAAATACCTTCCCGGGATATACTTTAGCATGTAGACCCATCCCTGAAAGTTTCATTTTCCTAACCTAACCCCTTTCTGAGATAGCAAAAAGTCACTCAACTAGAATTTTCCCTCATCATCAGGATGATGATCACCATGGTCAAGCTGAAGTCTCGCGCAGACTGTTCATAGAATTTTCTTCTAGAGATCACACCCGCCCAAGGCATATCCCCGACTCTTTATCCCGTATCTATCCCTATTGCATCAGGATGAGATAAGATAGTTCTCTTGGGCATTTTACGGCACAAGGCTCCAAAAGGCGTTATCTAGGTACTGAGCTTAGCTCCATTGGGATGAGTCCAGCAGAATTGAGTTGCAGCTCATTTGCACACTCAAAGAACATCTTGGCTTATCTGATTATATTTTTGACCAATGATTATACGACGAAGCCCAATTCAAAACGTCAAGTGTCCCACCCTCTTTGTTCCTTCCTTATTACTCCTACCTTTCTTTTCCTTTCCTTTTTGATTTTTCCTTCGTTTCCTTTCATTTCCTCCCTTTCCGTTTCTTCCTTTCGATTTGTTTCCCTCCTTTCCTTTCGTTTCCTCCCTTTCCTTTCCTTCCTTCCCATTCACTTTATTTCTTTTGTCTTTTCCAAGCTTTGCGTTCTCATGCCCCTTCCTTACCTCACCACATTTCTAGTCACACCCTTCCCAATTCTTAGCTTTTCTTGTCACTCCACCTTGTTTTTTACATACACCCAATACAAGTTGACGTTCACAGAAGCAAATTGTTGACAGTCGAATATCAAATGAAAGGCTGCTAGAGTAGTGAGCTGGCGGGAATGAAAAGCAACATGACAGTCTGGTAAGTTTTAAGAGTAATTAAGTCTGATATTATGTTATGTTGTTGTTTCTGACTGCACGAAGTAGCCTTTGAGCTTGCGATTCTTACCGGTACGAAACTATGTTTTTTATTCACTTGCTTTGACACAAATGGAGGCAAACTTCACAAAAGCCTTGAGGAACTTTTCGTAAGTAAAAGGAAGATTTGAAACATACTATCCTGGTAAAGTATAATACGTCCTTAGCATTCCTCTTTTGTATCTAATGAATGCAAAATTGGATGCAACTAATACCTTAGAAGCCCGTTAAAAAAAGGCATGTCACTTGGGAAATGAGGTATACAATGTTGTTTACATTCAAATAGTTTCAGTATCTGACATTGCTAACATAAAATGTCTCATCATTGGCCTATTTTACCATAAGAACTGCAGCTATGTGACAAAGAAATAATCGTTTACTTGCCCCGGTCTCCTTCTTGCCAAGGACTTACCAATCTCTAGTAGCCTCCTAAGAGGCCCCTGCACCCCAGACTATAAACTACTGACCTCCAAGGCAGAAATTCTAGACATACTTTACATAATATTTATATCCAGGCTTTTAAGGAGATGATTCGAAACACATATTTCCACGAATGGGTATATAATGAAGGGGCGTTTGGTCAACCTGGGGTTTTTTTTGTTAATCGGCTTTGCTTCCTATAGTTAGGGTAGAGACAGAAGGTAGGATCGGCGTAGGGCTTGATATAGGGACAGAGTTAGGGATGACTAGGAGAACGTTAACGGTAACACCATTTTAGATCTTTCTTGTCACCCAAATTCATGTTGACAAAGTTGGATGACATCTTTTTCAATCTAGATGCTGATGATGCAAGTTCACGGATCCCTCGCTCGTGCTGGAAAGGTCAAAGGACAAACACCCAAGGTAATATGGTTTTCAGTAACACAAAACAAATAGGTTGCTGCAGGGATACATATCACATAAATTTCTTGTCAGTCATAATTGACTGCTGATTTTATAGAGTTTGTTTAAGGGCTGTATGTACCTTTGGCTATTATTCAAGCAAAGGGCCCTTGCTGTTTAATGAAGATGGTTGGTTTTATATCTTTTTATTTGTTTAGTTGTGATGTTGCATTTGAGCAAAACAGTCTGCATTACCTTGTCACATCTGCATGTCATGTTTTATCCTGAATTATGAGCCTGCCAAACATCTTTGTAATAGCACCAGCGAATAAGAAGTTATAATGCATTAAAGAGCCCCGGGTCTACTAGACCCTCCGCCCCCTATATATGAGAAGTGCCAAAAAGCCCATGTAAGGTAAGGTTAAAGCAAGACATTGATTATGACCTTGTGCAGAACGGTTGATACACTATTGCATAACGCAGCTGAGGCTTAATGTGAACTAAATTGTAAAAATATAAGCTGCTAAAAGGGATTTATGGAAAACTTGCTCTTAAGCAAAGCTTGACGTCTAAATACTAACATTAAAGGAACATGTTACATTAGGCTGTAGTACGTTAAAAGTGAGCATCCTTTTACTAGGCCGTGTTCATTTAGAGAGTACCACACTTAATAGTTCACTCTATAAGTTTGAAGGTTTCGAGGCGATGCCCTGCTGACCGTGATGTGCAGCTCCTGCAAACCAAAGAAGATGAGAAAACTTAATTTGTCTTTGCGAAAGAATCATCAAATGTGAGATGCTTTGTAACCTTGTCAGTCTTTATTATTCATCCACCTTAGGTATGTTTCGAGAATCAATCCTTTGGATACTTCAAGGCATGTGATTCTGGGAACTCAGCAGTTTAAGCCTAAGGAATTCAGCAGATTTTGTCCTTGTTATTCTTGACAGGTGAATTAAGGGACTCGTAGGGGCATTGCAGAATAATCCCATGAAAGAAATACAGAAAAATATTACATTACTTCTACCGACCTTTGCCAGCAAATTGTCAAGATCTGAAGCGTTGAATGCTAATTGGGAAATTTTCTTATGTGAGGTGAAATTAGAACACTGAGACTTCTGTCTGTCATCTTTTTGATCTCTCGTCATCTTCCCTCTTTTCCTCCTTCTTATTCTTTTTGCATCTCCTCTTCCCATTCCCTCTTGTTCTTTTTTATCTCCTCCTCTTCCTCCTCCTGCTTTCCATAATCCGCGAGAGGTGGTCCTACTTGGCAGTTGAGCCTGCTTCATGGCTTGCTTCTCTGCCCGGTGGGGCACAAAATTGAGGGGCGTTGCCCTTAGACACCCCAGCTGCCCTTTATTTATTAGTTAGCCTGTTTGCTGGTTTTCTGTTTATTTAGGGTAGTTTCAATGTCAGACCCACTGCTCATCAGGGATCATTGATTGAGAGATCACCAACTATTCTTCATGAGATTAAACTAATTGGTCCCGTTTGCCGTAACAAGCGATTAATGGAGTTTTGACGGCTACGTGGCCCATATTGCCTCTATGGAGCTGGTCGTCCAAGCCGTGTGTGTCCTCTTTAGAATTTGGACACTAGATGTGCTTATTCTTACGAGTGTAGAAATTAAATACTGAACAGGAGGGGTAGCCATGGTGCAACCTCAACTTGTCTGAAAGTTTATTTAAGACATTCCACTGATTAGAAAAAAATCTCTGTTACATCTCTGTTACAGATTGCAAAGTGGACTGCTGTTGCCATGTTGGAATATATTTGTTAACAAAATACGTGATCTCTTGTTCCCTTAGTCATAGCTGCACGAGCTTCGTTTACTGACAGGCCTAAGAAATTAGCTTTATCTCACTCTTCGTGGATCTAAACCTCCCTATTAATAGATCTGCAAGACATGATATCGCTAACACAGGTGGCACTGGTAGGCTACTGGATTAGTACCCAGGATCCTGTAGTAGGACCTAATATCATGTAGAATTGATATACTAGGAGTCGAATGTCTACCGGTCTATATGTATGTATATTTTAAGACTTAGTTGGGCCCATAACCAAGTGCTGCCTTGACGTGAGCCCAATTTACCATTAACTATCCGGGTTTCTGTGATATGTAAATGTTGGTAAAGTAGTTATATCAGTTTTTCTCTGAACAATCTTGTCACCAACTCACCACTGCCGCCACTTGACCGGTTATCATTTTGTGAGATTCATGGCAGATAAACCTATTTTTGAGAGATTGATGAAGTATAAGAAGAGGTAGCTACTCTTGGATGCCTAATAGAAGGGGGATTGGAATAATCGGGAGGGTTGGAAAAATCCCCAAAACGTAATTAACGGGGAGGTTGGAATAGACGGGGATGGAAAATGACCAAAATTGTAATAGACAGGGGGCGTGGTCAAAATATCTTAAAACTGAAGTCAGGAATCAATGTTTAGAATCAACTGCAAACTTACTAAAAGTAGGGTAATACAACATAAACAATAGTACGTCATTGTAGTTAGCCATTTCTCTTAATTTTCTTCTTCATATTGCGCTCGTTTTTGTAAGTGTGTAAATGACTTTTTTTTAAGCGTGTAAATTTGAAAAGTGACAGTGACACGTTCTTAGAGCCATTATACGTCTTCCTTTCAAAATAACCTCTTGTAAGAAAAGCTTTTAAGAACGAAACTGTTATCAATTGACGTGCGTAGATCTGTAATAAATATAATTGGCAAATCCAAAATTGCTTTTTATCATTCTATTGATTCGTGTTGTGAAGGCAAGTGGATATACAAAGGCCCACGTGGAGCCAAAGGCAGTTCTATTTTTTTTGATGGTGATTGCTAATCAAAAATTCCCTGTGTCCCAGTCGTAATTTATATATCCCTCCTGTGCCCTTCCGGTGTCCCTATTATAATTGTGTCCCTGTGCCCCAGTCGTCCTTTATGTTCCCTGTGTCCCGGTCTTTATTTTTGTCACTGTGTCTCGGTCTGTAATTTTCTTTGAGTATCCTGGTCGTCATTTATATTCCCTGCGTCTCGGTCGTCATTTGTGTCCCGTTGTCTCGGTTTGTAATTTCTCTTTGAGTGTCCCGGTCATCATTTATATTCCTTGAGTCCCGGATGTCATTTGTGTCCCGGTGAATTTGAAAACAGTTGTAAGCACCAGTGTGAACATGGCTAAGATTTCTTTGAAACAATGCACACCTTTTTATTCATACTTCCATGCCATCCAGTTATTAAGCTTCAATGCTATCAACGTCAGAATCACAGACATGGCAGGTCTCAGCTTCAACATAACCAGAGGGACCCAGCCCTCATTTTATCTAATTTTATCAAACTCATCAGAAATATCTAGGTATATGTTATCTTATTGCTCATTGTTATTGCTTTCTTTGTGTTATATGTGCTTTCTCATAGCTTTTTGACATAAATGTCAAAGGTACATAGGATAAATGTACCCAAGTCAACTTGGGTGAGCACCCATCTCACAACGCGGAAAAATTGCAATGATGCCACAGACATTCCTATTGTTTGGCTCTTGCCTTATTGATTTCACCTGTCACCAATTTCGGAAAATTTGAAACTTCGCTGACTTTTCAATGCCTGCTGGCACGTTTGTGTTTACAAAAGCAAACAGCGGTTCTCGGTAGTTGTGCTTTGGAGAAAATCGAAGGACGTGATCACAAAGAAGTGAGCTCTAGGAAATTCAACAGCATTAAACCGATAGATGGTAGGGTTTCTTACTTTCATGAGACGAAATATTTTTCTGAGTCTTCTCCTCATTGCTAACCAATCACTCTGCACTTCCTCTCTTTATGTGTATTCCTATTGGTTATGAGAAACGGTATAAGTATTATTGTAATATGTTGAGAATTGGAATTTTGTGACAGCTCATTGAGATCTATGATCGCTATGTTAATGATCTGCCTGTGAGCTCCTCGAGAGCTGCCAAGCCAGAAAAGAGCGGCCATTGCACTATAACAAGTGAAATGATCTCTTGTTTGCGCATTGTCATCGTGATATCTATTTTTTTAATTGAGGCTGGCCTCCCCACTTTCAAAACTGCGTCGGAGGAACTAATGCAGCATAGACAATTTTCATCCTTTTGTATACCAACACCACATTTTATTCCCAACATCCTACTTACATGAATGCATATTTACAACCGTTTATTGTTTACCTATAAATCTTGCCATGCTCCTTACAACAGACAAGTCCTCAAATACGTATATCAATGAACGACTGTATGGTTGATGCCGGACCACTTTCAATGTTCGTCAAGCCATCTATTACAACTTTCTTACATTATAAATCTTAATTAAAAAATAAATAAATAGAATTCTGGCGACAGCAATGACTATATAATTGGTAGTTACTTGAAAATTACCCAATATGAAGTCTGTAGAAACATTCTTCATAGTGTGTTTTCATGATATGCCATGAATCTATAAAATACTCGAGCACAAATTCTATTGTTTTCCGAACACACTGGTACAATCTGGTATTTACATTGTCTGCTCTACTCCTATATCTATGGCGCCCTTTGGATTCGACTGACTTTCTTACATACAATGGCAATTGGCTATTTAAACTTTCTTAAATTAAGTCTTAAACGTAAACAACATGTTCTGTGTCTCTCAGATTTTTTTTTCTAAAATTCTCCGATTCCATGTTTGTTTGTTTGTTTGCGGGCCAAGTTTATCTTTTCAATTGCTTCAAGCACAAGTTAACAAGGCATGATTGTCTCTAATGATTTTGTGCACCTTAGAGCTAAGTGCTGGGTGGTATGTAAGGACTTAAGCCAGTTTATTGTCTTTCTTTCTGCGACTCAAGGTATCTAAAAGCGAATTCCTATTTTGTAGTACGTGCTTTTTCAAATTGTCGTTTAATCATAGACTTGTCGAATTTTCTTTCAAGAATCCATTTTTCGAGTTGTTGGCAGCGGTTTTCAAACAATGAATCGTCTGAACATATTCTGCGTAATCGTAACGCTTGTCCATATGGTATAGCCTTTTTAGTATGAAAGGGGTGACACGCATCTGAGTAGAGACTGTTGATCGAATCATCAAGATACGTCTGAAGTGTCATTTAATGCGTAGTAGCAATGTTTTAGGTTCTAATAACTAATAACACTAATAACTATGAAAAGTTGGTGAAAGGGCTTTTCATGCCCTACCAAGAACTTGGGTGTAACAATCAAGATACATTTCCTGCTTAGTCACCTTAAACAGTTTCCAGATAACCTATGTGACTACAGTAATGAACAAGGTGAGAAATTTCATCAGGATCTGAAGGTGACGTGAGAATGTTATAAGGGAAGATGTGACATCAGTATGCTAGCTGACTGCTGTTCCCAAGTCAACTTGGGTGAGCACCTATCTCACAACGCGGAAAAATTGCAATGATGCCACAGACATTCCTATTGTTTTACTCTTGCCTTATTGATTTCACCAAGGTCCTAAGAATAACCCTTAGGACCTTGGGTTATTCTTAGGGTTATCCTAGGGTTATTCTTAGGACCTTGATTTCACCTGTCAACAAGTTCGAGAAATTTGAAACTTCGCTCACTTTTCAATGCCTGCTGGCAAGTATGTGTTTACAAAAGCGAACAGCGGTTCTCAGTAGTTGTGCTTTGGAGAAAAATCGAAGGACGTGATCACAAAGAAGTTTCTGCAAATTTGCATAAGCAAAGAAAAGGCATTGCCCATGGTTTGAACTTTTTGTATGCTACACATAAGTGGTGATACATCCTACCCTATAATTGCACGCTACGAAAATTTTTTCAAAGAAAAGAAATTTATTTTGGGAGAAAATATTGAGTAATACATAAATATTTGTAAACTTGCAAATAATCCATTTTTCAATACAAAAATCAAGTGTAAAAATTTGTGATGCAAATGCAAGTGCAACTTTTTTCCTTATTAAACTTCTCATGACTGATTAACTTCTGAAAATCACTCCCAAAGTATAGAAAATGCCTCAAGTGATGGCCTTTAACGCTATGTTTTTATTTGATATTTTACAGACAAACCATCAATTGAATCGGCTAAGTGAAAACCCCTTGTTAAAACAATAGCACTTTTGTTGGTAAATCTGCCGTTACGTTACTGTTTTTCCGCAAAACACCAAATGAAATCGAGGTAAGATGAGATTGTGGAAAGTTACGAAATAGAAGTTGATTTGGTATTAGAAATATATAGATTGACATGAAATATAGCGCTGCATTTGCTGGTTTCACTCAAATTGGGCAAGTATGGTTAAGTGCCATTTTTAATTGATATTTTACAATTAAATTATTAACCAGGCAATACTGAAACATTACCTTAATACACAAAATTAACGCGTACACGAATTAACGCGGCTTTCATCAACGTTTTCAAGACTAAAAATGCATTTTGATAGACATTAATTAACTTTTTATCAGCAATTTAGTGTTTGAACGACATTAATTAACGTTCAAACGATCACACGTCATTTAGTACCATCGTCACTTAATGCGTGTGTTAATAAATGAAAAAAATCAAGTACCATATGAAATGATATTTCGCCGAAGTTTTTCTCTTTCCCTAAAATGTACGTGATGCTTGCATAAACGTGGCTTAAAGGGCAATATTACCTCTTTAATGAGGAGTTTACACTCAGGTGGGGTGAGGGTAGAGGGTTTCATGTCTTCAAGACTTACTACATTATTCAAATCTTTGGCTGAAAATAAAGAACCATTTATTACATCTTAAGATATATGTACGATGCTAACACAGGAGTTAGACCCTTGCGATTTTTAAGGGCATAATTGTACTTAACCTGCACCCTTTTTCAAACTAGTTTTGATTAAATCTGTGGAGACTTCAGTGGCTTTTTAAAAATGTTTAAGTAACGAAGACGTTTTTAGGACTATTTCGAAGGGTAGTCTGTTAAAAGAAAACTCCACTTTTCTTTAGCTTCAAATCATCCATCGGTAGTCATCAACACCTAGTTCAACGCAAGTGTCGATTATCCCCTTCTGGGCTATCTGATCTGACAAAGGAAGGATCGGCATCCAGCCTAAAAGTTACAAAGTATCATCGAGAAGAGAGAATTTGAACCATTAGTTAAGTGTATCAACTAGAAATGATACTAGCAGATAACATACACGTTCTCTGTAAAAGGAATATTTCTTCAACAGATCTCTCTATAATTCAGGAATTCACAGGCAAGTCAGATGGACACGTAGCTCGGACACTATGACAATTGCACGAAATAGCGTAAACTAATCCTTGGTAAAAAACCCCAAAGTTGAAATTTCGAGAGTTCTTAATCGTAATCCTAGAGTTTTATCAATAAGGTCGTTTTTAAGATCCTTGTACTTGCTTTTTTGTACTCCTTTGATTTGATCAAGTTTGTCCCAAAACAAACTGCGAGTTCAATCACTGTGAGACATTTGTCTTCGACGGAAGTTACGGCTATATCCGGTCGTAGCGACTTGAACAAACCGCAGGGGTTTTTGTATCCAGGAATATTGGCAAACAGGGAAAGATTGTTAGTTATTTTAGTTGATAGATAGGATGCAATTGTATTGAATATACTGTATTGAAATAAGACAGTTTGACTTTGAGCCTGCATGTCCTTCAAATTTTTACGTCATAAACGCTAGGCAAAAATGACCAAAAACGGTGTGCCCTCACAAGTCTAAATAGATTGTAAAAATAGTGATAAAGTAGCAGCATAATTGCAAAAAGCATAAAAAATTAGAAGAAAATACAAAAAGAAACATTGGCTCACATTGGCAACTATACTGATTTTTATTTTGAATGAAAACGAGGCTCTAACATAAACGTTTTATTTTTTTACTTTCCTAAAATTTTTGCACTATCAAGATTTCAAAGGCGCTCTTATGTATGGAGGGCTGGAGCCTGAACCGTACCTAACTTAAACAAAAAATCGCAATAAAACAAATCGTAAAATGTTCAACACCAACTTCAAAATGACGAAATTTGATTTTCTTCCGTCTTCCTTCTTTGGTGAAACTCTCATACAGCTAAGGCTTGGGTACAGGCTCCATAAGTTCCATGTTCCATGCTATAATAATAATAATTTATTTGCAACCAACTGTACAAGTTTAAGACAGTGGAGTATGAAAGAAAAAGAAATACAGAAAATACAACAAACAACAACTGAAAATCACTCAATGAAAAAAATGGATTTGACTATGATGCGCATTGGAAGACGGTCAGCTGATCGCGGCCTAGCCGGATTCTCCGCTTAAACTAGGCCTGACAATTCGGCATTCTGTGGCGAAGCATGCGGTCGCTTTGACCGCCACAAACAAACATCGGGGAGTTCCGTATGCCGCGTGCGGATTTCGTTCATCTCAGGGTTCATGACGCCTTTTCGCTATCCGAAGGGGCGATCAAGATTCCGGATCTGGTCACCCTGTGCGCGAAGAACGACATGCCGGCCGTGGGGGTTGCAGATACCGGTAATCTGTTCGGCGCTCTGGAATTCTCGCTTGCCGCACGCAAGAAAGGCATCCAGCCCGACCCGTAGAGGAAGTCGTCGTCACCGCAGCCGATCTCGACCTCGAGCGGCAGCGACGGATCCTCGAAGCGCGCGGCAGCGCCGCCGCCGAGGAGCCACTCCTCCCAGGTCGTCTCGTACGGGCGTAGGGGTGCAAGGCGGGCCATCGGGGCCCAGACCCTACGTGAGCGGGAGTGCTCGCGCTACCGCGGGCGGCGTTGGTCGAGGCCAGGCACGGGCGCGTCGAACGCGCGTAGCGCCAGCTCGACGCGGTTGCGCACGCGGCACTTCGTGAACACGCTCATCAGCACGTTCTTCACCGTCTTCTCGACGATTGTCTCCTCTGCTGTAGTGCAAACAGGAAACAAAGAAGTGTAAAAATCATTTCAATTGTGTTTTGATTTTGCAATGCGGTGTCGCAGGAAAATGAATTCAGTCATATGAGGGATCGATTGGTCAAGGCCATCTCTAGTACAGTCAAGGCCATCTCCAGGTTGATAGAATTATCATCAGGATAGCCCTACCATAAGACATTTTGAGTGGTTTGTTATTTTTTCTTAACTTTGTTCCGCATAATCTAAATTACGATGTCTGGTGGTACATCTTTTACCATTTCATTGTTGTGATAAAGGGACAGAAATTAGTGTCACACAGATACAGGATATCCATTGCGTATCGTCTGCACTAACGAAATCACGAGTTTTAATACCTCCAACAATAAACGGGGACCTTTCTTATATCTTAAGATGTAAGGAATGCGATGTTAATGGAAAAAGGCACTTATTGGTAAGATATTTTATTAAAAGAGGAAGGTTTACGTTAAAAAGCAGGAAAAAACATTCTGTTCTGCTTTTAAAGTAAACTAGTGTATTGGCAAAGTTATGTTTACTGGAGTTGTGCACTATTTAGTTTCGATAAAGTTTTGATTACACAGAAGTTCATTTTGCCACCTACCCTGATCGTTGGTTATTGTTGACAAATGTTTCTCTCTATGTTATAGGCCGTCAGAGGAGCTGCCATACAGTTCTTAGCAGCTATATATCTATACGTTGGTGCAAACCTTCGTATGTTCTTTGAAGACGAAAAACCAGCCTTGCTGCAGCAGATTGACACGGAATTCGAAAAGGTAGAACAGTAACGCCTCCTCTTCATTATTCAGGATATCATTGAACTGTCGAATGTTCGTACGTTTGATGATGACACTCAGTGACTTAAAGCTAAACTTCGTTTGCTCTCTTTTCGCTCTATCAAGTCCAAGGACCAAACACCTCCTGCACCAACCCCATCAGATCCGGTCGGGATTTAAAATACGAGCTCTGAGACACAATATCATTCCAAACATCAAATTTCATTAAGATCCCATCACCCATTCATAAGTTAAAAATAGTTCATTTTTTCTATTTCTTTCGAATTAACCGGCCCCCCACTCCCTCCCCCCAGATGGTCAAATTGGGAAAACTATTTCTAATTTAAGCTGGTCCCGTCCCTGATACGCCTGCCAAATTTCATCGTCCTAGCTTAGCTGGAAGTGCCTAAAGTAGCAAAACCGGGACCGACAGACAGACCGACAGACAGACAGACCGACAGAATTGGCGATTGGGATGACACACAAGAGGACAAAAATCGTAGTAATTGACTAATTAGCAACTGTTTCAGGCTCAAATGTTGCATTGGGAGTTATTCGAATGCCATCAGACATCATTTACATTTTGAGTACCTAAAAAATTCCTTGAAATTAATAAACAGGGGGCCCTTATAAGGAGCGGGGGATTATAGATTTCAAAAAAGTAATAAGCGCGGGTGGGGTACGATTATTTGGCACTCGCGAGTATTTCAGTTGTTTAGCATCCAATGAAAACAAAGGACCGTTATTTTAGCAATGCCTTCTCATCGGAAATAGACTGGGTCTAGTCAGATGATCAACGCAAGGATCTTTTGATTCCAAATACACTTTCAACTCTAAATATAGGTTTACTACACTTTTAAGTACTATAGGATTTACACTCTTCTTCATGCTGCAGTTTTATATAACAAAGAGTTCTTAGGTGTTTTGAAGCAAACCAGTGACCTCTTGGTAAACAGATCTTTGGAAGAATTTAATTTCTTCTAAGACATACAAAAATATACCTAGCATTATTACAAGCACGAAGACAATATGCAGCTGGTGGAACTCTGCTACAACTACTACTTTAATTCTTTCTTTTACATTGCTAGTTCTTTCACAATCAATACTATAGCATGTAAGCACGGTACAAAGAAAGTCTCAGCTTGTTCTTCTTACCCGCAAATCACTTATTTCGATGTTCCAAGCCTGCATTATATGTCAAACTCCATCATAACTGTTGGTCCCTCTTTAAAGTGACACTTGTTAGTATGGATGAGGGACTCTTTATAACCTGGAATTCGTGAATACCCTGACGTCATTTCACTGGTGCTATTACGAAGATACTTGGCAGGATCATAGTTTGAATTTTTTTTCAACAAATTGAAAAAAAGTTTTTTTAATCTTATCCGTCACATCATATGACTCTTAAGTGTGGTGAAATGCAATCACGAACTTGAACGTGATAAAAATACTCAAAATCAAGGACTTATTTAAGATCAGATTCTTTGTTTGACAACCGTATTTAGTCAATAAAATGGTTCACACCAAATTTGTGTCTGTTTGAGTAAACTGTGTCCATCCGTACCTTTCTTCGTTTTCCTTTTGATTTTTTTCGCTTTGATTTCTAAAATTTAGGAATAGAGATTTATTTTGAAGCATGTCACTTATTTTTAAACTTGGCTACAAAATAGCAGTACGGGTAATATCTGTCCTTTGGAAACATAAACATTTGACGGCAAGGCAGTATGATAAACACTGAGTCATAATTGATTGATATACTTATCACTTAGTGCAGGCGAAGCCAGTTAAGAAATGAGGGCGGCGAAATTTTACCAAAATTTGATGAATGAAGCAAATAGCTGAAGTTTATAACTGGAGATGCATGTATGATAAGAGAACCAGCCTTTTTCTTTCAAAGCATTTTTGCGTATTTGATAACCAGAGGGTATTTTGAGCTTTTCCTAATGATATTTCGAAAAGTTTGATAATTGAGTTTTGAAAATTTTGGTGGCTTCTGACGGTCTTTCCGCACCAACCGCTGGATAATACAAATTTATTTAAAGGCGACCTGTATTGTTTTGTAGGACAGTTCAAGTTGGGAGAGTCCTCTTCCACCGATCTTTCTTGGTAGGTATAACCTTTCTACATCAGTCTTTAGATGGTGTATTATTTCAATTGTAAGCAACTTTCTGGTTTTAAAATCCAATATCTTTATCTCTTTCATTTGCTAGTTAATGATGTTAATACTATATGTTACCACAGGGACACCTAAAGTGTTTATTGCTTCAATTTTGTTGGCAGCATTCAATACATTTTTGGTGACAAGTCTGACTCTTCGATAATACTCTTTTCTTATTTTCTCTTTCATCTGTGAGTGTTGGATTCCGTCTTTACTGACAATCTACTAATCGCGTTCTAGCAAACGAGCTCCATTAGAATTGAACGATTTCTCAACCACAGAGTCGATCTAAGACATGGTTTTTCTGATAACAACAGAAGATGACAGCTTGGGTTGCTCTGCCCCTTGGCTGAATTCGTCTCTGTCACTGAATCGACTCCGGCTATGATGACCCACAAACTCGATTTGTATTGTGTGGTTGATAGCTTGGTGGTTAGCTAAGAGAAGAACGAAAGCTGTATCTTTATTAAGTTTACTTTTGATAAGAAACTATATGAAGCCTGCAACGATAGACGACTATCTCTCACTAGCGTCGTGTTATTGCTGTTCTAGAAGAACGGGAGAGCTTCATTGGCTATCAGAGACACGAATAATATTTTTAACGAATCTTATAGCTGTGTTTCTCGATTTGGTGGCGGGAATCATAGACTACGAAAGTGGCAACGTCACCCAAAAGGTTTTTCGAGGAATCGCAATTATAACTACATCACAAAGTTAACTCCCGTATACAAACCCCCGTATACAAAATATCGTGTTTAAATCTGACATCAGCTAGGAGAAATGGCAGCTTGAATTTGGAAAAGGCCTTGAGGAAACAATGTTAATTTTGCTCGGTTCATAAAAAGAAGACACGGAAGTAGTGAAACAAGATAAACGCAACAAACGTACTACTACTTTTAACTAGACACCTTACGTTGTTAGCAACAAAAACTATTCGAGGGTTACAGCAGTATATAAAGATGATAATCTAATCGCTAGAAATGTGTCACAGTTCAAGCACATTTCATCAGCTGAAAATACCGTAAGTGACATAGATGACGATACTTTTACGACCAGTAACAACAGCAACAACAACAACGACAACAACAACAACAGTACAAAACGTACCGGAACAGTAGACGTAGAACATGACACCACTGTCAAAACAAGACCAGCAAGGTTTATTAGTTAGTTAGCCTGTTTGATGGTTTTACTTTTAGTTTAGGGTATTTTTGAAAATTTGGCGCACTGCTCAATTTGATTGAGAGGCTGCTATGGATTTGAAAGAGAGGACAAACTTTTGTTTCTAATAAAGTCCTCTTATGATGTACCTCAGTCGCCTACTAACTAAGAAAGGTTGAGGATATCACAAAAAGATAATACAGATGTAATGAGAAAGGAACAATGGGACATATATTATCAAACAGTGAGTTAGTGTTTCGTCAATATCCATCATTTAAAGGTATGTCCTGATGATGTTCTGAGGAAGGCATCAGCCCACAAATTGCTGTGCCGTAAAATAAAACTGTCGTGTGTTCGTCCAGGCCATTTGGCAACAAAATTAATAAATTTAACTTGGCAATCGCACACGGCTTGGATATTAAGTGAATGGTACCCTTTTTTGTTAACGTAGTCTGCTTCATGCTCTGACGATGGCATAATGCGCACGTGAGTGCAGTCGATGCACCCTACAACTTGGGGGAAGCCCGATTTTGCAAAAAACTCCCTTTGACTCTCTCTTACTTCCAGGTCATCTATTGGAAATTTAATAAATCGCCCATGTTTTGCTGCAAGCGCTCTCAGGAATCTATCAGAAAAAGCAAAAATTTTGTTTTCGTGCCATGAGAAAAGTGACGCAATTTTTTATTGCACAGAATCTGGCTTTGCTGATAGTTTGTTCTTCAAGTCTGGCTGTTCTTCAAGTACTCGTCTACATTCCACGACAATTTTCTTTACAACTCAGAATCATGGACTCTCACGAAAACACATGAAGAAAAAATAGACTCTTTTCAAAGAAAATTGCTGCGTAAAATAATTAGAGTGTACTGACTAAGAACAATAACAAACGAATCCTTGTACAATCGCACAAATATGAAACCCTGGAGTATTGTAGTGTTGAAACGGAGGCTTCCAAAGTCCAGCCTAATCGATCGAGTTAGAACATTAAAATTTGACCCTGGTACGAGATGAAGAGCCTGTAGCGAAGGTTTCGTAGTTTCTTTTGGTAATAAGAACTTTGAAATGACATCAGCTTTTGTTACGTCATTCTGTGACTACGTGATATCGAATAGTAAACTGCTATTTAAAAAACTTGTCGTATGAGCATTGGACATAAAATGATTTAGGAATGGACAACATACATCCTACACATCAATGACTTCGTCTACGAAAACTCAACAACGAGGTAAAAATATGCTACTTGACGTTCTACTGCGGTTCGTGAAAGATTCTTCTGGGTTTTCTTTCCTGGACTGCCCTATCCGGCTAGTTGATGTCGTCTCCATCTTCAAAACCCTCGCACCTCTTAAGTTCAGAAAAGCCCACTTAAATTCCAAGCCCTGGATACGGCCCTTATCGTGTTAGTTACCTTCTACAGCTAAAATTCCCTCTTACCAATGGAAGCACGGAGCCAGCTCCATTGATCTTGGTTGGGGGGAGGGGGCCAAAGAAAATAATTCTCAAATTTTTCTTCTCCCTATGTCCTATTTGCAAACGGGAAATTACTCATCTGCCATTTGGCCGACCGAACTGACAAACAAAGATTTTTAATGGGACACTGGTGTCCCTGTGGTAGGGAAGGTGAGTAAAATTGTCTTGTTGACATGAGATATTGTGATTTACCTTGGAACGTCAATGAATGACTTTTGCCACCATATTCTAACCTTGTGTCATTTGAAATTGGAAGATATGTTTCACCCTTCCCTTTTCTCCAACCCAGGCAATGGGACACTGGTGTCCCTGTGGTAGGTGAGGGAAACAAATGTAAATAGAAAATTGGCAACATGAGAACAACATGAGAAAATTATTTCATGTAATTTATTTCAGAGAGACAAGTACTCTGAGTTTTACAGAGGTATGAATAATCTTTCAATAATGTTTACCTTATATAGTAAACTTTTCATACCACCATCTTTAATGACATTAAACTTTCTTGTAGATACAAGAGATAATTAAACTATGCTATATGCCATGAATATATACTGCCTTTTTTCCTGCCAGTAGGTAATAGTTGTATCTAAAGAAGCTGCAACTGTAGTTAACATTAACTGTTTTTGTTAGATTGCCTCTTTATTTCCTTGCGCAAAGCCTTACGCTTTGATAGTGAATTCCTCAGTTTATACTTTTGGATTATATCTTTGGCAAAAGAAAATGATCGAACTCTGATGTAGAGTCATTTGTCTTTCTTATTCAAAATTTTGAAAACTTCTTCAAATTCTTCAA
The DNA here is from genome assembly GCA_010016025.2 of Alatinidae sp. Z8VKAUB7J3. NCBI lineage: Eukaryota > Metazoa > Cnidaria > Cubozoa > Carybdeida > Alatinidae > Alatinidae sp. Z8VKAUB7J3. The sequence goes on from JAAAKM020721499.1 coordinate 59,024,001, forward strand.
AGGTAAAATGAATTTCATGTCACTTTTTCATCCACTGATTGCTTATTTGAAGAGGAACTGTGATACCCATTTCTTTCCTTGTTCCTAATAAACCTATAAACCTAAATATATAAAGCTTAAAATAGTCGGAACAAGTTAAGAAAGGGTAGAGCTAAGTTCTTTGAATTATATGATTGGCAATTAGTTAAAGACATTCAGAAAATCTTCAGTTTTGTACCGGTATAGAAACAAACACTTATCATATTAAACGAAAATATATTTTTATGCGACTTTAAAACTGCAAAGACGTATGAATGAAAACTTTGGGTCGTACGACGGATGTGGGGATTCTAGATATGCCCCCCGGTGAAGCCCGTTACTCTCAACGCGACATTAGGGTTATGAAGTAACAAGGTAGTGTTATATTCTTGTGTGGAGCATCTGCAGGATAATGATCGAGCTTCAAAACGCACGGTTTTGTAACCATGCAATCATTAGCTGTGGTCACACACACCAGAGTGAAACGGATTTTCCGCTTCGGAATCTGAGGTGTCAAATCTGTCTTGGTATTTCAGTTATCCCAGGGCTTGGGTTCACACTGCAATAAGTTAACACCTAACAGACAATTGGCAGATTTGAAGCTGCTAAAGAGTAGCACATGCTCCATTGAGAAACTCTGCTGTACCCTTATCGTAGTTGCCACATTAGGCATGATCCTGTAATACCTCTTAGGGCATGTCTTAGAACGACCTATTTTACTGTCATCGCGCAGTCTACAGGGAGTGATTGTACCAAACGTTTGTCGTTACTGTGCCAGGAGATGTCGTGGAGCAGTTGCAGAAGTCGACTCAAAGAAAGAAGAATTAATTTGTTTGTCACTCGTCTTATATCCCTCTTAATTTTTCGGGCTTCTGGTTGTTCTACTACTACTACTACTACTACCACTACTACTACTACAACTACCAGTACTTCTACTAATACTACTACTATAACTGCTAATTACTTGCTTTAACTACTACGATCAAATGCTGGCACTGGTACTACCACTTTCACTACTCCTTTTACTACAAAATGAATGAAGAATGAAGCAAGATAATGATGAGTCTTAATATTCAACATACCTTCTCTAACAAAGCTCTCACAAAGTGCCTTAGCATATGTGTCACAATTTTTAATAATCCATGTGCCGCTTGGACCCATTGCTCCACAGTCTCGAAGTGGATCTCCGAAATGAGTATCAGATTTAATGCCAAGGGTGCGTAATAAGGAAAGGCCTTTCAGAATATACACCCAACAATTTCATCGATTTATCTTAGGAAAAGGATGCTAAAATAGACAGAGAGGCATTTAGGACAAAACATATTAAATTCCTTATCTGTCAACATCTACAGTGTGTAAAATTTACATTAATAATAATTTTAAAAACACAGAAAATGACACGTTATTTGAGAGACGTTCCGGTTTATATTACTTAAGTTTTCGATGCTATCCTCTATCATCTACGGAGAAAATCTAACTATGATACGAAAATAGCGTTCTTAAGAAGATAGAAGGGGGTATTCAGTAGTGAGAAGACTATCTTTCCACCTCAATTTCTGGTGCCTACAAACAAGATCCGAGGCTCTTGCAGTATCTTGAAGTGTTAAATGGGTACTACAGAAAGTTTAAATAAGAGAGTAGTTCTGCAGGCCGTGGAAACTGAAGAATCAGAACTTTATTATCTGGTCTGAAGGACGTTTATTGCCAATATTCTAATACAGTTATATAGCAAATCAGCAACTGATATAACAAGTACGAAATTCGGGGCAGTCCCACATCGGAGGCGCTCTTCCATTAAGAGATCTATGTACAGAAGTCAATGCAATGCTTGTCCCTTCATAATAAAGGGTACAAGAAAGGTGTCACACTATTCCGTTAAAAAGCATTTATCATTAAATACCTGCCAGCAATCTTCCTTGATTTCTCTTAAATATAATGTCTTTTGCAAATGTGCAGTTAATACTATGGATAAAGAGTAGTATGTGACTTTTCAGCTAGAACCTAGAAAAGACACTAGGGAAATAGAAATTAAAATTTCAAATCGTCTCTTCTCGATCATATCATCTTCAAGTGATAAAATAGGAAGACAGTTCTGCTATCATCTTCCGTTACAAAGAGTAACGAGAAAGCGTCTTATTTTTTCTCATGTGCTAAATAGTACTCCCATTTCCACACCAGTCACGTTAATTTTGCTTAATTTATCTGACTTTTTCAGACCAGATTATACTATGTACCCAGTCAAAGAGGCGTTTCCTATAATAAACTTTTTAATTTATTTCTTTAACTTCTCGATTGTCAATATGTCAATAACTGTTTAAAGACAGCAAGTACATTTACAATATATAAATCAAGTGCTGCTCCTGTATTCATTATATTATTCGTATTCACTGAATAAGTCCTAGCTGTTCGATAATATGTCCGATCGACCTTTATCGGCTTGTTCATTCTCTCTTGTGCCCATTTATCTTGCTATTTGTGTGTAACACGTGAAACAAGCATTAAAAAGGTGAACTAACTGAGTTTTAGGCAACAGAGGTTTGAAGTAAGTCCTGAAAGTTTCTTAGTGAGACTTGCTAGTACCTAGTGCAATCAGTTTAACAAGCGTGAGGAAGTTTGCAATATGTGTAGCAAAATAAGTCAAATTTACTGGTACAGGAATAGGCGGCGGAAGGTACACGTTTTTTCAATAAGAAACTCCACTTTCAGGGTCAGGCCTCGAGTTGCTTAGCAATTTTCCAAAATCAGGCCTGGAGTTGCTTAAGTAGTTGCTTAGGTATTGTCAATATATTGTGCAGTGCTTCAATCATCATCCACAGACGATCAATAATATTGTCAATATGTAGTTTCATCAATATCATTGCCAATATTACTGAGCGTCTGTAGGCCGCTTTATAAACTGCGACGTCTTCTTTTTTCCAAAAACGGCAATCATTATGAAGCCACGTTTTTACGAGTAACTAAAGTGACAATTTGAGAATATTTAATCCCATCTGATTACCTTAATACACAAAATTATGGTTGAACATTAATTAACGTTTTTACAATTAAAAAACGTTAATTAAATTAACGTTGATTAATGTTCAACGTTAATTTATACGAACGGGTGACGGGATCTTAATGAAATTTGATGTTTGGAAGGATATCGTGTCTCAGAGCTCTTATTTTAAATTCCAACCAGATCCGGTGACATTGGGGGGAGTTGGAGGATGGGGACCTAAAATCTTGGAAAACGCTTAGAGTGGAGGGATCGGGATGAAACTTGGTGGGAAATATAATCACAGGTCCTAGATAGTGATTGACATAACTGGAACAGATCTGCTCAGTTAGGAGGGGGGTAATTCTGAAAAATTAGAGAAAATGAGGTATTTTTGACTTTCGAAGGAGTGATCGGATCTAAATAAAATTTGAAGCATGAGGTAGATACTGATTGGACGAATAGCAAGAACAAAAGTAATCAGTAATACCACGAGTAAAAATACAGGCAATTCAGAAAATACCCAGGGGAATCACCGTTAAAATATCCGTGTAGACTGGGCTATTTCATCGTGGGATTTAATTCGCCGTTTTTTACAGTTTTTCTTCTTATTATTGTGCCCTCTGACCACTTGCACGTCAACGCGCTGCAGCTAGGGCTCAGACCCTACTCATATTCCATGGCTACTGTGCTGGCCAGCAGGAGACATCTTTGATATTGTTCTTCTTTACCAGTGGATTGCACGTACCCTAGATAATACGTTAAAATCATAAGTAAAGTTACCATAAGTGATCATTAAGTGATTTACTGTAACAGAGAACTTATCACATCCTGTAACCAGCAACATAAAATCACTTCCACAAGAAAAAGAGAACTTAGAAGAGCTTCATATCAACGAAGCTCCGTCATAAAGGCTATTAAATAATTGCCGTATTTAGTATAGATTTTCATCAGAGTACCAAAACTCGGCCAACTTTGCTATCTCTGGTGATTGACACTAATGCTCAAATGAAAATGACAACTACTACCATGCATTCGATAAACTACTTCCTTGGTTGACAGGCTAACTTCCCCTTTGCGCCTTTTCAACATCTCGTAAGAGAATGCTGTCATGTACCTCTTTGTGGGTAATTATTGCAAAACTCTTGTTGCATAAGAGTGGTTTTATGATCCCACAGGGATTTAAAACTGCAAATAGAATACATGAAGGGGATATGCATCTCACGTCTACGTACTTTCAATCTATATTTCAACAACACCATTTAATTAAGCATTCAAAATACGCTCCATTTTTTATAAAATTTCGTGTGTGTTTTGTTCTTAATGATTTTTAATCAGGTAGAAAAATATGTAATTTTGTGTAATAGTAGTGGGCATATAGGATGCTAAAACGAAGTAAAAGTTAATCCATTCATTTTTTTCCTTAAAACGCGGCAGTTCGAAGAAACGAATATTAACAGATGATTGTTCTCATGTTTTCGAGAAAGCAATGAAAAAGATATTGCACTTTCCATGATACAATTGTTTTTCTTGTCATCCTTTGATATATATTTTCTTTTTACGTTTAACAAAGTGATCTAGTTGTAATCCACAAACATTGATAAAATGAGTTGGCTTGCATTCATCAACACCTTTCACCAGTACCGACAATTATCTCTCTTTGACACAGTTTAGACTTGTAGACGTTTCGTTAAAATTGATCTTTTTTACAGTAGAGAAGGAAAGAAGGAGTGAAGGAAGAATGTAATAATGATACAATATAGAAACGTCCTGCTCCGGACGCCGCCGGTAGCCCTAACTTCTTGTGACTTTCTTTTCATGTTAGATCAGATGTCACTTTGAACTTTGGATACCAGGCTGTTCCATAAGGTGCCATTCCTCCATTAAAGTTATATAGTGTGTAAGTTAATAACTGTAAGTGCCCAGTGCTCAATAGAGCCCTCAGTTTATTTGTAGAGTTTAAAAAAAGTATGGAAATTGTGGCCCAAAGAATCGATAGAACTCTTATCAACCTAAGGTTTTTTTAGATCTCTCTCCGGGTTTCTTTTAGATCTCTTTCCAGGTTTCTCTAAGGTCTCTCTTAGGTATCTCTTTAGGCCTCTTTATTAAGGTAATTCTCTCTCTCTCTGGATCTGTCTCTAGGTCTTTATTAGTTTTCTCTTTAGGTATCTTTTTAAGTCTCCTTTTACGTCATTGCTTAGGTCTCTTTACGTTCCTCTTTACTTTTTCTTTAGACCTCTCTGCCAGTCTCTCAACGGGTTTCCTTTAAGATATCTGTTCAAGTCTCTTTACAGATCTTTCTTCACATTTCGTCTTCGGTCTTTTGTAAAATGGACGAATTACCTTCGGTCGAGTTAAATGTAGCAGAGAGGCTGGTTTCCAATCACGTTGAGCTGAATGTCGGTGACTACCGGTAGATGATTAGGAGCTAGTGCAAAAACTAGAGAAATAGAGTATGTTAACATCGGAGATCACCTAGCTCTGTTAGTAGAGCACACGCAGCGAGAGCGTGGGTCACGGGTTTGATTCCCTCTGGTGATATTTTCTCTATTTCTATAGTGTCTTTTCCGAAACTGAATAATTGCTTCCAGCATAATATAGTGTGCATTTTTCGTAAATAGTTTAAATCAGTGGATAGTCTGTTCATTGCTTTCCTCTCTTTTTACATCAGTTACAAAAAAGCTACATGTTATCTGCAATTTCTCCAATAGTTAATTCCCATTTTCAAGCACATTGAATAACATCTTTCCTACTCGTACACTCTTTTGTGTACATTTAAACAGATTAAAGCAGTTCGTATAGCAATTTATTTACAGACATTTAAGGCATATTTGACAATACGTCGACCCGCAGTTGGCTGAAATGACAAAATACCCTGAAAGATCCATTTCTGTGACATTATGGTTTTCATGAACTTAAATCCATCAGTTTTGATGTCCGATCAATTTAAAAATACTAAAATGGTTCAAAATAGGCTAATGACGCATATTTGACATAGTTTGGATACACTAGATGCGTACATTTTATAGTGCACAAAGTGATCCAAATATGCTAATGACGCATATTTAACATAGTTTTGATACAATAGATGCGTAAATTCCATGGTGCACAAAGCGTTCAAAATAGGCTAATTACGCATATTTAACATATATTGGATACAATAGATGCGTACATTCCATGGTGCGCAAAGCGTTCAAAATATGCTCATGACGCATATCTAAAATAGTTTGCATACATTAGATGCGTACATTCCATGGTGCAAAAGAAGCGTTCAAAATACATTGATAGATAAGAAGGGAATATGAAGAAGTTATTAGTTAGTGTTATTAGTTGTATAGGGAAATCGTTTATATTTGTCTCGAGTGCTCCATCATATGAATAGATGGAAACGAAAGGAAATAAAAACAGTTTGGACAGCAAACTAGAAATGTTCCATATGTTCATACAGTTACAAAGAGAAGCATGAAAGGATGAAATTTAACGACGTTTAATTGTCTTAAGTCTTAGTAGTATTTGATCTAATCTCAAGCAACGTAAACGCCCTGGTTGAAGCCAGTCGTGTGAGAAATTGTTATCTTTAATACATGCCTGGTTGTACTGTCTTTATAGACCTGGAGAGAGACTCATTGGGGCCTTTGGTGACTTGCTGTCACCTGTTCCCATATGGCTAATGTTAAACTGCGCCTGTTTAACGTGATGTGCGTTCATTGAGTAACTTCATCAGAGATGAGACAGCTCGTACTCGACAGTCCATGCTTCTTGCTTTAATTTACAATATCATTCTTTTGCGACCGACCTGTAACACTCCAACAGGCCAACTCCACTACAGGTCAGCACGTATGATCAACATTTGGATACAACAATGAGACACTTAACAAAGTAAACATTAATCACAACAGGAAGGCAATTAAAAATTGTTTCCCTGTTTCGGTTATTTTGGAGGTATGGCTTTAGCCTCATTACAATGAACAGGTTTCTTGAAGGTGTTTTAAAAGACTTTGGCAAAATTTACAAGTTACAGGATGAAGGTAAATCGTTTACTTCAGTTGAAGATATGCTTACTGCCATGGGTGGTACAAAATTTGTTGAGTACACACAGAAGACTGCCCGAGAGATTTTAATTGAGAGAGGAGTCAATCAAAGGATTGTTGATGAGCTGGCAACTGCAGTGACAAGATGCAACTATGGCCAGAATATGGATGTCAGTGGATTTGTAGGTATGTTGTCACAATGCCAAAATAAATCCTTAGAATAACTATCAAATGAAAAATAAACTGAACCAAGAAATCCAAATGAACCCAAAAAGGTCATACATATTGTTTAAACCTGGCTTACCCTCTCGGTAATGCACACATGCCAAGGCAAAGGAACAAAATAACCAAAGGCAGAGGTCCTTCGTGGCATGTAGTGTTTGGATGGTAGACACAAGGAATAAAACGACAGGTGCTGCACTAAAATGGTGATACTTACCCATATGGGAGATGTAATTGGAGCCAACGGTAGGCAGCACACCAGACAACTTGTGACCACTGTGCATCATACCTCAAGTCCATTCTTAAGTTTTTATGCAATGAATCAATTGTTTTTTGTTAGAAATTAAGCTGTTAATTGTGGGTAGGGAAATCAGGCATTTTAGACTTAGTGTAAAGAAGTTGATTTTCAATAAAACAAACTCCTACGACTTCGTCGCTTCATAAAAATATATATGAGAAAATCTTCCCCTAATTCTGATAAAGCTTCCCTGCCTTTAAAAAGTTCTAGTTGCACCCCTGACCGGTGGTGACATATTTTCTATTTCTCTAGTGTTCTGTTCAAGCTAACATTTCAAATCCTCTCTTGACGATCATATTAAAAATTTGGTTGGAGAATGTGCCATAGAGAGACGGTAACTGTTTTTCACTCCAGTGGGAAAGTTTACATCCTAGCCGACCAGCACCCCTAGTAAGTTATGGAAAATACGAAAATAGATAAGTCGGTTGTTTTCTTAACTACGTGCTCTCTTTTTCTGGCCCCTAAAGAGCGTATCTGCAAGACATTCATGCACAGTGTTATTTTAAATTGGGATAGGGCATATTGTGTAAAAAACTATTTATTATGCTTTATGGCTTCAGGTTCTGATGCACCCAGTTAATATATTTTTGATTTCTATTCTTACCAGATACGATCACTTGCTTTTAGAAAGTTCGTTTTGAAAGGTAGCAACAGGGTTGCCAACAATGTTACTCCAGTCTTTCTGTAAGGCATGCGTAATACAGTTAGTTCTTAGCTTTTGCTTGAAAATTGCCATCAAAAAGACTAAATTTCATTTAATTGTTCTGATGGGAAAAAAATGATATTACTCATCTTCCATATGTAATGTCTGCTTTCTTCTGCAAACTCGTTTTTGACAGTGAACAACTTGTGCAAGATCACAATGTCGGTTATAATGTGAACAAAGAGTCTGTATAAAGTTATCTGGCAATAGATGAAAGCGATACATATTTAGCAGCATCATTGTGGTCTACTGTGGGCAGAAAGATCGAATTGTGATGAGGAAGTCAGTTGTGTGACTGTCAGTGTGATTCATTTGGATGCTAAATATTGGATAACAACTCACGTTTTATCACCCGGATTTACGCTTCAGACTACTACGAGTTCGAATGTGCTTAGGTGGCATAGTATTACATTGAATTGGAAACTTTCCGAACGTTGAAAATTTTCAGAACGGCCACCCTTCTTAAACAAAGCTAGATCGGGATTTCTTACGTTCATCTGATTGTTTACATTCATCTGGGAATTCCAAGAAGACAATATAGCAGGTATCCTGCAGACTTAGATCATGCTGATAATTTGAGTGTCCTAGACGAAAATGTTAGAAAAATGAATTATTTTTTAAGGTTACGAAAGCTCAGGGCGCAATAAAACGCTTAAAAACTAATGTTAAGAAGAGTGAACCTCTTAAACTGGGAGTAAGTTCAGGTAAAAAAGTGATGTCGGGCATCTAGAAAATCGATCAAGTAGATAGCTTCATTTACTTAGGCAGTATTATTAATGAAGATGGTGGATGTAGCGAAGATGTTAAAAGTAGAATAGACCAGGCCTAGGTTTTTTACAGTTGAAAAAAGCTTGGAAGAATAGGAAGACGGGGGTTAGCAGATGTAAAATAAAAGAACCTCCTCGTTTGCTGCTCCATCCAGACCTAGCAACAGAAGTACTTGAATTTGAACCAGACGTTATAAAGACAGAAGAATGCTGAAAGAATTCTTTTCTGTCATGGGTTTTTATTCAGTCCCCAGGCCAAGTTAAGACATGCCTTTAAGAAACCATTATACTTTTGTGATAATGTGCAGTTTGTGATATTTTTTAATGAAATTTGTAGTATATAGTTGCTGTTTTGTATTTGCCCCTAGGAAAATCACTTCATTTAATTACCATGTTAAAAATGTTGTGATACATTGATCTATGAATTCCTCCTTAGAAAATGGAATCATCGAAGACTCCATACAAGCAAGCTTAGAATGCCACTTGAAACAAAGCCGTACTTACCGTCCACAACTTCTTCAGCTTCACGCTTCCAACACTGTGCAAAGCTGACGGAGAATCCAGTTAACAAGTCGTGTGGTAATTTCAACATACGATGCAAATTCATCAAGATTTTTCTGCAAGATACCAATGGTGACAGCCTTCCTTGAAAAATTGCGCATACTGAAGGAAAGATTCGTTGGAGATTTGAAACTCTGTCACACAGACCAATCAACTCTTAGATTTTTCCCGGCAAACTATAAAATAGGCTCACGTATCTCTGTAGTTATCAGCTGTAAGGGAGGCATAGGTATCTCAATAGTAATAGACTTTAAAGGAGGCTTTTACGTCCCTGTAGTGATAAATTGCAAAATAGGCTCACGTATCTCTGTAGTTATCAGCTGTAAGGAAGGCATCTCAATATTAATAGACTGCAACGGAGGCTTAAATATCAATATAGTGACAAACTTTAATGGAGGCTTACGGATCCCCCTATTAACAAACGTGGTGCATCATGGTACGTGTTAACAAGAAGCACATTGCAAATGTCTTGACAGCAGGTATAATTTTACACGCTGTGAACATTAGAATTGTGTAGAAACTCAAGTACTGACCCAATACTAATGATGCTGTCGAGAGGACCCCCCCCCCCCCCGCATAATCAGAACGTAACAGTTAAATAGTCCCAAAGACTTAGTTAACAATTCTTTTTTCGATTGTGCAAAATATCATTACTGAGACTGCCTATGGTTTGGTGTATTTGTGATTCACGCATTATTACTCTATTTAATATTCAATCTTACATATGAACATATGACGGCAACATGAAAATGGCAGAAAATAATGGTAGTGGCTGCGCTCGCTATCGCCAATTTGCATGCCCTAGTTGGATGTCAGTGAAAAGGGTCAGATTTTCCTAAAATTTCCCTAACATTGCAAAATAGTAGCAAATTTCCCTGACATTTTTTGCGTATGCAATAATTATGTTAATCTATTATAATCAATAATTAGATCAAATAGTATTTAAACGCATTGCTTAATGATAGGAAATAGATTCAGATTTAGAGCTGATGCTTCATACTTACTGAACTTTGTGTTTTACTCTGTGTAAAACAATACAACAACATTTTCCTGAAATGGCAGACACCCTGTCTTTACAAAACATATGGCTAATGAAATAATCTGATAATTAGATCCGTTGAAGGCATAAACATAGATACATTGGCATTCTGAAGAAGGTAGTCTACTTCAATACCACAGATAATAAAATTACGCAGGAAGCTGGTAGTTTTTCCAAGGGGTGCGATTGTTTACACCGTCATATATGTCGGAATTTTTTTTCTGCCGTAGAAGAAAGTGCCGCAGTAATTTCCGCGGTGCCTTGCCTTCACCGCGGCGTTTGTGTCTAATTGCAGGAGCTGCAGTATGGGCAGGTTTTCAAGGATATGCCGTTTTGCAATATTTCTTCACCAAAGGAAAATTCAAAAACGTACGGAACAAGCAAAGAAATACAGTGTAAGTGCTGGTAAAGGTGATAGTGGTAGTAGAAATGATAGTGGTAGTAGTAGTGATAGTGGTGCTCGTAGTGATAGTGGTAGTTGCAGTGATAGTGGTGGTGGTTATAGTGATAGTGGTGGCAATTGTGAAAGTGGTGGTAGTAGTCATAATGATGGAAGTAGTGATACTGGTGTTGTTGGTGCTAATGCTAGTGATGGCGGTTTTAGTGGTGGTGGTAACAGTGTTTGTGGTGGTAGTGGCCATAAAAAACGGGACATGGTGGTTTCCCGGAAAATTTTCTACAAACAGGTGCCAGTTCGAGTTAGACAAGGCTATTTTTACCGTTAGATCCATTTTTATGTATACCTTTGATAATGTCTCTAAGTAATGAGACGAAAGCGCTCAGGTACAATTTATTTAATTTTGATTTAAAACCCCGTCTGTTTTTCTTTCCCGGATAGTCATAAGAAAGTTATCTGTTGACAATCGTAAATTGCTCCGCAGCATTAAGAAAAAATGGTGAACATTAGCTAGAATACACCAACGACGAAGGATTGTACTGCGAAATAGTTTTGCTTTGCTTAATTTCTGTGTGTTTCTTTTGTAAATATAATATGTCGGAATCAATTTTGACACTAATCATTCTCGCCAAATTATGAGTTTTCTTTGAGCCTGATGTTGTTCTTAAATTGTTCTTAATGTTTTGACAATCTGAGCCTCAATGTTCTTACTAAATTTGTGCTTACTTAAAAAAATGTGTACGTTGTTGAAATATGCAGCGACAAGTTGTTCGTATATAACACGTGACTGTATATATGTAGCTTTAATTATCATGTGCACCAGTAAAAACTTCCCCAATTGCCAATGAGAGGTTTGCATGCCTAGACGAAAAAATACAAAAGCAAATGAAGTGTCGAGTATCGATTTTGGAGATAGAGATTCACAAATCTCTCAATGAGAGACCTCTGATGTAAGGTGGTGCAAGTGATAGGCAGTGGATTCTGGAGTACAAGTGCTGTTAATCCAGTTCCTTCTTGCCAGATATTAAAGTGCAACTAGTGGGGAAGGTGTCCTTCTATGGCAAGGAGGAAATCAAAAGTCTGACAGTTATCCGAAATCTGACAGTGCTATCTTCACCTCTCCATTCAAAGTTTCGATGAATTTGAAATATTGTAGTCGCTTTCGCCTTTTTCGCAAGAATTTGCTCAGGAATCCATTTTCTATCACTTGCCTCATCAAACATGTCAAGTGCTTCAATGAAAATACAGATTTTTTGAACTGATGAGATCAGTGACCCCTAAGGAAGACTAACAACAGAATAGGAATATTCCATAAACTGAAGGTTGAATATGAGTTATTAAAATGTATAGTGAAAACTTCAAAAACGAAGAGAAAATTTCAAAGCGTACTAGTTTTCACGTTATGAAAGCATCACATTTTCTAATCTTTTAAATTTAAGGTACTTCTGTGATTTACGGTACTTATACCTTGGTGATAAAATCTGTATGCGAGAAATACGACGGAAATTTTCTAGAGAGTAATTTCGTGGCGATACTGCGTTAGGGAAAGGAGAAATTAAGGGCAGATATCTGTATAACGTCTTAACCCCCTATGTGACTTCAATAACTAAGTAGCATCTTAGCTAATCCAGTAAATCCAATTCTGTTAAACATATTAATTAACTGACGTTTCTAGACACCTTTCTGTAATGTTTAGCGTTTTGTTCATGTTTAGCGAGTTTAACAGATACTTTAATTATAACGGATGTTTCGGTGCTGGCCAACTCGTACCGCTGACAATTCTGATACCATCGGATGTAGTTTCTCCCAAATATAATAGGAAAAAATATATTCTGAGCTTCTTTTGCTAGTCTTTTTTAAATGCCTTGCTTTAAATAACAATTACAGCTATTATTTTACATCGATTGTCACCAATAGTAATTTTAGAGAACCTGGTTGGATACTTGTGGTGCCCATTTTTGTAATTTTGTAGACCACAGAATGAATTATGTTATTGCGTATTGATGTACGCGTGACAGCAGACTTTATTCACCATACTGCCACCAGTAGAAGGCAAATAGCGATTGTCAAAAACGGTTATTTGTAATGTACGAGCGGGTGGGAAAGAGTATCAATCGACGAATGTGCAGTAATCGACTTAGTATCCTAGCTGCATGCTAAGGCTTAGATCTGATAATACTGAAGCTTCCTCGATATTTTGGGAAACTATTAGCACCAACTACTCAAAGAGATATCTTCATTGCTTTCCATCTGTTAATGGTGAATTGTGCATAGTGACTTTGAACTACTATAAATATCCTCTGATAGATCACCACAAACATAGATCTGTATATTTGTTTTAAGCACATGCTGTGAAGCTTCTCTCTGTGAGTAGTAATGTTCCTTTTTTGCACAACATTGAGGTATTCAACTTCCACTCAGTGATTTTTATGTGTGCCGTGTATAGCAATATGTGAAATTGTATCTTTATCTGTTTTTTCTAGCTTCACCTCAACATGACTTTTGCACATTTCAAAGTGGTAATAGTGTTTGGAGTGTATTTGTGAGTTGAATACACCCACTATGACCTACTTAAGTAACATTTACATAACCAAGATAAAGGGTGTTACTACCTTTATTAACAGTATACGACTGTTTCACAAATTATTTACAAAAACGGATATGCATAAAAAAATCAAGACATCTCTCCTTTATAAAGTTGACCGAAAATTCGCTTCGTTTGGCAACTTGGTGCAATGAGATTTGGTGTATTCTTGTATCGTCGATAAGGAGGAAACGTTTGTCACGTCTACGAATGGATTTTTACTGCCCTTCAATTTTAGAGAGTTGTAGAATAATCATTAAAGCCTTCACTTGCATGTTCAGACCGAGTGTGATCATTGTAAAAAGTGGTAGATGACTTCTGTTTTAAAGATTCTCGTTTGTTTCAAAGCAAAGGTTTTGCCATCACCGTCAACTTTTGCTTGGGACAGAAAATACGATGCAATTGAGTAAGTAACTCTTAAAAGCATGTTTATGTTAGCACTGTAATGCATCTTTTATTGGAGGACGTATCAATTTACTTCTCCGTGACAAACTGTTACCTTATTGGAAGGCGATGTTGAGCAAAATTTTGAGCTATAGTATAAGCGTTTCTTGTAAGGGGGAGGGGGTACATTTAGATTCCCTTACCGACATAACAGAAAGATGTAAGAATCGTTGTTATTAAAGAGTCTTCTGTAAGGTCAGAGGAAAATATAAACATTAAGAATAAACAGAGGCAGAATTCTTGAGTAAATAAATTACTTACCTTTGATTGGTATGAATCGTTGAACTTTCCCCTTTTGTTTTTGTAGTTTTATATGAAAGGTGGCCATTATGCGTTCGGTCTCCTGAGATTTGAACCATTTCTACGGAAATAGAAACATAATGTTCATGATTATGGTTTCACACGTAGGTATCAATGAGTCATGGAAAGGGTACTATTATTAAGCACTTTGTTTGTTAAGCCCTTCACCTGATGAAGATGACGAGAGTGTTCTGTAATCAAGTAATGTACACACCATGGCCCCTTACACATGAAAACGTTCCTGATTGAATTTCAAACAAAATATCACCTCAGAACCACTACGACCCCCTTAACTTGGTACTACTAGGTTCTAAAAAGTTGGGTAGCACTTGGGAATATGGGAGCGGGGGTGGGAGGGAGACAGCAACATCAAATATTAATTTTCCACTCCACAGGTGTAAAATGAGGATAAACTGCTGAAAACTATTGGCTCTGTCCTTCTATTGCAGGGGGAGGGAGGCTGTTTAACGAATGCGTATGATAACTAAGGATAGAGAAAACCGTTGGTTAAAAGTTCAGCGATATCTTCAGATACGCGTACGAAAAGCATAGCTTTACGTTAAAACTGGCAATTTCTTAAACATCTTTAAGTTTTATGCTGCATTTTCTGTACGCTTATAAAAGTGTACATACATCTCCTTATATTAACAGACCTCTGACCTATTGCATTGTGAGTTGAATCAATGAAATAATGTTTTATGATTGTATTCGTCAGTGAATGTCCTTTCGTGTTGCAAAGCTCGTTATCGTCTCTCTGAATTTCTCTATTTCTGAATGTCTTGGAGAAGAAACTATTTGAAATGGTAAACTTGAAAGCTGCTAGAGGTTACGAATAACATGTCACCACTGGGGATTCAAGCCCTACATTCATAATATCGTGGCATGTGGTTCTATCAACTGAGCTCTGATGAAGCCAGTGATAGTGTACTTTGTTTTTTTCTAGTCGCCAAGGATTTGAGAATAGCTATCTAGAAAAGCAAGTGTCCTTAAAAATTGTCCTCTAATAGCACTTCATACAAGCATCAAGGTTGCCTACATACGTTTGAATCTTCCACACTCTAGGTTATTACCATAGACTTTCTGCAACTGGCTTTAAAGCAAATGTGTGAAACCTCGCAAATGTGCATTCATCGAAACTGCGGCGTAAGAGTGTGTTATGAAAGATGACTCAGTGAACTTATTGGATTCAGTTATTCATTACTCCTTCCTGCTCCATAAGTTAAGACGTTACAGTCAAGATAAATACAACACTTGATAATACATGTGATATACGAACATCGAAATAAATACATATTTAGTCAGCAATACGAAGGAAGGGGAGTATGTAAGGTGTGCATAACAACAATCAGCCATCGATTAACGATGTTGAAGATTTGCTTACCCTTAGAATGCTGAAACAGGAATAATTCAATCTTACTGGAGAACCTTTAAAGTGGACTGTAAAATGACAATAATAATGTAAATACAAAATTTGTAAATATATATAAATTCACCTTTTAAACTTTTCTAACTGAATTTTTGGTAATGTTGCCCTTTAAGCCACTTTTATGCAAGCATCACATACATTTCAGGGAAAGATAAAACACTTCGGCGAAAAATAATTTTTTATGGTACTTGAGTTTTGTCATTTATTAACACACGCATTAATTAAAGATGGCACTAAATAACGTTTGTTCGCTTGAAAACGTTAATTAATGTCTTTCAAACACTAAATTGCTGATAAAATGTTGATCGTGTGTAGCTAACATATCGTTTGACAACAGATTGCATGGTTTTGCTGTTCCCGTAAGGAACTAAGGGTAACCGATGTTTTCGTACTGCAAAACTGATGTGCCGTCTTCTTTCACCCACTACAATTCGTAGCTGTTCTTATTAGGTCTTAAAGATACTTAATTTACAGACCCCAGTCACTGTTTGTCCAGAATAGAAACTATGTAGTTTCTTTTCAGTCTCTAATGATGATAAATATCCTTGCGCTCCGAGAGGCAAAGACTTATCTTGTGCCTTTTTGAAGAAGCTTTGGTTATTGAATCTGAAGAGATTTATATCGCGTATTCAGATACCTAGTGAAGATCAAGTTGTTCTCTCTTATCGTGATACCAAGTGCGGCTAGCCTTGTGCGCTCGGACATAACAGGGCGTTGCCCTTGGACGTCCCAGCTGCCCTTTATTTATTAGTTAGCTTGTTTGATGTTTTTTTCTTTTTATGTAGTGTGGTTTCAACGTCGGTTCCGCTGCTTATCAGGGGTCTCTGATTGAAAGTTTACCTACTCCATTTTTCTCTTCCGCAGGTGACAAATTTTAGTCTTATGTTCATAGCACTGATTTTAATGTTGCTCAATTCTCCATATAACATCTTCTTGTATCAAGGTCAGAACAGGCTGCTAGGAGAATTCTTAAGAGATTTGATGAGCTGATAAATTTGTCCCGTATGAAGTTTAAAGCAAATAAATCACTTTAAGTGTACATTCAGGAAAGGATAGCAAAAGGAAAGTAGATTCACGACAGCAGGGGACCCAATTCCAACTGTGCCCGAGGAGTCATTAAAGGTCTTGGACGATTATATAGGGGACATCTAAGTGACAGTAGCCAAGGTGTGGCGATTTTCAACCAGGCAAAGGAGGGGCTTGCAACTATCGATCATACCAAATTAACCGGCAAATTCAAGCTTTAGTGTTCTGTTTTATAGACTTTTATAGGCTTTTGTGTTATAATTAGATGTGGTCACTTCCCTCGCGAATAATCTAATAAAATACTGTTGAAGAATTTCTTTCTTTCGTTATGAAATTTGTGAGCTATTCTTCTTTTTAATGAATTGAATAAATAATGACTTTGAGGACTTTGAAGTTTTCTACCCCTCTTCTATGTTTAATCTAAGGCTATTGCTTATTCGTGTAATATTTACGTAATTTCATGTGAGGTTTACTACATACCTACGGTGCCAAAAGATGCCGTGCATTAAGTAGTTGTAGGACAGTAAGCATTTTAAGCCTTCAGGTTGCTGGTTGCTGCAACCTGCAACTTGTTGCAGCGTATCTGTCATGTTTACACATATAAAATTAATGCAACCCCTGCATGATCTGGCTGCAACAAATTGCAGGAAGTAGCGGTACTTTGGCTGGAATCCTGAAGACCTCGCGAGAAGAAAAACAAAATGGAGGAAGATATTGGCTGTGTAGCTGCATCATTGCAACTGCCTTTGCTGTACAAACTGCGACAAAGAAGAAGGCAAAAAAAAAGAGACTTTGGGTGAAACAGTGGATCGCTAGGTGTAACGAGTTAGGCGCTTATCATTCCCTTCTAAGACCTCTTGACAAAATTTTTTTTCTGTCGGTATGGCCGAAAGATTTCTTTAATCATGTACCAAGTTTTGTCTCAGTGAGTTAGCAGTGTTTATGTTTTAGAGCAACAATCTTAATGCCAGTGCTGCTTCTCAACCCCTGTTGTCTGATTCTTCCCGTAGCTTCGGGACGAAGATTCGGGAACAGATTTTCGCCCTTCGAAATTGGGGGGACGGGGAATTGGCACCAGTACAGCAAAAGTGGGAAGCTGATTTCTAATCGCCTGATTAAGCCAAATTATAGTATTCTTAGAATTAGACGGTTACGGTTTTCTTGGAAGCACAAGATGAGATTACTTTTAAATCCATTTTCGATGCAACAAAAACAAGCTTTGCGTGACAAAACAATAACGTATGCCTACTCGTCGCTTGAAAGACACTGAAGTAGCTTAATACCCGGAGTTTGTAGATACTACGGAAGTGAATACCTTCAGACATATTGCACAAAATTATGGCAGCGGGATTCGTAATAGTAACACGTAGCAAACATTTTGTACAGATCGAGAGCGTAGCCCATTTAGCAACAGTGAAAGAAAATGTATGAGGTGCCATTCTCTAAGCTTACTAGCTTTATGGAATCCGTTCTCTTCCCTTACGTTCCTTCTATAACGTATGTGTCCAGCGCCTAAGTGGCATAGCCGATACCTGGTGGATGAAAAACAAGGGTAGATAATGTCGATATTTTCAGGCGAGACAGATATTCCCGCTGTCATTATCTACTGTAACATGTTGTGATATGGTATGCATAAAGCAACAGAAGTTTTCCCGATTAACAATGTGCCCTTGCGCCGAAGACCTTGCGATGAGGATCTAAAAGCAGAATGAGTCAAACAACTAAAGAAGTCCTTTTGCCTTACTGTTATCAGTAAAAACAGTTGCGCCTGAAAGGTGTTACAAATAAAACGTGTTCATGAATGTCTTGGATTGTTGATACATGATGTTATTCACTGGCATGCATTCAATAGCTTCCGTCTTGTACTTTTCGTGTTGTTGTTGATATTTCATATTAGTCACCAATGCGTACCTCAGGGTTTCTATGTTGCCCTTGTTTTGTTTATTAAATAAGTAACTTAAGCACGAAATACGCCCCTCCTTATGCAACGTTTTAGCTTTTGTTGGGCTGCGTGTGCAAGTTTTATAAAAGCTGCTTATATGACATTTTATTTTCTATCTTTAGCAAAAATTAACACTCATATTGCTGGTGCCAGCAGCGTTGGGAGAGAGTGGTACTACAATGTTTTTATGGTTTTCTTAGCTTTTATTTTTGTACATTATGAAATAGTTAGGTAAATAAATATATGTTTGAAACTATCAATATTGCTTGTAATTAAAGAAGTGAAAGTTTCTCGTCTCACTTATATTAAAGTCTAATTTTTCAATTTATCAACTTCGTTGCACGTTTTAACTCTTCTTGTAGTCATTTGTAGCGTCACTCCGCAGAATTGTCTTAACAATGGGCAAGGTAATGAAAATATGAAAACAAGTGGTGCTCTTAGGGAAAGCCTGTGTTACACCCATTTTGATACAATATCAAGTCTTTTCTTTGCAAACCGATACTCCTACAAAGAAGACAGTATTACTTTTATGTCTTTCAGCCTTTACCAGAAAATCGCACTCAATCTACCCTTTTACTCAATTGTCACCTTGCAGAAATGACCACCCAGCCTATATCCCCCGCCCCTAAATCATTGGTTCTCGTCAGGGCACATGTAAATGGGGCCATTTGCCTTTTATATACATAAAATACTCGATTTACCACATCAAAAGCCCGTTAAACATATGCACTTAACCTATCCCTACGCTACAGGAATAAACAATATGATATCTAAAATTGTTGTAAAACCCTGTAAAAGAGAGATGCAGCAGGAAATATAAGAGAATTTACATTCTCTGGAAGTAAACAACTTCGCTTCTTAGTAACAATATTGCCAGCGGTTGAAAAACCACGTTCAGAAGGAACTGACGTTGCCGCACAACATGGATATTTTCTAGCAAGCTCTGCTAAATTTGGAATGCAAAGTGAATTTGCGTTCCACCAATGTAATGGATCTTCATTTGGTCCCAATAGTGGTTCCTTCAAAAAATGCCCAAGATTATCCTGATACGGACATGCCTCGTCATAATAACTGTCTGCTAACAGGAAAGCCATTGCTGGCTCTTTTTTGGTGCTGGGGCCTCCTCCCAAGCAACTGTGTTACTGATAGTTCTGGGCATTCTTGGGCAACAAACTCTTTTACATGGTGGGGGAGAGACTCTGTTTTTTCCTTCTGCATCCTTTCATCAAATGTGATAAAATTTTCTTTTGTTTCTTGATTGCTTCTTCGGAAGCTTCGTCTTCAAGTGGTGTGCCGCGCCGTTCCATTTCCATTTCTCTGGTTTCTTTACAAGCATCTTGAAGGATGTCATCATTGGACTGTTTTCTTTCCTTCTTTATCCGGTAGAAATGTGCCCATCAAGTTTTGAATAAGTCTCTAACTTCTTTGTCATCTTTGAAACTGTTATAAAAGGAAGTACAGGGATGCTCGCATGAAGGAAGGAGACGACATGTTAGGCCACATAAATCGCCACAAGGAGTAGATCAGCTAACTAATGGAGTCCCCATTAGCGAAGAAGAACAAGTGTGGGAGCTATTACTCAGTTTACCACCTTCGTACAGAACTCTAGTAAAGGCACTGGAACAGGGGCGATTCTACGGGGGGGCCACAGGGGCCATGCCCCCCCCCGAATTTTGCTTGGCCCCTCCAGATATTTTTGAAATTTGGAAATGTATACTTGCTTTCTCTGTAACCAACTTACATTTGTCCAAATGTTGGCTGACTCATAGTTGATTTTAAGTAGAAAAGAATCTTAGCTCTTTACTACTTTGTACTTGGTTGGTCATAACAGATCGCTGAGGTAAAAAAAGGCATTATACAGTAAAACATTGTCTTCGTCGATGGCACATTTGCAAGCTTAAGATAACTATGATAGCGGAACAACCTTGAAATTCAGGATTCTCATTCGTACAATTTCAAACAAAGTTATTCGATCAGGAAGTTGTAACTTCACATATTATGTCAACACCTGTAAACTCAGCACGCTTCAGCATCAATACAATTATTGCTTGATTTAATACAATGGTGCTAATTACTCAGCCTTCTTTTGCCCTAGGTTACAGGTAAAAAACCGGTAAAAGCTTGTAGTAATCAGATAATATTAGTAATCAACACATGATAATATCTCGTTCCTGTAGGCATGTGTTAAAAAATATTCCTTTGACTGAACAAGCGCCACTAATATGCTAATACAAGTTATGTTTCAGTTAATTGTGACGAAACACTTCTCTTTCCCCTATGGAAGACTAGGCGCCCCTTCTAGGAAATTGTGTTATTATTGTCCTCGATGGGTTGACTTTGAGAGGAGAAATAAATCCTTCGAACACAAGAAAAGATCTACATTTGGGTCAGGCACGCCGCGAAAGCGTGGGTCACGGGTTCGATCCCCGGTGGTGACATACTTTTCTATTTCTCTAGTGTCCTATTCATCACTAAAATTTCATAATTATCAAACGTTCGATACTATTATGCACTCGTTGCATTCTTTTTGATGATGAAGATAACCTGTCCAATTTGAGAACGATATCTTGAACAATCGTCAAGAGAAACCCTTTCAAACTTTGATTCGTGCTTATCAAAACCTTGTTTTGTGAACCTAGTTCATAATTTTATAAGCAGAGCATAACTAACAGTGTTCCCTTTAAGGTCCTTTGCAAATTCAAAGAGCCGGTAGGCTTTCATGGTTCCTTCCATACCAACGCCTTTTGGTGTCATGCGGACACGAAAGAGCGAGCCTTAAGCACAACCCTAAAGCTTTGCTGACGACATCTAAGTAGACAGACGGGCTTATTTATAATATTTACTTTGATTTTCATTCGAAAAGGCGACGTGGTCAATTACTTTTCTAAAATTGTATTGCGAACGTGTAGTTTTGCTTTCTGAAAGTCATTGTTTACAATTTATCCGGTATCAAATTAAAGCTTACTGATGAAAGAAACATCAGTCGATTGTTTTCTTTATATCAAGTCCTTCATTTCCTCACGAAAATTGACATTTTCCTTAGATTTGAATAAAGATGTTTTAGTTCTTTAATAACTAAGAAAAGCTTCTATTGAGACATGTGCTTTGACGGCTTAATGGTATACTAATCCTTGATTTTCAGTGTGGTGTTACAGTTCTATTTCATTGCACAGGTATTTTTGGACATGGGATGATGCAAGAGTTTTGATATTTTAGCGTCAATGTGCAAAAACAAAGAATATAATGCAGACAGAAGCTATTAAATAATTGAAAAGGTGTTTGTCAAGGCTCCTTATCAGGTGACAGATTATTATAATCAGTTCTCTTAAGGACATAATATATCATCTGTTACCCCTGTTGCATTTTATATGTTATTATCTTATGCAATGATCTTACCCTATCTTATCTTCTCTCATCCTGTTCCTATCCTGTCCTTCATTGTTATGCATCATCCTTATAACTGTGATGTCCGACAATCCTTTTCACGTTATCCTTCCTCATTCTGTTATATCATCAATTCCTATCTTATCCAATCATATTCCATCTTGTAGATCGTCTCCGTCCTATTTTTGTTTGCTACCAACTCTGTAATGAATTTAATCTGCTGGTTTCTTCTACTAGCATTACAAATCTTAAACTATGGATTGTATTACATTATTCCATGAAGTAAAGAATATATAATGTAAACTTCAAACAAAATATCTCAGCAAAATTCATTCCGGATAACATTACAGCCAAACTGACGTGTAAAATTAATTTGTCCCGAAAATGCCATTTTAGTAGATGACCTTCTTATCACCCCCTTACTTTTACGTATCATAGAATTGTTCATGCAAAATATTGGTAGTGGTCAAATTGGAATGTACATTTTCTTAAATAACCAACCAAGTTGCTATGGCTTCAGCCCTCAAATTAGCCAAAAAGTTAAGCAACTTGTTTAGCAACCCTCAACCCTGAGAGTTTGTTAGTAAGGCTCATTCCTGTTTTTCAACGGGGGAAACTAAAACAAAACTTTCACATTTTCACTACAAATAACTAATCTACGCAATGGAAGACTGCAACGGTTTACGATAGGTACTTCGTGACCAATATATTTCCAGTTTCATATACTCCTTATGGAGGTCTTGTTTTCCAAGTCATTCTTTATTTGTGGATCTGTACATCGACCAAACTTTTGAACCCGCCGTTCCCGAACCAGTTCGCCGATCGTTTCCCATAAAAATTAATATATAAAGAAGATTAATGTACCTCGTCTTTTTTAGGTTGTCGCTACCTTCAGTGAAGAAACATTTCATTAAGATTCAAGATTATGGTAGGTGACATTTAATTTTTTAGTATATATTAGCAGATGATTCTACGACTGTTAACGTTGTTTCTGCTTAGACAAACTTCCAGTCAGCATTTCCAAACTAGAAATGTAGCTAGTAGTATGTCATTCCCCCTTTTTTTTTACTCATGACCTTGGAAGATGAAGCCACTATCTTCACCTCCTGTCGTATGACAAATTATTCTCTGATGGTTCCTGATGGTTGCTTTTCCCCAAGGTTTCAGACCAAATTGGTAACCATGAAATTTTTGTTTGTTTCATTGCTTCCCTTCAATTTAAATTCATAAATTGGGAATACCCTAGTCATTCAAGCTATGAAAGCTTGCTAAATAGTTTAAATATTACGAAGTGTACGAAATTTTTGGCAGGCACCAACGATGTGATAGTAACGAACAAGATTACTCTCCCTGTTGAAAGGTTAATGACAAACAGTAGCCAATTTATTATTCGAATATTCGTCTGATGTGATGCGAATATTTAACTAACAAGGATAGCCACTGATTAAGGGGTGTCTTCAGTTCTTTAAATTGATGTAGATTTTTTATGAAAAATACTTATTTTGGAGAAATGTTCTACCATTTTATGGGATGTTGGGGGGTCTTATTGTCCTCCGATCACTTTTGATTCTTAAAAAGAACATTATAAGTTCCGATTTACAAATGAATGAGCTCCCTTCGAGAATTACACGATCATCCCTTCTGTTTATGTTGTATGATCCTTGGTCTATTTTGAACAAAATGGCTATATAAGAAATTTGATTGAACACAAATGGGGAAAAGGGGTTTGGGAGGAGGTCTAATTGCGATTGGATCGCTTTTTACTCTTAAAAGGGAATTAGAGCTTTCAATTTCTAATCTTTTGAGTCTCCTCCAAAGTTTATACGACCACCTGTTCCATAAAAACCTTATGATTTGCAATCCTTCACAGTCCCCAAAATTATACGAAGATTTACCAACCATTGTTATTTCCTCTGAAAAGGACATTTTAAGGCAAGGGGTAGTAGGAGTGAAGTTATTGATACCAATGTGTGTCGGGGGGATGAGGGAGTATGTGAGAAATTTTACAGGCAAAAGATAATATAATATTGTCTCAACTTGAAGATACTATTTAGCAGGCAAATCATTTTCATCAAAAAGCTTTTCGCCGGTTCTCATCAGTTGATTTACATCGGTAACGATTACAATAATTAGCATTTACTTATACAGGGATGACAAATATGCGGACTTATCATCTGATATCGTGTGAGTCCAGCTTTTGCTAGAAGTTATGCTGACCCTGTATTTTGTACATACTCGCCTCGCCCCCACAAATGGTTGCGATTTAGCGAAAAAAAACGTTCTTCGGAGACAAACCTTTTACTTAAAATATCTCTTGCACAGTGCCACCTTCAAGTTAGGTATTACAAGGCTTGTCATTATTACAACACTCGGCGTCGCACATCCACGAGCTTAATCCTCCCGGTTATGTAGGGACCTGTATCTCCAGATTTATGAACCGTAATGCCAAAATCAGGTGGATTTTGTGGTCTTTACATCTTCACCTTCTCCTCATTGCTAACCAATCACTCTGCACTTCCTCTCTTTATGTGTATTCCTATTGGTTATGAGAAACGGTATACGTATTATTGTAATATGTTGAGAATCGGAATTTTGTGACAGCTCATTGAGATCTATGATCGCTATTTTAATGATCTGCCTGTGAGCTCCTCCAGAGCTGCCAAGCCAGAAAAGAGCGGCCATTGCACTATAACAAGTGAAATGATCTCTTGTTTGCGCATTTTCATCGTGATATCTATTTTTTTAATTGAGGCTGGCCTCCCCACTTTCAAAACTGCGTCGGAGGAACTAATGCAGCATCCCCAAGACATAGGTCATGGAAAATAACTGCAACTGCAAACTTCAACCTACAGAAGGGAACACCAAACCATTTAGATACCCAACTAAGACAAACGTATCAACACATATCAAGAGCCCAACACATGACGAAAGACATGGAGGAGCTCAGGTGGGGTCGTACAGAACATTAACTGTAATACCTACAATAGGTTTAAAAACTTAATCCAACAAGCTTCAAGCTATTCATGCACAGATTATAGATGTGACTTTGCCGCCGTAATATGCAAAAGCTGTGAAATTAGCGTTTTCGGAAAAGAATGAAAGATCAGATTATGCTGCTCTCAAGTTTCTATTTACTTCCAAAGTTGATTTAGTTCAAAAATCGACTCCATTGAATTAAAACCAACTTGGTGTAAGTGAATAAAACTTGAGAGCCGTGGCTAACTAGAGTAAGGCGAAGAGTATAGTCACTTTTTAATACAATATTATCTTACTAGTATATTTTGTCTTCAAATGAACTGCCTTTAAATGGATTGCCAATTAGGGCTTGCCTTCAAAGGAACTGCAATGGAGGTGTTTTTTTATACCTTCAAGTAGAAAAAAGGAAAACTGTATTTGATAGAGATACAAAAACACAAATATAACATGACATGCAACTAACAAGACTGAAACCATAGCCACCTGCGCTTTTATATAACCTTGACCAAATACTATAAAATTGCAGTAAATAGATGTACCCCCCGCTTCTTTTCATAAGGCTGGTAAAAAAAAACATTGGGGCTACTCTTATTTTATCGATATAGCGGGGCTGTGTCTATCGATTTAGTGTGCGCCATAAAGTGCTTGCTATTTGTCTCCATACCCAATAGCACACGTAGCTCCTGTCGTAATACAAGCATCATGAAATCAAACATTGCATTGGTCATCGTAAATTACGCACCTAACATCGACAGCAATGAACAAGAAGAGTGTTAGAACATCTTAAGCAATACCGTACGTTTTATTACTTGTACAGTATGACTTGACAACATCCCTTAATGTAGGTAGTTTTAATTTTTGTCGTGTCTAGGGTACGATCCACAATTGCTATTGTACAATTTTATAGAATGTATCAATTACCGACGATTTATGACCAATTGCAGATAATTTCATGATTTGTTACTAAAGATTGTTTTGTATACTCGAATCAGCTTTCACACGATAGTCCCTTTACTACTTACTGTGTAGTCAACATGAAGTCACGTCCATCTTGAAGCTGTTTTGGTTTGTGAGCCATCAGAATTTCAAGGAAATCACAGAGATTTTCTAAATACATTCTAAATATAATTTCTAAAACTTCTTAAAATATGTACGAGAATGCAGGCCCAAACAACTGCAAAACTGATCGTTTATCTGAACCGTATGTATCTGAAACTATAGTCAAAAATATGATAGGGAATACCAATACTTACAAATACGTAGTGAAGGCCTACATGGTCTTTGGTTTGCTAACTAACCAATTATGGATCAAACAAAGTTAATCATATTTTAAATATCTTTGCGCTTAAAAATTATGACCACCCCCGTAAAGATTACAGGCAGAAACTCAAATTAGGTCTGCTGGCCCGACATTGAAACTACCCTAAATAAACAGAAAAACCACCAAACTGGCTAACTGATAAATAAAGGGCAGCTGGGGCGTCGAAGGGCAGCACCCCTCAATTTTGGCTACCGGGCAGAGAAGAAAGCCATGAGGCAGCGTCTTTCTTTAGTTTACGATTCATGCCATCGATCTCAACCTTTGAAAAGACGGTTCCTAAATTTTGGTAATTTTATGTGATCTATTCAGTAGCAGTAGTGGTAGTAGTAGTAGTAACTGTTACTACTGTTACTACTACTACTACTACTACTACCACTACTGTTGCTGCTGCTGCTGCTGACGAAGTCTGAATGAAGTGTGAAAAAAAAACAACAAATAAACACGCATCCATGATCTTTATTTCTGGCAAAAGAAATACAAAACTATATAGAATTCTGTACATTTTAAAACTTATATCCAGTGATCTTAAGTGCTCATCAGCTATTGCAAGGGTGGCGGTTGGTTATTTTGTAGGCAAAAGGGGTGGAGATGCCTCAAAAATGCAATTTGAGGCCCAATCGTCCCAAGTGTCAACGAGCTTAGGCAGGGGCGTCGTTTGGTGGTATGGGCAGTTGCCCCCCCCCAATAGTGTGCAGACAAAAATCATTCTATATCTGCTGCGCTGTTTATATTTTATGGGCAATCGTGGCCTCATTTTGAAAAGGCCACTTCCTTGGTTTCACTGGAACGCATGAGGGCAGCCTAAACAAGTGGCTTGCCACAGTAGTGTAAAGAAAAGAGAAAAATAAGCCTTATAGTACCTTTGCATAAAATTTATACATGTTCCTAATTCTCCGTGTGAAACAATTGAAAAACCGATCAATAGTTTAAATGCGAAAATGACGTTTGTCTCCCTGCTCATTAAGGAGGAAATTGAGAAACAGAAAGTTATTACAATGAATTTAAACAATCCTTTTGCCACTAATTGCCAGAAAGAAAGATCTTAAGATTATTTTTTTCTTTAAAGCTTGACTTTTTTCAGCCAACTGAGCAGTTGAAGGCAAATCGAAAGTTGACACGCGACTGTTCATGAGCATAGTTCAATAATAAGCCAAAGGCTCAATTTTGTAAGTTCATTTGATGTCTTGGAAATGGATAAATTATAAAAAAGAACGTATATATGACAATGAATTGTTATATTACATATAATAATATAACAATGAACATAGTGGGTCGACCATACAACGTTTTAGATATGATCTATTTATTTATTAAATAAAAAAACAAGTTTTTGAACTGAAAGTAAGCTACGCACTTCCTCATGCCGGTCTTGACAGATGTGAGCAAAACTGCATAAAACCACTTACGCCCAGGTCAGCATTTACTTTGGCGGTTCTGTAGTCAGTCCACATAAAAGCAAGAAAACCTTATACTATGCAGACAAAAAGAATTTGTTTTCTCGCTAGGCCTATTCAATTAAGCTTTTTGTAATGGACGCTGATTGGTTCAAATACACAAGCCATTCAGGCAGTGCAATTTCTGATTAGCTCCTTGAAAATACAGTTGGGTATACTCTTTCACACATTCCATTTCGGTCATTCTGACGTTAGTACTCTGAGGAGTTTGGCTCGTAGTTTCAAAGACATTCAACCAACTTCTTCCTCATAGGTGTACAGTAGTCAAATGTTGCAGTTGAATACTATTCAGAAGAAAGGCAGTAGATCTAAATTTATGAAAACGGCTTTAAAGTTAAATAGTGTGATCCATATTTTAGTAGATAGACGTGACAAGGGTAAAAACTGCGGAAGATCTTTTCTTGACTCATTGAATTTGGCTTGTAGTTTCAATGTCATTCCTCTTACTTCTTCCTCATAGATGTGCAGTAGTCAAATGCTGCAGTTGAATACATTTCAGAAGAAAGACAGTAGAAATCAATTGAAAGATGTATTGAAGTTTTCTAATAGATTACTTTAACTTTCAATCATAGTTGGCGAAGAGAATCCTTTCAACGAGGGGGACTTCAAACGTGTCCAAAAATTATAAGCATCTCGTAGCAAATACTGTGCTGAGCACGTCGTTGCCACCATGTAACCAAGGCCGTTCCAGCTTGTGGTTTAGAAGCGTATCATAAACTATGGGAGTCCACCTTAAACCATGACCAATCATATTCCAACCAACCCCCCGTGTTGATATCATTAAAATCATAGAGAGGGAACTGGCTGTAAGAACAGTTCTTTGAAGAGGTAATGTAAATTAATTTGTAAACAAAATTAGACCATATCAACCGGGAAACTCGGTCTTTTAAAGGAAGAAATCTTGCCATACAACGTTAGTTTTCATCTGTTTCCCAGATGTGGATATACCTAGAAGGTCAGAAGATCTACTACTACTCTTCGGCAATGTGGCAAATTTTCTGTGTAATTGTTATTGATTCTAGCTAGTGATGACGACTCACGGCAACATTGACACGTTCTTAACAAGAACTAGTACATAATCAAAACGTTTTGTTGCTGGCTTTAGTGGTAATATCGTTATAAGACTATTGGTGTTTTCCATATGCAAGGAAATTTAGGTGATGGTTTTGTATGGTGATTATTAGTTCATGTTTGCCTTTTCCCCCACATGTCCCATTTCTGAGATTTTTAATGAGACACTGGT
The DNA here is from genome assembly GCA_010016025.2 of Alatinidae sp. Z8VKAUB7J3. Classification (NCBI taxonomy): domain Eukaryota; kingdom Metazoa; phylum Cnidaria; class Cubozoa; order Carybdeida; family Alatinidae; species Alatinidae sp. Z8VKAUB7J3. The sequence continues at coordinate 59,053,111 of JAAAKM020721499.1, forward strand.
GTCCCTGTGGTAGGGAAGGTGAGTAAAATTGTCTTGTTAACATGAGATATTGTGATGTACCTTGCAACGTCAATGAAAGACTTTTTCCACCATATTCTAACTTTGTGTCACTCAACAGGAAAATGGAAGATATATTTCACCCTTCGCTTTTTTCCAACGCAAGCAATGGGACACTGGTGTCCCTGTGATAGGTAAGGGAAACAAGTGTGAAAATAATTTCGAACGGGAGAACCCTATGCTCATGGTAACCCAGATTCCTTTGCCTTACAACCTCAAGCCATTGCTCCTCAACCTCATCTATAACACTATCTCTTGCCTTAAACCGAACTGGTACAGAACATGCGCTCTCAAAAGTCAAGCCCCTCGATTGTTGTAAGAGTTCATGCATCATAAACGTTTTATGCTAATCATGACATGATCCACATGGCCATCTACTACTCAAAGGAGTTAAACAAAAGATGTAGCCATGCTGACATCAGCACCATGTGGGAAAATAATGGTCGTCAGGCATCACCAGAATCTTTTTGAATACACTAAGTGTGAAGTTACGGAGTATAATCTACAAACAACTACTAAACAACTTTTGGGGGCGTTTTTTACCAAAGAACTAAACAAGCTTTGGTGCGAAATTCAAAAAGTGAGTTGTTTATAAAAAATAAAAGTGTAAAGTAGATGATGAAAGCAGCACTAAAAAGGAAAGTGGAAATGGTCAGAATGAGCTACGTAGGTCAACGCGAGACAGGAAAATGACGCAAAGATATACGTTAGAATCAAGTCAATAGACTAACTGTATCGCTTCTTGCCGCGTCTGTAGTTTGGATGAACCGAAAACGTATGATAAAGTAATGAGTACTGACGAAGATGCATGTCCCCAGCTGTGAAGATGTATGGTACACGCTAAGCAGTTAAGGTGCATCGTGAATTGCCACTAAAGGTGTACAAAGCAGTGGCAGAGTTCCTGAAAATGTACAAGATTTCGGTTTGTGTTTTACGTTAAATTTCACTGATATTCTGATATCTCGTCGTAGGAACGGGAGCAGAAAAAGGAAGCCCGAAGAATGGAAAAGAAAATGCTGAAACAAAGGAAAATGGTATGCTACTTCTTAATTTGTTAGTTCCTGCGGTACAGTATATAAATCCTGTACTTTACTTTTACTATCTCTCGGCTTAGGTGTCTCACATATCCCATCATGTTTGTGTGCTCTTAAGTGAATGACGTAAAATAAAACATGTTCGATATATGACTAGTTCGATATATCACTGGTTTGATTTAAGACTAGTTCCATTTATGATTAGTCGTGCAGGATAGGGTTTATTCCGCTTAACAAAGACAGGAAAGGTGCAATGTTTTTACAGTTAAAACTCAAAGATTGGGTAAAAGAATTGGCCCACAGACATTTGACTCGTTTCGTGCTGAGTCCTGGTCATTTAAGGTAAAAGAATATAGGTAGTCCTAAACTTACAATAATTTATACAAAAGAGGCGGATAATGCGGATATATATGATATAGATCTATAATAAAGAGGATTTGATATGCAAAGGATCAAACTTATTTGGGATGGGTTAGATTGGATACTCATGCTAGCGATATGGGAACAAAAAATTATCAAATCCGATACATTTTAGATGTAATTGTTAAAAATTAAAACAATATTAGTCATTGATATCTTGGGGAAGGTTAATAGTAAATGGAATTATTGTCAAAGTAGCTCGAAGTCGCAGTTTTCCTAATAACGTTTTTAAGCACGTAATTTTGAATCCGACAACAATGTTTCACTCGGGTCCCTTTTAGGATTGGGTGTATACCTGGGACAAAATATACAACGTTAGGTGCATCTAAATGTCTAAAATGACAGGAATTGTGGTTATACGATCGATATGACTCATTCACCGTAAGTGACGTATGCTAATTTATTCCATGGTCGTTAGTCAGGGTTAAAATTTGCATACATTAAGCAGGTGCATTCCTTAAAAGTTGGTTCGTGGTAAAAAATTTAATAATGCGTTGAGTAATTGATTCATTTTGCTGAACGTTTTCGCAAGCTTTTATCGAAGTTTGGACGCATTCAATTAAAAACATACGAGTTGCGTTATGTGTTCCAGGGAGGATAGAGGCTGGGAACTTGTTAATTAAGTAGTTTGAGTAATTAGCTGGAAAACAAGCAAGATTACCCTTAATTATTTTTACTTGGTCAACCGACCGTCTATTATTGCGTCAACGGACATTAAGTCCATTTGCGTCGCAAAATATTTTACTTTAAAATATCAGTTTCGTGTCATTAATGGCAGTTCATGGTCAAAATCAATGTCTGCAAGCATAGCTAAAATGAGGGAGTAGATGGATAATAGCCCACCACTACAGGGGAATAAAACACATTACCCTATCTCCTGTGCTTAAAACGTTTACATATTTTGTGCTTCTTGGTATCTACTTACTTTCACTGTATAAGGGTTGTTAAAAACAAATAGGGTTCTACTTTGATCTTCAATGTTATCTTTGTAAGCCAATTAGCCTGTTGACTCCAAACAAATTACCGTGACCAGTGTCGGGCAGATGGGTTCTTCGTTCTTACCATATATAATCGAAACCAGCTTTTGGAAGGACTTATATGAAGATACAACGAGGAGGTGCACTCAATATTTGCACTGCTAACAGCCGCAGGAAAATTAAATAACAAAAATGTTCATTACCTCATCTGCATATTCAACATAGCCATATCCTTTAGGTTTCCCGGCACGGTTGGTCACCAAACGTATTATGAATTTTTTTCATGTCACAATAGGTTGCCATCAGTAATGAAGATTGCAATGCTAAACTACGATACATAATGAAAGAAAAGAACAGCAGACGTTTGAGCTACGGATAAGGGAATGGGCAAGTAATAGACCTAGATTGTGAACTAATTAGTCAGTATCAACGTACAAGCGAGTCAGCAATGCTCAAAGAAATATGCGGGTTTCACTTGCTGAGTGAGATAGGAACAGGATCCGTCACCTATTATTTAAAGGACGATAAAGAACTTAAGACAAGACTAGGATAGTATCATCGAGAAGAGGAGATTTGAAATGTTAGCAAATGTGAAGATGGATACGAAACGTTTTTTAACGGAATGATGTCATATCACTATCCAGCCTTGCAGTAAGTTTACTTTCCCGCTTCCTAGTTTCTTCTTCTTCTTCGGTATGCTTATTGGTTGCAGCTGTTTCAGCTTCATTGCACTCCCATTAACATTTTCATTCCCTTCTCTCACTTTAACCAATATCGGCTTTCATAACTGCATTTATCCCTTTAATAGCTCAGATGCCACATGCCACATGTCACATACCACATACCACAAATGATAAATTGCTGTATGATTAGAAACAAGTCAGTGCCCATTTTCATCCCTTGTATTTCCTTTTGACATATGCATGAAGTGTTTCACTGCAACGTATATGCTGATGATAAGTTTGGGAAACTGCCATTAGTCACATGTCTTTATTGGTACTTTTATCTCGTACGTTGGAAATAAACAAGCCCTTTCTTATGCGTCAGATCTGCCCTGTTAGAACGTGTGATCATAATGATGATTATAATGACAATTATGATGATAATGTGATCTTGAAAAGGGCATTGGCCATCTTGCCCATTTACAGTTAGTAAGATTGTTGATCCTCTTCTCAATATCAATATTTCCTGGTCAAACCTTGTGAGTGAAATGCAGTGCTATCGACTACTCACGTGATAGTTGTAAAAATATTTAATAGTTTTAAATGTTATGAACTTGAAAAAAAATTAAAAAAATAATGCAAACTTCTGTAAAATGGAGGTTTTACAAAATGAAAGAAGGAAAGAATCAGGTTCTCTCTTTGGTACTTTTGACTGTTTGTTCTGAGTGCCGTTGGTACCCACAAATTTTAAGGAGGGAAGTAACTAGTCCTTCTGTTATCCTAAGACCCCCTTCTGACTAACCCGTTTATCTATTCCTTACTAATGACCTGAATCCAGAATAAACAATTTCCAGAGGAAAAACAATTTTTTTTATAGGATATGCTTCATAATTTTAAGGCGTACGGGCCAGCCTGTTCACCAATTAACGTAATTTTTGTGTAACCCCTCCTGGAAAATCGGCAAAAAAGCCATTTAAAAAGAGGGTCAGGGGTTGCGGAGCGAAAAAATTGTATGGGCCTCAACCCATATTTTAGCCACTAAACATTGAATAAGTGGCATCATTTTTAACAAAAAAACAACATGAGAGCTCAATAAGAATTGGAAGTTACCAAAAGCACTCGTAGAAACCAGCTGTCTGCAGTTAACTGCACTTCAAATTTTTCAAATTTAGGTGTCCAGATTTGATACATTTAAAAATTAAAAAAATGACAGCGCTTTAGTCTGAATAAAGCGGAGAACTACTCTCGGAGCTCGCATAAAAATATTTTAGCCAAAATCAAATAACAAGGAAAAGAATACGTGGGAAGAACATGCTGCCTCAAGGAAAGTATCAATTCCACAAACTAAAAGCATACACCAGATACCAGTATTTTAACTGCAATAACTTCAATTTTGATGTGTTTTGAATTAATTCGAACTCATTGTATCATTGTTTCCACCGCACGAAACCTCCTCTCTAATTCTACACGTCCTTACGTTGAAAATTAAACAAGCAATACCATACATTGTAAATTTGTAATTATTTCATATATTACAATTAAAATTCAATTAGTGGAAGCCGTGAATTCGTCCCAAAATCGAGTTAAACGCTTTATGTGTTCAGTTGAACACAAGAGTTATTCTTGAAAGGTCGGTCATTCTGTTCAGTGCACACAGAAATGTAGAATGTTGCAGGGAACGGAAAAGGGCGAATTAGTGGTGATGGTGGTGGTAATAATAGTTGTAGTAGTAGTAGTACTACTAGTAGTAGTAGTAGTAGTAGTAGTAGTAGTAGTAGTAGTAGTAGTAGTAGTGGAAGTAGTAGTAGTAGTAGTAGTAGCGCACGACGCGAAAGCGTGAGTCACGGGTTCGATCCCCGGTGGTGACATATTTTCTATTTCTCTAGTGTTCTTTTCCAAACTTAAAGAAATACCTTGCGGGTTTTAATTTGTAAGGTCATCAAAGCCTTTCAAATACTGATCGTAGGATTGAGAGACGTCAAAGAGAGGCTGTGTACGTGAAGGTAGTCACGTCAATAATTTGAAGGTTTGCCGGTAAGCCACTAGTATGGAGTTTTCGGCAGGCCTTGTTCCCCTGAGCTGTATTACCATCTGGTATCGGTGTTGTCGCTTGTTTGTAGAAGATTTAGCATAGCCCAGGAGATATATTGACCGGAAAATGTAGGTTTTCTATACACGCTGGTACGGAATTTAGTGCCATCTTTTTCGATCATAACATCAAGGAACGGTAGTGAGTTGTTGTGTTCCTTCTCAAAAGTGTCTTTTGGGTTGTTGTAATATTTTCTGCAGGACCTGTAACGGGGATCTAATTGAAATACTGCTAGGTAGTGATAGTATCCTAGAAGACCCGGGAATGGATCATGTGGGCCATATTTCATGAGCTAAAAGTATTTTATTTGTTCGTTTTAGTGAGGTGCGAGGCTTCCTTCCGAAGTTGCTAAATTTGGTAAGTGATTTTGAACAGAATATTATCTCAGGTCGAGGTTATCCGGAGTGAGTACCAGGATTAAGGAAGGGGAAAGGCTCTGCAGAGCAAATTACAAACCTTCGAGTAATTGGAGAAAAGTATAGGAATCACCAGTTGCTGTTATTTTTACAATTGCATTGGCTTTCATAAGGCTTTTGATCGGATCTGGCATAAAGCTTTGAGGCATACACTATAGTATAGTTTTGGTACAGATGAAATATCCATGATAAGAAAACTGTACGAGAAGGCCAGAAAGACAGGGATGATTGGAAATGAATACAGCGCATGGTTTTAACCAACATAGAAAGTATGTCACCACTAGGGATAGAACCTGTGACTGATCATACCTTCGAACTTTAACGTGCTTTGGATTGATGACGGCCAAGAGGGCAGCTCTTCCTTGATCAAGTCACATGGCGCAGAGAGGCTGCTCTCCTATTGCGTTGAGCTGGATGTCGATGTCCACCGGTGGATGATAGGCAGCTAATGTGGTGACTAGAGAAATAGAGTATGTTGACATCGAAGGTCACTTAGCTCAGTTGGTAGAGCGCAGGCCACGAAAGCGTGGATCACGGGTTCGATCCCTGGTGGTGACATGCTTTTCTATTTCTCTAGTCAAAGAACTGGTAAACAGGAGGGAAATGGTTCCTCCTGACACACTTCATTGTAAAGCCCCAAAATGTAATTATGTTACGTCTAAATTTATGTTTTTAGCAATGTTTTTAGACCATATGTAGCTGACTGATCCCAAGACAGGTGGATACTGGGACTTCATCACGCTCCGCAAAGCCGTGGAACCGCACCAAATATTTAACATTTGTTCTGTTAAGTTACCCGTATTTGTTTGAACGTGCCCCTTGGCGATTATTAATTTTTTGCGACATACATGCGACGTTTATTCGAGACCCATGTTTATTCGTTGATGGATTTATGCATCTTGATTTGTTCTGCTTTTAGACGGATAGGTTCACCAATAGTTTTTGGAGTAGGTGCTTGTACGGGTTTGATGTCACTTTTTGGTAGGCTAGCAGGATCAACTGTTGTAGTGGATTTTTCTTTCCAGTTTTCTAATTTTTCTTTCCATTCTGCTAATAGTTTTGGTTTTTCATCAGAGATCAAAGTATCCATTGTTTTTAGACCCTCAAACATTGTATTACAATAAAAGACACCAGACTCATAGATTCCATCTTCTTTGGCAATGCGATTAATGTAATTACTGTTAATTGCAGCACCGCCACAAAGAATTGGTGTTGGTATGACAACCGAACCTTCGCTTGACATTCTTACGTCGAATTGACATCGATTCGATGTCAGTTTCCAGCATTGAATAAACATCGACATCCATATGCTCTCGTAATATTTGACTCCCATCAGGTAAAACTAATCAGACACAACATTTCAGTATGTAATTTCATGTCTAAAGCTACTTTGCGACTGGTTCAAACATCTTTCATGATACTCAAAGCTGTTTATTCGATTCCAATTCTGGGTTCAGCGCATCGTTTCAGATCCTAAACAAACGTCAAAGACTATCAAGATATTTAACTGAGTCAAACAGATTGCTTCTGCCATGCAACATCACTCCGTTCAGCAGAGTCTGACAATTGGACGTCATTAAGTTGTAAAGGTTGGACACTGGCTCTTCCTGGAAATAGGACGGTCTCGAAAACCAGAAACATCGGAAATATTTACTTCATCTTTAAGAGACATTGATCCAAGCCTCATTAGAGGTTCAGAAGCTCATGAAGCGGCTTGTCAGCTCCCAGATTCAATTCAGTGATGAGGTTACAAATACAATTTTTTAGGGGAATAGATTGCGGTAACCCAACCGTAAACAAACTATCATGCTAATGCCCAATTCCAAATGCAAATGATAATGATCGGTGGTTGTTGCCATGCCTAGACAAAAATAAACGACATGGCCAAAAATTTAGGAGTCCTTTTTATATTTTACACTTCCCACACTATATGAGAACCTACATCGGAACTTTCAAGGAGCTGACGTCTAGGCGACTTTACTGCATAGCCTCGAAATCAATCTGGTGCCCTATTCTTATCTTTGTTTTATTTCTTTAAGTTATATCCCGAAAGAGTAGTTTAAAAAGCTTTTCTAATTTGTCTTATTTAAGTGTGAAGAGCGTAAGAACTCTTCTGGACCTCCAACCTCTTGCATTGTGTTTCTCGTAGAATTGTTTTGGAGTTGTATCTCGAATTGATTTCTCTAACAATCTTTCTAAACCCTTTCAACATGTATAGATAACAAAATAGAATAAGAATTTTCGGTGTTCATAATTTCCAGCATGAATCAACTCAGACCCTTATAATGTACCAATAACCTCTTGAATGTATCCTTCTTATGCCAAGTCCTAAGTTTAAAGGACCTCTATCTGTCTCTCCTTTTACTTTGAACAACAAAGATCTGATATCGCCTATTTGTCTTTAGAGAACATCGCTGTTTTCTTCACTCCATAATTTCTTTCATACTAAGACCACCTCGACATTTTATCAGCCTTAACTAACCAGTTTATTTCATCGGGCATTTCCTTCCAATGCGACAACTTTAAACATATAAAAATGTATTCTTGGGCTATTAAAAAGTACTGCAATCAACATGCCGTTGTCATCGTTTTATGAAAATTGGCGGTAAAAGTGTGTGATTTACGCTTTCGTTTTCTTGTTAACGGTTGCATTTCCAATACTTCAGTGTTGTTTTGTGCATACCTTATTGTAACAAAGAAAAAACCGAATACTGACAGATAAACCCCATGGCCTCCAGTTCAGGCCTCCAGTTCAGGCCTCCAGTTCAGGCCTCCAGTTCAGGCCTCCAGAATGAAATGCAAGTTATATATTTTTCATTCATAGTTTGCAAGGTGGTCTGGACCCCCATCTATAAAAATCAACCCACGCCTACAAAGAAAACCCACACCTAGAACTCTAAAGGCTAACCCCCGCCTGGAAGATATTTTTTGGCATAAATTTCCAAAAGTTCAAATCTCCGCTTCCCACGAATGATGTAAATAGAAACCGAACAATAATTTAGAGTTGTCCCATTAAAAATATTTGTCACTTGAAAGGTTACACAATACCACTTCATTTCATCATTTGAAAGGTTACACAATACCACTTCATTTCATCATTTGAAAGCCAGGACTTCACAACCTTATTCCAATTTGGCGCCAAATTTTAAATAAAAAAATGGCTTCCTCAGAGATGCAATGTCGTAGCAGCATTATGTATTCTTGAGTTGATAGACGAGGACAATCCAATTTCGAGAAGAGGTAAAACAAGAAACTGGATGAAGCAGCGATACGAGAAAGGCTATGAAAATAATATTGCACGTGAGTTGAGCATTGAGGGCTGCTTTTTGTCGATGTGACCAGTTCCAAAATCAACTCTCTACATGATTCATCGATGTGACTCAAATCTAAACAATTGAGATCCTCTTCCCAGCACAAACCCTTTATCAACAGAAAAGAAGTTCATCATATTTTGTAAATCGCTGATCAAAGTTCACGACATGGCCTCTTCCAAATGATTTTAAAACAGCTTTGAAGACATAACGTGAAAGGTTAACTTTAGCTGATGATCTGGCGACATCTTGGTCTTCACAGCCTTAGTTACCTAAATACGTGCTTACAATCTTCTTAACTTAACTTTATATGGAGGTAGAAATCATGGAGTTTGTATTAAAGCATCAAATGTGTGATTGTCAGTGTATAATTTCTTTTAAACACTTGTTATTTTGTATTTCTTAGATTCAACAAAGACATTTCACACTCCCTAATCTCCAAATATGTATGCAAAATTATAAGTTGTGGCCTGAGTCATAAAAAAGGTAGTTAATGTGCTTGGACTTCGTTCCATTAGCTCCAACCAGAAGTTCTTATTGGAATTGTCTCGATCAGCCTGGGTAATCAGGATTTATCAGATTTTTAATACTATTATTAATTTAGTTTTTTAACTAAATAGAGCTATTGGAACTGAAATATGTTCTATAAGCCCACAACAAAAGGTGCCGCAAGAGTTTGAATATTTTTAATTGGCCCGTATCGAAGATACTTTTTTTGACTTGGAGTACTCTGTGCAAGCCCTCCAAGCTGCCCTGAAAGTTCATGATATTCCATTAGCAAACTTCTTTGAGCTAGCTGCTTAACGATCTTCGATACTTTATGTACAGGCTAAACGAAATTATAGTCCAAAGAATTTCTGAGTCAAACTCACTGCTTCACACCTATTTTTACAATGTTTGCATGTTGAGGTTGTGCGCTAACCACAGCTGCTCTTGAGCATGGTTTGCATTGCCATTTTCGATACTTAAATGTTTTGGTGGGCAAAATACTTTTCCAAATGACTCTGTAAATACATTCGAAACGTATTTAATTTAGCTTGTACTGATACAATGCACAGTTTCTATGCGGTCTCTTTTGCACTTCTCCTAGGTTGTCGTTTGTGATAGAAACATCGTTGCTATCTCGGAGTTGATTTTTGGTGTTTCAAGACCATTGGCGATTTTTCGGATTTAAACCCTTGGCATTTTCAATTTTCAGGGCCCCATTGAAAAGAATTTTACCAGATGTTCGAAATGGGCTTACTTTAAACGGATCGTAATGCCTACTTTATCCGTTCCTGGCGGCTTTATTGGTGTATTAACCTTCTTGGTAATTGATGCTAGTCCCTCCAAGGACACAGGGCCGCAGTCACTTACGAGTAATTTCAGTCTTCTACCAGAGGATGCCATGATTTTTTGAAGATCGAGTGAATAACACAAGCAAAGCATTTTATCATCTCCCAGCTTATTCTTTCCCTTTGAGTTCCAGCTGCCCCTGGCATATCTTTTCGGTTTTTAAGAGTTCTTCTACACTTTTTCATTTCTTTTCCAGCAATTTTTCCTTTACTTCGATACATAGCATACATATCTGTTGGATTTCTTAATGGATTTAATACTAATAAATCCCATTCCCTAATTTGCTTTTCATAATACCCTATTTGTTCAGTGGGTCTGTTATGTCAGCCATCATCCGCTGTAGCGCCAAAATTGCCAAAAATCACCAAATCTACTACTATTGAAAATATTAATAGCAGTAGGTATTCCGGTCGGCAGTGTCGGAGCCATTGGTGGGGGACCCTCTCCCCAGTAATTTGCCAATCAAAATTTGAAAATGGGCGGGACGAATCGATTTGTTGCAGATGTCATTTTTAAGTGCAAGGAACAAACACGGGTGAATGTCAATTGTAGATAGATCAGATCTTTTGGTCTGAAATAGGGACATTGCCCGATGATTTCCCGTCCTCTAAATTTATAAGCAATGGTCGATGAGTGGAATAATGTCTAGCACAGCTCCCGTTACAAAATGGCAAACTCAGCAGAGATACTGAATATGCGTTCAATTAATATACGTGTGTTTTTACGGGCACATCACATTCATGACTGCCAAAATTTGAATTTTAATTGACAGTGAGTGACGGCAACCATTGTAAATATACATGTTATACTTTTACTCATCCTGAAGTTAAAAATCAAACCATGACAAAATAGTAGGCTTCTTTGCTTACTCCATCATTGTAGCTTAGAAAGAAAAGAGGTGCCAAAGCGGTCACAAAACAAACATCTCTGTAAACAAAGGTAAAACGCAGAGCTAGCACATTTCCCGTGTTTTTAAACTTCAGCCGTACTCCAAGAATCCCCGAGTATTGAGGGAAAGCAGTGATTTTGGGTTCACTGCTGGAGGAGAAAAGACGAGGTTAACAGGGACACAGTTCTGTGGATATGCCACCGTGGACATAGCAGCGTGAGTGATTTATTAACGTATTTATAGAAGTAGCTGCTAGCTCCAAACGTCCTGGACACTGTAGTGGAAAACCATTACCTCAACAGAATCTCTGCGCATGCGTACTAGTGCCTAAGCCACGGGCTAACGTTACCGTCTCGATTACCGTTCTGCTTGTTTAAACTGTCTAATTTAAGTACAAAGCGTATTAAGGTAATGGAAGATTTACAAATGGACCTAGCTGCTTACACTTACAAACTGGTTTCCAGTTTATATCAGTGTCCAATCCTTTAAGTATTAAATTATAATGAAAAATCATTTGCCAAATAGCTTTTGAAAATTTATAAGTTAAAACTGGACTATCATTATAATTCAAATCACTAGGAGGGGCCTGTTTTATCTACTGCTGATTTAGAATTTTGGTAAATTGATAACTTCAACCTGCTTACAAGTAAAATTAATAGGTAAATATAATCTGTTGTCCTTATTACCAATCTTATCAGATTTATTCTTTTTGAAAATAAGTTCCGTTTTAGCCTAGTTGGCTTTGACGAATAGCAGTGGTATTAACAAGGTTAGTTTACTAAAGCCTTCTATGTACTGATACTTTGGTATTCAATTCAAAACTTAATTTGGTCTTTTTGCAATACTGAGATCTTAAGCCCGGGTAGAACATCATGGCTTTCAATAAGTAGAGGGCAACGCCCAATATCAAACCAACGCTACATGTTGTTTTTTAAAGAAACATCAGGATTATAAGCGTACACAGGCTCAAATTGCTGAAAAATATGCATACACTAAGCATATTGCTGAATCTAAGTTTCTGGGAATGTTATTCTTGACTTATACATTTGACCGGACTGCCTTTTCCTATCCTGAAACCATAGCTACAAAAATGTTTGAGACTTTAAATTTTGTAAATAGAAAAAAATATTTCCTGTACTCTCACTTTTTTCCTGCAAAGAATAATTGCGTGATCAAGGGCGTAACCAGCCATTTCAAACTAAGCGACAGGGACAAACAGTTGTTAACAACCACACTCTCCTTTGAAATTATAAGAATTCTGAACAGCCATTACTTTTGCCATCTCTAGCAATGGACTAATAATGCGTTGGCTATATTTCTAAAAGTAATTAAAATGTAACAATTTTTCAATTAGTGTAGCCATACTGAAAAGTTTAATTGTAGATAAGGTACTCATCAGGAAACTATATTTTATATGTTACCCTGGAAAATTGAAGGCGATGCTATCAGTTTATGAACAGCTTGTGATTCGTAACTCGTTTACTGGGATCATTACAGATATGTTATAGACGCGACGTGTAGTGGGAGAAATCGACGAAACATCACCTTGAGCCAAGAGTATTTGTCGTCCCAAATCAAAGACGAGCAACACATTGTTGAGAATCGGAAGGTTAGCGAAAACAAATACGAGCATCAAGGAAAAGGGTGCTTTTGGGAAACTCATCAACACCTTTTCTTCTCTTGAAACGAAAAAGGTCCAACTGAAATAGTGGTGTTAACGACTTTCAAGGAAACAAAACAATTTTGCAGCACATCACCTCCGACTCCAATCCTCTCCCCTCCCGACCTCTAAAAACGCGCTTTATGTACACAGAGAATTTGTATCTACAACCCATTTACTTCTTAAAAAGCATATAATTACAATTTGGGCGACCTTTTTTCACAAGTTGGGCGACGAAATGAAAGGAAAATCTGACATTGCTGCTCATGATCAGGCTCTGCTCTCATTATCAAATTTACTCAAACATCTATTCAGCACCACCGCCTGCTACAAAGAAGGGCAGCAGTCCACTTATATGCTTTGCAAATATAATCACTCCATGTATTCTTTCAGTTCTTACTCAGAAGTCATGGGGAGCTCTTGTCAACAAAAATACATTATGGGGTTACCAATAAAGTAGTACGCAGCAACGGCTACAAACGACCTTACGGTGCACACCCTTACAACAGACGCACAGTGAGCTCTCTACATGTTCTGTCAAGCACGACAGTTGACAACAACCGTATGCTGATTGGGCATATAGCTTCAATAGCCTCTTGGCTCCTAACATTTAGCATAAGCCACAAGACAAAAAGCTTGCTTTTCTTACTTCGGGTGAATCGTACGCAAGCAAAGTAACGTCAGTGTGAAGTTAAAAATCACGATTGCCACTGATAGCATATCTGGTGGAAATTGGTGAATTCTACTGACTGGAACTTTGCAAAATACACTTATTTATACCAAGTCACAATATAGTGATACTGACAGATTGCAAGGAGTCGTGAGTACAATGTTGGATTGAGATAAAATAGTTATGTGGTGTCAATAGCTTAAAGTTGCGAAAAATACGTAAACGCAAGTCATAGGAGTCCTAGTAAACAACTTACTTGCACTGGTATACAATATACGACAATGAAATCAAATCTGTCCTGTAGATAGTTCTCCGCCCTAGTAAGATGACCTTCTCCTTTTCTGCAAAGGGTCGACTGTTCTGCTTTGACTTCTGAGTCCAATCTGTAAGTGATGAAGTCTCCCAAGGAGATACAGGTGTACGTCGATGCGTTATCTCCAGGCGTCAGGGGCGGTTTTAGGGTATGGCAGACAGGGCGGTAGCCCAGGCCCCACAGCTCAAGAGGGACTTTCACGACGTGGTAAATACGCTCCCGCAAAGGCTCGGAGAAAAGACTTGAAATACCTTGCAGTGTTATTCGTTGTGTTAGTATTTGTTTCTTAGATTAAATTTAGTAGCGTGACTCTAGTTTGTATTGATGATATCAAAGAAGTCTCATATATTTGTCTTTATACAACGTTGAAGGTGTTCTGGAAGTACAAAACCGAACATCCTTTGAGCAAGTGACACATTTATGTGATAAATGGTTTCTCTTTCCTCTGGAGTTGAGCCTGGGTCCTGAACCAACAGACTTGGTCACCACCAGGGGGATACTTCCATACAATCTGGAAGCTACTAATTGCAATTTAACAACACTGGGTACTTTTGGGTCTTGAAATAACTACCTTATTATCTGAAATTTTGTTGAAACAAAACTGTGAGATTTAGCACCAATATAATTGAATGTGCAAAACTTCCTCTCTTTGGTGACAAGACGAGAAAGTATTATTATGTGGAACACGTTAAATTGGGTTTGGTAAAAGGTAAGGTAACTCGAGCGACGCTAGTAATACGTTACAAATATATATCTACGACAGTTTGATAATAACATTCCGAAAGATAATGTGACAAACAAAAGATCCAATGGATCTGAAATATTGAAACAAAATAAAGAACCATGGTGACTTGTTAATTCTAGTGACATCAGACATTTCTAGAGCTTCCTTTGCTCCATACAATAGAGGAGACATAACGCTGGATACAAATATATTACAATGTCGTCGAATATAAATGATGACATTATCACCAAATAAAAATTCTGGTGATCACGATTACGCTAACGATTTTTTTTATTAAAAAATTCAATTTTATCACATTTTCCCTTTATTTGACGTATTGTAATTGTAATCTGTAATTGACGTATTTAATGTAGATAATTGCAATGTTTATTTTAACTTCTACATTAGATTTTGCTCTTTAAAATTTTATTCATCTCTGGCCACCCTGGCAATCTCGTCTTACGTTTCCTAATCAACAACATCATCTTCTTTATTTTATCTCCTTTTACAATCTACTTAAAGGCACTCCTCAGAGTACTAACGTCAGAATGACCGAAATGGAATGTGTGAAAGAGTATACCCAGCTGTATTTTGAAGGAGCTAATCAGAAATTGCACTGCCTGGATGGCTTGTGTATTTGAACCAATCAGCGTCCATTACAAAGAGCTTAATTGAATAGGCCTAGCGAGAAAACAAATTCTTTTTGTTTGCATAGTATAAGGTTTTCTTGCTTTTATGTGGACTGACTACAGAACCGCCAAATTAAATGCTGACCTGGGCGTAAGTGGTTTTATGCAGTTTTGCTCACATCTGTCAAGACCGGCATGAGGAAGTGCGTAGTTATCTTTTCTGTCGAAGAAACAAACATTGGACAAGCCCAGAAAATCTAAATTATCATTAATATAGGACCTTATCTTTTCTTTTTTTTTCGTGTTTTTTTTGGTTTTTTTTCTTTTGTTTTTTTGGGGGTTTTTTGTTTGTTTTGGTTTTTTTGACTTTGCGTCTTCATCGCCACCATCGCACCTTCGATCTTGTTGCTATTGTTATTATCGTTGTTATTGTTATTTCCACTTTTATTTAATCTCACTGTCCCCATAATGCCGGGGGAAAACAGTGAGAATGTAAAGGTTAATACTGAAACTGTAAATTTACAGGATAATATTTGGAACAGAGGTGGCATTGTGAACTAACGTGCTCCACACGGACTTAGTGGATTCTTAAGAGAGGTTCGAAGCCACTGCCCGCCTCGCCCGGGTTTTGTCACTTCACCTGGTTCTAATGATGACCTATGAGGTGGTCCTCAAACGTTCTGGATTAGGGGTAAGGTTCCCGGCAACATTAATAAGCGAGAAAATGGAAATGGAAAAGGAAAAGGAAAAAATTGTAAACTGCGAAAAGATATATAGATAGATAGATATGTATGGCTGTTAAAATGCAATAAAACTACATAAACATAAAAAGTGCCAAGAGGCAAATAAATCCTAAACCTACACGAACCTACACGATGAAGTTAGACCCTATCCATAGTTGGAGTAGCCCAGCAGCACTTATATCAGGTGCTACAGACTTGTCACTAAGCAACGGGAAAGACTTCTGTAACAAAGCAAAGTTACTAAGTATTAGAATTGATTAGCTTCAGTTATTCAAAATACCTATTTAGATTGTAAAAATGTCATTACCTTCTTTCTTTTAGTTTTTATATGTTAGTTTTTTGTTTCTATAATTATAGTTTGGTTGCCTAGGCTTGTCACTTTTTCTTTCTTTTTTTTTTTTTTTTTTCCATCTACACAGCGAGCAATGGTTGAGGGAGTCCAACGCTAAGCCAGGTGTAGAAACTCGATGAGATCATTCTGAAATTCGAGGGCCTGATGACTGCCATGCATTAGAACTAAAAAGGCATCCTCCAGCAGGATGTATTGTTTTGAAAAGCTAAATAAACAGTTGGCAGCAATATCTTAAATAAGGCCTATATATCAATATTGACATGAGAATAGGGAGTTTGGGTAGATGATTGCAAATCTAAGGTGGCTTAATTGTCAATAGGCCCCAATTGTTATGGGTCACAATGTGGGTACGATACTTCCTATCAAAGAATAAAAGCCCTAATCGAGCACTCATCATCAAAGAATATCATTGGCTCTTGATAAATCAATGAAAGTTGACGGGTGCTGAAGGAAAATTTGCACCAAAACCCTTAACCACAACAAGCTCGCAAGATGATATAACTTCCGCAATCGAAGGTTGTGGAATGGCAGGGTTTTTTCGGTTTTCATAACAGCAATAGTAGAATTAAGGAGGGGTAAAACAAGAATAATAGCAGAGGCAAAGTTGACAACGATTTTCTCCCAACTAGGCCTCAGACTGTTCTTTACACTTGTTAGTGAAATTCTGACTGGTGCTTTAGCACCGGCAGCACCGGTAAACACTTTGAGTGTGAATGGGTGACATCTCAAGGTGGCAAACAACCAGTGGCACCTCCGTCCGTTTTCCCAGGCGTACCAAAGTATTATCTGATCGTCACACCATCAAGTAAAACGAACTTAACCTTTGCCCAAACGAGAAGGGCAGCCTAGAAACAACGGTCTGAAGAGACGGACAAAATTTCAGACTATTTGCCATTTTGCAGCGGTGTTTCAGACAATTATGGAGAATACAAGAATGTCGTGGATGGCATCAACTTTTTATGTCTCAAAAACTGATGTCGTTGGTCGCAAGGTGATTGAATTCCTTCACGTCAGAAGCCTTGATGCCCTATAAAGTGCCAGAAATCAGCCTCTCACTATCAACTTACATTTCTTACTATATTTTCTAAATTATACGCAATCAGGCAAGGATTTCACGCGAAATCGTTATCTAGGCCATCAATGAACATAACAAAAACATATAGATCATATTAGAAGGACCTTTTTTGTTGTCTAGTTTTTTCCGCTTTTGGAAGCTTTGGTACCCTGGAAAATGAAAGAACTCAGCCTCTTTCTATCAACTTACATTTCTTACTATATTTTCTAAACTATACGCAATCAGGCACTGATTTCACGCGGAATCATTATCTACGCTTTTAATTTCTTCGTATATTTTCATGAATTCTTGCTGGTTATATATCTCTGCTTTTAACTTCATCAGGTTATTCAGCAGTAACTGGAAAACAAATATTATCATAACGAAAATTAACAAGTATTTCAAAAAATTTAGGGCTCTGTTGAGCAGCAAATAAATGAATGCAGGATGCGGTCAGAGTAGTTTATTCGTCGATACGATCCGTACGATCAAAGATAATTGCTGGAAAGGCTAATGATTGAGCACCCACAGTCCTGCATAATAACTGTGTACGAATTTCGAAGTCATTTTATCCAAAAGCTGCAGATTCTAAACCTTTTCATCTCCTTTTCATCTTGCCACTTTAGAAGCTGCATTTATCAAAACAAAGAAGCCGGTGCTCTGTCGACAAAATGAATTCGTTAACACCGTACGAACTTTCAGTAACATCAGCGACAGAAAATGTGTCTTGCTTTTGGTCTTGACCGTTTCCTGCAAATTCTTCGCTAAAAATGTTTCGACTTCATTCCATACGATTGCTGTGATCAGTGTGTGGCGGAAACGTTTAGCAAAAATGAATCCGTTACTGAACGCTATATAGAAAATATGTCGTGGACCTCATCGATTCTTAGTTGTCGTAACGGCTCTAATGGTAGTTGTAATATTTTAGATATCTTTTGATACCACAGTATATCATACCGTTTTCACGCACTTAATACACCTCATACCTCCCCAAACATCTTGTATTTCAAAGAATGATAAATGATGCTTTAAGATTTTATTGAGTGAAATTTTAGTGTGTATTGATCATGCTTGATATCTTATGCACCTTTAATGTAATGCCATGGCATTGCAGTTTATGCTCTCGGAGTTGTACTGTAACCAACGGTACATGACTGCCGACACTGCGCGTTTGAGAGCGAGGGCTGTGAGCCCACTCCAGTTTTGCTACTAACAACAACCCGAAGAATTACCTGTTAAAGTGCCTGTCTTCAAGTAGTTGATTAAAGGTAACAATGTTAAATCTTTACCTTGCAACTCTAACATATTTATCAATTTAAACTTATTTGGAGAGATAGCGTTGACAATCGGTACACGTGAAAGTCTCCCAAGAAGACATAGTGCATATCTGCCGTTTTCATATATATATATATATATATATATATAAACTAAAAATTGCCTAGAGGCCAGCTCACAAGCTTCCGGTTTAAAAACCTTTTTCAAGTGTACAGTTGAAGGAACCGTTACCAATATTTATAAAAGACTAAATACAATAAAATTCACCACCGGGGATCGAACCCGTGACCCACGCTTTCGCGGCGTGCGCTCTACCAACTGAGCTAGGTGACCTCCGATACTAACACTTTTTTATTTCTCTACTCGCCACATTAGCTATTCTATTCAAAAATAGTATATACTATATATATAAATTACAGGCATTTAGTGAAATCATTCATCACGTGCAATGACTAATTCACTATGCTTGTGTAGTAGTCTGAAACGAATCAATATGACGATCCTTAACTCGTGACATATTGCATCTGTCTCGATGTCAATACGAGTGAATTTTTTTTTTCCTCGTCTGTTCTTAATTCTGCTTCATTTCACAGTCAAACAGCATTCTCGGGAAGAAACGCATCCGGTTTCGGCCGCTCTTTCTGCTTCTTACTATTACTAGATTTAATACCATAATAAAACCGCTTTTGTAATATGAACAAATTTTAAAGTAACATGTTATCTCACAGGTCCACTCGACAAGGTCGTCTGGTTCGCAGAACCTGTCTACAAAGTCTCTCTTTCATGTGTTTGTGACCCTCACTAACAAGTAGCAGACAGGGGTTATGTTTCCTGACTGTATGTCAATATCTGCCGTACGACCTACATGCATATTGCAACACCTTCTTGTCCAAAGAAGGTTACACTGTAGGTAGGCTTGTGATGACAACTATTGTTTAGGTTGAATACATAATTATGATTATTATTATTATTATTATTGTTAAGGTTGAATAGGAGAATGCCTAATCACTGTCCATGAGCGCTGAGTACTCTTGGTTGCCTAATAGACGTTACCCCGCTAATTAATTTTCCAAAAGTTTTCCACCCAGGACATTCTTATTCCAGCCCCCCGCCTATTAATTTTTACGTAATGTTCCACCCATGACAATTTTTTGAGGAGGTACTTTGGCGGGCAAGTAGAAAATGTCTTTATTAAAATATGAAAATCCTACATTGGTGAAGTCGTTTACTAAATATTGATAAAGGTACAGGGCCGCTGGTTAACTAGTCCTATCACGCAAACCCATGTCGGTTTAGCTCTTCAACTTTGAATCTTTAACATCTGCTAAAAAATCTAGTGTACTTCCTTGCCAATGAAGTTTACTTTGTGGTATTTCGTACTGCAGCATCGACGTGACCGTTGGTGTCTTCAGTTCTGCAACCCTTTTATTACGTATTACTGAAGCATGACCACTATGAGAACAATGAATTTTGCAAAAGACAGGCAAGTCGTACAATTGTTCTTAATTTTGAATAGAACACTAGAGATATCAATTCAACTACAGTGGACTCTCTCTATCTCGACTACCCTCTATCTCGAACTTCTCTCCATCTCGAACAAAAAGGTTGGTCCCATCGACATTTACGTACCCTGTTAGCTATTTTTATCTCGTTATCTCGAACTTCTCTATCTCGAATTTTCTCTATTTCGAACAAAAATCTTGGTGTCTTGCCTATATTTGTCTCTCTATCTCGAACATTTTCCTACCTAAGGGTACACAACAAATAGAATTTGAAAATTAAACAAGCACTTACCTGTGTGAAGGTTAATTGGAATTCTTCTCTATGACGGACTAGTCCGAGAAGATATCAGACATTAGATATTTTATAAAGTTAGTTTACGGGGAAGAAAGGAAAATATGTCTTTTCGTCTAAGAACACGAGCCATTAATTTTGATGAAATTACAAGAGAATATTTATTTCCTTCTCTTCCTTTGACGTTGACGTTGTCGTTCTAAGCTTCAGCATATGTAGCAACAAGGCAACGACTATCTCGACATTCCCTGATCTACAGTTAATAATTTCGGATGCTGACATTTGTTTTATTTCATTTGTTGTCTAATCCAACTCTATCTAACAAAGAACTTTTAGAAATCTTGCTGTTGATGATACCGTTATTTATTTAGCCATGGCCTATGCCAATATTACGAAATTTATTTTCATTAAATGAATCTTGAAAGTTTATGAAAAAAGGCATTATTTGGCCTATTGTAAGGCAAATATTAAGAAAAGAAACAGAATTTGTCTTTACTTTTTTTGCAACGAACACAACAATTTTAGTGCGAAGCACAAGAAATTTTGGCCAAGAAAACTCAAGTTCTCTCTATCAAATTTGAATCTGCAACCTTTCATCGGAACAAATATAAATGTCTATTAAATGCTGATTTCTACAAGAAAAAAAACGACAAAGAGCCCATGAAAATCAGATCGTGTTTTGCCGCCAGGAACATCGCCGAAACCGATAATCGTGCGGGGGTCGTTTACCCAGTCAGCAACCGCGCTCCCGTTGGAAAGCACACCCTGATTAGTTGTCACAACGTTTTTGATCCAGGCCCCGGAGTTCGGGGGCGCACTTTGAGCGCGGGCGCCGCCTGGTGTCGCCGCGATCAATGCCAGCGAGCTGCATCCAATCAGCATGAATCTCATTCTTTGTCTCCTCTTCACTCTCTTGGTTTGGAGTCCGGAAGCAAGAGCCCTCCTGTGAGTGGCGATGCAAGACTAGCACTCGACTCCGTGGGCCCCAAGCAACGTTGGGCATGGCGCGCTACGCCCGCATGGCGGAGTTCTCATTGGCGGTTTGTTGGAGCGAGCTGGGTCGCTTCGAAGACGCGGAAGCCCTGATCAGGAAGATCATCGCTCGGTACGAGAGCGCCGGCGCGTCCCCGACCCGCGCCGCGGGCCCCAAGTGGCTACTCGGTCTCTGCTTGGTGCGGCAGCGTCGCTTCGCCGAAGCGGAACCGATCCTGCTCGCCGTCGATGCGGTGCTCCGCGGCGAGCTGGGCGACAAGCACGAGCGGGTGAAGCTCGCGCGCGATGAGTTGGTCCGGCTGTACGAGGGCTGGAACAAGCATTGCTACGCGATGTGTGCCCTACCAACTGAGCTTGGTGACTTCCGGTAACATACTCTTTTTCTCTGGTCGCCACATTAGTCCCCAATCATCCGCCGGTGGAGACCGATTGACAGTCAGCTCAACACAAGTGGAGACCAGTCTCTATGCACCATGTGACTTGACCAAAGAAGGACTACCGTCCCGCCCGTCTATCTCTGCCGAGCCCAATGAACGACAGAAAGTATTGTCGAGAAGAAATGACTTGCCATGTCAGTATCGAAGAAACCAGGGGAATAGAAAATATGTCATCACCGGGGCGATAACAATAACAAGAGGCTCGAATGCACAGTGGTAACCGAAGCACCAAACCAAGATTTGCGTTTCTTTGTATGACAAAAATTTTGTAAAAGATCACTACCACGAGTTAATTGACCTGTGCGTAATATTTTTGGGGGAGACACAAAGAAAAAAACTGAAACTAAGGCTCTCCGGAGCTATGCATCATCGCTCCGGAGCTATGCATCAGGTACGCTGGATTGCTAGAGCAATCTATTCTTTAAAAATATATTTTCTTCAGTCACAATGCAGAATACCTGCGAAGGACAAAAAGGTTCTACAAGATGTTGGCTTAATTATCGTGATGTTGTATGCGATCCCGCCAAAAGCGGTCTGCTTGGCGACAACTTCACTGCGATTGGATTTCAGGCGATCGATTTGTGATTGCGATACTTCGAGGAGACCGTCGATAATCGACTGCGTATCGAATCCTGAGATAAGTCCGTCAATAGTAATCATGTTGGGCCTGGCGATTTAAGACGTGAAAAAGGGGTAACCCAAACGGGCTACCCCAGAATCTTCTGCGAATTGTCGAACGGTTATTTCTAACCGAGCAGTGACAATACCAACTGTGAAGTCTGGTTGGCGTTTCCGAGAACGTTGGTTCCGGCTTGAACCAATGCCTGGTATGAAGCTACTACGAAGGTTTACACGTTGCCGGTAAAAGTGATTACGACATAACTGTCGTTGTAAACAAGAGGGGTGTCATCATGAATGAGTGTAGAGATGGGTACTACTTTCTGTTGGAAGATGGAAGGCACTTAGTTCCAGAACAAGAAATTTGCAATTTTTTTAGTGCATTACAACGTATTTTGAATAGAACACGTCAGTGGAACTGCATTTTAAGACACCACGGCCCTGCTGTACAGGTAGATGTTGTAAGAAACGGCACTAAAATCTCCATTGATTTTCCAATTTGCTACCGTGTCGATGGCTTTTACTTCGTGAGGTTCTCTGCTCCATGTAAGTTGAAAATTGTCGATAGGGCACTCCGTGCAGAACATAAGCCACTGTAGTGACATCTCCCATTGTAAAGTTCATTTAGGAATTCAAGGACCATGCTTATAGTTGCATTGATGGTACAACAACTCCATTTACGACAAAATACTTCCCATCGACGAAGGGCTGACTCATATTTTTTCTGTGTACTGGGTCTCCAGGATTGTAATAACACGTTTGTAATTTCTGGCGAAAACTGGTGATGCGTGATGGATTGCTCGATAAGAGAACAGCTACCAGCTTTAGTTTGGGTGTGAGTGGATTTCCCAGATGTTTTCTGGCACAGATATACTAAAGGCTTTTAGCAAAGAGACATGGGAAAGAGAGATTGTAATATAGCATCAAACGTTTTATATTTGAGAATCCGATTTCTCTGCATTTGGATATTCGATATAAATGTCTAAATACTTTACGGGATGCTTAATTTTGCAATAGCTGTGATATACTTGATTATACCTCTTATGTACCTGTTATATTAAAATTCTGTTATGTCACATCATGGGTTTTAATTAAATGCTGCATAGTTAAAAACCGCTGTGCCTCGGCACTGTATACCAACTGTTGTAGTCGATGGATTTTATTTCTTGCAGATTATCAGGCTTTGCAACGTCTATAGCAAATGGGTTAGTGCGAGCCAAACGGCTGCTTTGATGAAAGTTGATATTATTTCCTTCAAGCAGCTTTTCCCCTTATTAAGAAGTAAATGAACTTGTACTTCTTTACTCTGAAACTCTTCATTAATTCGACACACCACCGTTGAAATTTAACCAAGGAACACATAACGTGATTTAAAATCATCGCTTATTAGTGTGTTGTAAAGGAATGATATATTATCCGCAAGATAAGATTGAGAGTAAAAGATAAGTATCAGATATTGCTCGAAAAGACGTCAATCGAGCGCCATCTCAGCTGTAACTTCCAAAACATTAGCCTCCAACCTTCAACAACAGATTCTAAAAATACAACAAGTAGCAACTTTCTATCTTCGTAAAACACGGATCGGACTATTGTTCACTATGTGACACATACATCCGTATGCCATCTGTGAAATCGATGGAATCCGATGAAATTTGAGGGAAATTGCATCAAAGATAAGAGAAATGTTTAGATAGATCATCCATGAGAATAAACTGTTTAAAATAATCGGTGTTACTTTCGATCAACGTCAATAGCTTGACCGACCGGATCGCAGCCTTTACTGGTGTAATGTCCCCTAAGGTACTCATGAACCCAAGGTTGCGGACCAATGTCCTAGACTTTCTCAGATTGAGATTATTTACGGATTTAAGTGCAAACTCTATAATGTCTTTATTAAGGAAAGAGACTCGATCATTTGGCGACAACTGGAGAGGCATACGACTCATTAGTCTGTCATTTCTCCTACTTCTGAGCATAAAAAAATATTAGTGGATTTGATGTTTCATTTAAAAATTTCGATGCTTTGACTTGCTGCTCTTCAAATTTTAAACTGCCTATCCAAGAAAGTCTTCTTATTCTTAAATTAAGTCCTGTTGTGAAGATTGATCATCTATAATTGGAGGGGGTCTATAGTTAGAGCAAATTCACTCTAAAGTTGTTACCATTGCACATATATTGGCTTTATGCACAACATTCACCTTTCTTTACTTTACATACAGTGGGATATTTACGAATTTAGCACAAGACTAAACGTCAAATAATCCTTCGGATAAATGTAAAACCCAAAGCCTGCTCGTGGAAAATGACTCGGTGCTGTTCAGGTTGAAAAGCCTTTTACAGTACCCTTAATGAGTTCTCTTCTCAAAAAATGTGTTTTCCTGTAGAAACTAAACATCTTTTATATAAAGAGGAACTACACAGTTTTTCATGAAGTAGTCTTTGAGGCAAGTAAACATCGTGCAAGACCTCGACCATCAGAAGAGGTGAGAATGCAACTCTAGGTCTCGGGTATCCCAAAAGTCCGGATGATTTAATTTAATCTGACGTACCCCCAAACGTATACGTAAACCAATATTTTACTTAAATAGCATTCGCCAAAGTTTACTAGTAATGTTGTGGCCTTTATCTTTGTTGGAAACTGTCAATTCTTATCAATAATGAGCTAAGCCACACACCCCTTTGAGGGTCCCAATAAGACAATGCGAAAAGACAAGAGCTGTGAATTTATTTAGTGACTCGTTGACAAGAGATGACATCTTTGATAAGGCACCAGCGCCTGAAATCGGATGAGGACACTGGGGGCATGCTCCTTTCACTTGTCAGAAACTCATTAAATTACTCCCATTTCCCTCCGCACTTTTTGGCTTTTAGAACAAAATGTATTAATTTTTTCTTTATTTGTTGACTGACCTGGGTTGTGTCCTCTTATTTATATAACAACCTTTTCTTGTCTACATATTTCGTGCACTACTAACTCCACAAAAATGCCATGAACATGTTTTTAATGGCATCGCCTGTCTACTTTCAGAATCGTTCGAGCGCCGTTGTAATCAGATAATAACAGTCACGACAGCGATACCTTTTCTGCCACTCGTGTCTTTGAAAAAGTTTCCAAAAATTTAACCGAATCGTGTGAACAACGCCAAGCCAAGAGATCGCGAAACAGACTCTACAATAGGACAGCATTTGCTTGAAAACCTAAGATGTGCTGACAACTGTCAGGAGGATTCGTTTAGGGTAATAGCCAAATCCCTATCTATTTTTCATCTTGCCGATTATGAAGCTGCATTCATCAAAACAAAGAAGCCGGTGCTCTGTCCACAAGAAGAATTTGTTTACAATTTACGCCTTTTTCAATATCATGAGTAGCAGAATACGTTAAATATACATCATTACAAAATTTGTGAACGAGTAAAATAAGTGGCAGTTAGGTGACTGAGTGATTGTGTGCGAATTAGTGAGTGAGTGAGTGTGTGTGTGAGAGAGAGAGAGTGAGTGAGTGAATGTGAGAGTGAGTGAGTGGGCGAGTGAGTCAGGGAGTCATTGAGTGAGTGTGTGAGTGGGCGAGTGATCGATGGTGTGAGTGAGTCGAGTGTGTAAGTGGGCGATGTGAGCGAGTGAGTGTGTGAGTGGGTATATGTGTGAGTGAATGTGTAAGTAAGTGTGTGAGTGAGCGAGTGAGTGAGTCATATGCCATTAAAAGGTCATGCAGTTACGATAAATAGGTTGTTTGAAAGAGATAACAATTTCAGAGATGATGTTTGATTCATCAGCTTATAAGATAACTGCCTGCAAGAGGTGGA
Organism: Alatinidae sp. Z8VKAUB7J3; assembly: GCA_010016025.2. Classification (NCBI taxonomy): domain Eukaryota; kingdom Metazoa; phylum Cnidaria; class Cubozoa; order Carybdeida; family Alatinidae; species Alatinidae sp. Z8VKAUB7J3. Next base: position 59,079,366 of record JAAAKM020721499.1, read on the forward strand.
GCTTGGTAAAGAACTGGATCAGGTTGGAATACTATAAATCAGTAGAATAGCTTTGAATCTGATAAATTTGGCTCTTCGTGTTACCGTTGTTACACTACAGGACGGAAGACTTTATAGCCATTTAATTTATAAGGAAGTAACCACAGGAAAGTGTCCAAAACATGAACCGATAACATAATCATAACACTCCTTAAAAACAATTCAGAGGGCTGCTCCCGTGAGGCTTTGGGTGATATGGCAAATGCATTTCGCTTCAGTAGCAGCGTCCTACCGTTGACTTGAAACACGACGGCGTCCCCAGTCGGGTATAAAATAAAATTACGGGTGACACTTGTTAGATTTTAAGATGTTGAAATATTTGTATCAATAACGTTTAGCATCTCAACTACCATTAATGTTCATACATATATTAACATCCCCGTTAATATTCTAAAAGAGTACATTACAAATTAGACAAACACTTATAAGATTACCCTATGTAGCCTCCATTTAATAGCTAAAGCTTAAAGTTGTGGTTTAGCAAATGTCCCTGCCACTGATGGTGACCTCTTAAAGATCACAGGTTCTGCCAAGAGTTGCCCTCCAAATTCTGATTGGCTCTGCAGTCCAAATTCTGGTTCACAGTTTCAAAATACAGTTGGGTATACCCTTTCACACATTCCACTTCGGTCGCTCTGACATTAGTGCTTTGAGGAGTTTCAGACAAAAAAGCTTTTCAGTATATACACAATGTTTTCGCTATTCCATGCAATATTCATGTTTTGTACCACAAACAAACTATTTAAATAAATAAATACAGTGATTCATATAAACGAGAAAAACAAGCAATAAATATGTTCCCAGAAAATGTTAAGTCTCTCCTATAAGTTTTTAGCTGGATACGAGGGACTATCATCTCCAAGAGCCAATTGGGATAGGGCTTTTGTAGCATAGATCGAGGCAATATGATGAATTGGCATCTCCAATAGAACACCAGGATAGGGCTACCTTTAAGCTGCATAAGGGGATACTACTAGCGTAAAAATTTAGGTGTTGAGGAAGGGGCAACACCCCTCATATAAGTAACAATTTCTGTTCGTTTTAAGTTACTTTCTTAGTTACTTTTTTAAGTTCTTACGAATCACGTAGCAGACATTAAGAGGTGCAGTCACTGATAGCTGTGAGCACCAGCGCTCGCTGGCACTCGCCTGAGAGATGAACATGATTGAACTTTTGCAGCGCTCTGCAGCGAATACTGCCGTCAAGCTACATTCAACATATTCTATAATATTCTAAGAACTATAGAAAAGACACTTGAGAGAACAGAGAATACAACACCGTCGGGGATATATCGATATTTGAAAACCTGTTGAAAGGATGATCATGACATCTGAATTTGAATGCTAACATGGATCAGCACTTACCAACCGGGTTAATAAGCATTTCTAGAGGCAAACTTGGGTATCAGAGGGGCTTGACGGTATATTTTAATTTCTGTGTCATTCATTTGGCTAGCTAATTCTAAGTCATAGATGTAAAACCCATCATATGGGGCACGGGTTTACCAAGTTATTGCCTAAATCAAACTCTCTGAAATTTTGTTTTTACATGTTGTAACAGAACATCTACACACATTACACAACTTTTAGACATTGAACTGTCTTTTAAACGAGAGCTGTGATGAAAGTTACTTGATAATAAAACAGTAATATTGAAGTTCTACCTAATTACAAATGTTAATAGTCCGCCCAAGGTTGTGCAGACCATGTTCGTTGTGTTAGAACTTTCTCGATATTGATTTAAAAGTGCCCGGGTGCTAATTTAATTTTCGAGATTCTAGGGTTGGCGCTTATTCGAGTGGAGCAGTTATTCGGGGGGGGGGGGGCGACGTATTTATTTTATTATTTTATTTTATTTTATTATTTCGTTTATTTATTATTTACGGATTTCAAAGCAATTCAAAAAATGTTTACAAGATGTATAAAAAGCGTTTTTTAAATTAACATAAAGTTTTTTTACATATATCCTCAATATTTTTATCATAATTCAATATCTATTTTTACATGTTTGTTGACCTCCTCATCTTCGTCAACGAATGGCATGTCTGGAGCAGCGTTAGGATCACCTAAAAAGGACTTCATTGAGCAAATACACTTCTAAGTTCATTTGATTTATCAAAAATCTTGAACATATCTTTCGTGATTTATCCAATAGTATAAACATTGTTGCAGTGGCATTAAGAAAACCCTGGTAAAAAATGTCGTTACTACCACGTAACCAAGGTCGTTATGGACTAAGGAACGTTTGGGGTTTAGTCGCGTATATTCTTGACCAAGATATGGACTCTGTTTAGCTGCGCCGTCTTAGGCTGCTCTGTGTCTACACTCACCAGGAAGGTCATCAGAAACAATTGAGTAGCTGCAAGCGAGGGCTGCGCTTTCTCAACTGTCATGAGTTATAGAGAAGCATGGGTACAACCATGAGGAAACCGTGATGCAAGACCAACGAAATTCCTGATGATGGCAAGAATCGCTTACGTCATCAGTTGAAATATAGAAGTTCAACAGTTAAAAAAAAGGGGAGCTGAAACGTGAAGGAGGAAACACCTCGGGAGCCGAAGAGATGTAAGCTCGATATTTGAGCACGTTCACACATGAATAAAGATCATACCTTTTGATTGCACCACCCCTGCATTACGTTTCGAGAGTCCTAATTACTACAGTTTTACCTTAAACCTAATGGCAACAGCTCAAACCACAACTTTAAGCTTTAGCTATTAAATGGAGGCTACATAGGGTAATCTTATAAGTGTTTGTCTAATTTGTAATTTACTCTTTTAGAATATTAACGGGGATGTTAATTTATATGTGAACATTAATGGTAGTTGGGGTGCTAAACGTTATTGATACAAATATATTAATATCTTAAAATCTAACAAATGTCACCCGTAATTTTATTTTATACCCCACTGGGGACGCCGTCGTGCTTCGAGTCAACGGTAGGACGCTGCTACTGAAGCGAAATGCATTTGCCATATCACCCAAAGCCTCACGGGAGCAGCCCTCTGACTATGTAGCCATTCGCACTGGCAGCAGTAGGATCTGCAACGTCGTCAATAGACGAGGCCACTAGTGACAAAACGACCTGAAGAGGTACTAATAACCATTAAAAATATAAAAAGATAGAATTGAACTCAAAAACTGAGGCGGAAATTAATCTACGAAGGACCTGCCCTTAAGTAGGGGACCAACAGAAAAAGAAAGGGCCCGTCCACTCATGTCAATTTCATCAGAATTATGCCTCTTATCGTAGCTTGCCAAGGAGAGTGCCAACTGCTCATGGGGTGTCTTTGATCGAGAGATTGCTAAAACTCATGTATGTGTGACCCATGGTAATGTTGGCTTAATAATCCTAGTGCAAAAAATTTGCTGCGTCCCCACTTGACTCCACCGATCATAATGTGGCCCACAGCGCAAAAGGTTTGAACACCCCTGAACTACAGCGCATTGTATCTACCTTGTTGGAACTTACGATTCAAACACAAGAGGGAAAGTTGTCATGTTTATGTGACAATTCCGCTCTCTCTGACAGTGGATAATGGAATGCATTTGGACGGGGGATTGACAGTTTTAAACATCCGATTTCCTTGAGGAATATGCTTAGTTAAAGACCAACACTGAAAATCGACCGAAGGAATCTTTGCACCAACCTCGATGTGCTATTACACACACCATGGTCCCACAATGTGGCAGTGAAATTTGGGATGTCACTTATTCCTGATTTACATTACTATAGATGTATGAAATACTGCAGATATGTAAAGAGAACCTGCTTCTTTCATATGTCATCTAAAAGTACCCCGGAAGTCCCGTGAGAAACTGTTGGGTAAAAAATTAGTAAAGTTAGCAGTGCGTATTTTTTTTCACCAACGCTACACGAACCTTGAGTATACTTCATCATTAGACATGCGTATTGAGGTTTAAGAACTTCATCCTTTGACGTGCGTATTTAGCTTTTGTGGTATTTACCTTGACAACTTTGGGGTCTATTTCCCCTTGGCAGCTATCGAAGTATTTTTTCAAATCCTGTAAAAGTTGAAAGCAGAGGAAAGATGGATCAATGTTTATGGCTTCAAATCACGTACTCCATGCTACAGAAACAGAACACAATCATTTACCCTAAGAACAATGTACTCTTGCAAACTTACTCACCATCATCAACAAATAAACAAAGCTAATCTAGCAATATTTCAGGAATCTGAAATAATTGATTGGCCATCAAGATAACAGAATGGATACCAGGGACGTGGGAACAGAAGGCGTTAAGATGGTGCAATTGTACAAGTGCAATACCGAAGATTTAATACCAGTGCCTGTAGTAGATAGATTTGCAGCATTCGTCATACAGCTTTCCCTATCTCTCGCCAGCTTTGAACACTGTGCAGCACTTTGGCCCTTCCAAGTTGCTATCTCACTCAGCCATGTTATTCTTGACCTTCCCGGTCCTCTTTTTCAAGCTACTTTTTCGCAGCAGTAAATGTCTCAGTAGTCCTTTTATTTCTACTAGATGGCCAAAGTATCCCAGCTTTCATATCTTGACCTCGTCTTTTAGCCTCAGGCTTTTCTCGACGACGCGTTTCAGCACATCAGAAGGAAAGCTTTGGAGAAAAGCTCATGGAAAGCTTTTCTCCCAATTCTGACTGTAAAAGTTTCGTTTTAGTCAAAAGCACCCCCACCTCCTAACCATTAAAAAAATTGAGATAAAGAAGTCGAAAAAATGGGGGACTTTCTTGTTGAGTGTGGTACATACCCATGGAAGTCGTCTTACCCAAACTGAGTATCCTTAAAGAGGGTCATGCAAAGTAACACGTATTTTGTTTTGTTGAAGAATACTTTACATTGTTGAACTAAACATTTCACGACTACGAAGACAGTGATCAAGGCGAGGAATAGCCGGAGGGAATCTGTTATTTAGGTAAGTAGTGTGAAACAGTTCAGTTTCATCTTCTGTAATGGAGTGCTTGATTTGCAACAGTTGCTAGCTGGAAGAAGAAGATAAAAAACCTAGGAGAAGGTGGAGCAATTGCATGAAAGGCATGGCCACACGGACAAAGGTGCTGAGGGGGGCTGCAGCCCCCCAGTTTCTTAAGATGTTATATTTTTTCGTGCAAAAAATGTTTTTGGGCTCTTTTATAATTCCTTTATAAGAAATAAAAAGTCTTACCAGCCATCTGAATTAGCGTCAGCATTCCTGCCATACTGAAGTGCTTTTAGTCGATTCAGAGCCCCAGAAAATCGGGACACCATTTTGTGCCATTTTGAGACCATTGTTTCCTGGGATAAATTATATTTTCCTGGATTTAAACTGAGACTATGTGTCAATATTTTGGTCCTAAGTATGCCCTAAATGTGTCTCAGCAAAATACGCAACCTGGAAGATAAATAGAAGGCTACTCTTTGATGATAGATATGAGGTGAAACCAATGTACTTCAGATGCTGCAACCGTAAATCAACAGCACTGCAGTGACACAGTTTTTGTAAGACTTTTTTGTTAATTTCTGGACGGATGATTTGGAAATCTTGAGGGTCATCTTGATTCCATGGTGCACAAAGCGTTCAAAATAGGCTAATAAGGCATATTTGACATAGTTTGCATACACTAAATGCGCACAATTTATGGTGCACAAAGCGTTCAAAATAGGCTTATAAGGCATATTTGACATAGTTTGCTAACACTAGATGCGTAAATTCCATTGTGCACAAAGGGTTCAAAATAAGCTTATAAGGCATATTTGACATAGTTTGCATCCACTAGATGCGTACATTCCATGGACCACAAAGCGTTCAAAATACGCTGATAAGGCATATTTGACATAGTTTGCATACACTAAATGCGTATATTCCATGGTGCCTCAGTTTTATAGATTATGAGCATTCGTTCGATTTTGTTGATAGAAGAGCTTTGGCAAAGGTTTTATCCTTGTTTGGTGAACCGGAAAAATATATTAAAGTGATTAGTGCTACGTACGAGAATAACACTGCTGCGGTTAAGGTAGAGAATGAGGTTAGCGGCGGCTGGTTTTGTATTAAATCAGGAATAAAGCAGGGTTGTGCTCTACCCCCTTTATATTGATCATATTGGTGGAATTTATCTTAAGGAGCACATGAAAGGCAATGAAAGACCTCGGAACCAAATGGAGAGGAAAAACTTCTGTACACAGATTATGCAATAAAATGCTTTATTCTTTGCAGTTTCCTGATAATCAGCATGTGTATCAATTTTCAATTTGGCATCCTTCCTCTTCTTAATTACATTCCAGGTCTCATCCGACATCCAATATTATCTTTCATTTTTCTTTCTGCTTCTGATTGTTAACCTTGCACTCTCATGGAAAACATCCTTCACTTCTTGCCACATTTGATTTCCATCATGCTCTTCTTCCTCCATAAGAGTGTCTAAAACTGTGAAACGATTCTTACACTCCAACTGAAACTCTACCTTTGCATTTGTATCATTCTTCAACTTCTCTCTGTCATATTTCCTCAGCACAGTATTTGCTAGGAGATACTTATAATTTTTGTACGGGTTAGAAGTTCTCATCGGCGAAAGGATTCTCTCTGCCAATTATATTTGAAAGTTAATGTAATCTATCAGAAAACTTCAATACATCTCGCCTGATACTTCCTATAGTGTAGACATTATTGCAACGGCATTAAGAAAACATTGTATTAAGAATGGCGTTGCCACCACGTAACCAAGGTCGCTAAGGCATAATGAGGGTTTCCGTTTTAGTCACGTACCCTTGAGTGCCAAATAATCGTACCCCCTGCTTATTAACTTTTTGAAATTTATACCCCCAGGCATATTTGACATAGTTTGCATACACTAGATGCGTACATTCCATGTTGCACAAAGCGTTCAAAATACGCTTATAAGGCATATTTGACATTGTTTGCATACACTAGATGCGTACATTCCATGGTGTACAAATCGTTCAAAATACGTTTATAAGGCATATTTGACATAGTTTGCATACACTAGATGCGTACATTCCATGGTGCACAAAGAGTTCAAAATAAGCTTATAAGGCATATTTTACATAGTTTGCATACACTAGATGGGTACATTCCATGGTGCACAAAGCGTTCAAAATACGCTAATAAGGCATATTTGAAAAGACACGAACACTGATGTGAAAGATCTACCCAGATTTATGGAAGACAGAGACCAATGGCGCAATATTGTGAAGGCGTGCTCGACTGCGGTCGAGTAAAGTAAAGTAAAGTAAGTAAAAGTATAGAATTGTTAAGTATGGTGTAGTATGGTGTAGAGTGTACTGTACTGTAGTATAATGTAGTGTAGTATGGTACAGTCTAGTCTAGTCTAGTCTAGTCTAGTCTAGTCTAGTCTAGTAATAGTATAGTATAGTATAGTATAGTATAGTATAGTATAGTATAGTATAGTATAGTATAGTATAGTATAGTATAGTATGAATCATCAAAGGGCGTCGTCTCTTACTTTTGTCGACCAGGCGGAAATGCAATTCACAAGGCAAAGAAAACTGTCAAGTAGAACCTCCTCTCACAGATTGTGGCGAGTGTCTGTTGCCAATAAGAAGAGATAAACAATCTCAATAATTCCAAAAGATCACATAGGTATCAATCTTTTGGAACAGTAGTTGTTCCAGTACATTTTGCTTTCTTGGCGGAGGTTTGCTTAAATCTATAACACTTTATCATTTCTGTGCACTTAGCTTGAGAATTGGGGGTACAAACATTAAACTTAATTACACATGGAACAGCCAAATGGTTGGATAATACAAAACCTAGACGTACCTTACTGCAAAATAGTAACATACAAAAATTGTAACTGAGCCCACCTACAACGACTCATAATGGCTGCTTCCTTACATTCGCTCGCAGGAGTAATTCATTGGAGCACGTTTTCAGGTGCTAGATATACCAACGTGAATGTAAAGGTAACATCTTTTAGAAAAGTATTGATTTTAAAATTTCGCGGGTACAAAGTTTTGCTTGGGCCATTTAAAAAAATTTCGCAGGCTTAAACTTTTACAAACGATCGTTTTAAAGAATTTTCCGTGTACCGATTTTTGCAAACGATTGAAAAAACCGTTTAAGTACATAATGCTTTCGCTATTTCATGCAATATTTTTGTTTTGTACCACGAACAAACTATTTGATTGTTAAGTTGATATGCCCCAACCTTGATTTAGTACAACTGACAAAAAATGCATTCATTTATACTGTTTGACAATATCTGTTATTTTCCCAACCAGTGCTTTTGACTGTGTTGATCATCATACTTTTCGTACACCAAACTTTTATTGTAAAGTGCGTCACCGTTACCAGTTTCTCATGCAGTAAATGTGATGTTTACATTAAGACTGACAGTGAATATATTCCTTTCATATCAAGGTATACAATCGGCATTCCCCGAAAAAGTGTCCGTGGTGTCATCGTTTTTAGTGCTGTATTGGAGATAACCAAAAGCAGAGGCCCCTACTAAGCAATGACTCCGATATTGAAAATTCCCGAAATAGTAGTATGATATTCGCATTGCCTGGGTTTCACGTAAACACTCAGCCTCGCAACGAATCAGAGGCCCCTGATTAATAATGAACCTGATTTTTAATTCTAAATAAAAAATTGCGAAACTTCCACACAGGATAACAAGTAAAACTAAGATAGTTACAGGTATCCCATAAAACCAGGGGCGATTCTGACGTGTGGGGCCACGCACGGAGAAGTATTCGGAAGCGAATAGAGAGCAAGCAAGAATGAACGTTGTTGATCATCTTTGACTTAAATAGAATAATATCTTTTATTATAACCGTATTATTAAATTGGGTGTATTTGTTAAATGTTTGAAGTGAACACTACTTTTCCCTATTACTTTTTTGTTTTTCTACTGCGCCTATTCCAGGCACCAAGCTTAGTAATAGTTCATCGAATTTCCGACCACTACGATAATTCCAGGCACCACACCAATTAAAACTTCGCCTAATTTCCAACCACTACGTCTATTCGGGAGTAAAGAGTAAGTCTTCAGCAGTTAATGATCATGATGATAAAGTTACCATTATCATTGTGCCTCTCACTATGACCTTCAACGGCTGTGACGGTGTCGCATTTGTTCTTGAAACATGTGGTGAAAGGAAGCTCTTGTTACTGCAGATACAATGGAGACATTGTTACGCTTACATTTTAAGTGAAAATTTACGATGATCATAGCCAATATCAATTCTCGTCTCTACAAGGAGCTCTTCGCTGGTTGTATGTATAAGCATAAGGCGAACTGAAATGGCGTAGACCCTGCTTTTGACTATCGCCAAGAAATACAAATGCCCGCCTCTTATAAACTAGCTTACAGAATATACGCATAGTGACAAAAAGTGATTAAATATAGATAACATCAAAACATCCACAAAAATGTGTATTTATTTCATATCTTGTATATATATATTTAATAGGGCTCTCAAAAAGAGGAACATTACCACAATATCTTGCAATTTTTGGGTGCTGTGGGGATTTGAACCTGTGACCTCATGATTACTGAACAAATGCATCAACCATTAGGCCCTCAGGCCTAAAATTTAAGGTGAAGCCTTTTAGTGTCAATCCTTTGCAAATTCTCCTTCACTTAGTGGCTACCAGGATATTAATTATTATCTATTGTGTTTTGCCTATTTTGAACGCTTTGTGCACCATGGAATGTACGCATCTAGTGTATGCAAACTATTTGAGATATGTGTCATGAGCCTATTTTGAACGCTTTGTGCACTCTGGAATGTACGCATCTAGTGTATCCAAACTATGTCAAATATGCGTCATTAGCCTATTTTGAACGCCCATGCACTGCGTGACTTTTTAGCTTTGTCGTCACCCGGTAAAGCAAAATGATTTAAGGATATTTTCTCACTAATTGACATCACTTTGGACATCAGCAATCTTTCGGTCACAAATGCATTTAACTGAGATGAATAAACGGTTTCTAGTTGTCCTCAAACATGAACACGGCAGAAGAATAAATCGAATTACTTTTCCTTCTTGCAGCAAATGTAACGAGGCTTCAAACCATAAGAAGAACATAATTATTTTCAGACGGGTATTTCTAATCTCGGGCCCAGGCTTCCTCAATATGACTACGTCGATCGTAGAAGATTTATTAGATGGTTGTTCTCAAGATATCATTCTATTAACATCATTTTTGGGAGTGATTATTAATTAACGTTCGATACTGTCAAAGGAGTGGACATTGAGTTGATATGTACGTCAATATCACAAGTTGTCGTACTCACAAAATACATAAATGGATAAACATTTTTTTTATTATTGTGAATCAGTTAAATTTTGTAATTTTCAGTTTCTGTATGTCTTTTAAAAGCAGAAATATAATACATGACTATCCAATTTCTCATTGTATAGGATTCAGACTGAATTAATTACCTTAATTGCCACTCTGGAAGAAATGAAGATCCATCTTTATCTGTTAAATGCTCCATACTTGATGATGTGAATGATCAAAAATCAAATGCATCCCACTGGTACTTCCAGGGAACACCTTTCTATTCAACATCTAGTAGCTTCTTGAAAGCTTCATAATTGGGTGCCGAGACTGTTGTATCTGAGACTGTCAATTCTACAAAATTGTATAAACTGACTTTCATAGACTGTCACAAGGACTTCTTCAGATACTGCCTGCCTTTGACTCTCTGTTTATAGTCAAAGAAGTTGTCAATGATATCAATACAAGTTAAATCGTTTTGTTAGGATTCTGTTAGTATTTTGTATTACCTCTCTAAATCCTAACAAACATGCTTAAAGATTTTACGGCGTTCTTCAGGGCTGCATGCCTTGGGCTCTGTGTTTATAGTCAAAAAAGTTGTCTATAGACATCAATAGAAATTTTTCCCAAATTTTTTCCTTTTATTAGCAAAATCCAACTATTCTCCATCGATGGATATCCCTTGTCAATGTATTCTATTTGCCACTTTATTGTACATGATCTTCGTTCCTTTTATTCTCGTTCATGCCGTCTTTTTATGTTATGATACAACCTAAATAGTTGGAAAACCGTTAATTTGCTCAATTCTTATTACGTTCCTGACATTCAGGATTACAATTTTCTTTTACTTTTAAACGAAAGGTCTTGCAGGCGTTGTCACTAAAGAAGTCAACAGGGAACGCGGTTCTGTCGAGTTTGAAATTCCTTCTGACAAAACAAAAACCTTTCTCTGCAGATGAACTTGATTTTCTAAACAGGCCCATCTTACCCCAAATGATATTTCTGAGTTCCACCCATTTTTTTTCTAGTTTGTGTTACATTCACAGGTCTCTAATGTTACATGAAGATAGGGCAACTGTCAGAGTCCTGCTGAATACCTGTGCCCTTCTGCTAGGTTACAGTGGTGGCCAGCAGAAAAAAGTTGTTCATATCCCTTTAAGGACCGCGCGCCGGTTTTCCGGCTTTTTCTAAAAGTGCTCCAAGGACCACGAGCCTTTTTTCCGGCCAAAATCAGTACCTCGCGTTCAGCGGCTATAACATGAGGAAAACACCTTTGAATGCTTAAACAATTCATTAGCCCCGTCAATCTTTCAAAATCATTTTATAATACCTAAATTTAAGGTATATTTAAATGAGCTTACAAAGAGTACCAACGGAAAGAAGATTTGAGAACAGTCATAGAAGTGTTTTTTGACGCTCGGTAACTCCAACTTCTGATATATGTTTAAAAACACCCCTAGAACTGGAATCATAACTGTAACAAAATTGGGGAAATTATTGTAAAAAATTAAGGGAGGTCTAAGCTTCCCTCACGATGGATCCACGGTTATATTGGCTTAAAGTGTAATCCTAGTGCACAACTTTGCTACATCCCCACTTGACTCCACCGTAAATCTTTTTATAGTCTATACATAGTATACATATTTATAGTCTTTTTCTAAGAAAATCTCGACTGACCACAACGGTCGATGATCCATGCTAGCTTTCCTGTACAAAATGTCTCGATGCTACTATTTTGAAAAATTCTTGCAAAAATAGATGGGAACACTGCCCAAATGCTTCTTCCTGGTATTTTAAACATGCATCACCGGGGAACCATTTTGTAAGATTTTGAAAGTCAAAACCCTATGTACATTCTAGGGATAACTTGATGCACCGTGATGTCCTCTAGCAAATATCTCACGTCAGGTGCAACAGCCTAGATTCATACAACTTGTTTCACTTTTATCTTGCACCTATTGCAATGCAAAACTATGAAATTAGAAATATTCTCACGTTTACGCTTTCATCAACTTTTGCAGAATATATGGAAATGATCTATTGTTCCTGGAAATGCAGCTTAATCATAGATATGTTTAACCCTATTTTACCCGACGTATTTGAGGAGCTGTATACCCGAAGGAGGGAGGGGCAGAATCCGCCCCCTATTTTATCTCCGCAAGAGCTTGACAGAATTCCATCATATTTGGCACTGATGCACTCTAGATATATACAAATCTGCACACCGAGTTACAACTTTCTAGAAGAACTATGAATGCAATTCCCGCCAATTAAATCGAGATCTCCGTATGAGTTTCTCGTCAGTAAATACATCCATTAAATCTACTTGATTCTTTATTTGATTTTAAGGAGCATACATGAATGCACTTTTGTTCCTCGCAGCTTCGACAGTTTGAATTTGATAAATAAAATTTACAACTCTGCCATAAAGTAGGAAGGAAAGACTTATCTTCAATGCATGGTTGACCACGGTTTCTAAGGAAACTTGAAATGAACGGAAGCAAAAACCTGAAACAGCTTATTTTTGGGGTAGGCTTTCCTTGAAAGATATCCTGAGGTTGGAGAATGTGCCATAGAGAGACGGTAACTGTTTTTCACTCCAGTGGGAAAGTTTACATCCTAGCCGACCAGCACTCCTAGTAAGTTATGGAAATACGAAAATAGATAAGTCGGTTGTTTTCTTAACTACGTGCTATCTTTTTCTGGTCACTTAAAGAGCGTATCTGCAAGACATTCATGCACAGTGTTATTTTAAATTGGGATATGGCATATTGTGTAAAAAACCATTTATTATATTTTATGGCTTCAGGTTCTGATGCACCCAGTTAATATATTTTTGATTTCTATTCTTACCAGATACGATCACTTGCTTTATTTTGTATTTCATCATTTACAACACAACGAAATTCGACGATAGCCTGTAGTGATACCTAAGCAACTACTTAAGCAAGTCCAGGCCTGATTTTCGAAAATTGCTAAGAAACTCAAGGCCTGACCCCGAAAATGGAGTTGCTTATAAAAAAACCCGTGTACTTTCATAATCCACAACTGAGGAAGAACTAGATTTGTAAAGGCATCTCTAGATCGGTTTCTTCGCCAAGGCAAAGAAGGGCGAAATTTAAATATTCTTGCTGCATAGCCTGGTAGATTGTTTACTCTAAGTCTGGTTGAGTTTTTTGTTTTCATTATGCATTATGTACCTATACTCCAATAAACCATGTAAGCTAACAATAACACCAAACAGCTGTACAAATTATATAATACCAGCACTGCATCTACGCTAGCCAGGAAGTACTTCAAGGATGGCATTTTTAGAAATATGGACAATATGACACTGAATGCAATACAAGGTCAGGCAAGATGGTTTATAACATACATATGTTTTTATAAGCAGTTAATTGCTGTGGTCAAAAATTAAGCATCTTTATAAACAACACTGATGGTTTAAACTCATTTTCAGTAAACTTTAATGATAAAGAGATGGCACTTTTGTACAGCACTAAATGTCACTGTCATTGAGAAACGCAAAGTTTCAACTGCATACTGCCAGTCTTCGTTAGAAAATGTGTCAGCTTTTTGTTCCCGCCCGTTCTCTGCCTCTGTCTTTACTTTTCTCGCCTCGTGTTTTTTCAGAATTCGAGCTCTTGCTCAAAGAAACTTTCTTTTGTCTAAGCATACCTATGTTACACCTATTCAATTAATGAAAACAAGAGTTCAACTTCCTTCTCCCTCTTTTAGTATGTTCCTTGTTGGTATCAATGTATCCTATTGTTTATGTTGTGGTCTCAACCCAGCATATTTTATGAAGTGTAATTTATGATTTCCACTCGATTACTAAACAACAAACAGCAGGATGCAATGAACTCAACATAAAAGCATTTAGTGTCTAGGCCAATGAGCAGTACCTGTTTTTGTAAACACCATCTGTTTAAGCATTGTTTTGGGAACACATTGAAAGTGGGATGTGTCCCTACAACAGGTATTCTGTAGGTACTGAGGTTATTCCTCATTCTTAGTATACAGAGATTGCATGCTTTACGTTAGAGAAAGCAGACTATCGTGACGATTGAAAAATACGTTTTGGGCTTTTTGCTAAATATTTGGAAGAGTGATAGTTGCTGAAGCAGATAAGAAGGTCGGAAAAGCAAACTGCTCACATTCGTAGTACCAAAGTCATTGTAAACAATGCTACTAACTTGAATAAATCCGCTGATAAGGCTGTAGAAACTGATTCGATACTTGAAAACAAATTTTTATAATTCTCAAGGGTTATAATTACTCCACAAAATGGTCTCCGAACATAGCTTCGAATCAGTTTCTAGTCAATGCTTTCGACAATCGTGATTTATGACTTTATGATACAGGTCATATTTTTTTCCAAAAAGGCAGTCAATGCTATCCTAAGCCAAGCCTCAACCTAACGTCTTCTTCAATAAACCTTTTTATCTTCACCAGAACTTTTAATTTTTTACAAACGTTTTCATTAGTAAAAAATATACGTAACTTACGAGTTAACTTACGTAACGAACTTCTATATTCGTATATACAAGCAAGGCGTTGAGGAGGGGGCAGTCCTTCTAGCATATGGAATATATTTTTTTTGTTTTAAGTTTTCATATTACTTCTTACTTTCAGTTTAAAAACTTTTTTTTATATTTAATTCATTCTAAAGTGAGAATTCGGCCCATATAGGTTAGGGACAGCCTTTTTTCAGAAATAAATCTGAAGAATTTTGTTTCTGCCCGTCTGGAGTTTTAATATGACTCTTTCAGAATCACTAATACAACTTTTAATTTGAAGTGAATACCACTGTGTACAAAATGTAATTCAGACTGGTTTACAACCTTAACCTGCAAATATCAACCCCCACCTTAGAGGCCAACCTCCACCTGTAAATGGGGTTTGAGCCAACCCCTACCTAGACAAAATTGTTTGAAAAGGCTTGACCCCCCCAATCTGCTGGGGATGGTGGGGTGGTGGTGGTGGTGGTGCAAACTATGGATCCATGGTTTCCATAAAACTTTCCTTTTAAAATGCCTAGAAGATATTAGATTCTTTATACAGGCAACTCTGTGAATTGTGTCCTTGAAATATATTACAATGCGTTTAAACGTTACTCCTGCAGCTGATGATACCTTCCTGTAATGACTAAATCTTCTGAACTTTAAGGGTTTCTAAGTTGATTCACTCAGTAGGTGCAGTAGATGGTCTGCTAATTGTAAAAAAGGGGTCAAAAAAGTCAAATGGCCTCTGCGTTTTTACAAAACGTTTGTCAAGCTCTGTCTTGATTTTGTACATTTCGTCACCTTGATTATTGGGCTTGTCTCAATGTTATTATTAAACCTGCGACAGTCTAGTTAAAATAGAAAAGCTGGATCATTCTTCATTTGCTATGAAATTCGGCATTTATTATAATTCTGATCATTGCAATGTAAACAGCAGTAGCTATTTCATCTTCTCGGCATATTATCCAGCCATGTTTATCAGGTGCTATTCTCGAATGACAATGATATTTAGGTTAGCAAAGAGCTTCAACGATTGATGCCAAATTGTAGATCTTGATTTATATCATTAGCTGTGTATGAATTTGCAACAATTAATGTATATCAGCGTACAATAACCGCAGGCACCCTGCCATCTGGCTGAAAGACGTGGATTACGTTGATGATCTCGCAATTATGGCTGACAACGTACCGAAAATTACCCATCTCTTGCATCATGCAAGAGTATGTCACGCGGCCTGGGAACCAATGGGTGCCTTTCCATCCGCGACATGTAATATATCTCTATAATGATACTTTTATCCATTTCAGATATAAAAAATAATCCTTTGGGATTGTACTGAAATACAAATTTTCAAACATTTTCCACTTTCAATGCCATCCCTAACCCGAGCTCGCATCCTGCTAAAAGGTTTACTTGATACGTCCAGCATCGAGCTAGCATCGCAATATTCAAAGACCAGCTACGGTAATGCTTTACACGCAAGTAAACACAATATCGCATTGTAATATTGCTTTAATATAAAAATCAAGATAGTTTTAGATTGGGGGACGGTCCCCCTCTGAACCAAAATTGCTTCCTTTTCTGATTGACTTAAAATTTATTATAAACGTAATTATAAATAAAATACTGTGAACATCCATGAAATCCTATATTACAAACAAAATATATATTTATTTGGTTCCTAAAGGCGATTCTTGTTTAATTGAAGTTCTGGTTATTTATTTGATACTGTTTTCAAACAGATCTTGGTAACGAACTGCAAGTAAGGAGCGATGCGGCTCAATAGTAACCGAAGCTCTAAGAAACAGAGTATTGATATCAATAGATACACAAAAAATTGAATCTTGTAATCTTTTCGGCCTTTTCCCGAGTTTGAAAACGAAATCTCAAACCAATATTGACATACGACCGCTCAAGATTGGAATTGTTCCCGTCAAAACCTTTTTGTTGAACCTACCTCGTAACTTTATGATTTGAATATTAATCAACAGTTATTTTTTTTCAGACCTTCGATACTCGTTCAGGGAATGAGTGTTTAACGCTGTGATATGTGTGTGTGTGATTGCATTATCACTGTGAGTTAACAAGAAAGCCGTTTTCTCAAGCAGATGTTTTGTGACGTCATAGCTTTGCACTCCATTGATACCCAGTCTCCCATATGCAGCTTAGCCAATTTCCAGTAGTGACCTGAAGAAGTCTGTTAGAAGAAACGTTGTCAATGAAGTTTCCACATTTTACATTTTACTTATAATAAGAGATGTTGCAAAAATAAAAAAGAATTAAGAGCTGAAATACGTAGATGTTTGGAAGAGAAAGTAGCAAACGCTTAAGCTGCTCATATCAAAAGTGACAGAACAACTATCTTCCATTGCCTCAAGACTTAGCTAATAAAATCACGAAAACGCGGATTCGTATCAGAGATACAAACGGCACAATTCTGTATGAGGTTGAGGCAATGTGTCCAACATGGAAGAATTTGGCACACTCTAAGACCTAAGTACATTGTGACAGTCTGATGTTTTACAAGCGCCTCTTACATGTTGCAAACGTTTCAGTTTCAAGCTATCTCCAGGTCATTGCACATGCACTATTACTCGTTCTTGTAAAAGAATTGTCAGAGTCAATTCTAGTTTAATCCTTTTACTATTCTCGTATTTATACTGGCTCTTGATCCCCAATTTACTTTTAAATTGCATTTTCTATGATGAAGGTACACCATGTTTAAAAATGTAATAAATAAAAAAAAGGAAATAAGTCTGGATATCTAGTATAGATATGACCCTTAAGTTTAGTGCTAAACTTTCTAGCTTTCTAACAAATTGCTTGCTTTTTCTACAAGCATCCTGGTTTTTAAGGTAAAATAACTGGTATTGTGATAATAAGGCGTCGTGAAACATGTCTATTATTTCGCTGAATATATGGAACATGTATATAGAGAGAATCGACTGTAGACACGGTCGACCTTAAGTATCTTAAGATGTGCAAGCGTTTTATTTACAAAAATTTACTTTAAAGTGTATATTAATGATTTTAAGTTGCTTAATGAACAAATTCTCAGTTTCGGAATTAAGAAACTTTGACGTGATTGGATGGTGACAGACGATGAACATATCACCAAACATTTCCAATCAAAATTTTGAGATATCCATTTTGTTCAACGTAGTTGAAAGGTCAAGAAATAATGTGGACTTGGATTTGAATTTCGAGGACGAAGTGGTAAGTAAAAATAACACAAAATTATCTAATTTGATTTCTTGTTTTTTTTAAGAAGAGACTCTTTATTTGGTATTTATTTTTGTTTTAACCAGTATGTAACGGGCCATTGAGCCTTGTAGGGGTAGAAAGTTATTATTGTTCATTTATTTTGATGTTAATAATTGAACTGAACTGAACTGAACTGAACTGTCGATTAAAAGTTTTCATTTTTATTTGAACGTAAAGAAAGGGCCCTTGGTGGCTGGTGTATGACTACATTCCACTGAAAGTGAATCAATAACAGCATTGATAGAAGGCTTGAACTATGGCACAAACATCACAATGAAATCGCCATGGAAAGTACCAAGCAAAGGGAAGGTGGTATAAATTGAATATACTGAATGTAATTACAATGAAACAAAGACAAAGTGATAGGTTATAGTTTGAAATAGCATTTAATAAAAAAATAATCAAAAGCTCCATTTGTTGCCATTTTTCCTTTCTCGTTCTCTTTCATACCTTCGTAGCTCTCTCGATAAGAAGTGTAATGAATTTAAAATATTGTCAAAGTAGTAATATAACATTTGTAACATTTCTTAACCCTATCTTACATGGGGGGGGGGGGGGGCTAGTAGGCCCGCGGCTACATATTTCAGGTCATAACTTTTCAACGCCTGGCCGGATTGACATGAAATTTTGTAACTTTTCCTAAATTTTACTGAAAATTCTTACGATGAATAAAATTTTTCAAAATTTTGCGATATTAGTGTTTTGTTGACCTATAGTGGAAATTTTCTACCTTTCGGTTTCGTTGTTTTTCTTTGGAAAACATGATTATTATATCTTTAAGCTTGGATTTTTGTAAACGATACGTTGTTAAGAAAATAAAATTAACAAAAGGTCCTCGTTAAATTTCTTCGCATGACCTTATGACTGGGTCAACGGTCTTGATTCACTCGATGAGATTTGGAGACAAAGACTGCATGTAAATGGGGAGAAAGTTTTTAAAGAATGCTTTGAAATGAAGCAAATTTGAAGAACGATGTGCCTGAAAGGGCGTTTATAAGACTTTTGTCTCATAGTTGGCCTGAAGCAGAGGAGTGAATGGGCGATTTTGTTGGACACTGCAACGAAGATCATCAAGTGTTCAGGACCGGATAATTCATAGTTGAAATGAAATTAGTCCATCGGCTATGAAACCCGATGTGGCAAGCAATTTAGTATTATTTGCATCTCATTTCGCTTTAAATGGGCATGACAAAACAGTAAGCGAAAATCTTTGATAATATCAGGAAATGCATTGATATCAATTTTGGTGATGTTATTTTCTTCAATTTAGCTGTTTTTCTTTTTTACTTCTTAAGCTTGGAAGTGCCACTTTCAATTTTTTTTATCCCTATCAATTTTGATATTTCTGGTACCACTGCAAAACGTAAAAGTGAACATGAATGCCGAACAACACTTAGCCCACGGTTGACAAATATCGGTAAAAGCTTCTAATGCCTTGTTACGATCAGGACTTGGTTGTAGAAATGTCATCAAAAGTGATATTTTGTGTATGTCAAATGTTTTTGTCCCGAGTTTATCACTTACGAATGCCGAATTACGGTTTCAGAAGAAAGATTAGTACAGTCAATAAGAGGAACATACCATCAGTCTTACCAATAATTTACCTGTTTCGTTGTTAAGAGGTACTAATCCATGTGGGTGTTTTTGCTAAATTCTAAATACTGATTTAAAAAGGTGTTTTTATAATTGTTTTTAACGTGAATTACACCTCCAATCTAAGCAAACGTGAAGGCACTCATTTGAACTTAAAGTTTTAATTGCAATTTTATCATTGCCATCACCATTTAATTTAAATCGCCTATACCGAAAAGAAGGCTTGTTCATCTTTAAAAATTCTAATAACTGGATACAGTAAGAATTTATGTAGAAAATATCGTTTATAAAACTAGAATTTTCAAAGAATCATTTTAGCCATCGTCGCTCTTTTAATCAACAGAAAACGCAGTGTATCATGTTAAAATACCTTTTAGAGTTTTTATTAAAGAGCAGCTTAACAGTTTTCAATAGAAGACTAAAAATTACCCATTATAAATTTAGCCTTCACCTGGAAGCGCATATGTCACCACCGAAGATCGATACCGTGACCCACGCTTTCGCGGCGTGCGCTCTACCAACTGAGCTAGGTGACCTCCGATGTTAACATAATTTTATCTCTTTTTTTTATTTTATCTTTTTTGTTATTATTATTTCTCTATGTGGTTGTCAGGAAATTTTAATGCATTACATAATGTACCGTTATTCTCTGTAAAGGAAAGCCTTTGCATCTAGTTAACTGCAACTGACATCCAACTTGTCCTCGCATTGCATTGTTATAATTCTAACGGTTATTGTGCGTAATTCGCTAGTTGGCTCCAATGTTTACTATTGCTCTTTTAATCCTCTATTGCCTTCCAAACAAGTATATAAATAGAACACTTCGTAACTTCATCAATCCTGGCAACACCAAAAGTCGTGAAGCGCTCTAATGATCAAAGAAAGAGACTATCTACAGGAGATAACAACCAATAAAAGGGGAGGAGCCTGCACTCTTTCCGTCAATTTTATTTTATACTGTTTGTGTACTTTCTTTCTAACAGAACATCACACATGTTTGCCAGGTAAGATGATTTAAAAAATGACGTCGTTGAGATTTGATGAAATGACCTTGGCTTTTTCAAGTATGTTCTTTATTTGGATTGAAAAATGTAACAGAGCACGAGACTGCTCGTTGGTTTACATGATGTTTATATGGCATCGGGCACCATTTATCTTAAGGCTTCCAAAGCGCCATTAAAGTGGCCCACTGCTCATCAGGGGTCTTTGATTGAGAGATTGCCATGAAAGTGTTTGGATGTTTTACTCCATTTTGGCATTGTTTCTGATAGCCGATCCATCGTGATTGGCTACTGCAACATTGCTTTTGGTACCTATTTCGAAAAGAGACACCCCACAGTGTGCTTATGGAATTGCCCGTCACTCCATTGCTTTTTGTCCTAAAGGCATTGATAAACTTTTCCTTGAAATTGGGGAAGACCATTAAAAGTTCTTGTGGAGTGGAAATGCAAATGGAGTGGGAGGTGTGGGTGTGTTGGTGAAGAGAGGTTTGGTGGAGGATGTTGTGGAAGTGAAGAGAGTCAGCGCTCAAATAATGAAGGTGAAAATGGTGCTGGAGAGAGAATCATCCAAATCCTCTCTGTTTATACACCGGCTTTGAAGAAATGATGAGTTTGCATGGTTTTGGAGATTGGAATAGAGAAGGAGAATCGATTCCGGACTTCTGTCTGGCAAAAGGACTCAGAATAATGAACACTATATCTAAAAAGCAGAGAGAAAAGAAAATATTGAGCGTAGTTACACTATTTGAACATATTGGGAATGCGTTCCACACACTGAAATGTGAGCATTTCAATAGTGCCAATGACCGTAGTTACATTATTTGAACATATTTGGAATGCGGTCTGCACGCTGCAATGTGAGCATTTCAATAGTGCCATTGAGCGTAGTTACATTATTTGAACATATTGGGAATGCGTTCTGCACCCTGAAATGTCAGCATTTCAATAGTGCCATTGAGCGTACTTACACTATATGAACATATTGGGAATGCGCTCTGCAAACTGGAATGTCAGCATTTCAATAGTGCCATTGAGCTTAGTTTCCATTTTACCAAAAATGGTCTTTAACAAGCTGACATAAGAACCTTCTGAAAATGAAACTGTTTTCTTATTTCTTATGGTAACAGACTTCTAGGGATTCTAGCATTCAATTGTTGTTTATACTAAAGTTGGGCTGTTTCTGCTCTCTAGAAATGCAAAATTTCTCTTATATCCAACTCCCTGCCTGTAATGGACCCTTGACTTTAGTTCAATCTATAAATCTACTTTTTGCAGCCCCTGCTTTTGAGTCTACATTAATTATTATGAAGAATCCTACCCCTTCATATATCCTAACTTATTTTGTCAGCAAATTAGTCTTTAAAAAAGACAAATATTAATTACGGCCGAAGCACCAAGATAAAAAAATAGAAACAATTAATGGCACACTTGAAAGGTTTTAAGAATATATCATCACTCCTAATGACGGGAAATTGCTTAATTGTTCCTTTGAGACATATTAACCGAAACAGTAACAATTAACACCTTTACTAACACTACAAGCCAATTAACAACTACAGAAGCTGTGTATGCAACGTAAACAATCGGTGTTTAACAACATTGCAATGTTTTGCATTGAGATATAATACAAACATAATGAAATTGAATGTCTCATATCAGCTTTTTATTTTCTACCTCATTTTTTCTAATTTTTCCGAATTAACCGTTCCCCACTCCCCCCCAGATGTTCGAATCGGGGAAACGACTATTTCTAATTTAATCTGGTCTGGTTCCTGATACGCTTGCCAAATCTCATCGTCCTAGCTTATCTGGAATTACCTAAACTAGCAAAACCGGGACAATTAATTTTGAAATTTTTTTCATAGAAGAATTTTTCAAACAAAAGTAAAGAGCTCCCTTAAGCCAAAAATGAGCAAAAATTAAGTCAAATAACCTCATAAGCATTTAATTACCACATATCACCATCAATAAATAGATAGAACCGAATACCGTGTCACTTTCCTCACAATGCGCTATTCCAAGCGATAGTTAATGCCATGTGTTTTCTCTGCAACGCCTTTTTATCTCCTTTAACTGTAATCTGGATGACAAGGATTACAGGGAATTTTTATGAAAGAGCAAGAGGAACGAGAACATGACAAGATTAAGAACGTACTGCTTTAAAAGGGTAAATGTCTTCGAAAAAGAATTTGCGCCATCATCACTTTAGTGCTCTTGTGTTCTTTTTCTCTCTTGTACTATTTGTGAAATGCTAGTGTACTCTATGTTACAGTAATGACGTAATGCAATTCTTTTCTATCGACCTATATCGATGGAGAACTTATTTTATACAACAAACAGCGCTTAAGATATACAGTCCAAGAGAACGCGGTGAACTCTAGATATATTTCTTATCAGGAGCTAGATACTCCCTATCACTGTAAACGTCAGTGGTTTAAAATCTAGTTTTGTGGTGCTGACCCTGTTTGTCTTTAATATCTAACATGATGTGGTAGCCTGAAGTACTAAAGGCATCGTTTTTGTTTCTAAAGTTTTCAGTAATGGATATCGAATCCATAAAGAAAAACTGACCAGCATGTTGCTCGAAAAAGTCCAGCCGTATCTTAGCTGCTACATCAGCATGCTCATGATGGGAGTGGCCTTATTTCATGATTTGATTATGGGTGTGGACTCTGTTCCTGCTGTATGAGTGCTCTTTGAAAATCCCTTTACATACTGTGTAGTGCAATTATTGCTTAATGTGCGGTATCTTACTAATAAAAATCTAAAACAAGATATTAGCAATCACCTAAGTATTATAAATTGTTGGGGTTTTTTCAATAAGTGGCAGGCTACTTGTACCAAAGCTATCATTTCAATTGGAACAGAAAAATGTTATTTCAAGTAAACTTAAGAACAAGGTGTTGTGGCATGTACACAGCAGCAGTGGTAGACCGTACCAGCCTTGCAAAATATTGAGTTACTACCAACTCTTTTCCTGCAAATTGCACAAGGCGACTTACTAACTTCAAGACCACTCTTCCCTGCTGCTAATCATGACTTTGTTTTTTGTTGCATTATTTCTTAATAGCCCTTTGTTCCACTTCTCAAATGTTTTAACTCATCCATAGAGGCATCTATCAAAATTAAATCTTTGGCACATAATATCTCCTATGAACACCCTGCTCTGAATTTCCTTGACAGTGCTTCGAGAACTAGAATAAACAACAAAAGAGTAAGTACTTATCCCTGGTGTACACTAATATTTGCTTTATTTAAAGGAAATGGGAACTTCCTGGGAGGGTGTAAAGAGGGAGGCTTTAAATAGATTAGGTTGGAGGAGGAGCGTGCATAGCTGTGTTGGCCTCAGGCGGCTTGGTGCTGCAGTGAGTTATTAGTAGTAGTAGTAGAAGTAGTTTGTTATTCAAGGGTCATTCTTAAGGAATTGGGACAGAATTTAAGCTTTACTGTAAAGAGCGAGGTATCGACGAGGGGTGAACTCCCTCATATACACAATAAAACATACGAATATAGAAGTTTGTTACGTAAGTTAATTCGTAAATTACGTATATTTTTTACTAATGAAAATGTCAAATTCGAAGTCAGTACGTATGATCGAGAAGAGAGGATTTGGAAAGTCATTATTGAAAAGATAATAGAGAAATAGAAAACGTGTCCGTAATTTTAGCATCAGTACTGTAATACAGCATCAGGTTTTTCATGTGCCTAGGAGATTCTGCTAATATTCTTATGTAGACCCTAATCAAGAATGTTTGAATTTATTTCATCGTAGAATGTTTAATATTTGGGAGAACAAATTTAGCTCTTGCTAACCAGTATCGCATTGCAGCTTTTCGGCTATTTAGAAAGGATACTGTCCCAGCGTAAAATATTCTGCAAATGGAACGCTTGGAGAAAATTCACTTATTATGGTTTAAATCCTACTAAAACTCACGAAAAGTGTTTCTGAAACATGATTTCTAAGATTTTTAACAGAATGCTCAAGTAGGTGAAGTGTATGTATTTTTTTCCGCCACACTCTCTCGGTCGCCGACATCCACATCTTCACTGGACATTCTAAAACCAGCCAAACTAGCCAATAAGACCATCTCTAGTCAGAATGACAACAGCAAAATTTGTCAGAGATACTTGGCCGGGGTGTGACGCCCCTTGGATTTGTTACTGGTTTTTTTATTTGGTTATTTTAACTGCAGTAACATTTACATCTATTTTGCAAAAGTGCTGATGTGATAATGTCTCCCTATGGTTCATGACGTCATGACACTGATATCCAATATAACTTTTTGCAGCTTGTTCATTTTAGTGGTTTGAAAATTGATGATAGACGTATGGGTAATGTTGTTCAAATTTAGTGTATGTATTGCTCAGAAATGATTTCAAGTGTAAAAATTATGAATTTTGGGTTATTTTATGAATTTGTACTCTGTTTTTTTTAATACAAGAAAATAATTTGATAGAAGGTGTTCCATGTTGCTCATCAAAAGTGTTAAAAATCTGTTTTAAGGTTAAAAATCGCCCAAACAAACTTTACAATTTCACGCTCTGACACACTTGAAAATTCCCCCCCAAATACGTTAGAAACACCTCTATCCTTCTTTTCATACCCCCAGTAATTATCTAACCATAATCAACAAGGCACCAAAATGCCTTACTTCTATCAGATGAATGTAAATTTTAAATGTAAACGTAAGGAAGAGTCTGTAATTGCGTCAACTTTAAACTTGAACATTAATAAACTCCTAAAAACTTTAATATTTCGATTCTTTTACCATGCAAACGGAAAAGGTTTGCCAAAAAAATAAAGAAAAGGAAGAAAAAAATTACCACACCACAAAGAGATTCCTTTGTCTTAGAAAGTTGCTGGTGTCACTGCAATACCTATTTCCTCCGCACTGTATTTATCTCGACGAAGAAAAACAAAGGATATATTAAGAGTATATTGTTTATTCTGACTAATTTTCTGTATCTTGATGCAGACAGCTATAGGGGAAACCTGCAAGATGAGTTAGCTTTGTGGAGGAGAATTTGGATACAGTTTTGGAGATAGGTGGATTATCTATGCGCCGAGATTTTTATTTCAATGTAAAAGACGTTTCGTATAAGCTATCTCACAAAAAAGGTGGCTTGATTTTATTTCATAATTGCATACTGCGTACATTCCATGGCGCACAAAGCGTTCATAATAGGCTAATGAGGCATATTTGACATAGTTTGCATAGATTAGATACGTACGTTCTATGGCGCACAAAGCTAAGAAAATAGGAAAATGAGGCATATTTGACATAGTTTGCATACACTTTATGCGTACATTCGATGGCGCACAAAGCGTTAAAAATAGACTAATAAGGCATATTTGACATAGTTTGCATACACTAGATCCGTACATTTCATAGTGAACAAAGCCTTCACAATAGGCTAATATGGCATATTTGACATAGTTTGCATACACTAGATGCGTACATTCCTTACCTTCCTTACCAAATTAAGCCCATTAAGTTAGAAAGTATCATCGAGAAGAGAGGATTTGAGTATCACGGGTTCGATGCCCGGTGGTGACATACTTTTCTATTTCTCTAGTGTTCTATTCATAACTAACATTTCAAATCCTCTTTTCTCGATGATACTTTCTAACTTAATGGGCATTGGATTGATGACGGGGCGGATGGCAGTTCTTCCTTGGTCAAGTCACATGGCGCAAAGAGGCTGGTCTCAAATTGCATAGAGCTGGATGTCGATGTCCACCGGTGGATGATTGGGAGCTAATGTGGCGACTAGAGAAATTCGCTCAAATCCGATGAAGTAATTACATATACCACATCCATTAACTGAAGGACTTGGGTAATTTTGTCTAAACTTATGGTTTTGTTTTGAATTACTTTCATGGGAAGCAAGGAAGGGATCGATCGGTAAAAGGAAAACTGAGCATACAGTTTGAGAAGGAAAGAAAGATCTCTTCGCCTCTTTTAAACGGTCGAAAGTTGTAATTCATACCCGCCCCTCTCATACAATCAAGATTTTCTTGTGTTTAATCTATTTTGGATATTGCTATAAATCATAAATATTTTGTAGGCAATACCCAACAGAGGACACAATTTCACTTGGAGAAAATATATTTTTTTTTACTTTTGTTTTGAGTCTGCTCTTCTTTGCCTCTAGGTTTTGAAAACACGATCCCAAAAATTTTGGCTAAAATCTGAAGGCAAATTAGGATTTTTCTATTTTTGGTCAAATTTCAGCCAAGTTTTAACAAATTCTTTGGAACATTATAAATCAGGGTTAAGCAAAGTTAATAGACTCAACACATCTTCCCTGGGCCTTGTGTGTGCTGTAGTTATATTTCTAAAACTTTTGCTTTTGTAACAAGTTTGTCCAAGGTCATCGAAGGTCAGTGCCCCTTGAAGAAAGGAGAGGTGTGGACTGTCGGCGCTGTTCTCCTACAAGGAAAAATACGTGGTTATTTTGACCGCTTTAATTGGTCGTGACTAACAAGCAAGCCGCTTTGTTACTGAAAGAGTCGCAACAGTAACAATACTTTCAGTACCTGACTTGAAACATAACAAAAGTAGCAAAAAGAATTCCTTGGAAAAGTATTAATTATACGTCAAGTCTATTATGACGTCAAATTGATAACAACGTTTAATTTTGAAGTTTTAGTTTTCTGCACCCATCTTTCATGGATCAAAATGAAGTTTAGTAAATTTCACTAAACGAGAACTCGGAGCGTTTCTTGAAAGTAGAGAGTATCATCGAAAAGGATTTGTAAAGAAAGGAAGGGAAAGACCCGGTTTAAATGAATTGGCAGAACGGAAGTTGGTAAGAGAAGTAAGCCCCTTCACACTACTGCTTAAGGCTGCAAATGGAAGTGGCTTCAGAAGGTTGGTCGCTAACGTCAGAGTCTGACACAGCACTTCAGCAAGAAGAGGACACCCCCAAATAGCCCCCACTGCCCTGACATTTGCAGCAAAGGGGAGGCTGTTGGAGGTTCTACTGAAGAACATGTTTCTGTAATTCCCTGCTTCATTCGATGCTTTGAGTGGAGGAAAAACTTTCTCAATTAATCGCCAGTTTGAACAAGGAATATGATCTATTTTAGCAGCCAAGATGCATTTTTAGGTCAAGTATTTTCATTAAGATTTATGGAATGTCTACTTTAAAAAAAGTTTCCGTTAGAGCGAGTTAAACGTCTTAGTATATTGAAATACAGAATCGTAAGCCATGATGCATCGTCTACGACCTCCCCTTCAAGGCTCTTTTTAGGAAGTGCTTCATCGATACGTATTCAAGATTGCCCCATTGCCCGCATTACTGCATTTTATTATAGTTAACTTATAAAAGTTTTTAAAGGATTAAATTAAAGTTTTCTGTGAGCAACAGCAACGACAACACTTAGCTTCCTTGTTCCTCATGACGTAAATTTTGTACCTTATGACGTCAAAAACTGCCTCGCTATGGAAGAACTGCTTTAAAGGATCACGTATATTGACTCACTAGTGCGCGTGCGGCGAAAACAGAAGTAACAGTTCGATTCCTTGAGACAAAACGAACAAGATATCAAAATATTGCTGACCACTGGAGGTACACTTTATTGCGCTCACACATAAACAATTAGACTGAAAAATCTATTTCCTATGACTACTCATCACAACCTAACCTCAAAAACACAAGGGTAAAGAACTGTTACGATAATTAATACATCTTTTTCATCTACTAAGTAGATAAAAATATGTCTATAATGTATTCAACTGTTTTCTTGTGTTACGGCGAACGAGGAGAATGAGCTGCTTCCGATGAGATGCATCAACAAAGGCTGAAATTTTTAAATACTGACGCATGGATCATGGAGTTCCTTCATGCCAGTGTTCCTATTGAAGACAACATTAGAGGAAATAAAAGTTCGAGTTTGGGGCTCTGTAGTGGTTGGGTTTAACATGCGGACTTCAAGGATCGTTAAAAGCGATGGTGAGGGATCAGCAAAAAAATCCCATTGACTTCAAATTATAATAAAATAAAAATAAAAATAAGAAGTGGAGATATAATAAACAAAAAATTTAAATAGTTACCTACAGAATAACGTTATACAAAAACTAGAAAACTAGAAGCTGGTAGAAAACAGGAGCTGGCAGAAAATAAATCAGTGAAACGCATTTATTTGTTAGTTAAGCGAAACACACCCAAGAAGTGAAGTAGTGTTAATCCTAATGGAATTTAAAATACAAATAATAAAATAAAATAAATTATAATAAAATAAAAATAAAAATAAGAAGTGGAGATATAATAAACAAAAAATTTAAATAGTTACCTACAGAATAGGTAATTGCCACATGACGCAAGAGTACTAACACATGGTGTGCGTAGACAATGCACACCGCGGGTGGTTTCCTGAAAATAAGTTTTAATCGAATAAAAAATTTTGTTCCCTTAGAACCGGCTAAAAACAAAACGGTTTCAAGGGCACTTCTGATTCACATGGAGAACAAAACGATTTTTAGCTCTGAGAAACATTTTGCTCTAAGCACCGGCGACCGTTTTGTGGTTCTCGCAAAGAACAGGAAAATTTTGATTCACATGGAAAACAACTTTGTTTTCAGCCATTAAAACGTTTTTGTTCTCGCGGCTTAAAACCATGACCACTGAAGGAGACACCGACAATGCGGTATCCCGAGGGAGAGCTGTCTACTGATTTCAGGAATCCAGTTACCTGCAGTAAACAAAAGTCAATCATATATCAGCAGGCAAAATGCGGGGAAGGGCGCGCAGAAAAATGTGGCGAAGGGCGCCCGGCAAATACTTCTTCAGTAAATTATGCCAGGAGCTGTGTCGCTAATTTGAACCAAGTTGATCAACATCTTGTTAGGACCACTCCGCAATCTACAGCACCATCATAGTCATTGTTATTAACATCCTCTGCCAAAGTAGATTCATGTATTGTGAGAAAATGCAGCTGACTCTAGAACGGCCAAGTTAAATGCAGTCCTGACCTTTCCTATCATACGGAAGCAATCATCAAGCAAGTGCTGCCCTAGGACAAAGTGACATTGCTTAGTGGTGTTTTTAGTCTTTGATGCCCGAGG
Organism: Alatinidae sp. Z8VKAUB7J3; assembly: GCA_010016025.2. Lineage (NCBI taxonomy): Eukaryota > Metazoa > Cnidaria > Cubozoa > Carybdeida > Alatinidae > Alatinidae sp. Z8VKAUB7J3. The sequence continues at coordinate 59,109,086 of JAAAKM020721499.1, forward strand.
TGGTTGTTTCCCTTTAGGAGTCGATGTTTGGCGAATATACGATGGTACATGCTGCTTAATTCGGTCAACCAACCTCAGATTCGTGCGGCCAACATTAATCTTGTTGTAATAGACACTGATTGGTCCAAAAACACAAGCCATTCAGGCATTCCAGTTTCTGATTGGTTCCTTCAAAATACAGTTTTTATTTTGATTTATCATGGATACCAATTACTAAGAAAGGAAATAATACATCCTAACAGACTCAAAATTCAAAAGATATCTGGCCAGCTACCCAACAATTGGGAGGTAATGGTATCAGGTGTAGGAAATCATCTTGACATAATCAACAAAATGTTAGAAAAAGTAGGGATAGGCCACTTGGCACAATAATTTGAACAATACGTTTCATCAGATAGGGACAATAGTACTTTCTTCACTTCAAGGGTCTTTCAGAAAAGGGAATGTTAAGGATTTTGATGGTTTCAGTAAACCTTGGTCCTGCGTTCGCAGTACTATGTTGTTATGTCCCTTAACGTGGAAAACATTGTTCTTACTGTCACTTCCTACTGACCGTTTGTCTCCTTGGCGACACACTTTTGCAAAATGACCAACTTTTCCACAATTTCGGCAAGTTTGTCCCTTTGCTTTACAGTTGACGTCATTCTTCAAATGGTTGCTGCTGCCGCATCCAAAACATTTAGTTTCTTTTCGATTCGTGTAAGACCGTCCTTCCGTTCTCTTATCTCTTCGATGACCATAAGATTGTCCTTGGCCCACAGAAAACACTGGTTCCGATGTACTGTTGGTAGAAGAAGCTGATGTTTGAATCTTATCAGATAAAAAAAGCGGACAGAAAACACCCCAAGTGGTTCTGTCACTGATAAATTTACCAAGTAGCTGATTTAACCCATCCTATGAAATGGAGATAATTGTTTAAGTAATATTATTTCATAATAGGTCTTCCAAAGTATTACGAGACATTACGACGTCTCCTAGGTAGTCCCATCCCATTCACACATTATAATTCACATAATGCATCAGTATTATTATTATTATTTTTTTTTGGCTCCAAAGATTTCAGATTTCCTTATGGAATCGTCACTAGTAGGCTTTGGAATAAAGTTTAATAATAAGCTATAAATTTGCATTAATACGTCTGTAATAATATAAAAGATATACTGGTCAAGTCAACTGAACAGTTTAAGTAGGTCGTTCGTGAAAATACAATGGTGTCAAAAACGCGTGTTAAAAAGAAAGAAATTAACTTTACATACTTGCATAAAGCTGCAAAAAAACATGGTAGCGTGAGTATTTGTAAGCGGTTCATTCAAGCCGGAACACCAGTTCGCATAATTGTTGACAGAAAAGATATGACGGCTTTACACAAAGCTATAATATATGGTCATTACGACGTTGTTAAATGGCTTCTAGACAATGGAGCAAATTCAAATTCCCTTTCTTTTTCGTTCGTACATTCCATGGTGCACAAAGCGTTCAAAATAGGCTATTAAGGCATATTTGACATAGTTTGCATACACGAGATGCGTACATTCAATGGTGCACAAAGCGGTGAAAATAGGCTTATAAGACATATTTGACATAGTTTGCATACACTAGATGCGTACATTCCATGGTGCACCATACGTTCAAAATAGGCTAAGAAGGCATATTTGAAATAGTTTGTATACACTAAGTGCGTACATTCCGTGGTGCACAAAGCGTTCAAAATAGGCTAATAAGGCATATTTGACATAGTTTGCATACACTGCATGCGTACATTCCATTTTTTTTTCTTGTGCAAACAACCGTAACTTATCGGTTTTCAACTTTATATGCTTTTATTTTATTTTACTTCACTTTATTAATTATGCCAGAACGCCCGAATATTTTTGTCATTTATAGGGTTAACATTCTGGGAATGCAATAGAATGAACAGAACTAGAATGCAATAGAATGAACAGAACAGAACTCCACCTGATTGAAAGGTATTTGTATATTTAAAAAGGAGTACAAAGGTTACAGCCGCAATTTCCGAGAAATATCACTCATGGATATAAAAGCAAAATTAATCGCAATGATTTTGCTCAAAAGTAACGAGGGGTCTATACACCGTCGGTTTGGGCAGCAAAGACCGCATGAATCTGGTTATCGATGAAGCCGACCTGGTGATCACACTGGGCTTCGATATGGTGGAGTATCACCCTCGATTGTGGAATCCAGACAAAAACAAACGCATTGTGCATGCCGACTTTTTGCCTGCGGAGATTGATGAGTGTTACCACCCAGAAGTTGAGGTGGTGGGCGATCTAGCGCATTTCTTGTGGATGATTAACGAGCGGCTGCAGGGTGAAGATTCATTGCAGTTTGATCTTGCTCACCAGGCGGACGCGCGTCAGGCCATGTCTGAAGACCTAGCAAAACCCCTCAAACGAGACCGAATATAAAACGCAAAAACAGTAATATTTACCTATCTGGAAAACATAGTAAATATACATAGTGTAACAGACTGCCTTTTGAAATTACTACAACCGACCCGTTAATTTATCTATAGTTTAATTGTATCTTAGAAGCTGCCGCTGTATGTAAAGAAAATAGGTCAGCTTAATCCTCTTTATACATTTGTCTTTGTATTTTTCTGATTTAAAATACCTCTTTTGGTATTTTCATGGAAAAATTATTTTTTCGTATTTTCGTTGAAAAAAACGGGCAAAAGCAAAAATATAGCTTCTTCCCTTTCATATTATCAGAGCTTAGGATCGGTTTAAAAAAGGGAGGCTGTATTCCAATAGAGGTTACTTCATAACGTAGGCAGGTCTGAGATATCTATATCAGAATACGGATATGCTTAATCGATTCATTAAGTAAGCATTAAATTTCAAATAACGTATTTTATGCGCAATAACCAACAAAATCCACTTCTGCTTCTACAAAATCCAAACTATATAAGTACGTACCAGGCCCATAAACCGGCGGATCCGGTTTCTTCGACAATAAGGGATCTTGTCTCATTTTCTGCTTGATTTTTTTCATTGTCTGTGCCTTTGGTTCGTTTCATTTTCATGACAAAAAGATTTGGCAAAATTCTAGTTAATTAACTTCTTGCTGTGTTGGAAAGGGTTTAGGTTAGGAAAATAAAACTTTCAGGAATGGGTCTATAGGCTAAAGTATGTCCTGGGAAGGTATTTTAAAGTACCCAACTCTACTCCTTCTCCCTCTAAAGGTTCCTGAAATTCACCTACATGACTGGTCTATACCTATTGAAATTTTGACAAAACAACATTTTACCTTAATTTTCAGTTACTAGTTGCTTTTTTGTTGCCTCTAGTTCTGAAAAGGCAATTCCTGTTATTTGAGTAGAATTTTGAAGAAATTGATGCACAAACAAACACATCAAGAAACCAGGCAATATTTCTCAGCTCTACTGAATTATTGATACCGGTATCTCCTTGGAATCAGTTACTGCCATTAAGGGTCAGCATACAAATGGACAGAACAGAAATCTTTTTACCCCATGGTCTAATCTGTGAAAAGTTGAAACTGACAGCCACCGTGCGATTACCTTTACACATCAGTTTAAATATTCGTAAGACCCATGAAATGAAGTTTTCTTACCTTACTACAGACCCAATCTTGTTCTGCTGGTCTTGGTTTTCCATATTCAAGATGTACTGTTCTATCATACCAAAACACGTCGTAGGAAATAACAATCGCAAGAGTGATAACTCTTCTGTCACTCGTGCTATTAGAAAACGCATAAGTTGTAAATAAATTCTTTTGTCGACAGAGAATCGGCTTCTTTGTTTTGATGAATGCGGCTTTTAAAGCGGCAAGATGAAAGGGAAATCGGACTTCAGCTGCAAACGAAACGAATCCTAATGGAAGTCGTGGGTACATGTTTGGATTTTAGGCAAATGTTGTTCTATCGCCGAGTCTTATAGCTTTCTTACTTCACTTCATACGATTGCTGTGTATTAAGAACTCTTTTAGCAAAGCGATAAGCAAGTTAGTCAATGAATCAACAAATGTTTTAAGCTTAAACTGCATAATTTCTGGTATTAGTCCGCGTTATAAATAAGTGGACAGACTATGGCTCCTCGCCCCAGCTTTGGAGGCCTTGTTCTAATGTGAAAATCTCCTCTTGTAATAAATTAAAAATAGACTGGAGGATTAAGGTAAAACCTGTTGTAAGCTGTTTATTCAATAGAGATATGCAAGAAATATCATCAGGTATGTTGACTTCGTTATGTCACATGCTGCGGAAGCCTATACAAACAAAAAACATATATTGTGTTGCGGTTTTGTTAATTTTCTGTTTGTATTAGCTAAGCCTACGCTTAAACGGAACTGACACTTGCTGACTTACCATTTGTCATGATCTTGCTGTATAAACATCAACATCTTATCTGTGTAAATCAGAGTCAGTTGAACTAGGTAATAGAGAGCAAGTGCTGTGTATGTTTCAAGTCTCAAGCTTCTAGTCTTACTGGAACCTTTGCACTTGGCGATAGCGTTTATCCACGATATAGCGGTATGCCCCATCTTTCCTACTTTTGTCACATCGTGTAGTAAGGACCACAAAACATGCAATACAAGGTTGCAAAAAACACACAAAACACAAGACATGAAATCTTTTTGTTTGTCCCTAGATGGTTGCCTGAAAAGACGATTTTTAAATTTAGTTACTTTTTCTTAATTGTGGACCTAATCGATTTTGCTTCTGAATAGCATTTATTTCAAGTGAATGAAGGTAAGAAAGAAAAAACCCTGCTTCTGAGAGCTGATACTGAATTTTATTTTACAGTCTCTTCGGGGTAGAACCCTGGATCAGCAGTGTACAGTGACTCGGCCAGGTGTATCCATGATGGCAGCTGCCCTTGTTGTTGAGATTCTTGTTTCTGCCCTTCAGCATTCCGAAAGGTAATCATGAATAATATGTTCAGGGACCCCTACAGTGAGCTCAAGAACATAAAGCTTCTCTTGAGATTTAACAATTAGATCCGGGCGAAGATCAGGGCCAGTAAAGATGGATTGAGACTGATATCCAAGTATATCAGTATATATTTCCATCTCGCTGCTAGATGAAGTAATGAAATCAGATATAATTTTAAGAACAGAATCGTGCCTCCGATTATATCGACCTTGGTTAAGATGTGAAAGGCAACCAGATACAACATGTTGAAGGGTTTGTGGATTCAAGCATTCATGACAAAGATTACTACTAGACTTCTTCCAGAAATGAAGATTTTTAAGAGTAGGAAGATATATTGTCCTTTTAAACTCCACTGTTTACCATGTTCAAATTTCTTGAGAAGCTCGTTAATTCTTTTCTTCAGGTTAATTCTTTTCTTCACGTTTTTAATTGTAGTAAGATTTTAGAAAATTAAAAGGAATCGCCGTACGTCTCACTTAATGTATCTGTGACATCAATTACAATAACTTTTGTAAAGATTCCAAACCAACAATAGTCAATAAATAAAGTAACATTTATTCATGATTTTGTCTATCGATTTTTGCATTCTTGCATAGCCACTTAAAAATGCAAACGAAAAGCAATTCAAGGTCTCTAGTTAAGGAACATCTATAAATGTCTTTAAATTTATGGAAAACGGAAGGAAAGTCGATATTAAACTTTCGCAAGAACGATTCAAACCTTCACAAAACACCAGCAGTAACAATCAGAATACAAGGCAATTACCCGCGAAGCATCAAAATTCTGTTGATAATTCAACCTTGGTAGATGCTAATGCTGTAAGGACACTTAAAATAAGCTGAGAAAGGATCAAATGTTAGTTAGTAGATGGTATAGGTGAAGTAGATACTCAAAAGCCCTTCATTGCAAGCATGGACACATTTTGTGGATACACAATATACGGGCTTGAACAAATAAAACTCAAAGGAAAATTATAGGACACTACGGGGGGCAATTTTCCGAGGGGCAATTTTCTTGGGGGGCAATTCTCCAGGGGGCAATTCACCGGGGGGCAATCATCCGGGGGGCGATTAATAGGGGGCAATCTTCCGGGGGGCAATTCTCCGGGGGGCAATCTTCCGAGAGGTAATTTGATGGGGGGCAATTCACCGGCGGGCAATTTTCCGGGGGGCAATTCACCTTGTACCGAAACCATTGTAGAGCTGCATCTTTGATACCAAACCGTGAAGAGAGCCTCGATAGTAATATGCTATGATTCACAGTATCAAATGCAGCAGAAATGTTTCTGTCAAGGTGGAATTGGGTAAGGCTCGTAATTCCATCCAATACATATTCAAGGAAGATAGTAAACAGGGTTGGTGATAATATACTCCCTTGTCTGACTCTAACGTCCACTTTGAACTGTTCAGTTAGGTTGCTGTCAATCTTTAAGGTGCATTGCGTATTTTCATATATGTATTTGAGAATGATGATAGTTTTCACATCAACCCCAAAAGCTTCCAACATCTTAAAAAGTACCTGTCCAAACTGTGTCAAGTGCAGATTTGAAATCAATGGAATGAAAATGTAAGGGTACTTCCTTTTCCGTTGACTTTATCAATGACGGTGCGTTACAGATGGGTCAGTGGGACTGAAAAAAGTCGATTTGTAGGGTTACGTAATTATTGAATGCCCCCTAAATAGTATGGTAGGTGTATTATGTTGACTTTCTGGCATTGGAGCATGCATGATGCTATTAAGACGGACAAGCAAATGAGATTCACATGTTTTAGACAACGTTAATTTTGTAACGGGATTGCGGCTGTTCAGTTCTTACCAGTTCCTTGGTTTTGCTTTTGGAAATCTGGAAGATTTTTTATCTTATTTTTACATCATTTACTGTTTCACTACTTGCTTTGTGAATACAGCGCGGCGTCAAAGATCTGCCAGTCGGCGAACGATAGGCCGAATGACCAGAAAATCGGAATCAGCCTGAAAACCAACAGCCCAATGATCGTGGGCATCAAGAATGCCAGGGCCCAGAGATGCTTGCGCTGAAAGTGCGGCATACGGCGAGCTTAGAGAGGTCCAGGGGCCGGCAGATTCCGGCCCCTGTGATCAGTTCTTACTCGGAGAGAATCTCGTTCCCGTAGGCGGTGAAAGCCGAGATCGCTTCGTCCATCGATTTGCGGCCGTTGAACACCTCGTCCAACTCGCCGTTCATACCGCCGGCACCATCGGCAACATAGTTTCCCCCTGTGGTACATGCGTTTCGTCACTCAGCACAACTTCTTGTGTCTATTGATAAGATTGCATCACTGTAATTTATGTTTATACTAAACCAAGAAGCTATCTACTGCCCCAAAAACATGGCAAATATCCGTATCACTATTAGCAGGGGAAAGTTCTGCTTGATGACCAGTAGTGTTCAATATCAGACGTTATTTTTAGCAACTTTCTTGAAAAAAAACTCTTGTTATTAGAAGAGTGTTATTTGAAGAGTGACCTGAAAACATGTGTAGCTTTCTTTTACAGGTTAACCCAGGTTATTTGGTATGAACCCACCAGTCAAGGAAGACGATGGAGATGGTCGTGTTAGCAATCTCGAAGCTGGTGAGGAATATGGCTCAAACACCCTACCATTTAATGTAATCAAAGTATGAAAAAAAGCAAGCACTAAACATAAGAAAATACAATTAGTGGTAAGAAATAAGTTAAAACCTCTCACGAGAGTGTCTTACCAGCTATATTCTTCCTTTGAAAAATAATTGTAGCTTAAAATACAATCTAAAAGCTGAAAACGAAGCAGTTGATTGGTTTAATACCATGCATCATGTCTTCTGTACGTAAGGAAAGAAGTTCTGTTTTGATCAAAGTTCTTAGAAATTTGGAAAGCGGAGCGAGTGACTGAGAAAGTGGTTGTACCCGAATTTGTTTCAAAGGCAAAGTGTGTTTCAAAAGCTATAGTAATCAACCTAACATCAAACGAGAACAACTTATGTCATTGCAGCGCTGCATGAACTCTGATGGTAGAAAGAGAGAGAAGCGAAAACAAATTCGAGAACAAATGTCAAGTGCTGCAAAGTTACGATTTTTTTGAAATTGCAATAAATAAGACTGTCATAAAGAGAACAATACCCTATCACGTGAAATTCTTAATAGAGATTTTGGTTCAGCCCAGACATCCAAAGGTGTACGGACCTTTTTTCGTGACCAAATTTTTCCACTTTTCTAAGCCTTAGTGCTTGAAGAAATGCCAGAAATCGGCCTTCATTGTCAACTTACATTTATTGCCATATCTTCTAAACTACACAGAATTTGACTCTGACTTCACGCGGATTACTCTTGCAGCCCATCGATCTACATTACAAAACATATTAAGATCAGTATTGACGGACCTTTTTTCGTGACCAAATTATTCCACTTTTCTAAGCCTTAGTGCTTGAAGAAATGCCAGAAATCAGCCTTCATTGTCAAGTTACATTTATTACCATATCTTCTAAACTACACGGGGAGAAAGATTGAACGTTTGTCAAGTCTACAGAATTACCTAAATATTATATTGATTTTAAAGAGAAATGCTGAGTATTCAACTATAACATTCCTATAAAGCATTGTCACTGATTTCCAATATAATACGGGTTCAACTTCGAATTATTAATTAATTGACGCATCGCGACTCTTACTTGAGACATAGGAACTGTTCTTTGTCTTAAAAATTTTATCTGGTTAATTCAAATATGCTTGAGATTTTTGTACAAGCCATACTTTTGGGCCCACTTCAGAAATATCCAATTCTCCATCATTTCACGATCTATAGCAGCAAGAATTATTGCTAACGCGTCTCCACAGTATGGCACTGGATGATGATGATGATGATGAAGAAGGATTATGAAGATAGGAGGCCGCCGAACAAAAATTTATATCGCTGTTTTGGTGATCCTCTGTATTCCGGATCGACCTCAAGGATCTTCAGCGGACACACGCACATAATTTATATACCACATCATAAAGTACAAAATAATCAAAAAGTTTAAGATGTTTACCAGAAAAAAGCCTTGGTTCGAAAGTGCTTAGAAGTTCCTAGGTTAAGTTTAGTTTAGTTTCCTAGGTTAAGTTTAGTTACTCGTAAAGAAGTTGCTTATTATTATCTATCCTCTACGATTACCTACTATGTTAGCACAACATCGTTTCATAGTTGTAACAAGAAAAATCATTTTTAAACGTTTTATTTAATTGCTCTCTTTTATTTTGTATACCTAACATAAACCAAAAAGGAGGTAAAGATGTCCAATTCTAACTGTAAGTGGGTAATTCTTAAAGTTTATTACGAAAATACGTCAGATTATATGACTGCGGCCTGTTGCTCTACTGACAGAACCCTAGTGATCTTAATTATGACTCACTTGATCTTCTTCTGCTTCTGATCCCCTGTCGATAGACATCGACGTTCACCTTTATTATCATCAAATTCTGATTAAAAATTCTGATTAAACAGCAGGATATTCCTTGCAGTTCCTGAGTAGATTTGCATATCTTTATGGCAAAGTTCTAACTCATTAGAGTTGTTGCTACACTGTAATCTCTTCCAGTAAATAGGTTATCCTCTTGAAGATTACGTTGTAGGTTGGACAACTCTATTTTCAATGGACTTTTCTAGCAGTGTCTGGCCATTGATGTTCTTCGCATTAGAAATATTTTTTTCGTACTAGCCCTGGTGCATTTGTACTATAGTGGCAGTTATCTAGAGTGAGTGTAGTCTATTAGGCTTTATATTCCCTCAAACAGCAACCTCTCGACCTGGAAATGTATTTCTACAAAGCTTTGTGGCCTTTGCAAAGTTAAAAACCAAGCACAATCTCACATCCTTTCAAATTGCCAAAATGCAGCACTGCAAAACCGCTATCTCTGGAGACACAACAGTGTATTAAATACAATTGCATCCCATCTATCAACTAAAATATCTAGCAATCTTTCCCTGTTTGCCGATATTCCTGGATGCAAAAACCCCTGTGGTTTGTTCAAGTCGCTACGACCGGATATAGCAGTAACTTCCGCTGAAGAAAACTCGCTCACAGTGATTGAACTCACATTCTGCTCTTCACACCATCACTAGGAAATCTGCATTTATCAAAACAAAGAAGCCGGTTTTCTGTTGCCAAAGCTGTGTGCTTACATGTACCCATATTTTACTGCACGAGTGACACAAGCGTTTTACTTACATTTAAGGGCCTGTTTACATTCCCTCCCAACCCTACTTACCCCTACGTTACTGTATCAAGGAGGGGATAAATTTTCGTGTTTGAACATAATTACTACATCTAGAAAAAATCCTTAAACGTCTATCCCACCTAAAAAATTGACCCCCGCCACTAATATTTATGTATAAAGAAATGAGTAAGAGTAAACTACAAGTAGTAGTAATAGTAGTAGTAGTAAAAATGATAGTTGTGGTAGTAGTAGTAGTCGTAGTAATAGTAATCAAATTAGTAATAGTAGTAGCAGTAGTAGTAGTAGTAGTAGTAATAGTAGTAGTAGTAGTAGTAGTAGTAGTAATAATAGTAGTAGTAGTAGTTGCTGTATTATTAGCAGTAGAGGCAGTAGTATTAGTAGCAGCAGCAGTAGTTATAACACTACTACTACTACTAGTAGTAGTAGTAGTAGTAGTAGTAGTAGTAGTAGTAGTAGTAGTAGTGATGGTAGTAGTAGTGATGTTAGTAGTATACCTATTTTAACTCCTCTGTGTTCTTGCACACCTTTGTAATCATACCTTAATTGCACAGTAATGTTTTAAACTTCTGCCAGTTCTTGTTTCGTTCTTCCTTTTCTCCATGTTTTTCTCTTTTTCTTTCTTCCTTTCTTTCTTTCTCCTTTCCTGATGTCCTTCTTACTTTATTTCGTGTTTCCTTGTTTACATGCTGTTTTGTTTTTCTTCTTCTGATTTACGTTCCTGTCTATTTTTCCCGCTCTTCTCTCTTATACCTCTCTTGTTCTCCTAGCATCTTTTGGCTCTTACTTTTCTCAGCTTTGTTACCTTGTACACGTTGCCCAAGTTAGGGCTTACTAATGGCATTATGAATCAGTGCAAATAGTTTAATTAGCACAATTATTAAAACAATATTATGTCAAAGAGTATTTACACCAAGGACCTTTGCCTTTACTTTTCCATCGAGCTGTTTAATTTCTGATTTGAATGTGCTGAGGTACCAATCTTTGTTTAATTGTCCAAACGAGTGAAAAAGGGAAGAACAGTCTGTTAGAGGAAACCTTGTGTGTCATGTAATTTTACCGTATTTGGGTATTCCGTATTTGGTTACCCCAGCTGTGTCTGATTGACTAATATACTGTGGGTGGCCTCAGGGTATAAGAAACTTGAACAGTGGGTACGATATTTAAGAACACAGTGGCCTAAATAAACAATATACTTAATAAGAAAGGAAAAAATAAAAGAGCCTCATAAAATAAAAGAACCGAAGATCCTGTTTAAATGTAGATGAATCCAAATTACATCTGTTCATCAACCTTTATAATAACACGAGATTTGATTACAAAACTTAGGCTCCTTGCAGAACGCTCGGTTCTTAACTTGTGCACTTTGAGGGATAAATTACATTTCGCCCTTTTCTAATCAAAGTGTACTGTGGCCACGTAAACACGATACAATCTGGTGTATCGTCTATTAAGATTCGATAGAAATTGTGAAATGAAACCTTTGATTACTTCCCAGCCTCAAATTTTGATATTGTGGCGCTACCCTCACCCCTCACCGGAGAGTACCAGAGGCTTTTATATGAACCCACTCATCATTGTCATGTTTTCTTAAAAAAGGTCATTATTTTTTCCATTCATGGGTTTATGACCCCTCGTAATTGCTTGATTAAACAACTGATAAGCATCTTTTGAGGTTTATACTTTTAAAGGAAATCAGATCTGGTTAAAGCCGCTTGCAGATACAAACGTATTCGTCAAATCCTGCCTCCTATGCGAAGCAGACCTAATTTGAGTTTCTGCCTGTAATCTTTACGGGGGTGGTCATAATTTTTAAGCGCAAAGATATTTAAAATGTGATTAACTTTGTTTGGTCCATAATTGGTTAGCTAGGAAACCAAAGACCATGTAGGCCTACACTACGTATTTGTAAGTATTGGTATTCCCTATCATATTTTTGACTATAGTTTCAGATACATACGGTTCAGATAAAAGATCAGTTTTGCAGTTGTTTGGGTCTGCATTCTCGTACATATTTTAAGAAGTTTTAGAAATTATATTTAGAATGTATTTAGAAAATCTCTGTGATTTCCTTCCTTCATCGTACTAAACCAGCTGGCTATCGCGTGGGCTAACTCGCCTCCTATATTTTCAAAATTGAATTTTTCGTTGGAGAGTGTAAGCTGTGCATTTTTAACAACACTTAAGGGCTTTTTTGATTTCTTGTTCGCGCTCAGCATTGATAAAGCACATAATAATAAACAGAGGGGCGATTGGATCATGTCTTATTGTTTATTGCTAGTACTCTCGCTATATTAACACGTCGTGACCTTACTAATTTATCAGGGAGGTTTAGATCCACGACGAATACCAGTACGAGATGACTACGCGCACACCTTCTGCCCACTTCCGCATTGACATATTTGCAAATCAGAAACTACAACATTGACATAGTCATTACAAAATACTTAACTGTAGTCTACTAACTAAACTGTCGCACAACTATAGCATTGACTAATTTGCAAATTAGTAACTATAACATTGTGATAATAATTGCAAAATACTAAACTATACTCTACTAACTAATTCTAGTAAATATCACACAACTATAGCATTGACATATTTGCAAATTATTAACTATAACATTGTGATAATAATTGCAAATTACTAAACTATAGTCTACTAACTAATTCTAGTAAATATCACACAACTATAGCATTGACATATCGTTTAATCTCATTCATTTGTGTTTTTAATTTACCAACATCTAAAATGGCAGATGAATCACGCCTTTGTTGTGGGACGCTGGTCCCAATGGCCCGAATTCAAATACGTGACGGGAATGCTTAAGGACCAAGTGACGAATACTGTTTAACAATTTATTAACTCAACTCCAACTGATTCAAATTCTAATTCCAACTGCTACGCTGTGCTAATTACATTCACTTTATAATTTGCTCATAGGAAGCTGATAACACAACACCTTTAATTGGTAGGAAAGTATAAACCACTCGGCAAGTAAAGACGACGTAAAACTGCCATTGCTCAAGCCTAACTTGAACGTTCAAACTGACTCTATACGAGCCAAAGTTTTTGTTTAGATTTGTACATTGTATAAAAAAGTTATAAATAATCGTTATTCTGCGATTCATTATTTGCTTTGAGAATGGCGTCAAAATGACACCGAAAGGTTGGGAAAATATGATTGTATTATTATTCATTTTCGAAACTATGCTCATTTTCCAAAAATATACAATCGAAATCAATAAGAGTTATCAAATTAAGTAGGATGAGCCAATATTGTTGGGATTTTACCTAACAAGGCAAATCAGAACTACCATTCTGACCTTGGGTCCTTTTATAAACCGTCTCATGGTGAATACTGCATCTAATTCCTTTCCTGTTAATTGTAACGCGACACATAAGGAACACGTGTTTAAGTATGACATTTCACACAACCTTTCAATTTGGGAAACTCAATGCCAATGAGCAGGCGCTGGACACGAATTTAAAAGACGATATGTGCCACGAACGGTTTTTTGCAATCCTTTGACAAAATGACGATCCAAAGTTTGCCGGAAGTTTATCACTCCTAGGCGTAACAAAATTACTCAAGGAAAGCAAGCCCGAGCAAGCCTTTCTTATATGCCTGTTAATATGAAGATCGGTCCTTTACATGGTTGACTTTTGTATATCGCGCATTTGGATCATAGATATGGAAACGAGTGACGATCATACATAATATGCCCAATTATTGGGGCACTCTTCAAAACCCAATAGCTGCTGAACGAGTCAGAATAAGCGAGGACTTCTCTCTATTTTACGGTTGGTGAAGAAAACCAGAAAAAGCGATAGGCGTGTCATTTACCCCACAGGTGCTCCAAGTAGCTTTGTAAATATTTTCATTCAAGTTATAACCTGCATTTTGAAATATTTTAATAAGCAAGTCCTTCATCCATTCGACTAATGAAGCACAATACTGACATGTTACCATTTTATTTTCTAATCTGACAACGGGAAAAAAAAGAAAAAAGAAAGCTTTAAGGTATCGAGAATCCAGGGGATTGGCGAAGTCAACTGTCTTTCCAAAGGGCACGACAGGGATTCGAATCCACAACCACTGGATCATGAGTCCAATGCCCTAGCCAATGTGCCACGGTGGCTCCACATTACTCAGCCACGCTGACTCAACAATGCATAGTTTGGAAAGCCCCACCTGGAAGAAATTTTTTGGAACAAATTTCCAAACGTTCAAACCACCGCTTTCCACCAATAATGTATATAGAAACGGAACACTAATTTAGAGTATGACATAAAATTTCACACGGGGAAACCGATCAGGTTTTCTTAACGGTGGTAGTACTTTTTCGTCGGAAATTGCATTTCTTAAGAAGGAAACTTGAGTACTGCTAGTACTACTAACATCTCTTCGCACCCATGAAGCCCTTTGGGATCAACACAGCATTGCACGCTCATCTTCTTCCATAATATTGGATAAGCGTGCAAAATTGTGTCAGAGGCGTAAACCAATTAATGTGAAGTTTAGTTTTAACCATGGATTTATAGGAAAGTAATCTTGCTTGTTCTCTTTGGCCAAACTTCTTCAATTTTGAAAGGTGCTACATTTAATTACAATAATCAAAAAAGGTTTGTAAACAACGTTGAAACTGGACCTTGGTATTTTGGAAGCCATTAAACGTGATCTTGGTTCCATCAGCAATGGCAAATTAGGTCCCAGGCTACAAGAACACACAAAAACTATATTAAAGAATTACGCAAGTACGTGTACCTCTTAGAGAAACAGATAGAATAGCAACGTAGCAAGTTCAGGTAACCTACCGGTGATACATTTGAACAAATAGTATTTCAGGAGGGCTTTATAAAAAATAGAACATGTTGAGAAAAATGGGCATAGTCAAAAGTATTCTTTACCCGCAATGATGGATGGACAGGATGGATGGATGGATGGACAGGATGGATGGACGGATGGATGGACAGGATGGATGGATGGATGGATGGACAGGATGGATGAATGGATGGATGGACAGGCTGGATGGATATATGGATGGACAGGATGGATGGATGGACAGGATGGATGGACAGGATGGACGGATGGATGGACAGGATGGATGGACAGGATGGATGGATGGATGGATGGACAGGATGGATGGACAGGATGGATGGATGGATGGATGGATGGACAGGATGGATGAATGGATGGATGGACAGGATGGATGGATATATGGATGGACAGGGAGTAATGGAACAGAAGGGTGGCTTATTATGTGGGGGGTTAGTTGTTTGTAATTTCGTGTATGTACGTAATTTGCGAATATGTTTTTTAGTTTTACTGGACAGTATTTTACGATTGTCCGTTTTGTTCTGTATTATAATTGTAAGAAATTGATGTGTCAGTCAGTTGAAGTTGGACTCGCAGTTGCAGTTGTAGTCGTCACTGTTATTGTAAGATGCTGAGTTAAAGTTTGACAAGAATGGACTTGCTACTCGAAGTAGTTAAGTGAATTGGATTGGCTCTATATTCGAGCATTTTCTTGCATTTTAACATTTGAGGGGAGAACAGTGCTACTGCCCAAGGCAAAGGACCTTAGCGACGAGATGAATTAGCGCCCAATCACCTGTCTGAATACGTCATATAAAATTCTGACAGGTTTGGTCGCAAAATATATGAGGAAACAAGCTATCATGAATGAGATTTGGGATGAAGGACAGCTTTGAGCAGCAGAGGTTACGGATGGTAGACCAACTTATAATTGATAGATGTATGATGGAGGAAGTCAAGCAGTACCATCGCAGGAGCATTCTACGACTACAAGAAAGCATACGATAAAGTACACCACGATTGGATGATCCGGGTTTACGAGTGGATTGAAATTTGTTAAAAATTTAGAAATAGATACAAATAGGCTGATGATGAAGTGCTCGGAAGTAGCCATAAGAACGTCACATTACATTTTTAATAGGCGCCACAAAGAATGGACCTCTCCGGAGCTATTACTTTTCATGTAATTAATCTTTTTTTCTCCCTTACCTATTTTTTCTGTATGCGTGTGTTTATATTATATCATCGTTGTCATTATTTTAAAATTTCTTGGGACTAGACACTCTTGTATATCAATCCTGCTGTCCCATGTACTACGCCAGGTGACAACAGTGGGAAATGTTTTTTGTAAAGAGATCACCAATTTACTGCCTGTTTCCAGATCATATGGTTGGTGACATGGTGTTCCCAGCTGTCTGCATCAATGTCAACGAACTTTATGCCCCTCTTGCACACGTCTTTGTACTGCAGGTAGGGTCGTCCTATCTCTCTCTTGCTGTGGGTCTGTTCATTGTAGAGGAGGTCCTTTGGGATACGACCATCTGGCATCCAGTGTATATGTCCAAGCCACCTCAATCTGCGCTTTGTCAGCAGTGTCTGGAAGTTCATAACCTTGTCCTGCCACTTGATTTAAACGATCCATCTTAGGTAGCGAAGATGGAAGCTGTTCAACCACCATTTGTAAATCTGTCATAATATCTGACCTAGCTAATGATCTCAGTTTTTAAACCCGGCCCAACTCAGATTGCAATTAAATAGCTTAGATTCTAAGATGTCAACAAATTAAAAGTACAAATTGTCAACGTTTCGGCCAGAGACTTATAGTTACCTTTTATCTTTCATACGCTGATAGGCAAGGTATCGCATTTCAGTTTAAGAAAACCATGTATTAATGGATTATAGTTCCTGCATACTTTTTTCAAATCTTCTTTTGCTGCTTTGTATCCGATCTAGGGAAAACAAAAGATTAGTGAATGAATAATCTGTGAAAAAACGAGGTGGTAATTTGTTGGAATAGTAAAATTGCATTTCTAATACACCTTTAAAGTGATTTATATGAGAGATATCAGTATGTCCAGGTGTTTATCTTTATACCTTCAAGTAACAGGTTAAAAGGGAAAACTGAAATTCCCCCTTCTTTTTCAATCTTTCACATTAAATTTTACAAATGTTTGGCAGACTTCAGCTGCAACCCTGTAACTGGCAAGAGCTTTCTTTAGGTGAAACCATAAAGCCAAGGCTTGGAATGTTCTATAATGCTGTTTCACTTTCCACTGATAAATAATGATGAATGGAGGTGTGAAAACACCTATTTAAGCATTTACAATTAAAACTAGTATGTAGTGGGCGAGAGTACAGGATCATGAGTTTACCTACCCTGCGTCGCCTGCGTTTATTTTGAGTCTAAAACGCTATGTCTCGCAACCCTACCCACGTAGCTGAACCACTTATAGCAATTATGTGTCCTTTTGATAGCTGCATCCTTGTTTCTATTAAACGAATATATTCTGTTTTGAATTATTACAGCCCCGTCGCAGAAAATTTTCGAGGTTGCTGTGATGAGACCGATTCAGGCCATACCCTTCCGCGAAGTTCACACACACGCACTTCATTTAGAATGTAGAAATGGCACTCTCTGTATGGTACGAATCGTGGTGAGTGTGACAGGGAGTGCTGGCTTGAACCATTCTTTAAATAGTGGCCAGGTCACCTTTTGTTTCCAGCCACTCCTTGCGATCCGATGAACGTTTTTTAGCCAGTAACATATCTAACATCTGATCGGCTTTTTTCGCTTGTCCTGGCAAGGTTAACTGCACCAGCTTACGTGTCTCGGAAGCCATGGTTGTCTCACGTAATTGCATAGGGTTCATCTCCCCAAGGCCCTTGAAACGCTGGACGTTAACCTTGCCCCTCTTCTTCTCAGCGGCAATTTTATCCAGAATGCTATTGCCAAAATTTTTTCCAGGGTCTAATTTCATCCAAAAGAATTGATACCCCGCACTTTTGAGTCTGAAATCTTCCCCCTTTTGGAATTTCAGTACATTTAGACCACTGTTTGCATGGAAACGGATCCATTTGGTTTTGTAAGAGAACTGGTACGTATCGGCCTTGCGCTTACACGGGAAACGGTGGGTTCAAATTCGTCCGGATCCGTACCTGTTCCGCTTATGAAAGTGGGCCAGTTTGCATCGGACCCCAAAGAGGTCTAGTGTAAACATTTGGGAGCGGACACAAACTGGTACGGATTGGATAAGAAGCGAACATAATAAACACATATAGATCATAATTGAAGGACCTTTTTTGTTGTCCAATTTTTTCCACTCTTGGAAGCTTTGGAATCCTGGAAAATGAACGAACTCAGCCTCTCTCTATCAACTTACATTTCTTACTATATTTTCTAAAGTACACGCAATCAGGCACTGATTTCACGCGGAATCATTATCCTGGCCTTCAGTTAACATAATAAACACATATAGATCATAATTGAAGGACCTTTTCTGTTGACCAATGTTTTCCACAATTAGAAATCTTGATGCCCTATAAAGTGCCAGAAGTCAGCCTCTCACTATCAACTTTCCTAGAATATACTTATTCTATCTCCACTCAATGATGATTTGTGAAAATTTTAACGGTGATGAATTCTGCCGAGGCCAAGCATTGTTTATTCCTCCTTCGAGATTTCTCCATCTACTCGCTAGAATCAGTTATCCTTTCTAGAACATTTCTTTATTTTCTGAAAAAAACCCAAAACCAAATTGCTTTTATTTTTCTTCTGTGATCATTCAGAAGCCATTTACTACATCTATTATTTCAGAATTTTAAACTTTGCTATGATTCTACCACATCTCTCCCAGATTTACTTGAAACTTAAAAATATAACATTATATTTACAGCACAGAGACCGCTGTTTAGTTCATGCTGTTCATGGTTGTTATGACCGCTGTTCATGGTTGTTATGGTTCATGGTTCGTTATATGGTTGTTCAGCACAGAGACCGCTGTTTAGTTCATGCTGTTCATGGTTGTTATGACCGCTGTTCATGGTTGTTATGGTTCATGGTTCGTTATATGGTTGTTCAGCACAGAGACCGCTGTTTAGTTCATGCTGTTCATGGTTGTTATGACCGCTGTTCATGGTTGTTATGGTTCATGGTTTGTTATATGGTTGTTCAGCACAGAGACCGCTGTTTAGTTCATGCTGTTCATGGTATGTTTTTAAAAGATTTAAAGGAAAGAAAACGGTGATTATAATATTAAGTCCTTTGTGTTTTCCTATTAAATGATGCATCCTATTGCTCAAAAATGCTAATTTCCCTTCCAGCAATAGTTAAAAATTATTCCTGATATGGTGTTTCAGAGATTCCTTTGATAACGTGAACATCTAATTTAAAGATGTCTATAAATAAAGAAAATATCACTCTCTGAATTACCATTGCAAAACTGGGTTAAAAATGGAAAGTATTTAAATGAAATAAAAGTACCAAAGAAAATACATAAAGAGTCTTACCAAACCATTTCCCAATGAGTATGCACCGTCTTTAACTACAATTTTAATTACAATTGGCAAGTAAAATCTTGTTTCCCACCAGAATTATGCGTCCGCTCGCTTTAAAGGTGGTTGTCACGATCTAAATTGGGAGCATTGAAAAGATGTTAACATAATGTCTAGATTCTGCACTTGTATCCGCTGACCACAAGTGCAGCGACCACTGATTTCCTGTACATCTAGCTGTATAGTTTAAGGATTAGAAACTTGGCATAATACTCCTTTCTTTTTGTGAGGTTATGTAATACTTTTGGGATAGCAAGGAAAACAGAAAATCCAGCCTTTTGTTGCGGTCCAGCCCCGCGAATTGGGATGCACTTCCGCTCGACCAAAAATCACCGGTCAAAACAGCGCGATACTCACATACCTAGTATAGGCCTAACATATTTCTCAGATCACAGCTACATTATGGGAAGGTCACAAGAATTTTGAAAAAATAATGCCTGAAAAGCAGTCAAATTTGTATATCAGATCGATAAAAAGGTAGGTAAAGCAGCTAAAAGAATGTTTTGAATAAAAGTTTTTGAGTAGGCTAATCAAAGTAAGTATTTCGGAAATGGAAATGTATGACATTCTGTTAGATAGTTGGTATGCATATGGCACTGTGTATACAGAGCACGAGACTGCTCGTTGGTTTACATGATGTTTATATGGCATCGGGCACCATTTATCTTAAGGCTTCCAAAGTGCCATTAAAGTGGCCCACTGCTCATCAGGGGTCTTTGATTGAGAGATTGCCATTAAAGTGTTTGGATGTTTTACTCCCTTTTGGAATTGTTTCTGATAGCCGATCCATCCTGATTGGTTACTGCAACATTGCTTTTGGTACCTTTTTCGAAAAGAGACACTCCACAGTGTGCTTATGGAATTGCCCGTCACTCCATTGCTTTTTGTCCTAAAGGCATTGATAAACTTTTCCTTGAAATGTGTTATGTAACATATGTAAATGCGCCTTCCACCGGAATCACAAACATTTTATTAGTAACCATATGTACTTGAACAACTCTTTAACTTTGTAGGTTATAGTCGCTTGCTAGAACCAACCCTTAGCAGGTTATGGGCCCGCAAATATCCCTTGCGGATCATACGTTGCGAGCACTGGTCTATTAGATAAAAAGTAACACTGTACGATCTTGCGCAAGTTATCACAGATCTTATTATTTATCTTGTTATGAAGGGTAGTATCTGAGTACTATAGTTGCCTGTACTTTAATATCCAAATAACTAAAGTCATTTCGATCACAACAAAGTTGAACGTTTTATAAAATATTCGAATTTCAAGGCATGAAACATGGAAAGAAAATGTGAATGCGCAACCTAGTGGCCTCTCATTATAACATCGGTAACAATTATTAACAAACCTCAAGGAACACTTACTTTCAAAAAACTTTAAGAAATAATCGGCGCTCTTATCAATCTTTTTAAGCCCTGATTGAGGAAGGATAGGGCTCTATTTTTCAAGGAATTGTAGACTCAGCCAGGCCAAAGAGTGTTGCTTGTATTCAAGAAAAGATGTGTACTAACTTAGCAAATGAACTGGACAAGGAAAGTTAATATTTGTCCTTAAGTCCTTAGAAAGTTTAGTTGTCTTTGGGATACAACTGATTGTTAATGACAACTAAAAACGTCAAAATAGAAAGTGTATCGTCAAAGCTAGAGGACCCTATATAGGCTCTGGGGAGCAGTATGAGGGCTTCAGCTTGACCACCTCTAACACTATTTCTCCCACCACATCCCGTTGTGGAAATAAAAAAGCGTCATTTCAAAATTTTAACGTGACGACCAAAAAGGCCAAACCGAAAAATAAAATTGTATCTATAACGGCGGAGTCCTGAGCAACTCCGTTAGTTTGAATACAAGGACTTAAAAATAAACGGTAAGATGTCTACCACATGTAAAGAAAGGCGAAGGCTAAAGTACTTTGATAGGCATGGGGCTGTTTTATGACGATAAGTTTTTAGTGAGGTCTTGACACAGCTAATCATTTGTTACGTAATTACTTGTTTAGTTATAACGGTATCTGAAAACGAGACCATTGTTAAGAGGTAAATATTGCCAATCCTGTGCAGGCCGAACTTTCAAAGGACAAATAGTCATTTTCTACTTAGTACTGGCTTAATTTTAAACCCCAGAAGAACTTAAATGGGAAGCGGTTGCTTTATTATAATGGGTTTGGATCAATTCCAATTTTTCTAGATCACCTTCTTCAGGAAAATACTTAAGAAGTAAATGAGGAAGACCGATTTTAGTTGATACAGACAAGCAGGTTGGTGCAGGTGTATAGTTCTGCCATGACAGTTTGTAAATATTATGGTGATAACAACACCGACCAACTATGGGTTAGACCGCAAGGAAGAAACTACAATTTTGACAGCGGTTCGTCTTTCCTCAAGGCTTCGTCAGGTCTATCTACACGAGGGTTCATAACACTAAGCTCCAGCACACAGGTACAAAAAATGTATGTTACTGAATGTGAGGGGCATTGTGGCGAAAGACCTGACGAAATTTATTATTATTTAAAATCTTTAATACTTTATAAGGGGGTCCCTGGACCCCGTTGAAAACACTGCACTAGAGTACATGTTTTTTATAAACATAACGCGTATAAACATAAACAGGCTCAGGTTGCCTGTTTAATGTAAGGAAAACAATGAAATATACTAATAACTTTGAGGAATCAATTAATTTTATCTGGAGAAAATTCCAAACATACACTGAGCATATTGACCAGCCTGTTTTTCTGTGCAGTGTCATTCTCGTGATTGTGTCAAAATGGCAGACCTATGATTTAAATGTTATTCTTGACTTATACATTCAGTCGAGTTATTGAAAGTAGTAATTGATTGTTAATCTGACCCCAGTCTTAAAATAGAAAGCGTAGGTTATTAAAAACTGAATACGTTCCCCAATGACTAATTTAGGATTTGTCGTTCTAAATAATGACGTATGAGAGATGTTCACTGGAAGCTCCTAATGAATCGTTAGCAGAACCAAAGAAGATTTAAAATATCTGGGGAATAAAGAACAAATATTTTGTCGTCAGTAGATACTTTGTACACTCCTTTGATTGGGAAATATTAAACGATTGATGGTCAACTTTCGTAGACGCTTGGCTGCTGTATGGTTTAAATAAGCGATTTTAAAGATTCGTTTAATTTTCTCCTCTAGCTCCTTTTCGTTTCAGCCTGGCCCTGTTTGATTAATTCAGCTATTGGGTGTTCTTTAAGGGTCGAGTCAAATTCCCTGAAGGAGATGAAATTCAATATTCTTATAAGAATGCAGTGTTTCCCAGTGGAGAATTAGGAACTTTGATGGACTGGCGACCAAAGAAGGAAACAAAAATAGATAAAGTAAGGGCTTTAAAGTTCACTTATTATACTCCAGTTGATAGGGAGACCTGCCAAAACAACATGAGTCCATGCTGAAATTCCTGAGATAACATTTGAAACTGAAGTCATCTGTTTGTTCTGATCATTAAAAGATTGAGGACCCCTAAGGGGTCCCAAGATCCCAGGTTGCTGAACACTGATTAAAAGAGTTAATGGTTGGTACTTGTTTTTAAAGATTGCCAATCTTAAAGGAAACGGGTTAGAAGGCTTAGCTATTAATAGTTTCAGATGTTTATATAGCTAGCTTATCATCCTTGTTCGTATAAAGCTTATTTTTGTATTTTAGATGTGTCAGAAAATTAGTAATTAGTGATTTACTTTTCCTTTACTTGTTTTATAATTGCCTACAATTACCATTTATGTTGACAGGAAAATATGGATTAATGTTGAGGCATAGCCAATAGCATTTTTTGAGTTGAAGATCTAATTCCTAGGTTGGTTAGGTCAGGTGTCGTTAACTGTTTTAAGTGTCATGGTTATAATGCCATGTATTTGGGTCAAACGATCCATTAATTTCATAGATGCCTCTCAGATTATCTCATTTGATCATACTTATAAATCATCATGCATTTGACATTGGTTTGACCCTCCAAGGGTGTTGGACTGTCTACTGGTTTCTCGTAGTCTCTTCCTTCAAGCATCCCAGTCATCCACCATGTCCATGGTCAGATTCCAGGCACACAGGTCTTCCCGGATGATTTGAGCAGAGTGATTTACCAATCATACCGAGGGATAATCAAAAACCTTAACTGTGTCATTTTCAGATGGGCATCAACATGTAGCGAGCCATTCAGCTGGATATTCGAAATATGATTGGGAGGGTGGGGCAAAATAAACGTACATTTTTGGATTGAGAGGGTATATCATTTGAAATTTATGAGCTTTAAATTTTAGCAGGGCTGCAAAGTAATATTCATGGAAATATTGAGGGCATAGTCCCTCTGTGCCCCAATATGATGACGTTTATGACTGTAAAATGTTGCTCTTTAAAAGAACCTACAAATATAAGAATTCTCAGGCAGATAAAAAGCAAAGAAAAGGATGCATAGGCTACCTGTTTTTGTATTTGGGCCAAAATACAGTTAATTATATAAATGTTAGGTGGGCCGCACTACAGAACATTATGGGCATTATGCGATCCCGGCAGGAGGTTTGCCACCACCGTCCTAGGTCACTACTAATTTCAAAACATAGTAGGGTAAACATCGTAAGTATTGTGGTGAAAACAATACTGAGAAACTATATGCAAGACGCCAAGAAGAAAACTACAGTTTAGACAGTGTTGCGTCTTTTCTTCAAGACAGCGTCAGTCGTCGTCTTTGTACATTACATATCCTCTCATGCTTAACACTAAATGACCGTAAAATACTGCCTATGTTTGGGCACTGTCTGCCGAACGATGATGTAACCTTCCGCATCATGGATACTATCTCTACACCTTCAATGGGAAGCACAGGCGCCGTACGTTCACTCATACCCACTCTTTGATGGCCGTTGTATTCAAGCTGTAGGAAATGAACAAGATATGAAGAAATTGGGAATTCATAAAATCTTATTCATAAAATTATAACCTAACTTAAATTAAACGCCGCAATGAACCCCACGTTAATATAAGATCATATTCCATGGCAAAATTCCGCAAACCCATAAGAGATCCTGACCACGATTCCTGTCTTATAAATGAACGCTTTGGTACTTTATAGATCAGACATCAATTAGAATCAGTGACGACACCCCGAAACAAACAATTATGGCCATGTTAAAATCATCGGCTTTATTTTAATTAACAAGGAAGGTTGCAAATATCTTACTTCTTTTTATGTCCTCTCCTTTATCTTCCTTTTCTTTTCTTCCTTTTCTCTTTTCTAAAACTCCCCTTTTTTAACCTTACCTTCCCTCCCTTTCCTTTTCCTGTTTCGTTCACCCTTTCTACGTTTTTCTCTCTTTCTTTCACCCTTCCCATTATTTACACACGATTGAAAATAGCATATGGAGTCCGTAGTAGTTTAGTATTTTTGTTGCTTTAAGACAAGCTGACCGATTTTTATTCAATAAGTGTTCTACGTACTCCTGTTTTTGGTACCACCAACCCAGGTATTTCCAGCTACTCTTGTTGGCCTCTTAGTTCGTCTTACAGATGCCCTATATCCGGCTCTATCCATTCGGTTGAACGGCCGGACATCTATCTAACACGTTACGATAAGCGAAGTTGATCATCTTCCCTCGGATATCTTCCTCTGTTTCAGTGTGCACTGATATTACGACACAGTAAAGCGGATACACCGGGATCGTTTACATGTTCATGCAAAACAGGCTACAGCGGAGATGGGAAAATTTGCACTGGTACGTTAGTTGAAGGATTTCTGTTTTATTTTGTTATTCGCAACCCGTCAATCAAGCACGTAGAGGCCGTTATATCGGGAAGACCTTCTGTTTATTGTATAAGGAAACACTCCGCATGCCATGAATAACGTGGGGCCATGTAACCCATACGGAGGAACTAGTGGATCTGATCCTCACTACAGTTTCACGGTTTCTTAACTAATTCCATGTGCATTTCCCGTTTCCCTACCAGTCTTAGTAGAAAATCAGTGAGATTGGAGCTCAATCAGCCTAGCTGATCAAAGGTCAGGTTTTAGTGATGCAATACCTGGCTGTGTTTATCATCTCCATACATCAAGTGGCACAGATTTCAAGAGTTCCTTGTGCCTCTTACCTTTTGGTGAAAAAAAGTTAGGATTGGGGTAAACCGGTGGCACAGCACCCACCAACCAAAATATGCAAATGTGTGACCTCTGGCTGTGTCTTTCATCCAGAGACCTCAAGTGGCACGGACTTTAATATGTAGGGGCCTACATATATACGTCTGTTTATAAGCAACTTGATTTTCAGGGTCAGTGCTAAGGTTGATGATAACAACCATTGACTGTTTTGTCATTCATTATTTCTGCATTGATAAACATGTCTTTTGCAGGTAGTAATGGTACCTTAGATGTTTACAAGACTATGTCTGACCACGTGATACGACCCCTCAACAGTTTAAAAGTCCGTTTTGACTGTGTTTTGTAAGGATTTTGATTTGCTGGAAATGTCTACTCGGAAAACTGCGATTTCAAGTACTGCACGAGAACAGTAGCTACCAGTATGCCTGTTTCTTTTGTAATAGCATAATTTCGAGTAATATCCATGTTACCATGTTTTGCTTTATGCTTCAGAATGGAGAGTTAAGTACACAATGTTTTCGCTATTTCGTGCAATATTCTTTTTATTTGGCGATTTGCTATTGTCGGCTGCTCCATAGTGAAGATCCCTTTTTAGTGTTGAGCTTTCATTCAATAATTTTTGTGATTTCTTGTTATATCATCCGATTGCCATGGGGCCTTTTTCGCTTTGCTTCTTGTTTGGCCGGAATTGTTTCTTCTGCTGCATGTACGCAAGCCTTCTTAAAATTTTGATAGGAAAAATTTGCGTTGGTGTCGCCGCTTTCAAGTGGATGTTTCTGCCCTCTAGTGCTGTCCAGTCTTTACGAGGTGCCTTAACTAAGTGGAAAAATTTGGTCACGAAAAAAGGTCCGTCAATTCTGATCTTTATATAATTATAATGTAGATTGATGGCCTATAAAGGTATTCCGCGGGCAATCAGAGTCAAATTCCGTGTAGTTTAAAAGATGTGGTAATAAGTGTTAGTTGACAAGGTAGGCTGATTTCTGGCATTTCTTCAAGGCTTCGAAAAGTGGAAAAATTTGGTCACGAAAAAAGGTCCGTCAATTCTGATCTTTGCATGTTTGCGATATTGATTGATGACGTACAAGAGTATTTCGCGGGAAATTAGAGTCAAATTCCGTGTAGTTTTGAAGACTTAAAATACAAAACTGCAAGAAGGAAATATAAGCAAAAAAATATATTACTAAATTGAATACGCACAGGGTAGCTTTAGCAAGGATGTAATTATTTTCCTTGTGCGCTTGATTTTATACTAAAATACTGACTCAAAAATATGCACAAATATGTTTTAGAGTAATTAGCGGGAATGTGTAACCTCAAATTGATTAACTGAAGAGTTATGAATTGTATGATATTCATCAGCCCCCGCTTTCTGATAACAAAAACAGCCCTACACCCTCTTCATTCATAAATGACTGTAATTGTGATAACTGTATATGTTTCCCTTATGATTGTCGTGATTGATGAATGTCATAACTCAAGTTTTTGCATCAGTTTCTTTACATTGAAATATTATTGATTTTAAGACGTTTTTCCCAAAAACATTTTCAGGGCTTATTGGGTGCGTATTGACCATACTTTAAAGGTGCATTAATTGCCTGGGATGTTAGTGCTCACACGCAGTGACTGTATTGCTACGTATGTACAGATACAGCTGGTTATGTAATTTCCACCCCTCTGTCAGAATTTCAGAGGCGTGCAGATAGATATTCAGTAGCCTATCAACTGAGGGTATTGTTGAACAACTGATTAAGACATTAAATCTTGGCCAGCCTCAACCCGGCATCTTACATTTTCTTTGAGGTGCTTTGTGATCTGGGTGTCTGCCAAACCCTCGATCTTCGGTAAGTGTTCAGCAATGCGGGTCCCTAAGTGGCGAATTGTTTGGCCTATATAACAAGCTTTACAGCTTGAACATGTAAATTGATACACCATATATGACTGAATATTTTTGGATAAAGCGCTCTTCGTTGAAAAAGATGCTCCAATCCTCTTCGAATTAAAGACTAATAAAACCTTAGTGCCTTCTTTGCATAGAATCTTAGTTAACTTGTCAATTTTCGAGGAGAGCCATTTGCTTTTATGTGACACAAAGTCTGTCGTAATCAATTTCAATTTTGATAAAGCTGAAATTTTGTAACGGAAAAAATTGAGATTTGACAAATCATTTTCGGGGCCATGGCCCCCTCTGTCCCCCTGTTCCCCCGTCCCTGTTCTAGCGATCTGATATACTTCAGTTTCGTTTCTTGCCTATACTATACAATATTTTTTATGTTCAACTATTGTATGTCAATATTTTAGGACTATTGTATAATTTCTTGAAAGTGCTATCTAGCTACAATTTGGATATTTTTATGATGACTCGTTTGAAAATAAAACTCTTGAAATTGCTGTAGTTATTCCCGTTAAAGTGATTTAGCTGCGATCGTTGAAACTTCTCATCTCCACTATTGGTTTCGATATTTGTTACGAATAATTGTGATTCTCAGGTATTTAGAATAGAAAATTATCCTATTGCTCAAAGCTTTTTAGATAGTTTTGAGCTTTGCAATTTTATTTGGAAAGTAATAATAATATAATTTGTATAGTTTGAAACCCTTTAAGCTATTATTAGATGCATTTAAAAAAGAAGAGGTCAATTGAAAATCAATGCAACATGTGATGATTTATGTCCGTGAAACTAATCATTTTGGCTAATGTTATGTTTTCTAAATCATACATGCAAACATACAAAGAAGCAAACATATTAACCTGCATACATGCATATATACATACATACAAACATACATGCATAAATACAAAGAAGCAAACATATTAACATGCATACATACATGCATACATACAAAGAAGCAAACATATTAACCTGCATACATACATACATACATACATACATACATACATACATACATACAAACATGCATACATGCAAACATACATGCATACATACATACATACATACATACAAACATGCATACATGCAAACATACAAAGAAGCAAACATATTAACGTGCATACATACATATATACATACTCCACCCACTGTAGGTGACGCTACTTTGTGACGGGTCAAAAGGCCTGCACTGAAAGGCGTTCTACCAAAACGTGATGCGAAGCCTGAACAATTTAGTGTACTTTCGACCAGGATAAGGAAAGTCTAGCGTTGTTCCAGTCGCTTCTATTTCTTGGTTGGGAGTGGTAGCGATTCACACATCAGTCGGTGAGTAAAGTAGTATGAAATTTTGTAATAACTTTATCAGTATTGTGATACAGTTCCAATAAAGGAAAATGTTGGTATAAATTAACTTGCAATTTATGTGTTTCAGAAGGACAGAATTACTATTTGGCGAGCTGTTTTTAGTGACACTTGCATGCTTGGAATGCGTACATTCCATGGTGCACAATGCTTTTAGAATAACACCAAAATCTGTTTTAAGTGGCACTTGCATCCTTTGAATGTTTACATTCCATGGTGCACAATGCGGTTAGAATAACACCAATAGCTGTTTCTAGTGGCATTTACGTGCTTGGAATGCGTACATTCCATGTTGCACAATGCGTTAAGAATAGCACCAAAAACTGCTTTTTGTGACACTTGCATGCTTGGAATGCGTACATTCCATGGTGCACAATGCGTTTAGAATAGCACCAAAATCTGTTTTTTGAAAACCGTGTCCTTATGGATTAATAATTGACGACGCACTAGGAAGTACGAGAAATTCAACCTAGTGCGAAGACGCGCAAAGACAAAGATCACTTCAATAATAATAATTCATTCAGTTTATATAAACTAGGTTCAAGACATGAAATGCAGACAGATTCCAAAAAGAGAAAATAGATTTTAAATATCATATCTAAAATACTAGAACTGTCGTATCTAAAATGCTCACGAATTGCTGCACTGAATTTAAGATGTTTCGTATTTCCCAATCGACTTGCGTTTCGCTCCTTCCTCATCCTTGTCGACCGAAGGTGAGTTTCAAAGCTTTATGCAATGAATCCTTAGGAAACGAGAAGACCAAAACACGTCACAGAAAATAATAGTCACGAGAGTGACACCTTTTCTGCCATTCGCATTATTGAAAAGTTGTAAGCAAATCCATTAATGCGAAAACATTTGCGAATGCGAAAATGAATCCGTTACTTAACGCAATATTCAAATTTTGTACCACCAATCAACTTTTTAAAGCTTTCTCTGTTGATATTTCACAGAATGGGGAAGAAAGGTGAATAGTCCACCGACAAGTTATCAAAAGTAAAACGCCAAATATAGAAACTTTATTGACAACGTTTCGTCGACGGTTAATCGAGCGATGGATAATCGAGGAGCGGATAATCGAGGGACGGATATTCGAGGGACGGATAATCGAGGACCGGATAATCGAGCGATGGATAATCGAGGGATGGATAATCAAGGACCGGATGACGGAAGGACGGATACTCAAGCGACGCATAATCGAGAACCGGATAATCGAAGGACGGATAATCGAGAAAGTACTGTATTCCAAACTCTTTAATATACGAAGCCACTTTTGAATGGTCAAATTATCTATTTTTTAAATAAAATGACAAAACGACCAATGCAAACATCAAGTTATCTTCATTCTTCTAGTTTGATTGAGAGACTGCCAAGTTTCACTCATCCGTCAATTCTCACGGGGTTGGTGAAATGAGTACCAGCTATGCTGGGGGAAGTGTTTGAAACGTGTCTTGGGATAGGTGTGGCACCCACCCAAACCATTGTAGTGTTAAAGGTGAGGAAAGAGAAGCGTTCGACTGCGGTCGACCATCTTTTTACCTTCTTCCAGATGTTTTATGTTAGCGTTCTTGCATTAAAGAACAACTTTCCGAGCATTGTTACTGAATACGAGCAAAATTCCGAATAGAGCTTTCTTTATACCATAGATCGTGCTTCATCAAACAATCGGAGTCCTGTTAATATGATTTCGTTACTGTTAAACATTTTAAATTTGATTAGCCTTGGTAAATAGAAGTAACTTCGAGCCTTTGTATTCAAGTTACACTGGAGGATTTTTCCAACAATATTTTTGGTGTTGTGGGCGACGTGCCCGGCTGTCTCTGTCAGTTACGTGTTGGTCATTTTCCACAAGAGTTCTGGGCAAAAAAAAAGCCGACGGGACAAGACAAACCCAAACCGGCTAAAAGTAACCAAGAAACTAACAGAGATTTCCATACTACTACATGTTAAAAAGTTCCGACGTCTTATCTTCTTGCTTTCTCCCACACTTGCTTTATCAGTGTAATCAATGCCTTACACCTTACATCTTACTGGCAACTTTAATCACTCATTTTTCTTATTTTTACACTTCCCTTGAGCGAAAAAACATTTGGCATACAGTTTCAGGAATAAACATTAATTTTATCTTCACTTTAAGCTACTGTACGATTGGAGTTGACCTGAACTCCGGTATATTGGAAATCCTTTTCACTGGCATTCTTTAAATCAAATGCCATTGTTATACCGTTAAACATTTATGGATTAGTGATTACATTGGAGAGTATTTCAAATCAAGAAGAAACTTGTTTGAAAAATGACTGATCGCGCCCGATTGATGATGATGATGAAAGTGGATATGAGGGTACGAGTTTATTGTCTTTTAAAAATAAAACCATCAAAAGTTACTGAACGCGTCAAACCGCCACCACTTTTACTGTGCATCGTCGATTATCCGGACGCTCAAAATCATCGAAAAAAGTACAACTCATTGGTAATTCAGTGAGTTTTGCGACGTGGGCTAGTCAGTTCACAGATGTGCGTTCTGTTTCGAGTGTTTGATTCTGATGTAATTGCCAAACGAGAATGAAACAGGATTTTAACTCAGCGCTCGTGTTAACTGTTGTTTGGCTGTGGGTGTGCTTTTTTTCCAAAATCGTAGGTCCCCCCACAAAATAAGAGATTTCAAAAAGTTAGGTCCCCCCAGAATCATGGGGGGTGGTGAAACCATGGCCAATGAAATAGGATAGCTGTTTCATGTAAATATATTTTGTAGACAGTTGGGCGTCATGATGTATTAGACAGTTTCATTTAACAGAAAACATATTATTTAGAATAAGCGTGGTGTTGATATTGTAGCATTCTCATTGTTTAAGGTACGCAGGACTGTTTTAGGAGCAGAACCCAAGACATGATAAGGAGTGCTCAATCATTATTTCAGCAGTATATTTAAATGCTTAAGTTAATAAGAAGACAAATTTTTAGTAAAAACACCATCTTCCAGAACAAAAAATGGATTTTATTCGTATCATTTGCCAAACTTTACCCATTTTCTTCTAAATACATTGCAATTACCCTGAAGATGATAGTTTCAGTGGAATTTTCTATATCTCATGGTGAAATTTAACTAGAACTTTCAGTGAAAAGATTCAATGTAGCTATATTACACCCCAGGCTTCAATTTGGTTCTGGGCACATTATTGGAAGTTCCACAGACTCATCAGCAAACAAATTATACAATAAACCACTTAAAGAACTTTACAACAAAAACTCCACACCTAAAAAACACCTCAAGAAACGTTTTTCATTAAGAATTGATTACAAACTGTTTATATATAACAAATATCACACGCTGATAATGTGTCAAGCCAAGAGATCAAAGACTCCTGCCTTGATTTTTATACCGAAAACTGTGTCCTCATCTTAAGCACAACTAGAAGGGAGGCCTTGCCCTTGCCCTTATCAGAGTGCACGTATTTTGTGTATAAGCAACTCAGTTGTTTAGGTATCAGGCCTCGATTTGGTCCAAAATCTAAGCAACAAGCTAAGCAACTCGAGGCCCCAAATTCAGGAGGGACAATTTTTAAAACCATACTTCGATATTCACTTGGCTTGATGCCCTGCTCATTTTTATAAATTGTTTTCCAACAGACATTTATCAGCATTTGTTTTTGACATATATTATTAACCCTGTTTTTTGTCAGTAACGGGCGACTTACATCATTTTGTGCTCTTTTGAAACAGCTTGGTTTGTACACCTTAGCATTCATTAACTTTTCGGTGAGCTATTCCTAGTTGCACCGCCACTTTCGTTTTATATTATTTAGTGATATTCAAAGTAATAGTTAGTAGGCTTCATTTTTCCAGTGAAGCTGTGCATGACTGCTGGCTCATTTTCCTGTTCGTACATAATTTGTTTTAGTCAAGACCCAAATACGCAGAACACTTTATGATTTTACCGTTAGGGAAACGGGCAGAAGCCAAATTCTTGTTTGTAGAGAAAACTATAAGTGTCTTGAGAAATTTTGGAAAGAGATAAAAAAATCAAACTGAATTCCAATGGTTATTTGGAATAAAATATCCTTAATAGGTTTTGTGTATGTGTGTGGGGGGTAGTTAAGCCACGGAAGGAAAGCCAGGGGTCAGCTCCCATTATTTTTGGAATAAAATACCGTTAGCTAGTTATTTTTTAGGGGGCTCGGCATGGAGAGAGGGTCAAGAGCGCATCTAGTGTATGCAAACTATGTCAAATATTGCTTATTAGCCTATTTTGAACGCTTTTTGCACCATGGATTGTATGCAAGTAGTGTATACAAAATATGTCAAATATTGTTTGTTAGCCTATTTTGAACGCTTTGTGCACCACGGAATGTACGCATTTGGTGTATGCAAACTGTGTCAAACATGCGTTATAAGCCTAGTTGGAACGCTTTGTGCACGATGGAATGTACGCATGTAGTCTATGCAAACTATGTCAAATATACCTTATAAGAATATTTGGAACGCTTTGTGCACCATGGAATGTACGCATCTAGTGTCCGGAATTAAGCGAGGAAGTACTAACTGCACTGTCGACACCTTCAAGAACATTGAAGGAGCAGCAGCCGAAGTCCCTGTTCGAGATTGCTAACTCCATCGATGCAGAAACTAAGGCAGTGGAAATAAACAATAACGCAACAGAGACCAGTGCTTCTGTAACGGAGTCTGTAAACAAATCCGATGACGTAGTATCGGGCCCAGTCCCTGCTGTGGTGGGACATAACTTTAATTGTAATGAGAATATGGAAGACTTCGAAGAATGTGCATATACGCAGGAATCTAACAGTCCCTTGGAAGAGGATTGCCAAGTTATGGAAAATGCATTTCCAATATGTTCAAATAGTGTAACTACGCTCAATGGCACTATTGAAAAGCTCACATTCCAGCGTGCAAAATGCATTTCCAATATTTTCAAATAGTGTAACTACGCTCAATAGCACTATTGAAATGCAAACATTCCAGAGTGCAGAACGCATTCCAAATATGTTCAAATAGTGCAACTACGCTCAATGGCAATATTGAAATGCTCACATTCCAGCGTGCAGAACGCATTACAAATATTTTCAAATTGTGTAACTACGCTCAATGGCACTATTGAAATGCTCACATTCCAGCGTGCAAAATGCATTTCGTAAGAAGCGACCCGGCTTAATAGTAACCAAAACTCTAAAAAACGGAATGTTGAGACCAATAGATACATCAAAAGAATCGCATTTTAATACTGATTTTGAATATATATAAGTTTCATCAAGTTTAGTCTTACCCATCAAAAGTTACGAGCCTGAGATTTTTTTTTGAAAATAGGGGGAACACCCCCTAAAAGTCACAGAATCGTAACGAAAATCACACCATCAGATTCAGCGTACCAGTGAACCCTATTGTAGAAGTTTCAAGCTCTTATCTATAAACATATGGAAATTTTTATTTTTTGCCAGAAGGCAGATCACCACATACCTGACACCGAATGAAAGTCACGATCCAATTCACGTCACTGTATTTACTTGGCGTTTCTCTACTCTTCAAACTAGGACCCATTGTGCACGGTCAGGTTCTAACAGATAAGGGCACCCGTCCCAACATCGTCTCCTTTGAGGAGGGAGAATACCTCACGTACGGTATAGACGAAAACTCTAGCCTGATGAGGCGGGTTTCGGTCGCTACTGATGAGCTCGGCGTTCAACATTCAGTCACGAACAATTACACCGTCCTCAACATGGGAATGAACTACCTTGAGAATGGGAGTTGGAAACGAAGCCAGGAGGTGGGAAGTTTCACCTCTATTCTGAGAAGTTCTTCATTTTGCTTGAATAGAGTGACTAAGCACGCTTTTTTCAATTGTGATCGTTCAGACAAGTCGTCGTAAGAAAATTAAAAGAGAACGCGTTTGAAAGTACATCTTGAGAGAATAATTGAGAGGATTTTTATAGGTGTGCAATTTTTAAGAAACAAAGTGATTATTCTTAAGATTTTATCTTACTTAAATATCATTACTTACGTTTCGTTGTCTATCTAAAAAAATTATCTAAAAATATGCTACAAAAAATATTCGTCATAATGAATAC
Source organism: Alatinidae sp. Z8VKAUB7J3 (assembly GCA_010016025.2). Lineage (NCBI taxonomy): Eukaryota > Metazoa > Cnidaria > Cubozoa > Carybdeida > Alatinidae > Alatinidae sp. Z8VKAUB7J3. The sequence goes on from JAAAKM020721499.1 coordinate 59,144,015, forward strand.
GTCATAATAATTTTCTGCTTCTAGTCACATCATGAAATTAGTATGATTTCAAGCTGTTTTTCGTTTTTCTTCTGAATTTAAGAAATATTTGATTATGCTCTTTGCCGCAATTGAATCTCAGTTTTCTTCCTTTGCTCCTCAATTAAACTATTATAGTACTATATATATAAAATATATACAGCTAACACCAATAAAAACTCACTGCAGCACCAAGCCTCCTGAGGCTAACATAGCTACGCATGCTGTTCTTCATCCTTCATGATCTTCATCATCCTTTTAAAACCTCCCTCTCTATACCCACCCAGGAAATTTTCTTTCCAATAAATCTCTCAGCTATGAAAGGCGACTATTTTCTTTTTTTGTGTAGCAAGGTACATTAAAATGGCATGATTTAAGGCCAGTAGCAATTCAATTTTGTAAATTCGTTAAACATGTGCTTGAAGGAACAAACATGTAATACTGATTGACTACCCCTCTCCCACTAAGGAAATAGTTCCAAGTAAATTTGCAGGGCCAAAAAACTTCTTGTTTTTTAGTTGATTCCTTCTTCAGGCAATCAGACTCAGCAATGTGCGTACGTGTTTTGACAAACAGGGCAACAACATAGAAGGAGGTAAATGGATATAATAGAAGACAGTCGTTAACTTCAGAGACTGCGTGTTGATATTCTACCGAACTTAATTCCAACTTTAGAAAAGGAAACCATTGCACTTCATAAAATGTCTTTCCTGTTGGAAATTCCGAATGTTTAATAAAAACCAGAACTTTCTTTGATTTTGTACACAATACGTACAATGTCGAAAATGATATTGACTTTTAAAAAACTATTGCTTATAATTATTTCTCTTCAAGGTTGCAGAACCACTGCTTCCATATTCATTAGCATTCGCAGCTGGTGCTATGGTGTACGTTGTTGTTGACGACATTGTTCCCGAAGCACAAACTTGGTAAGAGCTAAATATTTTTTTCTGTGTATCCATGAAAATTCCATGAACATTTCACCTTCTAATACAGCATTATTGATATACTGCTTAAACTTTTTATCTCAATATTCTTAACTTTACAAGTAGCTGAAATAGACCGAGTAGTAGCAGCATTAGTAAATGTATTAGTTACAGTTGTATTAGCATTAGTATGCACATGAATTCCTTTTAGTGAGATTGAAAACATATTGTGTCCACATCCCCCTTTACTTAGGCAGTGCTAATGCGCTGTATTTGGTGATCTTCCTCTTTAATCATTCTCTGGAAGTTCAAACTTAATACTGAAATCAATTCTTGGCTACCACTACAGTTAATGTAACTAATAACGCTAAACGTATTAAGATAAAACTTTTAGGGAACGTTTAGAAGTTTCCATTAAATGAAAAATCTGTGTACATGCAGATTTTCAAAAGGACATATAAGTAATATTATAGACAGCACCACTGAATAATAGCTAAAAATATCATTGAAACTTTTAAAGGAGCTGATTCAGTTCAAAATTAAAATGTCTGGTGCTCTTTTTAAAAGTAACAAGAGATTAGAGGACAAAAAGCCCTTTTCTCAAGCCCATTCATTTTCCAGACGCATCCAGTCAAAATTTTGAGACAGCCATTAGACTTTATTTTCTTTTAATGCGTTTTTCTTCTTTTTTTTTTCAGGGAACTTTTATTACCTAAAGATTTTTGTCCACATTAGGACTCGAAAGGGATTCACTCTCAAAGGAATGGAGCGCTAGCATGCTGGAACAAGAAACTTTTTCTAATATCTTGATTCCTAATATTTCTAAAGTTTACATTCTACATGATAACCTTTTGTACTTAAGGAGAATCTCCTGTTCGCGCATACTAGAACGATTAAATAGTTCGCATGTTTCCAACCCTTTCCACATGGGAGCACAAGCATTTAAAAGCTTTTGATTTCTGGTCTGTTATAGAAATATAACTCGAATAAAACTATCCACAACACTGATTTACACTGTCTAAATTCACAAAATAGGAGAATTTACTGCCAATGGTAAAAATTGCAAGGCTATATGAGCTCCCCTCACGATGTTCCCACGGTGACATCAGCTTAAAAATCCTAGTGATAAAATTGACTGTGGCCCCGTTTGACTCCACTGATCATAATTTGGCCCACGGGTCCAAATTATTTGGTCCCCTGGCTAAAGGAAAGCCTATAGATTTTGAATCTTGATGGGAGAATTGGGAGGCTGCAGTAAATATATGCGGGCCTGATTGTTGCTACAAATATATATTTTACCGCCAATCGTTTCCTCCTATTCCAACCGATTCTGTGTACTTTTTCAGGCATTTTCTTGATATTAAACTGTCAGTGGCAGTCTGGGTCTTGAATTTTTCTTCCACATTAACGTGATGAACATACTGAAATTGCAAAGACTGGTGAAAATCTGAACCCAGAGCAATCTATCGAGAGATCAGCAATCTGCTCTAGTGAGAGAGTTCTAGGGGTGGCTAAGCAGACAGAGGAGCCCAGGTATCAGTACCTATCCCTTCTATTCTCACCTTAAATCACTTGAAAAGTGAAAATATAAAAGAATATGTAATGAAAATTGATCTCCAAGAAACACAAATTGCGGTGAGCGCGCCATTTTCGAGTCTGTTTTGACGATAAAATCAATGTGACAATCACAAAATACAATGAAGTTTGATAATTTATGTGACCCCCGTCTGACGCAATATTTAAATGTTTGATAACTGTCACAAACGCCACTCATTGAATCTAGGCTGCGCTAGGTTATTTCGAAGATTCGTATTATCGTATATTTAGTTATTTAGTTAGAAAGGATATGGATTGTTTCTCCTATTTCGCCCTGCTTCAAATATTGTTTTAATATTTTTTTCTTTTAAATTTTGTTCTCTAGATAAATATATAACAACTGTGAGATAAAACTGTTTTTCCTTATTATTTGCATTATCCCTAATCTTGTGTTACCCTAAGTGTTAATTTAAGGGACTTACCACAGTGTTGGGTTTTATATATTTAGACTTTTAAGTCATTTAATCCATTTTCAATTCTCTTGGGATTCTTTGTTTTTACTGTTTTAATTATAGTGTTGCTGGTCTATAGTTGCAAAGTATTTGTTTTTCCAAAAAGCCGCAGATTAAGTAAACTGAGTTGTTTTTTCTACATTTGGAGAAACCTGTGCAGAAGCAAGCGATAACAAACACAAAGGGACTGTACCCTACAGATTATGCTTGTTAAAAAGCATTCGTACTGTATGATTGCTAGTTCATCACTCTGATCTTCAGATGCAAGTTGCGCATTTTCATGTAAATGTAAGAACAGCATTTAACTTTCTAATAGAAACCAACTATAACTCTCTTGGATTTAAGATGTTTAAATGATGGTTCTTGTTAGGGTCGATGCTACTGTTTCATTGCGGTCAGGTGTGTGTTTGTATGTGTGTGTGTCATTTTTGGGGGAAGTTGCGCATGTTTATCTTAACATGATAGGTTTCCTTTACTGCCAACAACTACTTACTGTCGTCCGGAGATGTTGCCCCTAAATTCATAATTTCTTGTTTATAACCGCCTTGTGACAAAGTGCAAAGTGCGTTCTGCTGAAGCAGGGGACATGGCATTTGTGGATTTCATCTTTATTGAGACCTAAAGCGCAAATTTAGGGCATAATTTTCGCAACCTCTTAGAAAATGTATTGTATTAGTCGACTATAATTCTTGTCAACGAGCCATGAGAATCATATCGCAATTTACCGTAACAATCGTAATGACAGTCATGATCATAACGGTCGTAACGATATGAAGTGTATAAAAATCTTTTTTATCAGAACAAACTTATATGTTAAGTTGGATATAGTACATGATAGCAGCTTCATATCTGGTAGTTCCATCAGCCCTTGCAAATCTTATATAGGGTAGAGCGCATAAAGAGGGAGATCAGAATAAATTCTTCCGTGGTACAAAACTCGAACAAAAGTAGCCGACAGCAGATGCATGATGAGTTCATTTCCTTTGATGAAAGGTTGCCCTCCTGTCAAGGGCTAACATTAACACAGGCCTGCAGTTTTCATATTAGTGTTTAAATAAATGTTAATAGAATGTTAATAGAATTCCTTACACCACAGCTTTATTGCACATTTTATTCTCAAATATCTTACAGAAAGTATGTAAATAAGTTACAACAATGAGTCTAAACCTCATGATATTTTGATACTGTCACAAAAACTGTCCAAATGTCCTGTACGACATGTATGTAATCGCCCTACAGTACCCAAGAATACGTTCACTTTTCGAGCATCATCAATCTGGTTAGCTGACAGGTAAGCGTCCATACGATCTGTATAGTCCGTGAAATTGTCAACACGTGGGTTTAATGGCCTGACTGCTCCGTAGATGGCCACACTGAAATTATTACTTGTCGCCAATGTTATGTACTGACCAGGAGAAATGCATAACGCCAGAGAATCCTGCTAGTAGATACTGTCTAAGTTACCAATTAACTAGGTCATGAAGAATGCTATTAATGAAATAGACACTGCGTTAATCGACGAGTAGACAAATGCGTTTTCACATACCAACAACATAGATGTGCCGACTTGGAAAGGAACCCTGGATTTCTGCTGCACAGGCCTGGTTGCGTATCTTTGCATGTAGATTAAAGAGACAAGTAAAATTGTCGTACTAGCTGGAAATGAAACTGAGAGTACGACATACAAATTGGAAGCAAAGGCCATCTACCACTTGAATTGGGGAATGATTACGTCCAAGAAATGACAAATTTATGCACTTGGTGGATGGTGTTTTACCTTATTTCCTCATCTAGTGGTCTCATTTATTCAAAATGCTGATAAGGATTCCCAGTTTCTAATTCCTTCTTTATATGTGCTATAAATATATTCTCATTTGCGTTCCTTCTCTGTCTGTTTTGCTGTACTTTGTGTTCTTTCTTGTTTCTCTACTCTACAATTTGGTGTAATGCAAATCATCATCCTTTACAGTCGTAGCTAACTCTGCTGCCATATGGTATTTTTGGTTTAGGTAATAACAAGGACGAAAGGAGCAATATTTGCATTAAGTGAAGCGTCAATAAATGCTATTCAAAGTTAGTTACGCGCTGAAGAAGATAGGCGGCTGCTCTCTCGAAATATTCGCTTTCTGTGTTTTCTTCAGTATGTTCGTTTGGCCTTTAAAAACCTCATTTTTGATCGTTTTCTTTCTTTATGTTATTTTTAATCCATTTTTAAGATTTTAATTCATTCTTTTCAACCATTTTTATGATTTTAATTTATTCTTTGTTATGGCCTGCTTTATTCATTTATCCTTTGCTATGGCTAATTTATTCTTTGTTATATTATGGCCTGCCATAACATAAAGAAAGAAAGCGATCAAAAATGGGGTTTTTAAATGGTGCTTTTTCCTACATCATGTCAACAAATTACGGTTCTACATTCCCAGTGCCACCAAAACATCCTTTGCAGATGACACAGCTATTACGATTGCTGGAAAAGCTTTGGTTGAGGTTGTTTCAAAAGCAAATAAACTGTTACATAATCTATGTGTTTTTACTAGTCTTAGTTGTTTAGCAGTGAACCCGAGGAAAACTAATTAGATGATTTTTTGTCGCAAAAGGGTTATTGATAATATCCTCGGTTTGGTCAATTTTAATGGTGGAGATTAAGCAGACACTTAATACAAGGTACCTTGTTTTTCAGATTGATGGTAATTCAAACTGAAAGAAAAAATGATATTTTAACAACTCTTTGTAGTTTTTAAATGGATTTGTGGATGTTTTTCATTGAGTTATTTTGCTGGCCTTGTTAATAGTCCATGAATGAGAAAAATGGACAGAAACAGCCTACTCAAATCTAAACAATTTACACATATATTACAAACGTCGTGAACTGAGTGAGCAGCATCTCTCTACATGTACACAAGTGCGTAGGTTACCTCAGGAAAGGCTCGGATTGATGATATTAACTGCGTGACGAGAGACATCCTACTGAAGAATATTAATGATATAGGTTTCCTTAAGTCAAAAGCTGGCCTCACTGATGCTTAGTGAGATTTGAACAGGTAAGAAATAGTTGTTTCAACAAGGTCAATTTGTTTGCGATATGCAAATCGCTTGAGCGTCACAAAGACTCTTGAACGTCATCATCATAGAGCATACGACACAGTCAACAACAGCAAGTTCTTCACCATCGTCATAAAAGGTTGAACGTGCCTATTAACACTTCCCGTATACCACCTTTAACATAATATGCTTCACACAGCAAACGCTACATCAGCCTCAATCTAACTACTGGTCTTAAGTATAATCACTGTAGATTTATATGGCAACCTAAACTTACTTATTTTTCAGAAAGAAGACAAACTGGTTTTTGATTTATTTTTAAAAAAGGATGCTTAAAACAGTATTACTATTAAAGGTCTGGTTTTTGGTTTATTTAAAACAAAAGCGTGCTTAAAACATTATTACTGATTATTATTTTTTTTTAAAATTATTAATTATTATTTTTGGTCTCTTCAAAACAAAATGATGCTTAAAACAATATTACCAATAAAAGGGTCTAGTTTTTTCTTTCTTTAAAACAAGAGGGTGCTTAAAACGACATAAGCAATAATAGCGTTTGGTTTTTGGTTTCTTTAAAACAAAAGGATGGTTAAAAAACATTACCAATAAACCAGTCTTTTTCTTATCAAGATGCAACTGTTTGGTGGAGTACATTATAAACGTAACATTAAGAAAGTCTCTTGCTCTTAAAAATTTAAGGAGGGGAACTATCTGGAAGAAAATTTGTTGAGGTGGATTTCGGTGTCTAACGAATACAAAAAGAAATAGTCAGAAAAGCTCCTTGTCTATATCATCATCATCACCAATATCATCATCATAATCAACAGCAACATCGACATCAATGGAATCATTATTATCACTTTCATCTCATTAGAATTATTGTTACAACCATCATCATTATTGTAATCATTGTCACTGTTATCATATTTCAAATTTACATAGCAACTCCTAAACAGACCTAGGTTATAATCTTTTCGTCTAACGTCTTTTCTACTTAAAGAATCTATGCTGTACAACAACGTGTTACCTTAGAAAGAGTACTGTTCGTTCTTTAGCCCTCATGCATCCACGGTATTAGTATTGTAACTCTGTAAGTAAGACTTTACAATGGCCGCTAAATCACGAAGGACATCTTTTGTGAGTAGTTTAAGGCCCTTTCAGACTCTAAAGCGCTGTGCTAGTCAACATTCCCTGTCTGATATGAGATGTACCCACCATCTCCTTTTACGTTTCTCCCACCAACTATCATGTGGATTAGACTGTTGTTTTTTACATTTTTATAGTTTTATATTTATACATATATTGTTAAAATATACTTTTTGGTAAAAGAAATGGTGGATTAGACTGTTTTGGTAACTTTTTAGGGTTGGTGATCTGCGACAGTTTTCGTATATTTGAGTCCAAAATCGACGAATCACGAGATTGGCTTCGATATAATACATTTCTTTAAGAGGTACCTCCATTTCTTCAAGTGAAACACTCAAAATTTGTGTCAGCAATCAACTTTCCTAGCTTAATATACAGCAAAACGTCACACATTCCAAGCAATACACACCTACTATCAATTTACCGTCCACTATATCAGTATTAAGTATCTTCTCCTTTTCCTCTAACTTTTCCTCGCAAAATGCTAGCAAATCGCTTGCCTTTGGTTGTTGCTTTGTATTTGGCTTGTACGACCAAGCCGATTTCTCTTTTTCTTTTTCCGATAACTTGTGCCTCCAAGTAGTTTTCATCCTCTCCAGTTGTTAGAAAATAATTAAAAAGTTGTGAAATTTCCATCGGTACATGTCCAACTAAAGTATCCTTACCATCTGTCTTTTTGTGAACACCCAAAGCATGCCTGTCAAAAGTTAACGCTTCATCTCTCGGGTCTGTCTTCATCATCAACATCATCACAAAAGCTTGTGTAGTTCCCTAGTGATTAGCATGGTTTGGAATTCAATACTACTTATGTGAGTTATATACTTTTTGCATGAAATACAAGAAAGAGCACCGTTTAAGCTTAGAGCATAAAGTCCCAATAAAAAAGGTTAAGACCTTTGACAACCGTGGTAGGTGCAGCTGAAACCAATGTACCATGAAAACCAACTGAAACTGGGGTAATGGCAGTCATAACATGATGACAGGAATGTTTGTTACATAGCAAAGCACAACATGCTATCCATTAAAAGTCCTCAGGTAAAAAAACCCAACCTTCAGCAGCAACACGATAATCGTTATAACCACCACTACCATCATCTCTATCATTAAAATTTACATGGCCGTAATTATCATCATCTTCCTCACCGTCATTACCATCATTACAATCATCACAATTTATCGGCAGCATAATTATAATAATCATCATTATCATCAGCAGCAGCACGATCATTATTATTATCAACGTCACAATAATCGTTATCACAATCATCACAATCAACATCACCATCATTATCATCATCATCATCATCATCATCATCATCATCACAGTCATCATAGTAATCGTTATAATCAACGTTACAATTCTCGCAATATGTATTCTTTAGACAAGAGAGATCTATTAAGACTTATGTTTCGTGATATAGATGAAAGCATATTGTTTGTAGAAGGCACATTAGTTGGAGTATACTGTTTATGTTTAAAGTACTCTTCTTGACATCCGCTGTTAACATACTCTTTTATTTCTCTAGTCGCCACATTAGCTCCCGATCATGTAACGGTGCACATCGACATCCAGCTCAAGGAAATTGGAGACCAGCCTCTCTGCGCCATGTGACTTCACCCAAGGAAGAACTGCCGTCCGGCCCGTCATCAACCCAAAGCCCATTAAGTTAGAAAGTATCATCCTCATTGTTAATTACAAAACGATTGCCCTTCCATCCTTAAAGATTACACCACCATTGTTAAAGAATTCATTAAAAATTATCAATCTAACGTCTCAATGGCGTACCCCTCCCACTCCTTTGAAAAAAGAAACAGTAAAGCCCTGGGCTCAGTCCTCCGGCATTGCTCACGCTACCTCCTCTGCTAAAGGTCTTCGGCTCTTCATTCACAATATCCACCCAGATTAAAATTAGGACACAATCTTCTCCCTCCTTCAGTAATAAAAAGCGTTTAACATGACATCAATAAATTCCCATACTTGTTTTGCGAGATGCTCCGGGTACAGACGCAAAGGTAAAGGGGACAGCGGGAAGAATGTTTTGAGTTGTAAAAGAGCGTTTGCTTGCACTGTTACTATCTGGTAACTCAATTGATCACTGCTTGCAACAACTTACTAGTCTTGAAAACACAAGCTAAAAATCAAAAGTGATTTAACCTTATCTCCTTGACGACATTACGCCCAACTTAAATATTCTCAAAAAATGTCAAGGGAGAAGCAGCGGCTATTCTCTCCAGATTCTTTAGTCTACTTTTCTTTTAGTAAAGTTAAACATAAATCTTTTCGTTTAAAGACTTACACAATTGCTGTCTTTACTATAAGAATGGATCTGGGCTCCGACGTTTATAAACTATCAATAAGAGGTAATAATTAAGAGAATGAAATGTCACAATCATTATCATTAAGTCATTAAAACCAAGTGTCAATGGGCAAGAACTTATTCTTCTTTATGTTCTAGCATGATTGTTTTATAAATTTTAAAAAACTTTACTTATTGTTAGTAGATAAAAATAGATTTATTTTTTCGAAATTAAAGCGGAGTTGACATACGAACATTTTTTAGTTTAGTTGTTGTATTATGCGATGGCGCTGGAGTTAGGGAATGGGTACCTTTCCGTTATTAGGAATAACTGGGGTAATTTTAAATATCCCCTAATTTGAACAAAAATGCAAAAACAAAAAATAGGTGAATTACATGGGTAAATATGAGAAAATTGTCAAAGAGTTGGTCTGACGAAAAATGTTAAAAGTAAACCAATGGCGTATGGTTTTTCTGAGTGCCAGGAAAACGTTGTCCGCTTCCTCCAAATACAAAATTTAAAGCCCAGTGTTCCCCTTCCCCCGAAAAAATATTTTCTTAAGAGTTCCAACTCGAACCCCCAGCCGTGAGACAAACCATGATGCACTCACAATCCTAGGTATAAAATTGTTCACCTTTTTATGAAGCCCAGCAGATTTTGTCCTTGTTATTCTTGACAGGTGAATTAAGGGACTCGTAGGGGCATTGCAGAATAATCCCATGAAACAAATACAGAAAAATATTATATTACTTCTACCGACCTTTGCCAGCAAATTGTCAAGATCTGAAGCGTTGAATGCTAATTGGGATATTTTCTTATGTGAGGTGAAATTAGAACACTGAGACTTCTGTCTGTCATCTTTTTGATCTCTCGTCATCTTCCTTCTCTTCCTCCTTCTTATTCTTTTTGCATCTCCTCTTCCCATTCCCTCTTGTTCTTTTTTATCTCCTCCTCTTCCTCCTCCTATAAGAAGCCTTTTAGCAGGAAATTTTAACTGATTACAAATACACTCGTCAGAGACGCAAGAAGAAGAAAGAGGAATTCTAGAGAGTGGTAATACGGGTCAAGGCACTCATGGTGACATTAAGTCGTGCACTTAGGAGGTTAACTATAAATAGATAAAGCTTAAACAAAGAATACGAAATCAGACTTTATGAGTGATATAAGGGAAGAGAGCTTGTGGTTACATCGACCATGCTTACAGGAGATGGCCAGAGATGCCATATTCCGGTAGTATCAGCGGCAAAAATAACTATTTCTAGTTTTTTTAAAAACGAAAACCAAAAGTTATTTTTAATTTCGTAATTATGATCAGTGTAACCGGAAGAACCAATGGACGGATCTTTTGATAACAGACAACGTAGACGGCGGGCAACAAACTTGATCGCAGTTACATTTTGTATGGAGGCCATCTTTAGTTTCATCAGTTTTCGTTTTAGTTGAGCTTTAGAGAAATCACAGTATTTGTCAAAAAGTTCTTTATCCGAGGGCGAAGGTTTATTAACATATCCAAAGTTTAAAGCAAGAAAATCATAAATAACAGAATTGAATTTACGCACCAACGTACCGATATCTTTGCTAGATGAGATGTCATGATATTGTAGAAGTTTCAAGCTCCTATACACAAAAATGTGGAACTTTGTATTTTTGGCCAGAAGACAAATCACGGATGCGTGTTTATTTGTTTGTTTGTTTGTTGTTTTCTTTTCCTACGGGTGGTCTTATCGACCCAGCAGTTCTAGAATTTTGCAAGAGGGCTCATTTGAATGGAAATGAAACGGTATAGTGCCCTTTTTAAGTGACCAAAAAGATTAGTCGTCGGGTCAAAATTCTGAGATAGCCATTTTATTCAGCATAGTCAAAAAACTTTATAACTGTGTCTTTGTGGACGACTTACTCTCCCACAGGCCCCCCATCCATAGAGTGTTACAGGTTGGGAATTGCCTTGTATTAACAGGTTCAAAAATTGATCTTTTATGGCAGAAAAGGCAGTAAACGCCCCTCCATAACGTTCTGTCAAGATAGAGTGACCCAAAACCTCGTTTTCAAGCTACACGCAATGAAAAATTGATCTCTCTGATATTTTGATCATGTTTGAGCAAAATTGATCTTTTATTGCTCAAAATGGCAGTAAATGCCCCTCTGCAGTAGTCTGTCAAGATGGGTTGGCTGAAAATCTCCTGCTATAAAGCTTTAGATTATGAAAAATCGATTTCTCTGATATTTTGCACTTTTGATTCTTAAAACGGGTAATACAACTTTGAATTTCCAACCAAATTAGCTCCTTTAAAATATAAATGATATTACTTGCTATGATAGATTAGCGCTGCCAATGATATTGCTTATATGCCCTTTTAATACTTGCACCTGTATAGTTTTTTCGTTTAATCGAAACTCCCCTAAACGTTTCAGCTTAATGCCCTTAAGTTTTATTAGTCAGAGTAACCGTAGAAGTAGTATCGAAAGTATACAAATAGTATCTTCTGGCTAGTTCAAAATCTGTTACAACTTACCCTGAAAGGTATAACTTAATAATGTAAGTCGTAAGTACACAATGTTTTCGCTATTTCGTGCAATATTCTTTTTATTTGGCGATTTGCTATTGTCGGCTGCTCCATAGTAAAGATCCCTTTTTAGTGTTGAGCTTTCATTCGATAATTCTTGTGATTTCTTGTTATATCATCCGATTGCCATGGGGCCTTTTTCGCTTTGCTTTTTGTTTGGCCGGAATTGTTTCTTCTGCTGCATGCACGCACGCCTTCTCAAAATTTTGACAGGAAAAGTTTGCGTTGGTGTCGCCGCTTTCAAGTGGATGTTTCTGCCCTCTAGTGCTGTCCAGTCTTTACGAGGTGCCTTAACTTGTTAGAGTCAACTTTTCTCTATCCTTTTGAGTTTAATAACAAAACAGGTGTAAACTAAAACTCAGCAAAAGTTGGGGCACTTTTCTGGCAATGTAAATGACACATTAAACGGTACACAAGTGTATTCTCAAGCTGTGATCTTTTGTAACACAAGAAACCTCGGTATCATTACTTACTGTAAACACAAACCAGTCTCCTATCAATAGCTTCATGATATGACCTAATTACCTTACCTTATATTCGTCCCCGGAGGATTTAATTCGCTGCCAGCAGAGAAAGTATTGTATGCGCCCCCACATGTGTACACATACTTTCTGTGACTAATCGGCACTCTTTTGTTTGAAATATTTGGCCTTGTCTTTGCACATGCACACTTACGAGAGAATATGAAACTGCTAAGAAACTTTGAGGGCTCAAAAGGTCAATACTTTAAGAAACTTCGAGGGCTGGACGCTGAGGTAGTTTCTTATAAAAAAAAATGAGTAAATTGCATTTTACAATAAAGTCTTATTCCTATCCCTACTTTATGTTGCAAGAACCCACATGTTCCATTAAAAATAGTAATCGGGCTTCCAGGTTAACTAAAAGCAAGATTTAACCATAGATTGTGTTCAAGAGTATTCGACAAAATTTAAGCAAGTGCTCCCCTATAGCAAGTTACATTGCTTGACTGTGTTTGTAGTCTTTGGAGCCTTAGGTGGCTGTTTACTTTTAGGAACTGATGTTTCGCGAATAGATTAATCAAACATGCTGCTTAATTCGGTCAACCAACCTCAAAGTCTTCCCACCAACATAGCCAGCCTCGCACTGGCACCAAAATCGGAGTACTACAGAGCTAGAATTTGTGGGAAGCACACGGTCTGCGTGGTTGGGTGACAATGGTATTTAGTAATATTAAAAAATATAGTTCCGATTCTTATTTGGTGTATACTAAACAAATCATGAACTATATTGTTACAATCTAAGGACTATATATTAAGAAAGATACTCATGTTTGTCAAGCAAGGATAAATTAATACTTTAAACAATGAAGAGCATCGGCAGATCGATATCATAGGCGGATCAATCTCAAGGCAGTTTCGAAAGTGTGACCTCCTTGTCACGAGATCAGTCAGGTCGAGCTCGTGACCTTTAGTAAAACGCTCATAAGAAAATAGCCACTCCTTTGCGTAGTTTGTGTTTAAGGTAATTTGGACTTAAAAGTCATCGCCAATTGGAATTGACACAGCTGAGCTCATAGGACCAGGACATAGGGGTGGTGGGATGGATTTCGTACGGTTTCCCGGCGTAGATCCAGCTTTGTTGCTACTAGCCACAGGTCCACTGATCTATACTTTACTGTTGTCGGACGAAAATGATACTCTAAACTCGATATATACCGGGCCATGGATCCTCAGTTTGTTTGTGCGACAAAAACCTGATCTCCTCGCAGCTCAATATTTCGTGTGAAAGGAACACTGTAATCTATTATCTCGATCTTGAGATACCAATCCATACATCAGAGATCAGTGCCTGAACAAAAAGTTTAAAAAATGAAGCCAAGATTGTCAGTGTTAGTGATTAACTACAACTGACTAAATCCAAGCCTTAGTGCTTGAAGAAATGCCAGAAATCAGGCTCTCTCGTCAACTTACATTTCTTACCATATCTCTTGAAGTACAGATAATCAGACTCTGATTTCACGCGGAATATTCTTGTAGGCCATCAATCTACATTATAAACACATAAAGTTCAGATTTCACGGATATTTTTTTCTGACAAAAATTTTTCGACTTTTCAAAACCTTAGTGCTTGAAGAAATGCCAGAAATCAGGCTCCCTCGTCAACTTACATTTCTTACTGTATCTGTTAAACTACAGATAATTAGGCTCTGATTTGACGCGGAATATTCTTGTCCAAGCTGCCCTGAAAGTTCATGATATTCCATTAGCAAACTTCTTTGAGCTAGCTGCTTAACGATCTTCGATACTTTGTGTAGAGGCTAATCGAAATTATAGTTCAAAGAATTCGTGAATCAAACTCACTGCTTCGCACCTATTTTAACAACGTTCGCAAGTTGAGGTTGTGCGCTAACCACAGCTGCTCTTGAGCATGGTTTCCATTGCCATTTTCGATATTTAAATGTTTTGGTGGTCAAAATACTTTTCCAAATGACTCTGTAAATACATTCGAAACGTATTTAATTTAGCTTGTACTGATACAATGCACAGTTTTTTTACTTTCCTCTACAAAGACCAAGCTAAAATCTACTGATCCGAAAATTGGACTTAACAACAAAAAGCTCTAAATGACGGGTTCCGGAGAAGCAGAAAGTGAACTTTATAACCCTAATTAAAGTTGTATCCACAATATATCCTATATGTTTCCCTAACACTTTTACTAGCAGGGACATTTTCTTACAAAGTGTGTATCATATTGCGTGGTTTTTATGTAAAAGGCCAATGTGGTACCAAAACCAATCCAGAACCTTGTAATTGAAGTTTCAATGTTGTTTAATACATGGCCGATTCCTGTAACCTGCCAATACTTTGAATCTTCAAGTTAAGCGCGCCTTTATTTGCCGGACAGCTATGAGTAGCATATAAACGCACGTCAGTAGTTATTAATTGGTACTACTGCCGTCTACATAATCAGTTGATGTACTATTATTATTTACAGCCCACTACTATTGTTGCCAGATTGGCCGACAAAGCGCCAATTAGGCGACTTTCGAAACGACGTAGCCATCAGAAATTTCTAGTTGGTAACTTCCGAGAAAGGAGCAAAAGTTGCATAAAACGTTGACTCTTTATCCAAGCTGTAGAAATACGGTAAAGCATTCTGATAACTTTCACCATTTGGGGTGCCACCGTTTCAAAGTTGCAATTAAGTTTCTGGCTGCAAACAAAGTCAAAGTGCTCCAGCGGCCGGGAAATAGCCCTGAACTCAATCCAAGTAAAAATTTGTGGAAAATATTGAAGGATAAAGTGTCGGAACAACAACCATTAGGTCCTCCAGAGTTGGCTAGAGTGATAAAAGAAGTCTGGGTTAGAGAAATCTTAAAGGAGTATTACGAAAGTTTAAAAGATAGTCTGCCGTGGTGGTAATCAAAAACAAGACAGGACATACAAATTATTGAATTTTGGACAATTGAATGATCATGGATAGCAAAATTGCATCGAAGGTTATTAAAAGGGTGTAACGAAAATATCCCAGGAACAGCTTATAGTATTAAGTAGAAACTTTCAGTGCATATTGAGAGGGATATTGAGCCAACCAAAAGATACTATATGCATATTACTACTACTACTTCTACTATTACTACTAATACTACTACTGATACGTAGGATAAAGTGTATGTTGAACTAATAAAACGCATTATGTGCATACAACCACCACTAGTATTAGTAGTACTACTAGCAGTAGAAGTACAGCTACTGCTACTGCTGTTAGTCCAACTCCTTTTAAGGCTAATATTTTTAGAGTAGAATCTCCCCTACCACGCATGTGTCCCAAAAATAAATCGTATTATTCATAACTGTATTGGTATCTAAGATGTGGTAAAGCTGAAGAGAACCTAGACTTAAACGACAAATACCACCGCTGCAAGAAGTATAACAGTGGCCAGTCGAAATAAGAAGGCTGGAGCAGCAGCATAACAAGAGTAGGAAACCTGAAGAAATGAAAAAAAAAGACAGTAATACAGCCGAATTAAGAGTCACTTTCTTCTTTCCTCGCATTTCTCTCCCTCTCTCTCTCTCTCTCTCTCCCTCTCTCTCTCTCTCTCTCTCTCTCTCTCTCTCTCTCTCTCTTCCTCATCATCCTCATCATCCTCATCATCCTCATCATCCTCATCATCCTCATCATCCTCATCATCTTCATCATCCTCGTCATCCTCATCATTTTCATCATCCTCATCATCCTCATCATCCTCATCATCCTCATCATCCTCATCATCCTCATGATCCTCATCATTCTCATCATCCTCATCATCCTCACCATCCTCATAATTTTCATGATCCTCCTCATCCTCCTCATCCTCCTCATCGTACTCATCCTCCTCATCCTCCTCATCTTCCTCATCTTCCCCATCCTTATCACTTTCATCATCTTCATCATCCTCATCATCACATCCCCCTATATTTTGAAAAACTATATTTTGCCCTTCCCCTTCATTTTCGTAATTTGACGCAACTGACATTTACATAGTTTTTTTCAAAAATATTAGGAATATGAAAAGTTTGGGTTTTTTTAGCTTTAACATCTTTTCCATAGCAACATGTGAATTTATATCTTTTCCAAGAAAGTGTAACAATCAGCCTCGCCAATGAAGTCCTCTTAAACTACCAAAAACATCAAAACAAAAACAATTTTGAAGTCGCCAACCCTAGAACCGCTACTTCAAAGGATTTTTAGTTCGATTGTTTCAAAATTATGAAGTTTTAAAATCCATCTGTGGTTGTTTCAGTATAGGTGAAAGGGCAGCTCGTTTCCAACAGTCAGGCATTGTAGAATTTTGTAAAGAAATATTGACTATCCTGGCGATGACTGGTAGAAGAATATCTAAGCATTTTTGTAGTAAATTTTTTCGGTATTGGATCAAGGATGCCCGACTTCGATACTGACGCAGCAATCAAATTTGATAATTCATCACTTGTGACGATAGAGAAGGGAGAAAAGCTTGATGAGCAGTTGTGATCATCAGCTGAAGCAGCACGACATGGCGATAACTGATCGGTAATTTTTTGAATCTTGTCAAATCATAGCCCTAATGCATTAAGTGAACAGAACAATTACTCTCTTAACCAGTTTATATTTTGCATCTTATCAGGGCTTTTGCCAGTTTTGAGATGGACACAATTCTGATCATCATCATCATCATTTTCGGTTTTACGTCCGTGTTTCCCTTGGTGTAGGGGTTGGGCGGGTAAATGTCCTAGGACAATTGTTGTACAGATATTATAAAACTTACATATGATTTCATTCTGTGTTTGTTTGTTTTTTGACAAAGCATTCCTGAATATGGTGTAATCCAAGAAATATATGATGCAGAGGATGCTGAGGAGTTTTTCGAAGTTTTGTTCGCCGGATCTGTTCGCGCGAACAGTCTGTTCAATTTCCACACAAATGGAGCAGTGCTTGTTCGCGCGAATTACTTGGGTGAACACAGCATCGTGGGCGTGGGATTTGCAGCTCATCACACAGCCCCCACTTAACTTTTTAGGACGGCACCTCTGCCTAGAAAAACATACCTCTCCTTTTTGCGAATGTTAATGCTTTACAGTGCAATTGCAAGATTACCGGTGCATTCACCACCAGTAAGAAACTTCTCTCATGTTATTCTGGATTAATGGGAAGGTAGATGATACTTCTGCACACCAACCCATCTAGTATATAGAATTTACTGTTCCATGCTTTAAACAGTTATGTTCTTCATAGAATTTAAATTGCTGTACAACTGGACAATTTGAGTTCCGAGATTAAAGAATGAATAAAGAATCTAAGTTTGTTTTATATAGGGTTATAAACAGGAAGCAATTCCTTAAAGCCTAGTACAATCTCTTTGCTAGGTTTCTGCTTCATACGTATTTATGTTGGAACGGAGTTTGGATTATCAATGTGTATCTATTGATATAACTTTCGTTTATTCAATCCTGTTACCAGGTGTGACAAGTATTCTAGACCTAGGATTTGCAGCAGACATGTCACTTGCCGGTAAGTGGCCGCACAGTCTGGCTATTCAACCTGGAGGATCGACACGTGCCATTGAGAACCAGGAAAAGATCCGTATTCAATCGATCTTGTTTGTCTTTCGCCGTTTTCTTGAATCAAAATTATTTGGTGACACATTAGAGAATATTGTCGCAATTGATTCTGAACAAGGATTGTATGATTGGGCTGACCGGGAAAAACCGGAACAAAGTGATTTGCGCTTGTTTTTACATACAGCAAAAGCATTGAGTTTGCAGGAATCAGGCAATGCCAGTGATCGATTCATGAGTTATGGTGCTTACGGCCCAGAAAGGGCAAAATACCACTGTGATGAATGCCAATTCCACGCTTTAACAAATTGGACATTTGAATGACCTATAAAAAATAAAATAACATGAAGTCTGACATAACTAGGACATAGCATTATGCAATGAGGTACTGTGCCATAGTCAAATATTGACTCTGTAAAAAGATGACTTAATAAAAAGCGAAAGGGCTCCATACATAATTTTTTTCATATCCACTTCAGATAGAACTAATCGTCACAAAAACTTGGGAGCGGGCTGATTCGACTTGAAATTCAACGTTTTACGGCCCTCTTTAAGGGTCAGAAATAATCAAAGAGTGAACTAAAAACTATGATTTGTTGGTTCAAAAGTTATAAGGGGGGAGTACTTAGAACTTTATTGCTGCCGCAAGGAAGTGATGATGAGAGCTGTTCAACTCTACTCGAGTGAACATAAGCACTATGGCAAAATACCCACCTTCCAAGAGACTAACCAACGTGGTTCATATGTTTAAAATTTCCTCCTTCTTCCAGAGCTCCAGTATGATACTTATAGACGCGCTATCAAAAAATTGCTTGGTGCATCAGTAGAAATAGATATAGGCAGTTGGGTAATGGTGATCACAGCTGCACACCTTTTCGCGAGTGTAACACGAGCCTTAACTACCTTGTTGATATTACAAAATGTACAAGAAAACTTCATTGGTGCTGCCATATATTTTAGAAAATGATAACGGTCTGGTAAGGAAGGTATGCTAATATATATCAGGAAAGATGAAGTACGAAGTATTATCGTAATTAATGTTTTGCTTTCGCAACTGCATTATAAGATGTAAAGGTAATGGCACTATCATAGACGTTGAAATCTGTGTGCATCCTTTGTATGTTCAAATCCCTCCCTCCAAGGCCTTTAGCTTGAGCTGGGGGCTAGGCGAGCTGTGAAACACGCAATATTATATGCCTCTGCACAATGTTTTTTTCCCAGAGGGATTCCAATTTAAACTATATCAAAGTGATAACACTGACACCACATGCCTGTATGAAGATGCAAGAGACCGCGATTAAGATAAGTAAGGGACCTTATGAAAACACTTTAAGTTTTACTCAGTTCATAAAGTTATGAATTGGGTTCAAATAACAAGGTGTTGATATGCATAAGTTTGAAAGGACGTATCCCTATCTATGACTGTTCAGTTTATCGGTCTAAAATTTCACCAATAAATCAATAAGAAGAAGGCATCGAGTGTAACATATTATTAAACCTCTGATATTCTTCAAATTGTGACCTCAGCCTATGTGGCCGCAAGGGATAGTACTCGTTGGAGAGTATGAAATGGGCAAGAATCCTACACTATCTTTCACAAAGTGCCTACAATTGTGGACAAATATAATGTAAACATTCACTAAATCTCGACGAAAATGACCAGAATCATGGAAGACAGTTAGTACAGGAAAGGGGCTCCCATTTGTGGTATTACACGCTATCTGCCCCTTACCTCTTGTTAACAGGAAGGTATGACATGCAAGTGACCGAAATGAAGATTTTCAAAATCCATCGTCAGTTGGAACGGGGATGAGGCCAGTTTACATTAATTTATGTCCAAGAGCATTGGCATCTCTAGGAGTCTTTTCTTACAGTTGCAAGCTT
The DNA here is from genome assembly GCA_010016025.2 of Alatinidae sp. Z8VKAUB7J3. Classification (NCBI taxonomy): domain Eukaryota; kingdom Metazoa; phylum Cnidaria; class Cubozoa; order Carybdeida; family Alatinidae; species Alatinidae sp. Z8VKAUB7J3. The sequence goes on from JAAAKM020721499.1 coordinate 59,163,982, forward strand.
CCTGCTATAAAGAGAACATAAATATAGATGTTAGTATTTTTCGGTGTGGTGATTTCCTGCAGAGAGACAGCCCCATGTCGACACAAATATATACATAACTGAGGCAATAAATTTTAAGAAAACATAGATGTTGAAGGTTTTGATGAAATATTTTTGCGTCAGTAGGTCTTTGTCGTTGCTTCTAAATACCTTTTTTTGGGTTACAATATACTTAAGCTTAAATAATAAATACTTTTCAGTGATATTTTAAAAGCACACCAAGTGACTACATCAGCCCTTAGCAAACGTTTGTGCTTCTTAAATCTAGTATGTGACAGAGCAATACCTGGAAGAATATCAGATTGTATTTTGCAGTCTGTTATCCAATCATGCTAGCAACGAAAGACCAAACTGATGCCGAAATTAAGGCACGTGCATCGAACCTAAAATTCATTTTTAGCTACAAGTTCTGTCGCTGCTAAAAAAGTGCATTTTTGTAACTTGACCAAGAGCACGCTTATGTCAATTTTCCTACAGACAATTTCCGAAAAACTTGAAATATATGTTGAATGAAACACTGGTGACTTGAAAGCTATTACTCATGTCATCCCCTTACGTTTTCATAATGATGATAATAATAAATAATAATAAATAATAATAGTAATAAGACAAATAATACACAAGAGCAGTGCAAATAACTTTGGTTCTTTATCTCCCAAAGCAAATCTGATTAGTATTAATGATAACGAATAAATGTATGTAACGTCCCACCACTGGCATTAATATCGCGTCAATAAGTAATTTTTAAAAATCAAATATTTTTAAGTTTTAAAGGTCCCAGAATAGTCCAGAGCATAAAAGACTTGTATCCTTTGCATATTTGTAAGTAGTTGTTAGCAAACATTGGTGCAAGTCACTAACGTAGAGTCTTGCGATTCGAAAGGCATTTTCACTCGTAGTTTAACTGCCAAATTGCTCAACCACTGCCTTTGTTTTTGCACAAAAACAAGACATTGAGCCATTCCAAATTCTGATTGGCTCTTTCAAGAATGGAGTTGGGCATCATCCTTTCACACGTTTCATTTCAATCATTATGACGATTGTACTCTGAGGAGTGTGAGAAGATAAGAGCTTTCAAGTACATAATGTTTCGCTATTTCGTGTAATCTTCTATAGGGCATTGAAACTGGTCTGTAATATCGATGCTTCTGAGCTACATCATAATGGCGAGGGGTCCTTGTTTGATCAGTAGTAGTTAGCCACTATTCACTATCTAACTCACTTACAGTTTAGGGTTAGCACATACACTAAGCAGCACAACTGTACAACATTTTATTGGACAGGCAATGTAAGATTGTCAGGAAATAAAGAGATACAATTGTGGAATAAGCAGAAACTGCAGAAACTTGACTACTTTAACTAATGCACTTTAGTAAATAGAGATTTGTGAATGAACACAAAAATGACTAATTTCAGAGTCGTGCTTATCACAGGCAGCACGAGCATTATATACTTAAAACATACCCTCATGCTGGACAGTTGTTTTGTCTTTGGATTGTCTCTGTACTATAATAAGAAACTGGATAGAGTGTTAGTTGTTCTGCATTACATTAAGCATTCTCACTAGTATATTTTAGAGTGTCTGTGTATTATAATAACAAAATAGAAAGAGAAATAGTTATTCCGCATCACATTAGACACATTTATAAGTATTTTTTATAGTGTCTATCTATTATGATAAAAATAGAGAATGAGTAAAAGTTATTCCGAATCACATTAAGCATTCTCACTAGTACTTTTTATAGTGTCTCTGTATTATATTGACGAATTAGAAAATGAATTAGTTATTCTGTATCACATAAAGCATTCTCAATTCTAGTTTTCTTCCATCCCCTATTGGCATAGTCATAATATAGCTGAGACGCCTCCCCAGCAACTGACCCTTTTTGAAACTGTCAACAAACAACGGTTGGAAATGGTAAAAAATAGCATAAACTTTTAATTTTTTTAGTACGACAAAAGGAAAAGGAATAGGGCCCTGTAAAATATATAACCCGAGTAAACATTTTCATAATATTTGGAATGCCTGCGCACCGGCATTCACAGGTACGGTGGGATCCGTATTATGATTTAAAAATGAAGTCTAACGAGTTATCTTGAGACATGTCTTATTCTATTTTTCAAGACGTATGGTACTGGCTTCGTGTCCATTCACACGCGACAATTTCTGGTACCGTGAAAACGTGAAAGTAACTCATGTAAATTTGTTATAGTGTTAGTGCACAAAAGTAAATGAGGAGAGTATTTCCTACTTTTGGGTGCAAAAGTTAAGTGTATCGCTTTGAGCTAACACAATAACCGGTACGTCATTATGTTTAATACAACTAAAACCTTCTTGGTGACCAACTATGGCGTCACTCGTTCACACGGTACCGGATAGCTTTTCATAACAGATGGGCGTTTTAGTTACACGTTACTGGATAGCTTTTGATACCAAATAGGCCTTTTGTAGGCATGAATGTATAATGAGTTGGAGGTAATAGGCTTGGGACTGTCTGTGCTGGATTTTGACTCTTGTTGATAGAAGGGCATCGCCAAGTGCTGAAAACCATGTTGTGACCAAGATAGACCCGGGATTAAAGCCTCTATTCATACTGGAGGTCCCAGGGACTTCTTGCTGTCCAGTTCCTAAGCCAACTTAAACGCTTCGGTGTAGACTTGAGAAGATATGTTGATCCCCGTCCAGCACTGGTATTCGATACCATTGCTTCCTAAGGCCAAAATCATGTCAATGATTTAATGAACATGAAATTTAGAACTTGACAACTTAAGTACCAAATATGTACCGGGCAGCTTTGGGTAACATGTAACTCAAAGGGTTATTTGGTATTGAAAGCCATATGATAGTATGTAACTTAGGCATCCGTCCCACAAAGAGGCGTTAAAAGCCACTAAGTCATTAAGTTTGGTACATCCTGTTTAACTGGCAAAGGAACATTGATTTTAAAGGAAAACACAGTCCTCTCATTCTGTCAGTGCTTGGTTTAAGCAAATATGAAACTGGCGTAGAAAAGGAACAACATAAGGTTTTAAGTGCACTCAAGAATACAGTCAAGCAATAGCGTCTCTTATTAAAAATAAAAATTATGTATCATTCTATTTTTCATCCTCATTTGTATTATGGATGTTCCATATGGGCAAGCAATTCTATTTCTTGTTATAAAAGAGTTCAAATCATCCAAAACAATTCAAATTGTATCTCCGATTTAACATACACAAAAACAGCTGTTTTTGGTGAGGCCGCTTCTTGGACGATGTCACAAGAATGTCGGGTGTCGTAATAATGCAGATCTTGATTTATTGTGAACATATTTTAGAAAGGTGACGGAAGGACGTTATTGAAATATTTAAAGCAAAAAATTGTAATCTGAAAATCTCGAATCTTCGACACGTCACACAGCAACAATTGGCACAGGACCAAGTACAGATCACACTACGCAATCATCTTCAGGTAAACACTTTTTAATTATTTACCGAGTATTATTTTTCCACTGGCTACTACACTGACAATACCGAATCCTCATTTTCCCATTGCCGGAGCTCTGAATAACTTTTTAAACGTTTTTATTTAATTTATCGACTCTGTAACCCCACCCTTTTCTGGCCTTCTTTCCCCTTTCTACCTTCTTTCCCTATTCTACCTTCTTTCCCCTTTCTACCTTCTTTCCCCTTTCTACCTTCTTTCCCCTTTCTACCTTCTTTCCCCTTTCTTAGTGCGTCGTTTGTTACAAATGTTAGTCTGAAGAGCGCCGTTTAATAGAGAGCGGAGTTCATCAGAGAACGGCGTTGATTGGAGGGCGGATTTTATTACAAATGTTTGCCTAGATTGAAGAAAATACAGTAAATACACAATTAGAGGAAAGACAGAAAATACACCAACACACAAATACATCAATAAGACTTACAAATAGGATAATATCCAAAAACAAAAAATAAAATTAAAAAAAATTAATTCGACTTACCGTATCGAAATGCGTAGCAAACATTGCAGAGATAGTTATTGTACCATCCAAAGTGCATTCCTTTACCCTTTCCTTCCCTTTCCTTCCCTTTCCTTCCCTTTCCTTCCCTTTCCTTCCCTTTCCTTCCCTTTCCTTCCCTTTCTTCCCTTCCCTTTCCTTTCTTCCCTTCCCTTTCCTTTCGTTTCCTTTTCTTCCCTTTCCTTTCCTTTCCTTTCCTCTCTTGCAAAAGTTCCTCCCCTCTCTTCAGACAATTGCTGTGAGCAGCGTTTGGTGTACGCGTTTAACAATATGAATACGTTACTTAACACAAATTTCACTTTTTTTAGTTGTTTATTTATTGAACTCGCGAATTTTACATTCTTGTATTCCCACTCATTCCATAATGTGAATTTAAAAATATTTTAGTTTGCTGTTTGGGGGCGCTTGTTGCTGATGAGCTTGCTGAATGTAATGTGAAATATATTGAAAGAGATGTATTCTGCCACCATATCATCAGTTGTGAGATTTGAACAAAGTTCGTCTACTCTTCATATTCTTACATTAACTTTTTCTTATACCCCAGGAGTGCTACTAGAGGGGGATGGAGGGGAGGTAGGTGATTTCTACGTATCGTATGGGTAGTTGACGCCTTGAAATCAATCTTTCAGGCAGAGCAACTGCTTGACAAAGGTCTAAAACGAATATTTTAGTAACTTGGAGCTGTTGTCAGGTCAAATTAAATTTTTTGTCAAAGAAAAATTGGCAAAAACTGATTCAGATGTGACTGCACAAAAACATAATAACTGGCACAACTTAACAATGCTTTAGAAGTCAGTTTTTTGTGTCAAAATGTCAGTGAAGAAACATCTCAAAATTGTGACAAGAAAATCATGTTTCTAAAAGTTCCCACACTTTCATAAAGAGCTCTTCCTTGTTCAAATCCTTAAATTTGTGCATGGCCTGCAAATACAAAGTCTCGAGTTTCTTTGTTTGAATTTTGTTTCTATCCTTATAACAAATTTTGGTCAGCTTGCAATATTGTTCTTTAGCCCAAGAATTTAAGTGATTAATTGAAATCTAAAAATTCTTAACTTACTATGAAAAACAGATACCAAGAAACCAAACCTAAGTCTGCAGACCATATGTAGCTCATTTTTTTTATTCAATGTTTGTATTTGTACTGTTAATCATACGAATTTATTATATGCCATAATGTTATGGCACAGCAAAATTTCATTTGCGAAGTTAAATACTTTAATTGAAAAATCTTGTAATGAAAAGATTTAAAGGTTTTCTTAGTTTGTTTGTGAGCAATCTTTAGATATAAAAGCCTCATCAGGTTTTGATTTTCGACCTCGAAAATACGTTACAGTGACTTTCAAATGACAAAATCCAATAGCCATAAGCGTTGAAAACAGATGTCACTTATGGTCTACTTATAGTGTACAAATGGAATTTGTAAAGCCACAAGACATAATTACTGCTCTTGTGAACCAAAATAGGAAGAAAATATATTTTGCACAACCAACTATTAAGGACTACATTTCTCCAAAAGGTGTTCTTGTTTATTGGACAAAATGGGGGCACTGCTACAATGATGTGAAGGTACAGCACACTTCAAGAAAGTCATCACATCTTACCAGAGTCACAAATTAACCAATTTTGTGATGAATCTGTGGCAAGGAGGGATTTGTCTGCGGAGGTGTAGCCAGATTTCCTGGTATTACTTAAAAAACGATCAGAAATTGCATAAAAACAAGTTTTTTTTTTAATCAAACAGTTTTTTTATTCAATCAAAAATTTTAACGAACTGTTTGATTAAAAAAAACTTGTTTTTTATGCAATTATAATTTATCTAATTATAATAACTTCCTGGGAGGGTCTAAAGAGGGAGGCCTTGAATAGATTGGGTTAGAGGAGGAGCATATGTAGCTGTGTTGGCCTCAGGCGGCCTGGTGCTGCGGTGAGTTATTATTATTATTAAAAACTTGTTTTTATTTATTTAATCATTTCGAAGAATTCAAGGAATCTAAAAGAAAATTGCACCATCAGACCCAGCGTATCACAAAACTCCACATTAGAGTTTTCAAGGTCCTATCTGCATTAATGTAGAATTTTTTGTTTTTTGCGAGAAGAAAGACCAAATGCGTATTTATTTGTTTTGTCTCTTTTTCCCAGGGGTAATCGTATTGAACAAATTGTCTTAAAAATCGGGAGATAAAGCATTTTAACAGAAATTAAAAGTTCTTGTGCTAATTTTTAAAGAAATAAAAATTGGAAGGCAACTAACTCCCTTCCTTCCCCCTCTGATTAATACCCAGCTGGGGAGAGCTTTACAATAAATAAAATAAAGCAATGTTTTGCATTATGATCGGCCAGTCAGTATACATCAAGTTGGGTTTAGCATTCCAACGATACAAAACAGGAAGCATAGATGACCCAAAGTAACATATAGAAATCAGTTACATACGGTGCGTAATAGAATTCAAACATTTAATTTTTTTAATGTTACTTACCTCCTTTACATCTTCAAGGTTAATTGACAATTCAACTTGCTCACGATGGGCAATCTTTACCTTTAGAAATTTTGCCAAGAATTTCATCAAAAAACATTGGTTACGCATCACAAATCAATTTGGAGTGCATATTAATAAGAGCTAGTCGAAGACACTCCATTATAGCAGTAAAGTATTAATTAATGCAACATGTTTACACAAGTGTTATGAAACGGAATATCCAGACACATAAATTATACGATCGTAATGACTGTTTTTGGACTTTTTTTGTGCGAGTGACTTAAAAATAAAATAAAGTTCTGTTAGTTTTGTAGAGTTATTAACGTAGCACATCCATCTTTTAGACGATATTTAGTCCAGACTATCTTTCGCGGCAGATATATTGTGCTGCCATTGTAACTAATGGCAATACATGCCAGGCCACTGCTTAGAGAACTTTAACACTTGTGATGAATTCATGCATCAGAACCACAGGTCTCTCACGGTATGCAATCCCAAAGTCCACCCCCCTGTGCCAAATCCGGCTGTTTCTAATTTTCCATTGGCCAGAACCACCTGCAACAGAATCACGAATATGTTGCCCTCCAGCACGTTTGCCTACAGTAAAAAATAGACACGTAAAAAGGCCTCCCAAGATGTAGGCGCTACGGAAACTTTTACCACTGTGGTATACAGTATTTTAACTTATTTCAAAAATGACCAGTGGAAGTAAAATAACGAAAGTTGACAGATTAAATCGTTGTGTTGTAGCTATAAACTGAATTCCACTCCCTTGCATAGCTCTTCAGGTGTTTGACCACTAAACAACTTATCCAATCGCGTATTTCTTGCTGAGAAAGGTAATGGTGAATCTTAAATGATTATAAACGTTTACCTTGAAAAAACAGCTGAGCTACCTTGAGATTTCACCACTACTTACACATGGAAAGATAAATGAAGGGTTAGGGGCTCTTGTGCTGATAACGGTTGGGCTGTGTGTCGTCTATAATTGGCAAATTCTATAAAAATGAGGATAACGGTAATTTGGGCTGATGTTTAGTAATGGTAACTGGGCCTACGATATAATGCTTCGACAAAAGCTAGCTATCAAAAGCATAGCTTTTAATAGGCAACACTTTACCGTTGCTTATAGTAAAGCACCACGTGGCTTAATTGAATGGTATTTCAGTAAAAGGCTAAGAGGCCTATCTCTTATGTTTTTGGACTTTTTAAACAAGAAAAACTTCATTTGAAAGGGGTGGTCGTATAAACTTTTGGTTTAATCTGTTTATAAATCGGAAGCCCTATTGCAAATTGAAAATTCAAAAGTGATCAGAGGGTAAGCCGTGTTTTGTTCAAAATAGTCCAAAGGTCGAATATCAAAAGGCGGGAACTGTAGCCAACACCTATGCACCATTTATTTCTGTAAGGAAGCATTTCTGTCTGGTTCTGTATTTAACAAAAGAAGTCCGACGCATGGGCGCATGGCCAAACGCGCTGAGGGGGCTGCAGCCTCCGCCCAGTTTGTTAAAATGTTATAGTTTTTAGGGCCCAAAAAATTTTCCGGGCCCTTTTATAATTCTTCAATAAGAATCGATTCAACTGTCTGCAGAACCATCGATTCATGTCCCAATAATCTTCGGGCAAAGGAGTAGGAGTATTTTTCGGGAAAATAATCCACAGGCCCCCCAATATTTTTAAGACTTGAATGTTCAATAATTAACTGAAGGTTCAAGCTACAGTTATTTTCCTTATTCACTTTTGAATGTAGAGACAATTTCGTTTAGTGTTTGGTTTTTCAATTTTACTCCTTTGACGATTTCATTTCTTTTCGTTTTTTTCCGTTTTCGATTTTGAATTTTATTTTCCGGAAGAAGCTTTAAAGGCGTAGCATTATTTTGATTACGGAGACATCTTGGCTAGCTTTTTTCCCTTGGGAAATGCCATTCTGGTTGACTGAAGTTTTCTTGACACTTCCGAAATTTGAACCAAATATTGTAATTTTGTTACTTTTTGCATTCTTTCATTTGTTTACTGTAATTATTCTTTTTATACATTAGGGATCATTTGATTCAAATTGTAAATGAACATTAATGAAGTTGCTCCTCTGCCTTTTTGAGAGCTGGTACCTTAGCTGAGTCAGAGGCACTGCTGTTCCAGGTGGATTTTTCCTAAGTGGCCAACCATTAGGAACTTGTAGATCTTAAAGCTAGTCCACTTTGTGATACCATTTAAAAAGTCTTTCTTGGCCTTCCCCCTACTTATTACCTCTACCACAACTGATTATAGGTAGTTACTTGATAGGCTCCCAACCTTTAGAAAATGTGTTGCCCGATCGAACTTGTACAGAGCAATACGAATGGGAGCCTTCCATCAATGCAGTATCATATGGTACCATAAAATATATACAACATATTTTTAAATTGTAGGTTTTTGGCACAACACCGCTAGATGATTGCCAGCAAGCAACATGCGATCTAAGGTGTCCTTACACGGAAACATTTTATCTAAATTTTACGATATGAATCTCTTTAGACTATTCTCAACTAGTAAACTTTCTGTCGAGCAAAGACGAGAAGATCGTTTCTGGTGATTATCACATCCATTGATGTACTTACGCTAACTAACTCCATTATTAAAAATATTTGGAAATTTTAATTCAAGACTGCATTCTGTTATTTCTCTGGCATTATTTGCAAATGCAGTAGGTCGACATTCTTAAAAAGTTTAAGAGTTTTCAATATAATTGTTGCTTTTCTTTTATGTCGAAGGTAGGGTAAGTACCACATCCGACTGGAACAGTTAAAAATGATAATGATCATGGTACTTTTTGTTCAAAGTGGGGGTTGGAGGGCAAGTTGGACAGTGATAAGTAAAGATTGTTGATGAGATCCTACTAGTAATGCCGCGATGGATTCCTTAGGATAAATATGTGCACTGTAGCTAACAAATAAATGAATAAAAAACCGCAATAACTAGCCTTACATACATTTCTAAATAGCTTACAAAAGCAAACTTTCATAGAAATATAAATAGCTGTGTTAAGGGTTTGATAAGTAAACCCTCCAGTGCAAGAGATTATCCGTCAAAGCTGTGGGTCACGTACTTTTATCAGGGTCAATGGGAGACATCAAGACGTTGATCCCGGGCAAATTTCCATGCGGCACCAGATCGCATTCCAAATTTTATTATGACGTACCTTATGGAATTGGTTTTTAATTTCTGAGTTGTTTCATGATCTGCAGCTCTTGCTAAAGTAGGCCTAAAACCTCGTCTTTGTCAAAATAAAAGATCGACTAATTTGAAAAGAAATGAAGGCGATATAATTCTCTCTACCTAGAGCAAACAACAAACAAAGGTGGCATTAAGTAAAATAGATCTTGAGCTATTGGCAATTTTAATTAGTTGATAGTATATATAGTAAAGCTCAACCTTCCATCATTTCGATGGAAGTAAAATATTTATCTGCAATGCAGAGGTAAGCAACATCATAGAAATAGTTGCAATGCTCATCACTTTTTGCAAAAGTGGTAGTATCTATTTAAAAGGGTCATTTACGGTTAATTTTTTTCTTCTCTTTTTCTCCTTTTCTCCTCGTGAGTGGTTAGGGTCGGCAAAGAATCGGCATCGCCGAAAAACCATCCGTCAATGGATATTACATCATTTGAAAATTAGAGCTGAAAAAGGTGGAGAGATGGCGAAGCACTTATCCAGGAACCATACTTTTTAACAAATTTTCACTACTTGCTTAACGCATTTGTTCTATCCGTATGGATGTTCTGCTGTGAGCTCGGAATATTTCATAGTTTTCTTAAGAAAAGTTGATGTTATTTTAATTTACTCAATGGATTTTCCGAAAATTGGAGAAGTGAGGGATTTCGGCAGATAAAAAGTATAGAAAGATTATTTGCTTGGGTAGGGCCCGAACACATTTGGAGGCCATGGTTGCAGGAACAGTTGTACCATAATATAGAAAAAATACGGCCAACAGTAGCCAAAATCATAAAAACACTTTGAAAACACTGTCTCGTAAGAAAAGCGCCGTTAACGCTGATTCTAGAATGATAATTTTTTAAAAAGGTTGAAATGCTGATAAGTTTCCCTTTTTCGGTTTTATTTCTCCACTAGAATACCGGCAATAGACTATCATAGAGAGCTGTTTAATGTCACCTATCAAGAATAATAGGAGCTATCAAGAATGATCCTATCAAGAAAGAACCTATCAAGGACCTGGCGCAGTTTTCCGGCAACCCGCAGCTGCTTGAGCAGGAGTTTCAACGCTTGCTGGCCCTGACCGAATCGTTGGAGCTGACCTTAAACAAGGCCGCCGCCCAAGCCGAACCCGACCGCGTTCGCGCCTTCAGCCGGCGCGAAGTGCCAGCCGCCTACCGCGACGCCGTCAGCGAGTACTACCAACGCCTGAGCGAAACCGCCAACGACGACTCACCCCCGTAACGGGGGGGAGCCCACCCCGCTGCCAAACGTGCTGGCACCGCTTAAGATCGCCAAACAAACTCTCTGGCGGCATGTCAGGCACCAAACCCAACTTGTAGGTAATATCGGAAAGAGATATCATTAATTTTGTTATGGATTGAGCAGAAACTTTGAAAGCTTTTATTTCATCCCATAGAGTTTCATCCCCAGATAAAAGGAACTAGAGGATAGTATTTATACAATACATCAGGAAATATGATACGCAATAAAAAGACATTTTCCATATTCAAAACAATTACATGTATCATTTTTAGACTTTTGACTGACTTTGAGCTTTTAAAGTAAAGGTATTTTACTTTGACCGGTGTAGTAGACAGAGGAGCAAAAACAGTTACTGCTCTTTAAAGCTTTATTTATCAGTTAGCCAACCCATATTGAGACAGAATTTAAAATGATCAACCAAGGCCTCTGTATGGCCCCAGCTCCCACAGAAATGGCATTTCACCCAACTGGGGCATTTCTCCTAGTCTGGGAACTACTGACATACTGTATCCTAATTCATTTTCTTTTAAACATCGCCTACTTATACACGAAAGCCTTCTCACGCAAACAGTACATGTTCTTACTTGGTGAACTGATAAAATCTCAGGATACTTTTCGTAACGTCAGACCACAGTTCACAATAACTGAAACAGCACTGCCGGACAATTAAAATTCACCTTATTCAAATATATAGTCTTTATGGGCATATTGAACTATTTGCTATATTTCACAGTTTTCAACATATGTAGACATATAAAAGATCTAAATGGAGTAAAATTTACCGCAGAATGACTGAGCATGTATTGTAAATGTGTCAACAATATCCCAGATTGCTTTCGGGAGATGTTATGGGTTCTTTTGTTTCTATTTTTGCCAAAACCAGGGCTTAACCCTATCTTACATGGGGGGGAGGGGGGCTAGTAGGCCCGCGGCTACAAATTTTAGCTCATAACTTTTTAAAGCCTGGCCTGATTGGCACGAAATTTGGTGACTTTTCATAAAATTTACTGGGAAGTTCTTTTCTTGATCAACTGACTCTCATAGCGTGCCAGCTCAAAATTTGTGGAACCAAGATTTTGCACTTTCAATATTGACTCGAAACATTTGGAAGTGAATGAAAACATCAAAGTTATTCTACTGTATCTACGCCTTACAGCATCTGGGTAACGGGGTAGAGTGCAGTTACTAGAGGTAAGACATGTTGTTACCATTCACTGACAGGTTTCTTTTCTTGATCAACTGACTCTCATAGCATGCCAGCTCAAAATTTGTGGAACCAAGATTTTGCACTTTCAATATTCACTCGAAACATTTGGAAGTGAACGAATCAAGTTTAATACAGAGTAAAATGTTGTTTTCAGTGATTTATATAGCTTGCAAAGTGTAGAAACTGATCTAAAATAAAAGGCATTCTGTATTAGTAGGAATCTTTGCATGATATATTTCTATAAACAATTGATAAGTATTAAGATAGCAATAATTTATATTTGAAAACATGAGTTTAATACAGAGTAAAATGTCGTTTTCAGTGATTTATATAGCTTGCAAAGTGTAGAAACTGATCTAAAAAAAAAGGGATTCTGTATTAGTAGTAATCTTTGCATGATATATTTCTATAAACCATTTGTATGTATAAACATAGGAATAGAGTGGAGCTTGTTAGTGTTGTAAAAGATGAAAAGAATCAAATATCTAGAGCTAAACATTAAGGTAATGCATAATAAGAATTTGATAGATTGTATAAAATGACAATGACACAATGACAAAAATCTTGTAGATAAACAATCCTCTGCTGGTTTTTTTTTTTGCAGTTTACTAAAATCAAGACTAGTTCAGAGACTGTTGATCTTTAACATTTTCTTGTGGAGAATCCTGAGAATTTCTGATTTTTTTTCACTGATTTAGGTGCGACTTCAAACACAGCCCAAGGTTGGACCGGGAGAGGTTCCAATGTACAGTGGATTGAGTAAAATCTTTGTGATAGCGTATGTCTTTGAGAAAATCGTGGTAAGAACTTTTATTCGCAAAGCATTAAAATGGAGAAATTTTTGTATCTAGAAACGTTTAAAATGCTCAAAATTTGATTATTACCTCTCGACTAAATGGTGTACTTGTAATTGTAATTCTGCTAGTATGTGTTTTTACTTTTCTTATTCAAGCTTCATATTTAAAGAAGTGATCTAATGGAAGTAAAACTTGTTGAAAAGTTTGGTAGAGGATGATATCATATGGTAAACATTTCAACTCATAGTGAGAATGTTGTATTCCCCCTGGTTTTCTTAGAATTAGCCTATAACTGTTGTTATATCATTGTGTTCCTCTCGCAGATGCATCAAGTGACATAGAGGAATTGCTCTATAAACATTGACATTGTGCAAAGAGAACACACTTACAGCTACTCTTAGTGCTATTCAAAGATAACGGTCAATTCTGCTAAATTATACGAGAGAATATCTAATTTTGGGGGAAAACTTGGGATATGGTGTCAGTAAACAAACTTCAGACAAAATATAAGTAAAAAAATACGATCCTGCCTTTTGAAATACGAACCTTTTGTGAAGCGGTCAAGCATATTTTTTCCTCTAGTCTGTAAAATTCACAAGCAAAAGTGATGTTTGGAGTTATGGTATAACTGCATGGGAAGCACTGTCATATGGGGCAAAGCCGTATGCAGTAAGTATTTGTTGTCACCAAAGTAGCACGTCCACTGATTTGGAAACTGCAATCTTTTCAATTAAGAACCACGACTGAAGGATAAGTATACCTCTCATAATCTTCTTTGATCTTGTTCTTAAAATGTTATAAACTTATATATATATATGTTTGTTTGTGGCACAAAATAAGAATATTGCACGAAATAGCGAAAACATTGTGTACTTAAAAGCTTTTTTTGTCTGACACTCCTCAGAGTCAATATCTCACCCAATTTAGCTCATATAATATGGGGCTTTCACAGTGCCTATTCTTAAATGCAAGGCAGCGTGTGTAGACTACGAAAAGAGGAGCTGACTGAATGGCCGATGGACTTTTGGTGTCGATACTCAAAGGTCCCGAATAGACGATGCTGATGAAAGATTGGACCAAAATAGTACGCCAAAAGCAAAGATTTACCATGTAAAGTTTCAAAGTTTCTCCCAAAATTTTGACAAGTATTGTATGCGGGGAGACGTTCTCAGACTTCCTCAGACAGACTATTCTACTAGGCACAAGGTACACCAGGGAAGCTTGATGTGTTTATCATAAGATGAGCGAACCTGAGTAGAATTTCATCTGTGATAGTGCAGGTTGTACGTAAATTTGACGTCCATTAAATGTAAGACTCATAAGTAATAATTCTTTCAGAGGAATATGGTCCAGACACTCTACCATTTCGCATTTCCTCAACGCAAGCACGGGGCGTATTTTGACTTGATAAGTACTTGCCTTTATTGGCGAGACTGGGGGTCTATGTTAAGGCTGTGCGGATGGGATGGGTCGCTTCTCGGGAATGGAATGGATGTAGTATCTGTTCTCATTGATGACAGATGCTTTCCATAATCCGCGTGGAGTTCAAACTTTCCGATTATTTGGACTCCCCCGCTTATTAACTTTAGACCGAAATGATGACCCCCCGTTTATTCGGACCCCCCTTTTTTTCGGCACCCCAGAGTATGGAATTCAGTCCTTAGTAAGAAAGCACAACAAGCACAAGAACGGTATGGCGCCACCTTACAACTTTATTCGATCATAGATCCCCGGAGATTCGTAACCCAGGCTATAAAACAAGTGCGCAATCCAACTCGAATAGCCTAAAGCGTTTATCTTCAAACGTGGCTGGCAAAAAGACAGAGACTCAAGACATGAAAAACTTTACCACCTAATATCTTGTGACCTTAACATTTTAATAAAGTGCGGTTTCTTTTACTAATACCGTCATCTCATGGCATAATATGTTACCTAAAGAGTGCTTTAACAGTTTAACTTCAAAATTATCTGCTCTGAGTTAAAGGACGGTATGAAGAGGAACCTTTGGAGCTTTTATAAAACATCTCCTCAATTCATGATGTTATCACTTTCTGAACAAAATTGAAATAACAAGAACACTACTTACGTTACGTATTAAGAAGAAAACGTTGATCTCATTTGTAACGTCTATAGTAAGTCCAGGTTTTGAAGCACATCAAAAGAAGGGAGTTAAGCCACCCATATAATGCGTGAACACAAGGTAGGATGCCTCCCAGTCATGTCAAAAAATGGCTTGGTGGGCATGCTAACTGAAGCTGAGTTGATGGATGAATTTTCAAAGTGGCTTGAAAAAAGAGGCTAATTTTAAGATTATCTGCATTCACCAGATAGGGCTTGGGCTGTTCATCCGCAGCTTAAGAAAAAACCACTAGTCTGTTTTTGAATTTCATATATTAAGCTGTGCTCGTTCGAGCATGGCTTATCTGCGTTTTAATTAAGGTCATCAACTTGGAAAGAGTGTTCGCCAGTTTTTGCAGTGGTCGCCCGGAGAGTTATATGGCATTCACAGGCCATGCCAAGAGTAAACTTATGTAAGTACTTTTATTGCTGCTATATTTTAAAACAAGTAGCCTTTTATGTGATGGCAGTACAGAAACATACTAAGTGTTAAATTGGTGGGTCAGAAAAGCTAACAAAAAGGTTTGAAGGGCTAAAGGGTTTGAAGGCTAACTTTCTCTTAAATGTCTGCACTATGTGTATAGTACAGTTGCTTTTTTAAGGTTAACAGGGATAGCCCCTATAAGAGCTCATAGGATACCAGCATTTGTATTTGAAAGATTCCTTGAGGAGTGCATGCATAAAACTAAAAAACAAAACCCTTTTGAATGGAAACAGATATAAATTGTGTGACAAGTTTTTTAATCAGTTGAAGAACAAACCAAAAATCAACCATTTTTCAAGTCTTGTCTTAAAATACCCAGATGATATCTAAAAGATCTGGGCAATAATTCAAGAGCTTTAGTTAAAAATGTTATTAAAACATACAAATTAATAATAATAATAATAATAATAATAACTATATACAGTAGCTTTCCAAATTACATTGGCTCTTCATCTCCCTTAAAGAATAACTGTAGATGGGGGAAAAAAAGTGACAAGCCTAGGCGACCAAACTATAACAGGTCAATTGAGGTTTGGTCCAAGTAAGGTTTCCTTTAAGCAACGTTTAGTTCAAGTAAGGTTTAGTTCCATTAAGATTTATTTCAAGTTAGGTTTACTTTAATAAGGTTTACTTTAGGTAAGGATCAGTTCAAGTAAGGTATAATTTAGGTAAGGTTTTGTTCAAGTAAGGCTAACCTAAGGTAAGATTTAGTTCAAGTAATATTTAGTTTAGGTATGGTTTAGTTCCAGTAAGGTTCAGGTCAATTGAGGTTTGGTCCAAGTAAGGTTTCCTTTAAGCAACGTTTAGTTCAAGTAAGGTTTAGTTCCATTAAGGGAATATGCAAGTTAATGACTGAAGAAACAATGAATGATCAATACACGTCGTAGGCCACTTTCTTTGCACTATGTGCACGACCCACCCAAAGCGGGACGGCAACTCACTTTTTTGTAGAGAAACACCAATTGAGGACTCCTGATCTAAACGATGAAATTGGCATAGCTAATAAAACCTCAACGAGGTTTTGTCACAAGGAAACGCAATGAACTTAGAAGAGCGAAATTAGATATAAAGTTTTAATTGCAGTCACCGCATTTTATTTCATTTGATTGGTTCAAAGATAAGGAAACCCAACCAAGTCCCATATAAAAGTTGCCCTCTTTATGGCCTACACTTCAATCGACACACAATAGAAATTTAAAAAGCATAAACTATGCTAACGTTCAAAATGTGCCTAATAGAAGTACGCACATTTGTCACTGTAGATTCATTTCCTCCTTCTTCTTTGAATTGGGAAGTATTAAGTTTTGCTCGTAGATTTTTTTTGGTAGGGGAGAACTGAAAATGATAACTTTAAGAAAACTTAAGGGGAATAGAAGAAATGTCATTCTGATGCTTCTGTATTTTCCGTACTTTAAAATTTGCAAAATTTATATATTATTTAATGTCGGTAGTCAAAAGTTATAATGTAGGTTAACTTATATAACGCCTTATAAAACATGGCTTACCTCCAGCCCGTAACGCTCTGGAGCCTATCTTCTCAATTAGATTCAGGTAAGGAAAAACTCCAGTAACGAAAGGAACTGCAACAAAATTGTTTAAGTGCTTTTCGCACTGTGTATGTAAATATCTACGCTAATTGGTTAAGTTATATTGCATTCAGCATTACCATTCAGACGTAAACAAGTCTTTCGCGCTGGGCTAGCGTAAAAAGATTGGGGTCTAGAGCCTAACTTCTGTGTTAGGTTCAGGTAAGGAAAAATTCCAGTAAAGATATGAACTACCATCTCCTGAGGATTTCTGGCCGTGTCTTCCAGGCCTTCCCAGTTGAAATCGTCGACCCGGCCTTTGCGACGGCGCAGGATGTCGATCGCCTTGCGCGTTGCGACGGTGCGCAGATAGGCGGCGATGGTGGCCTTTTCCTGCCAGTCGGGTGCGGCCTGCCACAGGGCGAGCAGTGCTTCCTGCGTCGCGTCCTCCGCTTCGTCCAGGTTGCCGAGTATGCCAAGAGCGATCCGAACGAGCCGCGGGCTCTGACCGGCGATCACCTGACGATAGGCTTCGGTATCGCCCGAGGCGATCCGGCGCATGAGCGCACTGGTGAAATAAGTAAGCTTTTTAGCGGTGCATTTACAGGAAACGAGAAGACCAAAACAAGTCGTAGAAAATAACAGCCACCGAGCGCAGCATGGGGCCATGGTCGCGCTGGTTCGGAGCGTGGGCGCCGACGCGCGCTGGGCGGTTACACAACACGAGGCGTGGGAGCACTATGGAGCCGCCCTCTTCGCACGGGTCGGCGACGCGCAGTGGTTCTTCTTCGCCTGGCGCTTCCACGTCTAGCGCGCACCCGACCCAAGCTTAGTCGGAGCTCTCGGGTCGGAAGACCCACGGGTAGTTGATGCCGACCACTTGACCGGGCCACTACACTCTGGCCACTACACTCTGTTTCTCTGGCCACTACACTCTCCCCCGGGAATTAACACCTGGAATACCAACCACTAGCATGTACTAAAGTTACTTTTTTGTTCAGATTATACTATTTGCATTCTTCATTATCACTGTTTTGGTATTTCTAACTCCAATTAGGGATTATCTATTAAATAGAATTTGCATTTTATATTCCTTAATTTTTACATGTAATTACAAGGAAACGCTAAAAAACCTATCAAAACTTTTGTATATGCATTTTTGTTACATTTTAAAGAGTTGGAATTATTTTTGGGAGATAGGGGTGTTTATTATTGAATATTTTATTTTTTCATGAAAAAATTTAGTCTTGCGCTAGAGATGCCATCTTTGGTTGTGCCCCTAATATTATAGATTGTTGGGGTTCAAAACTGCTAGGTATCCCTTTTGCTTTTTTTCATTGTAAATACTTCCATTATCGTTCAGAAGGAAGGTGCAAAATTTGAGTTTGAAGTGAATGTTTGAATTGTTCGATAGAAAGTTGGCAATGTCAGGAGTCATTGCTGGGTCTATTCCATTTTTTCTGGATATTTTGCTTTAGAAATGGTATCTGTCTCAAGAATTGGCAAAACTTTTTGCCATTTTAAAAATAATATTCATACATTTTATAGGCCTACAATCGATGTTTCTTTACTTTTAAAGGCCAATAATGTTTAAAACAATGTGTATTTAAGAATATTGTTCTTTTTAAAAATAATGTTCATACATTTTATAGGTCTACAATCGGTGTTTCTTTACTTTTAAAGCCCAATAATGTATAAAATAATGTGTTTTTAAGAATAATGTTCTTTTAAAAAATAATGTTCATATATTTTGTAGGCCTACAATCGGTGTTTCTTTACTTTTAAAGGCCAATAATATTTAAAATGATGTGTTTTTAAGAATAATGTTCTTTTTAACTCTAAGATTAAAATTAATAACTCTAGAAATCTCAACTTTGGGTTTTTTTACTAAGGATTCATGCGATTTTATGAAGTTTGTTAAAAATTTAGAAATAGATACAAATAGGCTGATGATGAAGTGCTCGGAAGTAGCCATAAGAACGTCACATAACATTTTTAATAGGCGCAACAAAGAATGGACCTCTCCGGAGCTGTTACTCTTCATGTACTTTTTTTTTGTTGGGTTTTTTTTGGGTTTTTTTGTATGTGTGTGCTTATATTTTTATCATCGTTTTCATTATTTTTAAATTTCTTTGGACTAGAAACTCCTGTATAAAGCTATATAGGTCGACCGACAAAGGAACGTTCAAACAATGTAAGCAAATGGGTATGACCTGCCCTTATTCGTTCATCCGTGAAAATGATGAGTCTATACAAACATATCCCTGGCAAATTTATTGCAACCACCGGAGCTGATATTCTGTCCAACGTATTAAAACCATTTGTACGCCTCTGTTTTAAATACTACTGTCCAGTAGCAGCTTTAATACAGGAAGAAGTCTTGCAGATTGTAAATTAGTGGATCCACGGGGGATTTTTTTCCTCTAATCTAGGAACATTTAAAAGTGATGCAGAGCATAGCAATCTGAGCTATGCTCGATATAAATTGAACTGTTTTAGTTCCCTCTTTTCTTTGTTTATACTGCTTTCTATGAACAAGAGTCATAAGGTTATTCGATTGATCGATTTATTCTCAACCGGGAGGAATTTCCTCACAAGGAGAGGAATTTAGACATTTTAAGAGGGATATCGGCAGGGAGGAAAATGCGGATGAGCTGAGTATAATTGGCGCCAAGACTCGTTTCGGATCATCTACGTATCTCCGTATCCGTATTCTTGTACAAATATTATGATATGGCTTGATCAATAGGTTAGAGATTCGTTTCCTGCTGTTGCGGTACTGGTAATTTACATAGTCTCACGTTTAGAAGAACAAAATTAGCTACCATATATTAGCTACCTGTCGGCGAGTCCAATAAATCTTCTAACCTATGAAGTAACTCAAGTTCATAATATATCAGAAATCTTTTCAACTCCGATTATCAAACGGTTTTATGAATAATACATTAGCAACTTTGAGTTCCGAAAAAATATTTACAAATCGAAGATTTTGGTTTCTTTTGTTTATGAAAACATTAATTTTGACACAAACAAACATTTCGCCTCAAAGGAAAAATACAGAACAACTGGAGAGCGTTATTTAGTGAGGGAGATTTTAGCAAAGTGAAACCTGTGCAGGAAAATTATTTGGATACTGATGAAATGGCAGCCCTGGTTCTAGCGCATCAGCCATATCAGTTCTTAGATCTTTGTAACAATCATAACAAATGGGAGGAATTAAAGGAGTATCTAGCACGCACTTGGATGGACTACCTCAAACATTACAACCCAAAGAAAGACTTGTCAGATCAACCTGAATCGAGTGATATCAAATCTGAAGACGAGGATCCAAAGCAGCATTTCTTTCCAAATAACCAGAGTTCACCGATTCCTCGGGCAGTCAATCCCTCCACAATTACAGAAGCCATCAGCCCATTGAGTGCAACAGATTCGAGATGCTACAAATCCACGACAAGGAGGTACGTGGAAACGCAACAAAAACCCTGAAGGTGAAGCTTTGCGTCGTTCGACAGTAAGACCGCTGTTGCAAAATGCCAAATGGCTTTGCGGTCTTCGCCAAATAGATCCTATGTCCCTACACTGGTAGAGTGTTATTACCTCTATGACCATGACCCAGACGTTAAGACATTGGTTGCCCTTGTAGTGTGATGGCACCCGGGCACGTTTCAACAACACGTTGTAAATAACCCATGAAGCAATTATTCACTTTACTTCAAACCCTCATCACCCATTAATTAGCGTGGGAGGGGGCCTAGGTGCCCTCCAATTTTTTTGGTCACTGAAAAAGGGCACTAGAACTTTTCATTTCTATTAGAATTAGCCCTCTCGCAAGATTCTAGGACCACAGGGTCGATACGATCACCCCTGGAAAAAAAAACAAAAACAAATAAACACGCATCCGTGGTCTGCCTTCTGCCAAAAAATACAAAACTCCACATTTTTGTAGATAGGAGCTTGAAAATTCTACAATAGGGTTCTCTGATACGTTGAATCTGATGGTGTGATTTTCGTTAAGATTCTATGACTTTTAGGGGGTGTTTTCCCCTATGAACTCCAACAAGCAATGCGTCTGTGCAAGAAAACGGAACGACGCTCCAAATCACAAAACAAAAGATCCGAGTCCAGAACACACCAAATCCCCTCTAACTCGACTTGGAAGTTTTGCTGGTTGATTTTTTTTGCGCAAAATTTTGGCGGTGAGTTCTGAAATTCCATTTCGAGCCCAGTGTTATACAATAGTACAAAGAAGTCAGTAGGACATACCTCAGCACAAGAACAGCTCACCGGCAGTGTTCGATGCCTAAACCTCCTAGATTAGATGCCAAGGGTTCTTATGCAATACTATTGTATAGGTATTGTACTCCTATTCCTTACTAAAAACCGGGTAAATATTATGCAATTGCACCCGCAGTGTAGTTGATAAGTCGCTTTCAAAAACAAGTCATAAAGCAAAATGGAGACTGTTGATGTTCTGCCCGTTTAAAGTTTACACAAATAGGAGTAAGTTCGTCTGCTCACTGTCTGAAGACATAGATTGAAAAAAGTTGAATAACACTGGGGAGGAAAAACAACCTTGCTGTACTCCTTTGTTGACGGTGAACAATTCTGACATTTTGCTTTCCACTTTTACATACTTAGTTTCATTTTGTGAAAACACGTAGTTACCGATCAAAACGTTGCGCATCTGTATTGCTTCAGTAAAATGTGGATGCACCAAGATGCAAGGAATGCTCAGAGCCGTTTCATAGGAGGGGTTTCATCTGGGTCTGTTCACAAAGCAATATATCAAATCAAATTAATTGGACAACATTCCATCCATCAATCGTCAAATTTAGGTGAGGTATGGGAGTGCAATCGAGACACTAACAGATTCGTAACCACTAAATTTTGATTATTGAAATACAGTGACTGTTCTGACTGCACCTTCCCTTACTTTGCCTTGTACTTTCAAAGTATCCCTAATGCCTAGCAATAAAGACCTCGTTTCCTTACTATTAGAAATGTCTAACATCAGTCTCAAATAAGTATGATTAGATAAATCAAGATGTTATTATTCTTCACATGCAATCAGCAGTACATATCTTGATATTATACTTTAGAGCGTGTTCATAGTTTTGCTTTCTGTTTTTAGCCCTCCAAATAGTGTCAAAGAACAAACCTACTGCACAATCATCCACAAGCGCAGGCGGTGTAAGTTCAAGGGCAGTTGATGGCAACACGAACGCAAATTACGGCAAGAGGAGTTGTACTCACACAGGTTCTAATACGAATCCCTGGTGGAGAGTGGACTTATTAGCAAGATATTATATCAGGCACCCTTGAGAGGTTATGTAATCAAACTGTTTGCGGCCCTTGAGGGTGTAATAGCGGTCGACGTCGATAAGATCGTAGTTGTACTGGGGAAAGTCGTTGATATTTTTGAGTGGCCTTGGCGGGTTGTGTACAATTTTCCCGGATCGATCCCGAAAACTACAGCCTTTCACAGAACTCAGATCCTGGTGATCCGAGAGCTTGTCGAGGATTTCCGCAAAGGTTTCTTCGCCTTGGCCCAACACCACGGCCGTGATTTGTGGCCGTTCTGCGCACATTTCCGCAAAGAGCGAAGGATGCCAGCCACCCCAAATGATTTTGATCAAGTTTTGGCGGTAATGTCTACTAAAAACTTCAAGATAAGTTTAAAATTTAGTGTCTAGCTACATTTGCTGTACACTTATCTCTATTCAACATTTTGCAGTACAAGTGTATGTACTTATCAATACAGCAGATGATGCTTGAATCAAGGATAAAGATAGGATAAAGAATCGACTGAATTTCGTTAAATTCAGTTGATCATCAAAATTTATATATGTAAGGTGTTTGCAATGCAGTGAAGAAAACTTTGTTCATGCTGGAAACAAGGGATTGAATCTATAAAAAAATAATGAAAACATATAAATTGAAATGTCATATGCACCAACGAAACTCGCTCTTCATGTACTAAAATTATCAGGACTTCGGCCTCCTACGCGCTTCTTTCAATTACAAACCATTCTTCAAGTTATAAACATTGATAAAACATTCCTTTCTCAGTCATGTGAATCGTGGCCATCTTGTTTTCCCCTCTCTTCAATGACAATAAAAGGGGAATCGCCTTTTCATTAAGTTCTTAGAATTTACAAATCGAGCGTCTGCAAGTCGAGGCCACTTAAGGCCGGTTTCCACTTCCTCGATCACCCCTCGATTCGATCGCGCGCGACCGAGCTCGACCGCCAGCTCTAGTAGGGGGCTGTATTAAACACCATTGGGCTCCTGTAGAGTCATCCTTTAGGTTAAACATAAATCTAAAGTTAGCTTAGTGTGATATGGTTAAGTCAAAACTTTACTTAATTTAACAATTGGAACAAATAAAGGGACTTTTTGAAGCTACAATATTTATACTTAAACTTCTTTTCTTTGCTATACATCGCTGCAACCGTGATAATAACATATATTAAAAATGAAAAAAAAGCGACTGGCTTTTTTTTTACCTGAACCTATAGAAAGAGCGAACCAGCGATTCTGATGCTTACCCAAGAAAAACAGAAAATAGTTTTTCTATCCGTACCGGTTTGGGTCCACTTATGAAAGTGGGCCAGTTTGGATCCGTACCCGTGTAAACGCTTTGGATCGGATCAAAACTGGTACTGATCGAAAATGAGGTACAAAAATACGACTACGAGGTAAATTTTACGTAATCCCTATTCAAATTCTATTTTCGTCCTTGTGTTGACACGTTTATCCCTAATCTCCTATTGCAGTGTTCTGGATCCAAATGGATCTGATTCCCTTTCTAGGTTGTTTATACGGGATCGATTTGGATCCGTACCAGTTTGGATCCGTACCAGTTTGGATCCGTACCCGTGTAAACAGGGTGTCATGCTCATCTTCAGCAACGAAGGTACAATTGGAGACATGACTCCGTATTGAAAACAATTGCTGATTTTCTTTATCCCTGTAATCCTGATCTTAATATCTTTTGCGCTATCAAAGGTTACGGTTCACCCTCTATCAATTCGGGAGAGGAATTAAGATCTGATATAATTGTCGAGAGTAATGATTCACTTTCATCTTAAAACGCACGGCAGGCTTTGAGACAAACTTAAAAGCGAACAATGATCGAAAATCATTGAAATGAGGTGACTTGTGTAATAACCTTAATCAGAGATATGATTGTAAATTTATAAATTTGCGTTAATACTTTATCGTGAACTTTTGGTACTTGCATTAGTAGTTTTTTCATGGTTTTCCGCTTCGAACTAACTTCTCCTCTCTTCGTTTAACAGCTTTCTCAATCAAGGACGTGTATGGTTGAAGTTAATTGAAGTTCATCTACAGTTAATCCAATCTCAGTCTTTATTGGTATGGGTAGCAGCATTGCATACAACCAGAGTGTCACTGGGCCTCTTAACTTATCCTGATCATATGCATTGTTTCATTGCAAAGTGATTCATTTGGGAGTATCCATGATATCTCATCGTCGTGCCAAGACTAACACTAAACTTGTTATCTTTATATAAATTGAACGTAATATAGCTTAAAATAAACCTATTATAACTTAATATAATAATAAATTAATATTTTTAACATACTTAAACAACAAAATTACAGTTAAATATACTTATATTTCAATGTACTTAAGCAAATCCATTTATAAGTTTGACTTACTTTTTGGCTAGTATCTTTTTGATTATTTTGTTATTCCTTATGAAAGTAACATACTGGCGCTGAAGACATACAAAAAGCGCACCTGTAAATCCACCAAAAGCACTGAAAAAAAGAAGAAATATTAACGAATAATCCAAACGGCTAGTCAGATGTAACCTTTCTTTTTTATAAGAACAACCTTTATAAGAAACACCAGGCTGAGATTAGGCCAAAAAGTAAGAACAATTTAAGAAAGAAAGGCAGGTTGAGATTCCAAAAACTCAAGAAATATCATTAACAAGCGAAAATAACAATTTACAACAGAACAGAACAGTATAAAGTGCTAAACAGCGATTAAGCAAATTTATTGTAAGAGAATTAGCTCAACAACATCGATATCAGTATTTTTATGTAACCTATGCTGGTATCTGTAAATGTAACTTTGTATTCTTCAAGCTTTTTGCTGAAAATAAAACTTCAGGTAGAACATCCTCACAAACAAAGAAACCATTTTTATTGATGCACATGTGCAATTACTGTGTTACAATAATTTGGTTTGTTAAGTAAGCTGCATAGTCTGAGTGAGTCAGATGTCAAAAAGACTTCACATTTATAATAGTACTGAAGATATGTTCACTCTGCAAAAGAGTGATAGCAGACTTCATTAACTTAACTTCATAACCGTGGCCATCCCTAATCTAGTTTTCAAATATCTTACATAGGCCTTAAAATCTGCTGTCATCATCAAACAGTATATACATAACAAATAAGCACAAAGAATCCATTGCCTGTAAAGATTAAAATATGAAGACAAGAGATGACATCTTTGATAAGGCACCAGCGCCTGAAATCGGATGAGGACACTGGGGGCATGCTCCTTTCACTTATCAGAAACTCATTAATTTACTCCCATTTCCCTTCGCACTTTTTGGCTTTTAGAACAAAATGTATTAATTTTTTCTTTATTTGTTGACTGATCTGGGTTGTGTCCTCTTATTTATATAACATCCTTTTCTTGTCTACGTATTTCGTGCACTACTAACTCCATAAAAATGCCATGAACATGTTTTTAATGGCATCGCCTGTCTACTTTCAGAATCGTTCGAGCGCCGTTGTAATCAGATATGCACATCTCTTTTGGTGTGTTCTACTTTAGCAAATTGGGCATGCCCTCTGCAGCTCTCGGAGCAAAAAGATTGTTCTGACCTTTTCATTATAACATAACTCACGGACACCACGTTACCAGTTATAACATGTCAACTGTCAATATTGATAAAGATATGGAACTGTTCCCCTAACTAACAAAAGCAGCTAGATGTTGATTCCTATTGCCATCAAAAGGGAATTAAAATCCACACTTTTTGAAAAATGCATTTTACTGATAATTCGTACAAGAGGTTTTGGCAAATTTATTGATGACCCGCTTACTTTGCTGTTAAGTTTCTTTCCAATCATGAACTTAACCAATTTCCGTCTCTGTAGTCTCCTAAGAGAAAGAACCATGTGGAAAATCTCGCCGTTACTCTTTTTCTTGATATTCATACAACTTTTCCGGCGTTCTTTAATTCAAGTCTTCAACATTCTTCTCGTTTCTCCTAGATACCATTGAGTACATATGTTGTGATTTGTTTGATTAGGCAACCTCAATTTCCTCTAACTACGGACTCTGTCTCTCAAATGTAATAACATGAATCTTAGGACTGTATGTTCCTCGAATATGGTAACTTCCCAAAATTTTCAAGACTTTTTCGTAAAATATTCTTATACCAGTCGTGGATTTATAGCTTCGATTTAAGCAAGCCTAAATTGAAGCATGGTTCAAGAACAAGGCACATTCAACACAACAAGTTATATACATTGTCGGGTGGTAGACTATAAGAGAAAGGAAAAACATTGCTCCTCTTTTCTAGCGAGACGAAGCGATACAACCTATTTTCGTTTTTCACTATAAACATATCTGTAAATAACTTGCAATTTCCGTGATTTTACGGCCTTTGACGAAGCGATACAACCTATTTTCGTTTTTCACTATAAACATATCTGTAAATAACTTGCAATTTCCGTGATTTTACGAACACGCTTTGGGGGTCCCAATATGGAAATACCCTGGGCATTGTGGGCCTTATCGAGTGTTTGCAAGTGGAAACAACGCACAAAAGGCACACAGATGTCTCAAAGTCTCATGAAAAAATAGCCCTTAGTTCAACAGGCCGGCACTTAGGCAAATCTCCTAACAATCATATGGTGTGTTCTAGATGCACTACCCAAAAGGTTTAAAAGGTGATCTCGTTCCGTTTGGCTGTAAACACATGTATTTAAATCTGCTTTAGAAATCATTAAAATATGCTTTCCCTGGTCTGATGATCTTATATTTCTGAACTTGCAAATGTGCAGTGAGTGTCTGACTTGGTATTTTTTTGTAATAGGTGAAATAACGAAATAAATGTTGAAGTTAAAAAAAAAAAAATTATTATTATTATTATAATTATTATTATTATCAGATTTAATTATCACATGGATCAAAAATACTCTTGATTTGCAATGTCATAACTTCTTTCGCAGATGGTTTGAAATGCCTGCAAGTGCTACACTGGACATTGCCCTAATGTCAAATTCTAACTTTGGTAAAAGTCTAATAGATATATCCACAAAATTTCAACAGTGTCAGGTTGTTATACGCAAGAAGTTAAAGTGTAGTACTGAACGAGTGGGGTTCGAACCCACGTGTGCAATCGCACACTGGAACTTAAGTCCAGCGCCTTAACCACTCGGCCATCCTGGTCCTAATAATTCAATCCCTTGACAGACTTCCATGTGGTTGAATTACTTGTCACAAGTAAATAGTGATATCAATAAAGTAAGATTGCAGTTGAAAATAAGAAATTGACGCTTCCACCATTTCTAGTGTGCACGATACCAGAATGAAGATTGATGAATGCAAGCTTTTACCAGGAGTGGGGTTCGAACCCACGTGTGCAATCGCACAACGGAACTTAAGTCCAGCGCCTTAACCACTCGGCCGAGTAAAGAGTGGGGTGTTGATGAGAAAGCAGCCCCTTTCATGTACAAAGTAATTTGTGTTTGTTTTAAGTTTTAATGTCACTCCATACTTTCTGTTTTTTATTTAATTTTTGAACATTATTGAATCAATTCATGTTTTGATTTTGGCTCTCCGCAAGATGAATAATTAAAAGAAAATTTTTATATTTATTTTTTGGCTAATTGGCTTTCTTATAGTTTTGATCAAATGATTTTGAGAAAAAAGGAGCAGGGGAGGAGGCCTAGTTGCCCTCCAATTTTTTGGTTACTTAAAAAGGGAACTAGAACTTCTAATTTTCTCTATTACGAACTGTTTGATAAACTTAGAGATTTCGCCGCTTGAACATTTTTTGGGTTCTGAAGACTTTCATTAAGGGCTTGTTTTGTTTAAGATAATATTACTTAAATTATTTGGGTTTGATTTTCTTGCTAAATGTCTTCAACCAATATATTTTAGAAACTAACTGAGGTCAGTTATGCAAAGGTTTCTAACCTCCCTCGCACCTCTTTAAAAAGGTTAGGGTTAGAAGCATCTCACAACACATTTTAGTAGTACTGAATATACACAGTTGTTTTGCTATGAGAATTCCAAGTATTTTTCAGGTGTTTGTTAGGTATAACAGCTTTGACAGCATTGCATGTAGTTGAGTCATCCCTGGGTATTTTTGCAACGATGGTATCTTTGTTCACAGAAAATGCTGAACAAGCCTTGAATCCATTTTTTATAGTCTTTGCAGATGTTTCCCCCCGTTCATCCCTGACCAATTAGGGTCTTAAAGTTCTCTTTGGAAACTGTGGACTTTTTTGGATAGCGTGTCTTATATTCTATTAGGACCTTCTGCCATATGCATTTAATCTAACCAAACAGGGCAAAATCTAGCAGCTGAAGAAGGGGGGTTGAGTTTGGTGGGAGACAAACAAATCTGATGTGCTGCGCAATTTCATAGCACATATGGACCATCATTCCATAACAGATAACCGTCACGTCTGACCCTTCTCGGACGACTTTGGCTTTGCCAAGAGGAAGGACTTCATCCTTGGTCGGCTCAGGCTGAGCGCAAAAGACGCGCTGCCTGTAAAGCCCCTTATGTTCGAGAAAAACCACAGGATTGGGATCCCGTATGGCGCTTTTGAGCAGCATTTTGGCATCGGCCGCATTGCTGGGCATCACAACTTTGAGGCCAGGGCAGTGGGCCAAAAAGGCTTCGATATTTTGAGAATGGTAAGGACCTCCTTGAATATACCCTATAAAGTAAGATAGGTAAGTTTTGCCAGAGAGGCTGATTTCTGGCATTTTCTCAAGCACTAAGGCTTGCAAAAGTCAAATCAAATTTTGTAAAATCAAAGTATAAAATTGTTCGAAGACTTGTACAGTTTTTGAAGTAAATTGTCGCCATTTTACAAATGATGAAGAGTCTTTCACGTAGAAAACAATGACACAATATTTGTTCACTGTTTTATTAAGGTTAAATATTGTCGCTGTCGCTTTTTTGTTGCACTTGCAAATGCCCTATTGTCAGTGATTACTTTCCCAGTGTTACCTTGCAGACAGCCCCAAACCTATGGACATATATTTAGCGATTCTGAAAAACGAACACCTTACCATTTCACTCTCCAATGGTAGACTCCAATAAGTAAACCGTCCCACAAATAAATCGTAAGTTTGGATTCGGATGTGATAGCATTGTGTTAGTATAAACCGTAGCTATTTGCTGATTAGAAGTGAAATGCCTATTACAATATTTGCCCACAACGATTTTCTTTGTTGGTTGTTAACTCTGACCATGATCTGTAAAAATATAGCATCATTAGCCCTGGCATATACAAGGCAGCATTTAGGTCGATTGGAAAGGAGACGAATACATTTTCTAATAAATATATGGTATGAGCCGTCCCTTCCCACTGGGTTTTTAAGCATCCGTGGCACGAAATATGCTCCTGTGGAAGAGGTAAACCCCTTTTAAAAAGTAAAATTAAGGACTAACTTTTATCGTTCATAAAGACTTTCGCATGCATTTGCAGACCTCCATCCTGGAGACAATCTGATAAGGGATGCAGTTTTAAAGAAGAGATAGTGGTAGCTCTGCTCGAAATACTCAAAAGACAAATGACTTCGTGCCTCCTTCCCCTAAACTGTCAAAACCATTGTTTGATGTTCCCCCAGAATTTTCATAACAAGCCCACGGCACATAATTATTTATTAGAAAATGTATTCGTCTCCTTTCCAATCGACCTAAATGCTGCCTTGTATATGCCAGGGCTAATGATGCTGCATTTTTACAGATCATGGTCAGGGTTAACAACCAACCAAGAAAATCGTTGTGAGCAAATATTGTAATAGGCATTCCACTGCTAATCATCAAATAGCTACGGTTTATACTAACACATTGCTATCACATCCGAATCCAAACTTACGATTTATTTGTGGGACGATTTACTTATTGGAGTCTACCATTGGAGAGTGAAATGGTAAGGTGTTCGTTTTTCAGAATCGCTAAATATATGTCCATAGGCAAATTTGATTGAGTTTCTTAGTAATAAGTGATTGAGTGGCCTGTGGTATCTAGTAGAACGTGATTTTTATTATATATGATATTTATCAATCTAGGCAGTCAACATAAACTCATAAGGCAGGAGGGTGTATGGCACAATAAGAAGACATCTTGAACAACAGCGTACAAGGATACAAATAGATTTTTGAAGTAAATGTGAAACAAGTAGGCCCCTATGGGACACTGATTTTACTGGCACCCTAAAAATATGTTTCTTTAATACATTCTGTTGTATCTTACCTGGATGAAACGCCGCGCATCAATATTCCAGTAACTATTAACAAAATATTAAAAAGCGGAAAATCTATTTTCAAAAGTTTTATTAATAATAACAGTGATTGTTTGAAATGATTATTCGGACAACATTCTCCAAACTTGTCAATTATTGGGAGGCGCGACCTTATCAATACCCCTAGTAATTACTTTCCTAATTGTATCATTTACTCCGGTTTTACAAAAAGCAACCAAATGAGTAGCTAAAACAACTTAACCTAATGAAACAAAACCCTCTCGGGGATCGTTGGACTCGTGTTTAAATGGTTTTTCACCGACTGTGCGTAAAACTAACTGAAACTATTCAACGACGAGTTTTCCCAATTATATCATGTACCTGCTGACAAAAGTAAGTCAACTATACACCGTTGAAGTACACCAAAGAAATGCACTTCAGGAAGTTTCTCTGCAGGAAACTAGGGGGTTGTTTT
Organism: Alatinidae sp. Z8VKAUB7J3; assembly: GCA_010016025.2. Lineage (NCBI taxonomy): Eukaryota > Metazoa > Cnidaria > Cubozoa > Carybdeida > Alatinidae > Alatinidae sp. Z8VKAUB7J3. The sequence goes on from JAAAKM020721499.1 coordinate 59,195,022, forward strand.
TGATACATGTGGATGTGCCTATCTTTAATGAGATCTGTTCACTGCAGTCCTTAGTAAGTGATTATAAGCCCATACATGAGTATGAGTGTCCAGTAGGGGGTACGAAATTAATAGATGCACAGACCTAGCATTTACCCTCGAAAACTAAAACTTTTGAAATAGGAAAAGAGCCTTTAATCACATTCTTTACCATTTGCAATCATAGTATCATCTGCATCAGCGGTAAAGTAATGGCATATGACTACGTTATACCGACTAACTTCGAAAAAAGGTGTAGTAACCAATGTGGAAGAGTTTCCGTTTTACGTTTAAATAAACTCGTTAAAATCTAACCGACTATAAGGATGCCCAACAACCTACTATCTTACTGAAATAGAAGAGTTTTCATTCCATTTTCTATCCCTCTGAGTATCGCAGCCAGTTGTTTCAAATTCGCACCTGGAGCTTTCGCTGCCGTAGTCCAGTGAATATTTTACTTGTCTTCTAGTACATAAGGTCCGGATTCGAAATCTGTAGGGTACATCAACATGATTCATGTTCAGGATCCCTAATTATTCTCTTTATCACTTTAACATTGACATGGTATTGTCTTTCATGGCCAAATTTTGAGCATTTTGACATAAAATCAGAAGAGAATTATATTAGGCCTATATGTAATGAGCTGCACTGTATCAGGATGTTCAATTGATGCAAAGAATGTGCAACTTTGAGCAATTATGCTCAGGTTGCTAACAACTGATTGTTCTGTATGCTTATACCTTTCAATGAAACTGTGTTTGAGTGATGCCATTTTCTGCTGATGATCCAGAGGATTATGAGGTGATCTGGTGGATTGTCATCACTGTACCTTTCAGTGTTCTAATTTTGGTTTGGAGACATATCTTCCGATTCCATACTTTTTTTTTAACTGTGAAAAAAAAGCCTGAGTATTGGCTATTCTACTTTTAACATCTTCACTGCTCCCACCGTCTTTACTAATAATACTACCAAGGTAGGTGAAGCTGCCCACCTGATCAACCTTTTCGTTACCCAACGTCACCTTTTCATCTTCACTTATTCCTAGCATTAGTGACTTTGTCTGATTAACATTAGTTTTCAAATCTATTCTAGCACCCTGAACTCGCAAAACCTATAAAAGTTCATTCATTTTCAAACAAAGAAGTAGGCCAACGGTTGGTTGTGACAGTAATGTACGCAAGGGCCCTTAAAAGTTTTCTGGCTGCTATAATTTTTTTTGACAAAGTCCTATCCAGTATTAAAATTAAGCGCAACTTTTAGAAGCTCAAAATGAAAATTCTTGTATTTACTGTTGTTATTTATCCTAGTTTTTCGGTCTCCTTTACTAAGGGCTATTATAAGTCATACTCACCTGTTGAGAAATTTTACTCTTAAGTACATTTTGGACTGAATATTATCCTGATTTTGGCAATGAGACCCTCACTCTGAAGCCTTTAAAAGGAAAACTAAATAAGTAAATAAATGTCCGGTTTCATAGAATTAGCGTCTGATTATTTATACTAATATTCAGTTAGTATAAAAACATTAGCTTTTTCTAGCAAAGTTTTTTTTTTTGCCGAAACTTTTTTTGAACTCAATCAAAATGTAAGTTTCCAAACTAGGGTTTAAACCCTAGCACTTAGCTCTTTTAGATTCATCTATATTAGAATCTGAACGATACCCCTTATCAAAAACATCTCTGGCTTTACTGATCCTTACAAATCGCTAAAATCAGTCTTGTCTTTTATTTTGTCTAAATCTCGACACGAAATACAAGAAACTACTCGTAAATGACCCAAACACATTAGAGCAAACAATCAAAAGTAAGAAACATGTATTTACGTTTTAACCTAAGAATGCCTTCCTAGCAATTCAACACTCAAATGAGGCAGCAATATTCATCTGTGTGGTTAAGACTATTTAACAGAAACAAATTTCTATACTACTGGCTTCTCGCTTATGGTGCTTGAGATGTCAGTACAACTGTAACGAACATACAACTAAAAGGAAGACGAAGTTGTCATACAAGGTGTAGGGTGAATGACTACTGCTATCAATACCCCTGACAGATTAGTTTCAAAAAGTATGTAATGGTCTAAATAATCTCGCAGATCTGGATTAGCCTTTCACATACATGCCGTAGGAGCTCGTATTTTGAGTTGCAACTACGGTGCTTTTCACAAGTGTTTATTGCTTGTGATTCGTGTAAAATTTATTGGGGAGTGAGGGTGAGGAAAAAAGTGGTGGTAGCTGGGTTTCTACGTCTTGCTTTCTGATATAGAAGAAATAAAGGAATAGGAGATTTATAAAACCTTAATGAACCGAATACTGAAGAAAACCTAAATATTGACATAATTGTCCTGGGTACTCATTTTCATCCTCCCACCGAGCTCATTCCTTTATTTAAATTCTGGCGTTAATCAGATTTCTTTGGCTGCTATGTTCTATTCTCTATGTCCTGTTTGCCTTGACAGCGAAAACAGTTGTATGGGATTCTGTTTTAGTGTAAAGAGTATTAAAAGTGTATGTCGTTTCATCTAGCTCTTTGCTAGAGGTCATTGGGCTACTGTAGCTAAAGTTATCGCACGCTCTTTTCCTTGAATGCCAATAGGATCAAATAGTAGAGGACATCGGCCACAAGAACAAGAGACTAGTATTTGTTTGCTTTCCACAATATCGTTATATAGTTTTGATAAAAATACAAAACGGTAGCTCATCTCAGTCAAGATCCATGAAACTAGTGACGTAGTACCCACTTCAGCTGGGATGTCGTGTGGCGAGAAGCACACAAGTTAGGACCAAGGAAGATATCGAAATCAGAAATATATTCATCTAACCACATTCCACAACGATTCTACAAAAACATAACTTTACAGTATATTTATACACAAGTTCATAGGGAACTGAGGGGCTCATGTTACAGCATTTAGATTATGACATTGAGCATGCGTTTGTACTTTAGAAAATTCTTCCGCAATATATAATTGCTCTTTTCATGATATTGTTCAAATTTTAATCCGTGTTTCCTGCTACTTCCTAACTAAGTAATTCTGAACAATAGAATTCATCTATTTTCAATAAATCCCCTAATAAGGCCCATCTACCTAGCCAATACCTTAACAGAGGGAAGTCAATATTTACATTACTTATATCAAAACAATTAACGAATGAAAATGCACAAAGGCAAACAAATACTCCACAATTGTATGTATCTGATTGACGACGTAGAGACGTTTTGTCCAAAGATATGTACTTCTTTGAGGAATTCAGATTTATTATCAACATCGATTTTGTTACGTATGTTTTCATTGTCTTGCAAACTTCCTCATCACTTTCTATACTTGGAAGGGAATCACAATGAATTATTTCCCTTAGAGCTCTAGGTTATCTTTGCTTATCAGGGGTACATTGAGTTATTTTAAGTTATCTTTAATGTTATAAATATTGGCCAAAACATGCGATATATCAGTAGGCCTATTCCGGTTGGCAATTGACAACTTTTGAATGAATGGGCTTTTTAAAAATACGATAAATTATAAAACCTGACAACAACCACTGCTTCAATGTGTTCTAGTCCAACAAATAATTGCTTTGGCAATCTCTTAATCAAAGACCACTGATGAGCAGTGGACCCGACATTGAAACTACCCTAAATAAACAGAAAAACCACCAAACAGGCTAGTCCGCCGGCCGACCTGCTCCCGGAGCTTCTACTGGCAGTCGGTGTGACGGTGATTGCCGACGGATGGGGCGGCTACGAGCATAACGCCGCCATACACTTGATCGACCCCCTGGGGCGCTTTTCGGGTCTCTTCGACACCGATGCTCTCGACGAGGTCGCATCGGCGCTCGGGCGATGATTGCCGCGGCGGTCTCGCTGTTGCTGTTGATCGTGGGCTTAGCGCTCCGCGGCGCTGCGGCGGCAGACCCGGTGGTGCATGTTCTGGTACAGCTCCCTTTGCTCGCGGCTGCCGGCTGGTTGATCGGGCGCGCCGCTTGTTGGCGTTTGAGGCATTGGGTAGTATGAGTTTTGGCGGCAGGGCTAGCAGGCCGTACAGTGTATACCTATTAACTGACACGAGTATGATAGGCTAAGGGCATTAATTGCTAGGTGGGTGACATTTTCTAGGAATAGAATTTAAGTACCAATGCTATCACGTACACATCAAATTCACTATTGAAGAATGTATGGATAAGATATTTTTAAAATGAGAGAGACATAAATAAATAAATAAATAAATAAATAAATAAATAAATACTTACTGTTTATCGACTGCCTATCTTCGGTTACACTTAGTAAAACTGGGAAGCGGATACTAAAGGGTTCGTCTAGAGTAATGACTCTTAAGGCCCTATTATAAATCACGGTAATAAGATTTATCAGTTTGATATACCTACCTACTTATTATACACTCCGATTCCTACCTACCCTACGAAAATGCCTCCCACTGGGTTTCTGTACTCCCCCCGCCCCCGCTATCGTGCATACTTAGGCATCTAATGCACGCCCGCCCCCATTTATCAAATGTCAAACTTATAGAGCCCCCCTTAACCCCCTTATCAGAATCTCCATTTTATTTTGTGCTCTGTTTTTTTACACCTTAATCCACTGAGTTCATTTAAGTACACATGAAATCCAATTCTCTTCCCTGTGCGCCTTTGCTTATTTATGTTAAGCTTTTCGCTTGTCTTACCTTAACGTCAAAATCCAAAGAGCACCCCAAACACATAGCTGTTGGAATCACGAACATGTCTATGTGTATGAATCTTTATCATCACACCAAGTTGTCATTTTGGTTTTCAACAGATCGTCATGATTCACATTTTACTAATTTTCGCTTGTGATTGAAAACATGTAAGATGTAGCCTACGTATTCGTTACTTCAGCAGTCTCTCAATCAAAGACCCCTGATGAGCAGTGGGCCCGGCACTGAAACTACCCTAAAAATCAGGTTCAAGAAAATGCACTTGCGCTGAGAAATTTAGGAAATTAAGAAATTGAAGAATGGTAACAATAAAGTATGGAGAACTAAAGATAAGACTGGATACAGAAAAGTAAAGAGAGAAATTAGGATGTAAATATAAATGAAGGAACAGTTTTACGTAACTCACTCTCATAATGTAGTCATCACCACTGTCAAAATATTTCCATCCTTTGGCCGCAACAAATTTTGTCTTTGTTGGATTTCGCAGAAGTTCACACTTCAGTTGCGTAGTTGATTTCTCAAAGCCATTTACTGCTTTACAATGGATATTTTCCATTATACAGGTATGCAACAGGGAGATTCAGCTTCGAATTGGATTGACAAGCAGCAGTTTTCACCCCACTGAGGAAAGTCTTGTGGAATAGACACCAATTTCTTTGCAATAAAATCAAGGCTACGTAACAATAGTCAGATCAGTATTATTGTATGAAAGCAAACCTTGGACCAATAAAGCCACTGATTCGTAGGCTTTATAGTGCTGCCACCGATTCGCTTTTCCAATGACACTAGAGATGTGCCATTTGGACTGACATTCACTTTAGCCCATGTCAACTGCTTTCATTCAACACGCTCAAAATTTTCTTTTCGATAGAATGACGACTCTTTTAAGAATTAAATTAAAAAAAAACAAGTTTTTTAACTGCAAATAAGGAGCAACATTAAAACTTAAAAGGAACAGAAATTATTCCGTATATGTAAGGGGTTATCCACTCCTCAACGCCCCGCTCTTTACACTAGAGTTTGACTCTTCCTCATAACTCTATTATTTAAAACAATAAAAAACTTTAGCGTAAAGAGCGAGGCGTTGAGGAGGGGCCTATCATTTTCATATACGGAATAATTTCTGTTCGTTTTAAGTTTTAATGTCGCTCCTTACTTGCAGTTAAAAAAACTTTTCTTTTTTAATTGTCAAGGCTTCTTCTTTATCATTTGAAACAAACCAAAGTATTTTATGATGCTTGCTGTTGAAGTAAGGTGTCTATTACCATCATGGAGTTCCAGATATCACTATACAGCACTAGGAATGAGACTCTTCGTATTTGCCAAGCCTTTATCCTCGCTGTAGTACAATTGTAACTGAGTCACAATCTCTAAGTTTGTTAACCAGTGAATTCACGCCGATACTTCAAGAGGATAAGTAAAATTCAAACGTGTAACCTTGTCTGTAACCTTTGTTCGATTGAGGGGATTGCAATTATCAATGCTTACAGTGACAACAGTAATCAAAAAGTTTTTTGGAAAAGTACCTTTACTGCAGACACAATGACACCTTCGATGAACGTAGTACCTTATGTCATTGTTTTTTACTTTGAGCGAATTCCTTATTAAGTAATTAACCTAAGTATTTAACTAACAAACTAACTTCAACAAATATGAAGCCTGGGCTAGCTGAAGTAATTCGTTTTCTATTCCTAAAAATTGCTTTTTTAATATCATATTCCACTTCATTGTACTGGGCATTCTTGCCACGGTACCCATAATATTTACTGCTGACACACCACTAACTAGATATAGGTAGGCTACTAAATTTCAGTATCAAAAAGTCTCAAAGTTGCAAAGAAAATCTTGGAGGATTAACCGTGATGAGAAGGTAAAAAAAGTTTAGTGCAGATTTTAAGGCTTGTCCTTTTAAGGCTATGGCTGTAAAACTTGGTGAATACAGTAATTGGTCTTTGTTCTATAAGAAATGTTTTTATTTTCCCTCTTAAAAGTGGCCACCTGACACAGCGATAACGTCATCATTGAGGCAGGTAGGCTTTTTTGCCTTAAAAGTCATCATTTAGGCAGGCAGGCTTTTTTGTCCTTTTAAGGCTATGGCTGTAAAACTTGGTGAATACATTAATTGGTCTTTGTTCCCAAAGCGCAAGGGGAAAGGTCTTTAATTTACAAAATTTGCCCATTATTTATGCATAGTATTTGTTATTGGGAAGTGTGCACGCATTTTTGGGACAAGGTGGGAATTTTCTACTGGTGGGGTTTCTCACAGTTTTAATTTTACATGGGGAGGAAAGTTTCCAAGGCGTGAATTTTCCAGGGGAAATTTGCCAGAATTCCTATGCGAAATTCATTTTATGGCTTGCGCTCTCTTTGTCGACTCAAGTGTTCAGGATAAATTTTCACCGGCATTTAATTGTCTAGAGAACAAATCCATGGAGATGAGGGATTGTTCCAGGGAGCCCCTTCCTTTTACTAAGTGTCTTCCATGATTCCGGTCATTTTCATTGACATTTAGTGAAATGTTTACATTACTTTTGCTAAAATTTTTACTTTTTTTCTAACTTTTTTACTTTTTTCCGACATTTTGACTTCTTTTCTGACATTTTGACTTCTTTTCTGACTTTTTGCCTTTTTTTTCTGACATTTTGACTTCTTTTCTGACTTTTTGACTTTTTTTCTAACTTTTCCCAAAAAGCACACGTGACTTTTTTCCGTTATTTGCCCCTCGGGCACTAGAATAAACAAAAGGAGGGAAAAGTTGAAGGGGGACTCTGATTACAAATTTTAGTTGAATTCTAATGAAATTAGCAATGGATATATCAAGACAACAAAAATTTCCAGGTTGATGTGTACATAGCAAGAAAACCTTTCGGAATAAAAGATTGGTAGCAACATGTTTGCAGGCTTTCTATAAACCTTAAAGTTCGTCTACTACAATACTACATTGGGTCTATACTACTATACGGCAGCAAATCTTGGACTCTGTCAACAAAGACCAGGAACAAATTACTAGCCGCTCAGATGTGGTTTTATTGCCGGTTGTTAAGAATTTCGTATATCTTACATGAAACAAATGAATCAGTTTTTCGTTGTTTCTCGTTGAGTGTAGACGTGAGAAAGGGCTTCAATGGCCACTTTACAGTTGTAAGTTGTAACATCTTTTTGTATTTAAGTCGCCGGATTATAGTTTTCCAGTTTCGAAAATCCATTCGGCATTCGCCACTCAATTACTATATGATTTCTATCTATTACAATCCGTTACTTTATGTGTAAATAAAAGCTCACAAGCAAATATGATAGATTCCACCTTGTAGGTTTTGGCATACGTCAAGGATTTATCCTGTGAGCATTATTATGTTTTCCTTAGTATGCAAACAATACAGATTATAAAGTTAGTCTTGTGATAGGCAGCTCGGCAGGCATTTGTTCTTCCGCCTCATTCTGATAATGGCCAGTAAAGTGGTTTCAAGCACTCAGTGATGTCGTACGGCAAGAAAAGGAACTCCAAGGAATCTCATTTGCGTCTACTAAAAACGATTAAAAAGTTCTATTTAGACATGGTTTATTTTTTTACCATAAGTAGATGAAGGGTGTTTTTAGATCCAGTGGAAATTAAGTTTGAGCTTTCTGAATATTTAACTGCTTAAGATACCATTTTCTTATCAAACGGGTCTTAAAGCAAAAGCATGCATATTGTGGACGATCTGTCCACTGTTCGTTACCAGTTTATGCTAGGTATATGCCAAACTATTAAAACATTGTCCCTACTCTTAGATAGAGTGACGTGATACTTGCTCGTAACACATCATTTATTGCGTCGTGTTCTTCTTGGATATTCTACCCCCATTGATGAATAACACTCCCTCTTCAAGCCAGACATGTTTATCTATTCCACAGGAATCTACTCTATGTAAACTCAAGGGAATGTAATACTAACACTCTATACGTCTCAAATTTAACATTGCATACTACCAATGTAATGGATAAACATGTACAACTGCGTATTTAAACCACAGCAAACTCAAAGTACGGAAATCGTCCATTATGGCATAGACGTCTGTAAGTGGTACGTCGGCTGTTGATATTTGATCATCCTATAGAAGGTATTATGTTTAATATCCTTCTTTATATATTTCCACTATGTAACAGTGATCGCGAGTTTATCATTAGTGCCTTGTAATTCCCGTGAAGAAGCTGCCTCGATGGTATATACTGAAACCCACCCTCTTTGTCGGTCGCAGCAAATTATTCATAAGTTGGATTTGATATTTGGTATTAGCAAAGTGATATTTTCTTTTAATCCATTGTTGGTAATCGGACGCGGTACAATAAATATTTTGTTCTTGGAAAATGTGCTAAATAGTACTCCCATTTCCACACCAGTCACGTTAATTTTGCTTAATTTATCTGACTTTTTCAGACCAGATCATACTATGTACCCAATAAAAGAGGCGTTTCCTATAATAAACTTTTTAATTTATTTCTTTAACTTCTCGATTGTCAATATGTCAGTAACTGTTTAAAGACAGCAAGTACATTTACAATATATAAATCAAGTGCTGCTTCTGTATTCATTAGATTATTCTTAGTCACTGAATAAGTCCTAGCTGTTCGATAATATGTCCGATCGACCTTTATCGGCTTGTTCATTCTCTCTTGTGCCCATGATCACCTAAAAAGGACTTCATTGAGCAAATACACTTCTAAGTTCATTTGATTTATCAAAAATCTTGAACATATCTTGCGTGATTTATCCAATAGTATAAACATTGTTGCAGTGGCATTAAGAAAACTCTAGTAAAAAATTTCGTTACTACCACGTAACCAAGGTCGTTATGGACTAAGGAGCGTTTCCGGTTTAGTCCCGTATATTCTTGACCAAGATATGAACTCTGTTTAGCTGCACCGTCTTAGGCTGCTCTGTGTCTACACTCACCAGGAAGGTCATCAGAAACAATTGAGTAGCTGCAAGCGAGGGCTGCGATCCAACCAAAAGGTTTTGGTCCAGAAAAAGAATGTGTAATTTGTCCACTATGATCATCAATGCTATAGAATACTTCATTGTATTTAAAAATGTCGTTGCTGTCACATAAATTTCCTCTGTGCCTACCAAGCGTTTCTATGGGACTTTACTGCTGCCAAACAAAATTATGACGACTTCATGTATTTATTTTAAACGGCAAATACTATTGCAACTTAAGTTATTGTAAATACATTAACAGTATCCCAGCTATCTCATATTTTACAATTTTACATGGCGTAGTGCTCCACTTCTGAAATACTCTGAAACACAGCTATTTGAACTTGACTTTCTATAAGGACATTTACCAAAATGTAACGTCCCACAGTATACATTTAAGAGCGTATTCAGAATCGCTAATTCTTTTGTATTTTTCAGTCATTGTATCTGACTGCTTCTATCTTGTAATCTTACAACGATGAGAAATTAGAAAGATTAGGAAACTTTTAAAGATTTTATTCTCAAATTTTAGGATTGAACTAAAGTTAGAAAAGTATCAAGACGATAGAAGTTTAACAGAAAAATATGAAAATTGGCATCAAACATTAATACTACATAAAAGATTTTATTTAATGTCACGAATATTTTGAATTACTGCAGTGTTAACAATTAGTTAAGGCAATTACAATATCAAACCCACTGCTTATCAGGGGTCTTAGATTGAGATATCGCCCTGTAATAGATCACAGAAGTAACGGTCGCTTTGATGGTTCTGGATTAAACCCAAAGGAAGTCATTGTTAGCTTTCGGTAATATCTCCCCCGTCGATATTTTCAGGGTTTCTCTGTCACTCTGCCCATTAGTACTTTATCATCGGTACTCTTCAAATTCATGCAGGTATGACTTGTATCGAGAGAAGCATCCGCATGCGAAAAAGATTGCCAGAGTACTTCAAGCACAGGTGAGTAGCGGTTAACGCCTAGAACCATTCTGAATAAGCACCAAAATGTTATTCTTTGGATGTATCTATTGTTATCAAGACTATTTTTTAGAGTTTTGGTTACTATTCAGCTGTATTGCTACTTACATACAGTTTGTTACAACAACTGTTTGATTACTCTAAAAAAAAAGCTCAAGCAATGAAAACAAATCATAGAACTAAATAACTCATGCTGAAACAATAACACTAGTTTATACTTAAGAATTAATCTAGTTAATTTTTATATTTAGGATTTGAAATTGTTGTATGAAATATAAACAAACATATTCAAGCTTGTGATACAAGAAATTATCATTCGTATTATTAGCTCAGTTACCATTTTTTGAGAAATATTTCGTTTGACCAATATGTCAAAATTTACAAACTTAAATCTGACTTATCATCATCATCGATACCATTTTTATCATCATCGGCGTTGTCATTTTTGTCGTCACCATCTTCAGCAGCAGCATCTTCCTTATTATCAGTAGCAGCGGCAGCAGCTGCAATAACAGCAGAAGTAGCAGCAGCAGAATCATCATTACTATCATCATCATCATCGTCGTCATCATCATCATCATCATCATCATCATCATCAACATCATAATCTTCATCATCATCGTATAAGCTTTTACAGATATTCTTAGCAATATTGTGAACATATTGTTTACAACACACACAAGTTAAAATAGAATATAAAAGCGTAAAACTCTGGCTTTTGTTCAATGCGAGCTTTCAGAATAGAATTCCTTCTTCTGGATAAAACCATATAGATAAATCCCTCCCCAATAAATAATAATTAAAATTGAAATTTATGTACAAGAATTCGAAACTGTAAACCATCTATAAAAGAATTGTGGCCTGAAATTACAACGTTGCGACAGTTTATCATAATTTATGCAGTAAATTTTTACAGGTATAAAAATGGTACAGTTGTAAAACCCCTGGTAAGTTCATGCAACCAACATTTTATTAATGTACTATGAACTACTTACAGATACATAAAGTATTTGCAAATGATTGTGCTTCACAACCTGTAGCATGCTGTATTTGCTGATACCGGTATTGTAGGAGAGTGATAAACTATGTAATAATGCACATAATTTGCTCATGGTACATCACAAGGATGTTGCATGGAATAGAGAAAACATTATTTACTTAAAAGCTTTTTTTTGTCGAACACTCCTAAGAGCCTTAGAGCCAGGTCTGCATTTCATTTGGCCGTTCATGAGTCAGTCCACATAAAAGCAAGAAATTAATAGAGAAACTGCAGTGTGACAACCGTGCGATTTGTTATCATGGAATCGAGAAACTTATCCTCGTATTAGTACGTCAAAGTAAAGGTGCATATGTTCAAAAGGCCCCTGCCACCCCCTTGGAATCGTTCTACCACCTCCGCTTAAGAACATCTGCTTTAGAAGATGGACTCTTGCACAGTTTGCGTAAGAAATAGGATCCCATTACAAGGGGTTTCACTTGCAGTGATATCGTGTTTATGGATATCGTGTAAAATGAAAGTTTTAAATGTTAGTAACTGTTGTTTAAAGTTGAGTACAGTTTGAGAAGTTTTGCAAAGAAATGCAAAAATATACATGCCTAGAAGATAGAGCCTCCTTTCATATAAAAGGGTCTCCAATAACTCTCCTTGCAAACGCTTCAGATTAACACAATCATCTTCTGTCCAAAAGTGGATGTCTCTGAAGATTAACATCGCTATCAGAAGTAACAGAAGACTGCTCAAAGCATATGATTCTAAATCGATTGTAACTACCTGGTGTGAAACAATACGCCTCGACCCTACGTGCGAGATCCTTTCCCTGCCACCGAATAGTCACTCATATCAATTTCTTGAAGAAGAAACTGCTCCTTTTTGCTTGAAAACAATGAGTGCCTACAGTGTGACCGTTGAAACCAACTGCCCGTCCTAAACTTCTACCTTCTGGCATTCTTACTGATAAGAGTTTTAAGACGACCCATAAAATCACGGTACCAATCTTTAGTAACAGCATGAGTGTATAGAAGTTTATGTCCTCGTAGGGGAGTACTATCGAATATCGACTATCGTTTTCAAGTACGTTTTTAGTCTTTTTTCTTGTTCCTCTGTAAATAATTATCATTTGTTGTAACAAACTGTAAAGAAACTCAGGTCCAGACTTTGTAGAGGCATATTCAGCTTCTCAACTTTTTTCATGTAATCGTGTACATTTTCCTGAAATCGTGAGAGTACTCATTCGAAGTGTATTGAAAACAAATATGCGAGTTTCTCTTCCTACTCTACAAGCAAAAATGATATGAATTTAACTAAAGGAATTTTTGGTGTTAACTCTTCTCAAATTTGAATATTGCCTTGAGTAACGGATTCATTTTCGTAAACGTTTTCGCCATACACTTATCACAGCAATCGTATGGAGTGAACTGAGAAAGCTACTACGATGAATTTACAGGAAATGAGAAGATCCTAGAAAATAACGGTCACGAGAGCGAGTCGCTTTCTAGGATCTTCTGGTTTCCTATAAATTTAATCATAACTAGATCTGACAAATACTTCAGCAATATCTTAAGGCTTAAAGGGAGGCTAAATTTTTATCGAGGGGGGGGGGCAGTCCCCACCCCTTGCTTCAGGTCTGTTGATTTTGCTTTTTTGGTAGATTTATGCCGCCAACCATCACCTTCACCGAGTTGATAATAACTTGTCTACCCGGAAACGTTTGATATATGCAGTGAGTGGCTGCTTTATAAATTATATCGCATATCGCACGATAAAATTTGTGATTTTCCATGATTTTTCAACCTTAACAACTCTCGTCCCATTTAGCGCCCATTATGGAATACAAAGATCTTCTACTTCCCTAAGGATGAATTCACCTACTATTGTGAAAAGTTCTGGTGATGCTACGCATCCCTATCTTACCACTCGCTTGATGTCAACCCACTCTCCATTCTAACCATCTACTCGAACTGTTGCCTTCTGATCCCAATATAAGTTTCTCAGCACTCTAAGGTCTTTTCCATCTATGTTTATATCAGTTAGTACCTTAAACAATTCTTGATGTTTCACTTTGTCAAAAGCCTTCGTGTAATCGATAAAACAGATAAAAACATCCTTCTGCATTTCTATTGCTCTTTCACACAATGTTCTTAGCACAAAGTTTTTCGAAGTGGCATTTGCGACATGGCATTTGCGTGACACTTCCATGGAAAAGCTCCCTAAAGAGAAAAAATACTTCATTACATTTTCAAACATATTTCTTAACTTTAGTTTTTCAATTTTCTCCATTACAATTACAAATATACCAATACAGTTGTATTTAAATTTTTCAAAGCCAAGTAGAATGTGTATATCTTTAAGTTCGATTTCAAAGATGAACATCAAGAGGTGCCCTTTAAGTCGCTCAGATACCTTTAGCCCTCAAAATAAACTTGAAAGCGATGTATTTGTAACGTGAGTGATTAATATTTTGAATTGTCAAATTAAATTTTCAAAACTAGCGCTGAAATGAAGGGTACCTTTCAAAATCATTTAGCAAAATAGACTGACTAATTATATTGACTATTTAAAAATATCACTAGCCTTCTATCGGGTTTCCTGTACGCCTATTCATCGGATTTAGAACCTGTAATTATCTTCCTTAATTTAATGCCTATAAAATTCAGGGGTAAATACTGCAAAACAACCCCTATAAGCAATTATCATTCGATTTTGTGAATTTAATTGCTGGTGAATTACAATTTGGAGTTTTACCGCTGAAAACCCCGAATTATAAAGCTAATAATTGGCTTTTCGTAAATGATATACCTGAGCAATTTACTCCATTTCCTGAGTATCCAATGTTACAAGTACAATAGAATGACCCTTTGGTATTGGTACAGCTCCCATCAGCGTGACAGTTGTGTGTTCCTTCAGTACACTCGTCTATGTCTGAAGATAAAGGTGTTGAAGAGTCAACCATACAGAAGCATAGGTACAAGATGAGAGCAGGAGATGTTTAATACACAGAAGCTCTCTTAAATTAAAAGACATTGATGTGTTTATACATCAGCCCTTAAGCTTTGGTAAGTTCTGTTTAAATGTCGACCCTAAATAAGTACTGGAAGGAAGTTCTCTCTCAGACTTTGGTAAAAATATAACTCATCTATTTGAGACTGTAGTACACCACTTGTGAGATGGTAGTAACTTCTGTGTCTGACTGAATCTTGATAGAATCTCACTTCATATGTCTCTAACTCTAAGAAGCATTCGATTGATCTCTCTCATACTTTGGTAAAATCCTAATACATCTATTTCATAGTTGAGTATATCACTTTTGACCTAAGGGTAGTGTGTTTTTGACTGTATCTTGATGATTTTCCACTTTATATGTCTCTAACTTTTGATCTCATAGTAATGTCCCTGTTTGACCGAATCCTTATGAAATAACTTTCCATTTGCTCTTTTTCACTATTTCTTTTAAATTGTTTCAGTTGTTTTTTCCGCAAAATATCACTCCAAATTATACGCAAATTACATTTCTACCATCCTATGAATCTTTTGATTGCCATCGTTCGGTTGAAAATCAGCCCAAATTTCGTGAACGTGACATTTTTTGACGTGATTTTTAAAATAATTTTTGTAGACTTTTTCCCGACTCTATAACTTTTTAAGTCTTTATGTAAACGTTTTTCTTTTGACTTTTTGATCGACTCAATGACTTTTTAACAATTTTATGTGGATCTTTTGTTACTTTTTGACTTCTGAGAAGACATGGAAAATTTGGTTAGAATAATAATTTTTGTTCAAAGTTTGATTCCTTATATGAGTCAGTGAAAGATCTGTCAGTGAAAGTCTGATTAAACTGATCCGCCTCACACCCCGTTTAGCTGAGAAGACGTGGAAAATTTGGTTAGAATAATGATTTTGGTTCAAAGTTTGATTCCTTATATGAGTCAGTGAAAGAGTCTGCTTTTGACGTATTCGCTCTGTCCCCCTCTACTTCAAAATGAAAAAGATCTATTCTTCTTAGCCCATGGATGACCCTTGGCCTTCTAAAGAGTTGGAAAAGAGCAAATTATTGACTGGATATTGTTGGAAGAGTGACAGCATTCCTTGCTGTATGGATATTGTTCTCGTAGTCCACTGCCTTTGTGTAGGTGCAGTGTGAAAAACTGATACTGCGCATCTTCCACGTAGCGCCAGTGTTCGTAAGATCACAAGTTGGCATTGACTTACAGGCTGGAAATTGGCCCGGAATGTTTGAAGAGACCTCTATCAAAGTATATGCTTTGTGGTTTCCTAGTGTCCAAAGCAGGTCCGATTGTTATGATTCGATTTGTTTGACTTTTCCCATGCTATTGCCTGGAAAAAAGGGGAAAAATTTGGGTATCTCGGACTAAGGAACAATTTAGAAGTCGGACAACCCCTGCATCATTTTCATCTTTTTTTAATTACCTGAGCAACTTGTACACTATTATTGCGAGATTTCCATTTATCTTAACGTTGCCAGTGTATGAATGAGTGTGCTGCTACTATGGTCGCCAGGCAAAATACTCCTCAAAGCTCTCAATGATGCTTTGAGAAAAATTGTAATTAAATTCTGATGTTGTGGGAGCAATACCAGTTTTCCTTTGACTTCCTTTTAAATGGCTCACAGCTCAAATGTAAAATTTGAGCAATTTGAGCATCTTCTCTTTATTAAAAGGAACGTTTTTCTGTTTATTTAGGGTAGTTTCAATGTCGGGCCCACTGCTCATCAGGGGTCTTTGATTGAGAGACTGCAAGGCAGAAACAAAAAAGCAGGACCTTTAATTCCTTGCCTTTTGGCTAGTATCAGCCTTTGGCTAGTTTCAAGTGGAGCAATTGGGGAAGGTAAGGCCGATTGTGGGGGCTAAGTATGCTGGGTTCAAATTTATTTTTTCCCATCCCACTTAGGTGCCTTTGGTCATTGTGTGGAAAGGGGTGTTTCGTGTCAATATGCATATCTTGCTATTAATGTGGTACAATGCCAGTCGCAATCAATTTGTGAGCCCGATTGTATGAATAGGAACAGAACACTGTTCTAGGATAGCTCTGACACATAAATGTAGATTTTTGTTCTGTAAGTACGAAACCGTGCACTTTCATGAACATAATCATAGAGAGAGAGGGACGGTTTTGCATTATTGGAAATTTTCCCTCAGATAAACTAGAACCCACGCAGTTAAGAGTATCAAAATTTTTGCAACTCCCTCAAATTTAGAAATTATTCTCTAAATTTAATCGCCGCTGTTGAAGCTCTCTCAGGGAGTTTAACCCCCTCTTTAAAATTGCATGTTAAAGTTTTGGTTGTTCATTACCGTGTATCCAGGTAGTTCCAGTAATAAATCCGTTCGCTCTGTAACAAACGTTTCGCAAATACCTAAAACGTCGGGACGTAAAGAATCTTCGCATATAAGTTTTAGCTGATCCTGAGATGACGAAAGGCCTTGGATGTTAAGGTGTAGAGTCCGTAGACAATCAGATCGTTTTAAAACATTACCCTGAGTTGAACTATATCTACAATTAACTAAATTACTAATCCCAATATCATATTTATTTGGTAGACTTCCTTCTGAACTATTTAATAATTCCAATAAATCTAGGGGGCTTTTCTCAAGAACTTTAAGGTTAGAAATGCTCAAGACTAGCTTTCGGAATCTTAGATAGATTCCGAAAGCTCGTCTTGAGCAGCCAGGTTTTAACGTTTTTTATATCTCTTTTAACTTTTGACTTTTTACAGTCTGTTTAGTTTTTATATATAATATATAAATGTATATATAATAGAATATGTATATGTCTGGCACTGATGAAGGCTCAAAGCCGAAACACAATAAATATGAATTAATAAATTTCCTTGTACGCTCTGACTGGAGGAGAATTCGCGAAAGATTGACACTAAAAATCTCCGCCTTAGCTTTTAGAGCCTGATGGCTCAATAGTTGAGGCGTTGGTCTTAATTTTAAATGTTCTAGACGGCCATTAAGTGCAGATCTGCCTGTCTGTTAATTGGATAACGTCTTAAAACTAAAACCATACGATGTTGATAGCAAGAAAGTCAGACTTTGATGCCAATATCAAATACATCACAAGTAATCTATTTGGGAATGGCTTGAATTCCACCACTCGCCCTTCTATTTTCCTTTAAAACGAGCCTATTCTTGTCAAATTTACAAAGCCACCGCTGTTATGAATGTTATCATATAGTCCATGTTTTTCTTTCCTGGAGGACTGCCAAAACGAGTTTGGCCCAAATACATACAACATCAAAGGACAACCCATTTCATATACGGAGTAATTTCTGTTCGTTTTAAGTTTTAATGTCGCTCCTTACTTCATCAGTTAAAAAAACTATTTTTTTTATTTAATTATATAAAAGATCACATCTTAAATCCTATCTAGATTAACCAGGTATGTAAAATTTGCCTTCTGGGATTTACTATGAAGAAGAAAAAAGAGTTAATAATTAAAAACTACCAAAATTGGCTTTCTTCATGGAAGAATTTGGAAGGCAGACTTTTAAAATCCTGTTAACATAAACATGCTGTGTAATTAGCATTTAATCTTTGACGTTAGCACAACCCGGCATGGTTTAAAAATCACAGCAACAACAAACATAACCAAGACAAACTACTTAGACGTAACATTTGACCTCTCTACTGGATGATACTACCCTTACCTAAAACCAAATGACGAACCACTATACATTAATATTGAATCATTTAACCCGCCGTCAATCATTAAGCAGCTTCCTAAGGCCATTAACAAACGACTATCAAGTTTGTGCTGCAATGAAACAGCTTTTAAGGAACACGCTCCACTGTATGAAAAAGCACTACATTCCAGTGGGTTTGACTTCAAACTAGAGTACATACAAGACAAAGATACTGAGACTGGAAGACGTAATTTCACTGCCAAATGTACTTAGGAAGAGACGAAGTCAAGAACTACATTGATGATTCTTAATTGTGTCATCCGTCCGTGGACTATCTGGCATGCTACGTCTTTCCAGCAGATTGTAAGGACACAACATATGATACATCTGATAACATTTCTCTACTTTTCATAACAGTCTGTTTATTGATGAGTTTGCTAATGTAGTTCATTTGTACATGTCTTTCATCATGGCAGGACCAGATGGTAATATTTGTATCATTTTTTTTCTCCCATCAGGTCGATTCCCAGTTATAAAAAGATGGTCTTTACTATTCTACCCTTGATGATGATGATGATGATGATGATGTTGACGAGCAATGATAATACTGATGATAATGAAAATGAGGATGATGATAATAATGACACTGATGACGATGATAAAAATAAGGGTGGTGATGCTGCTGCTGCTGCTGCTGCTGCTGCTGCTGATGATGATGATGATGATGATGATGATTATAATGATGACAAGCAAGCTTTAAGCTTTAGATCTGTCTAGCATCAAACTGAGACACAGAATGATCATAAAGCTTTGAAGTGCAACTGCAGGGCCTCTTAATGTGACCATTTTCAATTATAATACTTGAAATAAGATAATTTAACAAGTATGCATAATGATCAATTGTATATTCCTGGTCTTAATTTATGAACTCAAACATTTCATTCCCTTTTAAAATTGCTTGTAGAGAGCATTAGGTTTAACAAAAAGAGACACCTCTTTGTCTTGCTATCCACCGTAGTACAAAAGGGCAGCTCCAAGTTCGTAGAACTATGTGTTTACAAAGAAGTCTTGTGACCATTCTTTGTACTATGGTCAAATTAGCTGAGGTAAGTGCTTTTCAATGCTAGAATTGTCTTGAAACAAAAGCTTGATGTGGAATGCCACCAACGTTGAGAAAAGGGACTTTTAGGGTACAACAACGCAAGTAAACAAGTATAACCTTCACTAATATATGAATACAGTAATAAAATAAAAAAGAAATTTGACTTCCCAGTGAGTTGAGCACACCACGCAACAAGTTTTCGTCGACAAAAATAGTTTTTAAGACAATTACTTAGCCTTCAAATTGAGGTTAACAACTTAAATCTCGACTTAATTTATTCTGCAGCCGGCATTTTTCTGTCGATCTAAAATCTATCTCCTTTGACATTTTCTAGGCTGAAACTCTATAGTTTGTATTTATATTTTAATACGCTACGTAGTGTAGCCATTATTTAGTCATATGTGTCTCTCTCAGCTGTGCAAATTTGCCATCCAATAAGCTCTGAAAGGACTGTCCATCCGAAAGCGTCTATGAGAGCTGCATGAATGTTCAAGGCTTTGATTTAACCCCGTTCAACCCTGGGTAGGTAAGCTCAGAGGAATCCCTCAAGAATGTGGTCTGCTTAACTAATAAGTAGTAAAACGCTTTCTAGCAAGGTGTTTAACATTTAGAAACAAATGGTTTCTGTTGTAACAAAGCATCACGTTCAGAGACGAAAGGAAATAAGAATCTTCAAGCACTTTTCCATTTGCATTATACGCTGCTAAACCACAAGCTAGAATGGCTTTACATTAAGTTCCAAAAGCAATCATTATAAAAGTTTTCAACATTTAGAACAAAGTTTGAACTTCAAAGAAATAAAAGAACTTGTGTATTAGTTTCTGACCTTCAATATGGATTACGTCATTAGCCCCAACAATGGGAGGGGAATCAAGCGCGAATGCCCTATCAGGTGTTTTAGAGGAGGCGTGTACAAAAGTGTGATAGAGGGGAGCAATTCAAAGATGATTTGCAGACAAGAAGTGAAATTTGGGCTGTTTTGAAAACATTAGGTATTGTGACTTACTTTATAAAAAGTAAACTGAGAGAAGGGATTGTTTAAAATACATATTTTGGAGCTAGGTCAACTCAAGCTGAGCTTACAGAGTAGCAGCGCTAACCTACATTTCAAACCAAACAACCAGCAGTACTGGGACTCGAACTCCTGCCCTTATGTACACAAAAGATCAAGTTTGGCATGCTATCCACTAGGAAAATAAATTAAATAAGATGATAAAATAATAAATAATAGACAGAAAAGAATAAGCTAATAAATGAAAATAGATTGATAGTTTTTAACTGTCCTAGAAATCATACCATAAGATAATCTGCAGGATTCATCATTAAAGTGGATTCTGTCAGTTTATTAGCATATTCATTTTATAATTTATCTGCATTGAGCACATGTTTGAAGAGTAGACTTTTTACATCGTGTTCAACCAGAGCTAATTTGTTAAATGGCGTCCTGGTAGCAGAGAATCCTAAGTGAAGAGGAGTATGTAGCAGAATATTTTGATATGTTGTGGAAGTAATTATGGAATGAAAAACTGCATCGACTTCCTATTTGACGATAGTCGTTTTACAAGTAATGTCTTTAAGTATTTATGCTCATTAGAAAAAATATTCAATATCTTCTGAAGCGGCAACTGTAAAAGAAAAATCGTTGTACAACAACGTGTGGTTACCGCACATTGAGTAAGTTGACGAGAGAGCCTGATTTCTGGCATTTCTTCAAGCACTAAGGCTTGGAAAAGTCGAAAAGTTTGGTCAGATTAAAAAGGTCCGTGAATTCTGATCTTCATGTGTTTATATTGTAGATTGATGGCCTACAAGAATATTACGCGTGAAATCAGAGTCTAATTATCTGTAGTTTAAGAGTGATGATAAGAAATGTAAGTTGACGAGAGAGCCTGATTTCTGGCATTTCTTCAAGCACTAAGGCTTGGAAAATACGAAAAATTTGGTCCGAATAAAAAGGTCCTTCAATTCTGATCTTTATGTGTTTATAATGATGAAGGCAAGTTTAAGCGTCAACCACTTCTAGACAACAAAAGCGAAGCATTAAGCAATACATGTTTTTGTATAAGCCTAAACAGCTAAGATTGCAAAAAAAATAAGCATGCATTACGCACGTTGCCCAGCCTGTCTTTCTGAGCAGTGACATTCTCGTGACTGTGCCAAAATTGCAGACTTATTATTTAAATTCACGTGCAATCCTTTCATAGCCCCTGCTTTAATAATCAGCTTGTTTGGTACTGTATGGGACACAAGCTCGTGAGAAATAAAGAGGGAGGAGGGGAGGGGATTGCATGTTAATGTTATTCTTGTGAACGGTTCAGACTATTGAGTATTTCCAGAAGAATGTTCGGATCTATAAGAGAACAATCAATGATGATAAAACAATTATCCAAGTACCTCTTCCAATTGTTGGTTATGAATTGTTTAATGTCTGGGCCCCACTTTTCAGCACAAATTTCATATAGTTTTTCTTCAAGAAAAGCCATAGTAAGGGTAGCATAAGTGGGTGCAACTGTTGTGTCCATTGCTGTCCCCTGGATTTGTAAAAATCTATTTCCATCAAATAGAAAGCTGTTATTTTTTAAAACAAATAAAAGGCTTTCAGTAATGAAGTTGTCTGTAAATGAATACTCCTCTTTTAACCAAACAAATATGACTGAAAATGTGACAGCGATTTTGCTGAAAATAGTCCAAGAACATATCAGTCACGAATATGACTGAAAATGTGACAGCGATTTTGCTGAAAATAGTCCAAAGAACATAACTAATACCTCTAGGGTTGACACAAACCCCCAGTGCCCTATAGATAGGGTTGTGTCATGCCCTTGGGGCATATAAGGTTTTTATGGAATGGGTGGTCGTATACTCCTCAGCTGAGGCTCATTTGATTTGAAATTGTAATTTATTGTGCCCGTTTTAAGAGTCAATGTGATTTGAGAGCGATTGAGTGGTCCTAGGATGTTGCGAGAGGGCTTATTCTAACGGAAATTAAAAGTTCTAGTGCCCTTTTAAGTGACCAAAAAATTGGAGGGCACCTAGGCCCCTTCCCACGCTCATTTTTTTCCCAAAGTCAACGGATCAAAATTCTGAAAGGATATTTCTATGAAAAAACTTCTCACGGGGGAAGAAAATTTCAATGCAGGATTTTCTAGCATTATTTGAAAAAACAATGAAAAAATTAATATGAAAAGTTTTTTCTACTGAAAGTAAGGAGCAGCATTAAAACAAAACGAACAAAAATTATTACGCATATGAGGTTGTTTTAGTGTTCTATGGAAGCAAAATATTATGATCTTCTTGATAGGAAAGGAAATATTAGTTGTGGGCCCATATTTGAACATAAATGGTAGAAATCGCAGTTCCAGCTATAATTTGACTAAAAAGTCTCACGTCAGGTTGGTTATGGGCTTGTTGATTTTTATTGGGCTTCTGGCAAAAGAAAAATTGGTAAAAGAATTCAATTTTCTGGGACTTAGGCCTAAACAGAACACACAAGACATTTTTACAAGAATGCTCATTCAGTCACACCCAAAAATTGCATCAAAAATGAAAGTGGTAAAATGGAATAGATGTTAAGAGGCCGGACTTGATGGTCGGTTATTGTAAACATCACCTTCAAAGAGCAGAACATATTCTCAGCTATGAACTCCCAGAATTTAAACTTAACATAGTCAAAGTCTATACTGGATGAATCTGAGCCCCCGTATCCACCTTCAATACCCCATTATAAGTCACATATATTTTCCACGTAGTCCTTTATTGGAACGTCATTGAACTCCCCCCTCTACAAGAATTACGAAAATGAGATCGTTAAACAATCTTCCGCTGTCCCATCAAACTTAATAATACGTACGGTCGAGAATTTCTGTAGTCGCAATTTTCTTTCATGCGCTATAGAGGTGGATATCGTAGATTATGGTATAGATGTTCATCTTTGTTTTAATGTAGTTTGTGATTTTCATTTCTTCTTTTTCATTACTCATCTCTCAGTATGTACTCATATTTTTTTTACAATTTACGTGTCTTTATCCTTTGTTTTGTGATGGTTAGCTTTTTTTTCTTTTCTCGTTTATTTTCATCTCTTTGTCCTCTTTTCTGTTCATTTATTGTTCTATAGCTGTTAACCTTTTGATTCTATCTCTCATTCTTTAATATTTTTCTTTCTTTTTCCTTCATTTGCAATTTTCTTGTCTTCGTTTTTTGTTTAGTATTGTAGCAAGGTTATTTCTGCCTCCTATTTTTAAATTTCAATTTCCAATTTTCTTTGTTCTAATTGGAGCACTTTGGGTGGAAAGCTATTGATATTTCTTATCCTGTCGCATCTATGTTTCCTTGTAATTTTTTATTAAAAAAAAGCACTCCTTTCCAGCAATACCAAAGACTCCTGGGGAATTAATGGTTTTCACTGATGTGTTGTATGTCAGCTGGGAAAATTTCAAGAAGTCAGTACTCTGCTGACAAAAGAATTTGTTTACAATTTACCCCCTTTTCAATAACACGAATGGCAGAAAACGTGTCACTGTTTATGATGCCATCCCCTGAAATAGCTCAATTGATAGAAACGACACCACTTGCATGAAGGATCTTTGGAAAGCAGTATTACAAAGTTAATGTTATTCTTAAAAATAAAAGGAAAGTAAAACAGTTCAAAATAGGGATGATACCTTTTTATTGACCGTGAATAGATATAAACTTATTTAACTGGATATTTCGAACACATATACAGTGTTCATCATCAGCAGTACCGACGGACTCATACACAAAGAAGTTTAAGAACGAGTTAAAGAGAAAGATGAAAAAACGTACAAAAAACTTTGTTTTGACCCGACGGACTCATTTGTTTTCTCTTTCATGCTGTTTTACAATTTTTCTTTTGATGTAAACGGGTCAGCATCGCCACTTCCCAGGTGCCTCTCTTTATTACTCTAGTTCACAGAATAGCCATTTTCATTTATGTGTCTATTCTACTAATCTTAACAGCCAGCTTAGTATTAACTTTTCATGTGGCTATATTTATTAGCAATGCACATGAAAGTTCAGAAATTAATTGTTGGTTCGGATCATTGTCAAACTGCCCTCCAAAACAATCTCTTTCTTCAATATTTAGAACCAATTTAGCTTATAAAAAAAGGTCTTATGAAGGTCGTTACTCCTATTACGGTAATAATTGAGCTTAACTCACGTAACCCATCATCTAATCACCTGACTTTTCATAATCTTGAAACGCTTTTATAACTAGCTGTGGGCACTTTTGAGACTAATCGATCATGACAAATCAGATGAAGCGGAGAATTAAGCACACAAACAATATTAGCCAAAAGAAAAGTGGATTACCACGAGAGTGTCTGGTGAGGGAGCTAATGATAATGTAACTGAAACATAATCCTTCAAATTAATTTCCCTCCAATTTTTAACATCTGGCACAGACTTTGGTCGGAGAAAAAGTAGGTGTTAGTGTTTGATACATATTGCTCCTTAGCTTAATTGGTCGATCGACCTCTCTATACAACGGGCACTTTCACCAATAGTGATATTTAGATAAACTCTGCTTTCTCATAACTAGAAGGAATTCATATACCCACACAGGCATATCCATACCGCAAACAGGCCTGAGATTGGCCCTCCGTGTTGAAAACAGGGTGGTGGATCGCGTGGATACACATTACGATCATACAGTGAATTGGCTGTCTTTCGTACGAGGCTAACCATATATTCTCCATATGAAGTTAACCGGAAATGAAACAGTTACAGGACTAGTTAAGTTGGGTAAAGAAGCCGCAAGCATCACCGGCCCAGACGTTGGTGATAACTGCGGAACCGCGCATGAAAGAGCCCGCTTTCCGCATCGTATTGATAGCCGGCATAGGTCACGTCTTGCTCGAATTCAGAAGCGAATTGCGACGGTTTCGGCAGAAAATTCCCGTACAAAAAGGTGGGATTCCCATAGGCGCCGTAGTCGTAACGTTCGACAACCAAACCCGCACCATTGTTGTTCAAGACCATGGCCGTGGTGTTGTTGTTGGCATCACCGGTAAAGAAAGATTCAAAAGCCGAACCATCGCTTTCCGGGTCGTAGTAATTCAATGCCAGGCGATCCACCGTAGAAAATATGATATTTTTTACAGTCAAGAGAACTTTTTATAAATTTGACTGTTTGGAAAATTTCTGACACAATGCCCCTTTCCATGTAAGTCTTTGGAGACTTACCTCATTTCTGGACAAATATAGATTTTTTGAAAGAAGATTTTTTCTTCGATGGTATGTCTAAAACCGCTCTAAAGTGGGTTTTAGGGCTAAATTTGTCGATTGTCCTTGGATCATTTACAGGGAGAATTGCCATCTTCAATTAACTAGGGGTTACATCCCCTAAATTTAGGTATTTTTAAGACTTTTTTTAGTGCACTTTAGGGAATATTTTGATTGCCCGCATCAAGGCCATCCTGCGCCGCACCACCAAGGCCGAACCCTATGCCGGCGCGCTCTCGGGCAAGCGCATCGCGTTTGCCCATTGGGTCCTCGATACCGACACCCGGGCGCTGTCGAATGACGACGGCGAGCAGATCGACCTGACCAGCGCCGAATTCAAGCTGCTGACCGTCCTTCTGGAGCGGCCCCGGTTCGTGCTCAACCGCGATCAGCTGCTCGATCTGACGGCGGGCCGGTCGGCCTCGGTCTTTGACCGCACCATCGACAACCAGATCAGCCGCTTGCGCCGCAAGGTCGAGCGTGATCCGGAGATGGATGCAGGCAGGGTGAGCAGCGCTGCGCACAGCGCCGACAGGATGGTCTTCCGCATGGCGGCCTCCTGGCCGCAACGGGCCCATCGTTGCGGCGGCGAAATCTCGAACGTCCCGAGTATACGGAAACCCGCCGGTGCGGCGGGAGGTCCGGGGCCCGATCCCTGAATCCGATCTTGAGAGGCGGCCAACGGGGGCCCGTGGGGCCTCCAGGCCCCAATCCGGGACCACGAACGTGCGGGGCGCCGCCACGAAATGACACGGTGTGCGCGTCCTGGCACACCCCCCCTTCGAGGGGGTACCCGCAAACGCTACTTCTCAACCATTCAATACGACCTATCTCAAAAAAACTAGCATAATTACCATGGTACACTACCCCCATTTGATCTGTTTCACCATATCTAATTCTTATTTTAGTCTCGTGGGTTTTCATTATAAATATTAGGGGATTTTTAAAAATAATTTTGTACTTTCATGCGGATTTAAACATGGGAAAAAAAAACTAAAAATTCAATAGGTTTCGATTTTTTTTTTTAGAATTTTGTTCACATATTTGTCGAGTAGAAAGCATACAAGAAAAAGCCCATTTTCTAATTTTCTACAGACCAACTAACTAACTTTAAATTTTATGCACTTCCCTTTGAAGAATTTAGAAACAGTATTTTGCTGTTTTAAAATTTTTCCATTTAAAATCAGATGCAAATAAAAGTCCAATCTCAGCCCATTTATTAATTATCACGTTAACGTACATTTTTTTAAGTCCCATTTTCGATTACAACATTACCGCAACAAAAAACAGTAAATATTTGAACCGAGTTGGACGTAAAATATAAGGGCCACTTTTATTCTCCTTCGACACGAAACCTAATTTTTACTAAGGATATGGGCGATTGTATTGAAAGTCCCTGTTTCTCCATGAGTTGTTAATTAATTGTTGCAAGTTTCTTAAAAGTCCTTTTGCAGCTATATAAAAATAAATACTTTTCATAAATACATAAATAATTAAGTTATAAAAAAACAAATATATATAAATAAAATATTAAAAATAAATAAATAATTTGGCACCTCTTTTTTGCACTTCAATCGTATCTCTACAGCGTTTTCGAGCAATGATTGCAGCGTCGTCCTTGAAATAAAGACTATTCTTAGATCTGTATAGCTGGTCTTTTTCTCTTTCTTACTTTTAATAAATTTACAGAACTGAAACTGGTTGCAAAAAGCAGTTTTTCCATGACATGGTTTCCAAAACTAAAGTTCTGTCGCCAGTGCATTTGCTTCACAAAGAAGGCCGAGCAAAGGTTACATACTTATCCCTACGTTTTATACTTAAGCGGAAAGTTGATGATAAAGTGCTACTGATTCCTTATGTTTTGATTCACACATACCGTCTTTGGCTCTCACAATTGTGACATTTTGCGAAGGGAACTTCTAAGGTGAGCGAGGAATCTGAAAATGATTTGGTCAGGACAAATTCGCGGCCAGTGCATTTGCTTCACAAGGAAGGCCGAGCAAAGGTTACATACTTATCCCAACGTTTTATACTTAAGCGAAAAATAGATGATAAAATGATACTGATGTAGTGACATTCCCTTTGTTCCTTTCACACCATGTCACCGCAGGTCGCCAGCTCGCGTTGCAACTTGTTTACTCTGTTGACGTGCTCGTCTCAGAACTTTTACTAAAATGGATCGAAAAGGAAAGTCTAAGCGGAAGAAAACATAGTTCTTCACAGAAAGTGAAAATAAACGTAGACCGAGTTTTGCTGCAGTCAATGAAGATTCAAAACCTCGTGTCTTAGACGACGTGGATGCTAGTTCATTCCTTTATTTAAATTCTGGCGTTCCACGTAGTAATTTAGATTAACTCGTTAGCTCGGGGGTGAGGAAGAGGCATTGAAGTAGTTTCCAACCTATACTTCTCAATACCTCTTGGTTACTGACATTTCCATGGAGTGTGTAAAGTCCTTCTTTGAGTACTGTACGTAGTAGTTTATCACTCGATTTTTCAAAAAGGTTTCGAGGAGTTGTTGATTATGCACTAAGTAAAGGTGTGGAAGATACTCAAATAAATTGTTTAGTTAGAGGAGCATAGTTTATAAGCTTTGTAATATCCACTTCATAACGACCCGAGGAGGTCATTTTTTAAGACGAAACGTTTTCTAAACTGTAGTTTTTATTTTAGCGTTTTACCCAGATATAGCCAACGTGCCACTTGACTCCCCCTCAAAGGCTTTCTAAAAATTTCAGCTAGATTCCCAAAGCCATTTTCTATGTAAAGCTGATGTGGGCATAATGTGTTATTTATTTATTTATTTTTATTTTTTTACACAAGGCACTTCGTATAGAAGGAGTTGCCGTAGAAACTTCTAAAGAGACTCAATCGATTGGGAATTGAAAGGGCTTGTGCTCATTTTGATAGTCAAAAGTGATTGGAGGGCAACCGCCCATCACCCATCATTTTCCCAAACACATCCAATCGATATTTTGAATAATTTTGTTCAGCTTAGTTGAAAGGTCAGAAATTTGTGTGTGTGTGTGTGTGTGTGTGTAAGGCATATTTTGGCCAGAATATAGATAAAATATTCCAAAATGACGGTGCTGCCTTTAAAAAACTCATAAGCAATAGTAATAAAGAGGCTCAATTGGTATAAATACACAAGGACGTGTCGTCAGTGAATGCAACGCATGCATTGCATACCACAAAATTCTCAAAAATATACATACAGATAATCATTCCCGTATCCGTGTTTAAAACCTAGTTTTAAAACCTGTTTGCAAATGAGGGGGAGGATAGAAATCGAATACATGAAAATATTTATTCTATTTATTCTATTCTAAATATCTGCCATGCAACATCACTCCGTTCAGCAGAGTCTGACAATTGGAC
This sequence comes from Alatinidae sp. Z8VKAUB7J3, assembly GCA_010016025.2. Classification (NCBI taxonomy): domain Eukaryota; kingdom Metazoa; phylum Cnidaria; class Cubozoa; order Carybdeida; family Alatinidae; species Alatinidae sp. Z8VKAUB7J3. The sequence goes on from JAAAKM020721499.1 coordinate 59,224,026, forward strand.
GTCATTAAGTTGTAAAGGTTGGACACTGGCTGTTCCTGGAAATAAGACGGTCTCGAAAACCAGAAACATCGGAAATATTTACTTCATCTTTAAGAGACATTGATCCAAGCCTCATTAGAGGCTCAGAAGCTCATGAAGCGGCTTGTCAGCTCCCAGATTCAATTCAGTGATGAGGTTACAAATACAATTTTTCAGGGGAATAGATTGCGGTAACCCAACCGTAAACAAACTATCATGCTAATGCCCAATTCCAAATGCAAATGATAATGACTGTTTGTTGTCGCCGGGCGTTTATAATATGACGCAAGAGATAGCAACTCTACCTGAATAATTCCGTCTTAAAATGTTAATTTGTGAATCAAGCAAGAGGGAAAGCTGCAACTTAATTTGAGTTGTGACTCTGATCTCGTGTAATCTAGACTACGCTGATCGACTGCTTTCTGTCGCCATCTTTTCATAAAATGCGAATGAGAAACTTCTCTGTTTGTCGTGCCTTGCATAGTAGACAAAGTGTATAATGCAGAGGTAACTGGGAGTTATAATATGCCTCCATTTATATGAAATCAGAAGCAGAACACGACGTTGTTAATGAAGAAATTTTAAAAAGCACTTAAATGTGAGAATTAGCTTTCAAATAAGATTAAACAGCTCTCTATGAGGTTCATGATCATGATCAACATTTTGATTATGAAGAAGATTAAACGGTAGATCTTTTATGATTTCTAGCTCTTACGCTCCAGAAATGACAATAAATGCAATTTTGATGCCATAAGAAATGACAATAAATCCAATTTTGATGCCATAAGCCATTTTATGATGATGTTTTAATGAAGAAATTTTAAAAAGCACTTAAATGTGAGAATTAGCTTTCAAATAAGATTAAACAGCTCTCTATGAGGTTCGACAACTAAAGGTTCCATGGTATTCTCATGCATACATTGGCATGCACACTTTTTTGTCTGTATGCCAAACTACACAATTTTTTTTATTAACAACTTAAATCAAAGTCGAAGAATGTCTGAGGAACTCCAGTACTGTGACTTTTGTGTGACAACTACGTATTATTAGTATTATTAAATGACTTTCTCTTAACAGCTAACATAAAGCAAACTCCGACCTATCACTGTACTAGGCCTCATGAACATCAAAACCTTGAGAGAGAGGAAGAGAGTTTCCTTGCAAAACTTCCTTTTTTTCTATATTAAGCCCCAGCCTGGTAGTAGTGAAAGAGTAGAAATACACCCCTAAGGATTTCACTCTTACAAACCTAATAAGCCAGTTGTTACTTCACAACCGCTCCCAGTGGATGTCACTTCAGGTAACTTCTATAGTTAAAGTAAAGTTACTACGTTTTGAAACCTGGAATACGGCCCAAATCTTTTTCTTGATTTGCCAGGTAACTACGGAGCTGTGAGTGACTGTGCATGCATCACCAAAAGAAAAAAAATGGCTTTTATTCACCATAGCAATATACAGCCGAAGTCTACTAAGTTGTTCTAAAGGATTGTTAGAATTTAAAAAAAAAAGAAAATCCGGATAAAAATGACGAACGATAGGAAATGAAGTATATATAGCAAAATATACAAAGAATATTTCTGTCAGGTTTGCAAACGTTAAGTAATAAAATCAGTTGCAGTAAATTCATGGAAAACTAATTGGAATTGATTAAAGTTTAATTAAATAATCAAAGGAAAGCCGCCAGTTAATTCGAATTGTCCCAATCTACAAAGCCAAAGAGACAAACATAGAATAGTATCATTATTTCCGTTATCCTAATCAGGCTTTACGAGTAAGAACAAAACTACCATAGGCAGAAACCGACTAACATATTTCTACTATCCGCTAAAGTCACTGATTAGCTAATTTCACGAATGTCATAAATTACTAGAAACTTACTATTGCTGTCTATTGTTTTTTAAGTTGCTCTCTCCCCTTTCTCTGTTAAAAAAAATTGTAGCAAGGCTCCCGATCTTGTAGCCCCTACGACAACGAAACGAATGAGCATTTCCGCACGTTCCTCAATTAATTCATTGCGGAACTCCATATCATCTATTAGAAACAGATAAAATCGAAAATTCTATCAAAATTTTCTGAAAAAAATATTTTGGGGGAGGGGCACTAAAATATTAGAGTTATTTTAAGGGGGCAATCAGATCATACCGGGCAAGGCATGGATATAGGCCGTATTGGCGCGGATCGCATGCAGGTCTGTGCACAGTGGGTGCAAGCCAAAACCGGCGCCGCCAGGTAGATCATTGAGGCTCAGCGTGTTGGCCGGATCGATGAAAATGGCGCCGCGGTCCTGCGCGTAAAACTGCTGGTTGACCCCGCTGGTGGGCACCATGTAACTCAGGCCGTCCATGCCGCCGCGCAAGAACACGTAAACGAACAGTTTGGTGGGCGTTGAGCCGCTGGTACCCGCCTTGAGACGGGAGTGAAAACCCAGGCTGACGCCGGCGGTCGTTCCGGCCGCCAGGCCGGCATGGTGCACAAAGCGTTCAAAATACGCTGAGAAGCCATATTTGACATAGTTTACATACACTAAATGCGTACATTCCAAGATGCACAAAGCGTTCAAAATAGGCTGATAAGGCATATTTGACATCGCTTGCATACACTAGATGCGTACCTTCCATTGTGCACAAAGCGTTCAAAATAGGTTAATAAGACATATTTGAGATAGTTTGCATACACTAGATGCGTACATTCCATGAAGCACAGAGCGTTAAAAATAGGCTAATAAGGCATATTTGACATAGTTTGCATACACTACATGCGTACACTCCATGGTGCACAAACGGTATTGAAGTTTACTCGCCAAGCTGTTGCTGCAGTAACGGCTCATCACTGTGAATTACCAAAGCTCCGTTGTTTATTTGTTTCATCACGAGCTTATCATCACTTTTAAGCTAATAAAGATACATATTTTGCATTTTATGTAAATCAGTGGATAGTGCTGCTCTATGGGGATGTTTGAAAAGTTCAAGGGCGCGCCGCGAGATGTCGTGCGCCCGGGGTTTAGATTACGGACAAAGGGAACTATATCATATATTAAATTTTGTTCGTTAGTTACCAATGCTTGCTTATGGCCATACCTTGCTTACTCTCTTTAATCTGCTCCACTTTCAGCTCACAAAGTGCAAAATTTCAAACTCACATTGCATGAATATGTTGCTTGCAAAAATTATTGGGAGGGCAATAGGACCCTTTGTCACCCTTTTCCATTGACCACAAATAAACTTAATTATTTGTTAAAGGTATTTGTTGTAGCCTTGGAACCTAAAGGCTATCAATAGCTTTGCATTTTTATCCCCATTTTTTTTTGTCAATGATAATAGTATGAGTTCCCAACTCCCAAATAATAGTACATTATTTACATACAGAATATATGTCTAAAAATGATAATAGTTAGTAGAAAAGTCTTAAAATCGGGTAATTTTTTCGGTATTGGTAACTTTCACTATCAGTAACTGCCTACAGAGACTTCAATTTGATAGAACCTACACCTTCAAATTTGATATGTCGGATGACACCAGAAAGAATAATGCAGACGATTGCACAAAATCAAAAATTGTTTTTTCTGCCACTACGAGTCTTAAAGTTTTCGCCTCTCTCGGAAATATGCAATAGAAATGTATTATTATGGCACTTGGTATTAACCAAGTGACATATAGCAATCGCAAATCTTGCAATCGCAAGATTAGACCATCTGGAGGGAGTGGGGGGCCGGTTAATTCGGAAACAATCATCTGGAACACCATCACCATCAGAATCAGGTTGTAGATTATCACTATCTGGACATCCATCTTCATCTTGGAAGCCATTATAAACTTCAGCGACTAGAGGACAATCATCAACTACATCATTGATACCATCATTATCAGAATCGACTACAAATGATTCTGATACAGAATCAGGACAACCGTCATCATCTTGATATTTATTGTAAACTTCTTTAGCAGTTGGACATGCATCTATTCCATCTGGAATTCCATCCATATCTCTATCATGTTTAATTATATAGTCATCAGGACAACCATCTCTATCTAAAATACCATTGTATTAGTTAGTTAGTTAGTTAGTTAGTTAGTTAGTTAGTTAGTTAGTTAGTTAGTTAGTTAGTTAGTTAGTTAGTTGACTTATTGTAAGCTAGTTAGTCAGTTGACATATAAGAAGCTAGTTAGTTGGTTGACATTTACTGTCTTAGACATTTTGTTATTTAGTTAGTTACTTGACATATAGTAAGCTAGTGTTAGTTGACGTTAGTTAGTTTCTAGTTAGTTGTTTGACATTTACTATCCTAGTTATTTAGTTAGTTAGTTAGTTAGTTAGTTAGTTAGTTAGTTAGTTAGTTAGTTAGTTAGTTAGTTAGTTAGTTATCGTCACCGAGGGTATGAAAATCTAAAATGGCAAAGGATTGGAGACTAAAACATGTGTTAGTAACATCAATGAAATTAATCTGATTGATCCATGGAAGGGAAGCTAAACTATCAATGATGGAAACTCAACACATCATTAGCAGCACGAATGTCTGAGCTAAGAGAAATAAAATACATTGACCTGATTGACATTTCTTGGGTTCAGTATATAACATGAGAATATTTTAATAATGGTTTCAGTAACGGATTCATTTTACTAAACTTTTTACCATATACTGATTACAACAATCGTTTGGATTGAAGCAAGAACGCTTTTTGCAGCATTATCTTGCTTGTTGAGAATTGCGTCCGCGACAATTTGAAGGTTCAGAAAAGACGCATCTTTGAGGTACACCGCAATTCATCTACTACTTGGAAACACTTCTTTGTAGTCCAGATCAAGACGACGTCTTTTCATAATTTGTTATTCCTCTCCTTTCTCCTCATCTGTCTCCAAATCTCCAAGTCTCTGCCGTAGTTACCAGTTCTGTCCAAATGTGGTATTAGCCGTCATAATTACCATGACAATTGTCTTGATAGAACTTTTCGTCTTCCAAAGTTATCTTCACACCGTATTTTGCTCCTAATTTTTTGTTTCATATACTTCTAAAAGTAAAGCTAAAACTGCGATTCTGTATCAATTAGACCTGTTGGCATCTGTTTCCTTTCTCTAAATACAATGTTTACAATTATCCACACGCATTTATAAGATGACCCGCATAGGTGTATGATATCTGCACAAGCAGTCATGGATCCTCAGACAGCTTTCAAAGTACTAGCTTCTGAACTAGATTTTATCGGTGTAGCAGTATGTCTACTCAATCCACACAATCTGATGACTTAATCACGAACTGTGCCCTGGAATATTAAAATCGTGCGCTTGCACGATTTCTTCCCTGCAAAGCAGAAAAGCCTTTCTAATGGTTGAGACGCTTCATCAAACTCCTGTCAGTAAACTTGAATCAAACTACGCCACTTGTGTATTAATCACGTGTTTGGACTCTTGAAAGCTTTGTCTTGCGGGAAGCATCCATAGCCGGTATAATAAGGCCTGTCATTGCCTGACTTCGTTCGTGATATCTTAGAAATGGCCGTATAGTGACTCTTGTGAAATTTTCCAGTAACGAACATCTTATTCTCGAGATAAGTTCAGTAATCACTAGTAAAAATAACGAGTGACACACGTTTCTTCACAGGCAGACAACCCGATATGCAAACCCAGCCAACCCCTTTACGGCTGAGCTTTTCCGAAAACGCAGCGGTAGCGCTATTAAAGAACGCTGCTCCGGACAATCCCTGCAAAAAACGCTACAGACATTGTGGTCCTTGAAGTCTCGTAATAGTTCATGTAACGGCAAACCACGTGTACATGGCATCACTTCTAGTTGCTGGTGTGAATGCAACACCTCTCACACTCTAAAGTGATTTAGTTCCTACTGCCTTCATGTCTCATTCACTAACAAACTGTGACCTGCAAATGATGCCCAATAATTCATACCAGAGACTTCAGCTATTTACGTACCTTTGGACGATAAGTCAATTGACGCATTTACTTAGCATTACTTTGATGTTGTATATTGACATTCATTGAGGAGACCTTGTGATATCGACAACGTAAGTATTTTCTTACCGGAATATCGACACAAAAATTAGAAGAGCAATACCGGTGGTAGCTAGCAACGTTTGTTAGCTTGCTTGGTGATTCTTTTGTTTACGTATTGGAGTTTTAATATAGGATCCACTGCGTATCAGAGGACTCTAATTGACAGACTGTCGTTGACGCTCTTCTTTATAATCTCGAAATTTTGTTCCTGATGATGTTGAGTGAACATCAATGAATGCGATCGCTTTGTTTTTCCGGTAAAGTGTAACTCAGGCCTCTGCCACTATTTTAACGAATTTGCTACACAGCAAGCATTTTGCATTAGCTTTTATATAAACAGAAAAGTTGGTACACAGAATTCTAAATTTTATTGAATGGATGATTAAATGCTCCACAGCAGAACTATAAACCAGCCTTTAACTTCGTATTATATTTAATAAAAGTAGCCACCCAAGCATCCAAATCAGTAACCCCCAGACCGTCCGCATGTTTGAAATTGAGTTCTGTAACAGTAAATTTCAAACGCAAATGTAATCAAACGCAATCAAATTTTTGTACATCCTTTTTGAATGAAAATGACCGTCAGATTCAGCATATCAGAGAACCCAACTCTATCAGTTTCAAGCAGAAACGTCCTATCTGCAAATACGTGAAATTGTGTATTTTTATACCAAAAGAAACATTACGGTTTTGTGTATTTATTTTTATTTTTATTTTTCCACGAATAATCGTATCGACCCAGTAGTCTTCGAATATCCAGACAGGGCTCATCCTAACGAAAATTAAAAGTTCTAGTGCCCCTTTGAAGTGACCAAAAAGATTGGAGGGCAACTATGCTCCCTCCCGAGACTTTTTCTCAAAATCGTCCGATCAAAATTTTAAGACACAACAGCCGCTACAAAGTTACAGTTGGAAGAACTAGTTCCCAGGTAAAAACGAGGTAGTTTTACAAGGGGACTTTAATGCCCTGGTAGGCACAAAGGTGAATAAATGGTATCAAAGCTTACGCCGATTTGGCATCGGAAAGGAAAATGGCAATAATAATAGACTGTTCGAGTCGTATAGGTAGAGTCACCTAGTAAAAAACAGTACGGCTTTTCACGACGAGATCGGTTCGTTATGAAAGAAAAGAATTTAGATCTGAATAATGTTTGAAAGTAATGGTATGATTTTAGGAAAATAGTTAGTGAAGTAGCAGATACATATCCTCTCATGCTTAACACTAAATGACCGTAAAATACTGCCTATGTTTGGGCACTGTCTGCCGAACGATGATGTTACCTTCCGCATCATGGATACTATCTCTACACCTTCAATGGGAAGCACAGGCGCCGTACGTTAACTCATACCCACTCTTTGATGGCCGTTGAATTCAAGCTGTAGGAAATGAACAAGATATGAAGAAATTGGGAATTCATAAAATTTTATTCATAAAATTACAACCTAACTTAAATTAAACGCCGCAATGAACCCCACGTTAATATAAGATCATATTCCATGGCAAAATTCCGCAAACCCGACTTAATTGAATTACTTCAATTACCTATTACTTCAATCAATAAGCTTGAAATCCCACCATACACTTTAAAGGCGGTACACTGACACTTAATAACATTGAAGATAATAATTATGGACTTTTTATTGATGAAGCGTCGCTTTCCCCATAGAAAAGCATCTGCTCCCTTGCGTCATGGAATGACTAAATGGTTTCCTCAACCCTATTACTTCAATTAATAAGCTTGAAATCCCACAATACACTTTAAAGGCGGTCCACTGACACTTAATAATATTGAAGATGATAATTATGGACCTTTCACTGATGAAGCGTCGCTTGCATTATGAAATGCAAAAGTGTTGTCAAAATGGAGAGGGTCAACAGTCCAAACCCTTTCGATTAAATGTAGTTCTAATATCTATGTGGCACGCCGGTACATCCATGTAAATAACAGAAAGTCATTATTCCAAGATAGAATCCCACAATTTTAAACCCTTTAATGGAAAGATATATTTAATGGACATTCCACGATTGTGTCTTAATTAAAGCTGTTGGTTGTACTCGGTGGTAGAATGAAAGAAATTTGTCGACTTATGAAAATGCCTGATACAAATCGATTGGGTTATGATACTGCATTGTTCAGTCAACCTCCTCTTCCGACTGATACGGAACTGGCAACAAATCCAGCGTACGTTCCTGTCATGAACACAAATGTTTATATATCATTATTTTGTTTTGTTTACTTTTACACCTTGTCTCACGCCATTTACTTTTCAAATGCATTTTGGAAGCAATGTGCCAGGGTTTCACTAGTATAGCATACTTTGGTATGAATAAGGTTTCTATTTGAGCCGTGTTGTGTTTCTATTTGAGCCGTGTTGTGTTTCTATTTGAGCCGTGTTGTGTTTGTACAACTCAGAGCTCAACTATGCAAACGCTCAAACAGTTGAAAGTAAAAGTCAGAAATAATGAGCAATTATTCTGTGCATTCTCTTTACAAAGGTGCTAGCAGACCAATCATACTGACATACGGTATTTTACCATTCCATTAACATCTTTATGAATTGTTGCACGTTGTAATCACTCGCGAGTCCCAAATGTCCTTTGAGGTCTATGTTTTTTTTACCACTCCATTTCTATTGGATTTCAGTGATGTAAGGAATAATATATGTAAGTCATGTAAAAAGAAGAATGGTGTGACTTGTTTTTCCAGTTTGTTGATTGTCTGATTGCATTTCGTCTTCACAGATATTCCCTGTTTGCTGCACAGTCTTAGTGGAGAGATGCAAGTCCATTATAGCTTGACTTTCGCTACAGCTTCCTGGTGCATTTTATTTCCTTAAGACATTCTTTCCAGTATTTATGTCCTTCTAAGGTCTAATCTAGTAGTCTTCTTCTTGTCCTACCCCTAGGTGCTTTTCCCTGAATTTCCTCCTCCATAACCTCCAACGAATTCTTCTGTCTTCCCCGAATTTCGAATATCCCTACCAAATCTTAGCTGCAAGGCAACTCCTCATACACTTCCCCGTAAGAATGGAATTGTACTTCTACCTTTGCAAATCTACCTTAGACCAAATATTGTAGGTCAATGGTGCAACCATTGCTAGCTGCCTGAAATTTATAATGTATCATGTTAATGTTTTAGTTTTGCTGTTTAATTTTTATCTGACAGGCCGGTTGGATTCATCAGTCTATGTTTTTTATAATGTACTTATGTTTTTACTTATGTCCTCATTTTTTTTCATTTTATTCATTGTACTCACTCTATTTGACAGGCCAGTTTGATTGACAGGCCATCGTCGTAGGCAACGCTTTAATATTTCACTTATGTGCTAAGGTAAGCTAGCTGCCTGAAATTTATAATGTATCATGTTAATGTTTTAGTTTTGCTGTTTAATTTTTATCTGACAGGCCGGTTTGTATAAAAACTATATGAGCGTAAAATTATACCAGTTGCAAAAGCAATGAAAGTATGGTATCAATAACAAAATGTTTCTATCCATCTATACTACATGGATATTGTAGCCTACTCTGATCATGATATACTTTTTTTGGGGGGGGGGGGTGGTGGTTGATGTTATTGACAAATGGGTTCATCAAGACCACGGTATGTCATACTGTTTGTACACTGTTTGGCAGTGACAAACAAATAGCCTCCCTCCTCTCCTTCAATCTGACTTTATAAGTATTTCTGAAAGGATTATAAATGCTGCAACTAAATGCTGGGAAGACACAGACAAATTTCGGGTACATTGTATTTCTTTGCTTGTTCCGTACGTTTTTGAATTTTCCTTTTGTGAAGAAATATTGCAAAAGGGCATACCACTGAAAACCTGCCCATACTGCAGCCCCCGCAAATAGACATAAACGCCGCGGTGAAGGCAAGGCACCGCGGAAATTACCGCGGCACATTTTTCCACGGCAGAAAAGAAATTTCGGCCTAAATGACGGTGTAAACAATCGCACCCCTTAAAAAATTATCAGCCTCCTATGTTTTTTGTGGTATCGAAGTAGACATGCCTACCTTCTTCACAATGCTAATTTATTTATGCCAAATTTGTAGACTTGATGTTGGGACCCATGGGCACCCAACAGATATTCCAATTGACTTCAAACAAATTCAGTTTCCAGTAAAATTAAGCTTTTGCATGATCATCAACAAGGCACTGCTAGTTTGTGTTCCTTGCTCAACCAGTATCCAGTCAACACTGCCTATTCCTGCTAGATTCCATTATATTTGTCCTACGTTTACAGTAACAACAGTTCACTTTTTAAGCATGTACTCTGTCAGTAATACAGAAATCCAGCACCACAATAGTGTTATCCTTCTCAATATTTTAAATTCAATCTCCCTCAAGCTACTTTTACTCCTTCTCCCTCTAGGGGGTTTCTGGCTCTTCTTAAAAATTTGTAAATTTGTCATTGTAATAGTATTTTACTGTTCAGAATAATGAAAATAATATCCTATGCTAATTACCATTCCTGAATCAGCTACAAATAGTGATTTTTTCTCTCTAGCCAGTTTTTTCTTCTAGCCAGAAGAAACTGAATACATCATTTGATGCCTTTTTTATGCTCTATCCAAGTGTAATAATTTCTTGTGGGAAAAATTCCATTTTGAACAATTTAATGAGGCTCTAAAAAGTAACTTGTTACCTTGTCTGTACTTTTTAGACTATCATGTTGTTACTGTTGTTGGTATGGTATGTTAAAGAAAGGATCACTCAAAAGTCTATAATGTTAATCTCGGACAAGTTATTTGGAAGTATCATCACATGGCGCAGAGAGGCTGGTCTCCAATTGCCATGAGCTGGATGTTGATGTCCACCGGTGGATGATTGGGAGCTAATGTGGCGACTAGAGAAATAAAAGTATATTAACATGGGAGGTCACCTAGCTCAGTTGGTAGAGCGCACGCCGCGAAAGCGTGGGTCACAGGTTCAATCCCTGGTGGTGACATGCTTTTCTATTTCTCAAGTGTTCTTTTCAAAACAAGTTATCTTCAAGCTGAAACGTTCTTAAGTTGTTCATATTGTTGTTACTATTTCACGTTGGATACTTGTACAGATCAGAGCTTTAAGTCGTTCTTTAAGACATTCTTCAGTGATCAACTGTTTTACTAAATAAAAAGAAACAATAGAAAGAAACCTATCTCCATGATGATAAAAACGGAACTAACCTAAGTTATAACAAAAGAAACATTCTCAAAGGTAATTCAAGGAACAATAAATCACAATAGATCACTATAATCCGATCAACACTTATTTCAATATTTTCAGTGTTATAGTTTGGCAGACATGTGAACAAAAGCTTGATCTCGAATGACCACTAAAAAGCATGATCTTATACTAATGTTCTGTCTCATCGGACTTGCAAGTATGTCATGGGATCGTTGCCTAGAGGTTTCTAAGCAATAGGAGGGTACTAGTTTGACTTGTACCTCATAATTCCACCTAATGTGTCTATACAGACATTTATGCAAACATGCCTTAACGTTGTAGAATAAAAGGGCCTTTTGAAATTGGTCAAAAAAAATTATGATGGTTTCTAATCAAGAGGAAGGCTATTTTTTGTGGAATAAAAGTGTCTTTTAATTTTGGTTTTAATAATTAACATGTATTTCCAGGCAGTCCACCCAGGACATTCTTATTCCAACCCCCGCCCCGCCTATTAATGTTTAAGTAATCTCCCACCCATGACATTTTTTTTGAGGAGGTACTTTGGCGAGCAAGTAGAACATACTTTATTAAAATATGAAAACCACGCATTCAAAAGATGAAAGTGGCCCTTTACAAGACTCAAAGAAGTGTGAAGACGCACATTACCGATATTAGCAGTAACTGAGGACGAGGAGAACTTGTTTTTAAAATCTTGGAAGGAATGTAGGAGACTACCACGACTTCGAATAAGTTACTATTGTTTGTGTTGTATTACCCTATTTATGTGTTCTTATAGCACCAGTCATAAATACCGCAAGCTACGGTGATGGCGAATAGAGAGGGGTCGTTGTTAACCCTGGCCTCAATCGGCTCGGTATGATGTTTCTTCTCGTCTGTATTACTATCGAGGTTTCTGTACGAAAAGCCTGGTGTTTCCTATTTCCCTTCTCAGGTGTAGAGCCTGTTGACTCAAAGAGGAGTTCATCTGCCCTTGATAGGTCTTGATTTTTGTCCTGCAGGGTGTCCATACGTCCTTCTCACAAGGTTGGAAAAACAAGCAAATTGATGAGTCGGTTTGAACGTCGACCATCCGACCATGAAACCACATATCTGCAATATTGGTTCAAACAAATTGAAACATAATATATAAGTAAATTTGTAGAATTCTGAATGAACTAGCTCTTTACTAAGACATATAATTGACTCAACAAAACACTAGTCGGAGCAGAAAAGTCCGTAAGTACCCTGCAGAAAATAAAAGACTAATTTGTAAGGCCACCAATAGTCTTTTACAGACCATGGAATCATTAAATTCAAATAGAGAATTTTATTTATTCATTTATTTAATTAAATTGAATTTATTTAATAGATAATTTTTATTAATAGACAATTTATTCTCTCAAAACCTAAAGTACGATCTACTACTACTACTACTACTACTACTACTACTACTGCTGCTGCTGCTGCTGCTACTACTACTACTACTACTACTACTAGTATTACTACTATTACTACTACTTCTGCTACTGCTGCTACTACTACCAGTACTACTACTGCTAAGACCAGTAGCATCTTTCACTTATAAGCTACTTACCCGCTCCCCCTTTCGTAACACCTCAACCTAGTCCCCTTTTGTCTGTCAGAGAGAAAGTAAATTCTAAAAAGGATTAGCAAACGAACAAGGGGCACAAATACAATATTTCATCTTTAACAACTATTCATTTATTTATCTTCTAGCACGGCACGCGCATCGCGCGCGGCGGGATGCCCGAACGTGGCGTGGGCGACGTCGCCACCGAAGTCACCCTCCCAGCAGACGACCAGCGCGTGCTCGCGCGCGTCGTAGGCGAACAGGCCGTCGGGTACACCCTCGACGTCGCGCACCGCGACGTAGAGCTCGGTCGGATACAGCCCGCCCGCCGAGGGCGCCGCGCGGTAGTGCATCGACATGCCCGGCACCTCGCGAACCAGCGTCACGCCGTACGTGTGGTGCAGCAGGCGCCCGAGCCGGACCGCATCGAGCGGTCCCGGCGTCGGCGGTCCGGGGTCGCCCCTGATACCCAGACAAGTCATTTAAAAATCAGAGGCTAAATATGACAATCTTCTTAAGACGTGAGATTCGTGCTTGTCATGGTAACCTAGGACTCAGTTCGGCAACATATAACAGAATTTTCAATTTCAAATCCCTCCTTCGTCCACGTCTGTTCTGTGCCAATTTTTTTACTCTGCTAGCCAGAGAAGCCTTATTAAAATCCCATCTCGGTCCACGTCTGCTCTGTTCCACAGTTTCTACCCTGATACCCAGACAAGTCATTTAAAAATCAGAGGCTAAATATGACAATCTTCTTAAGACGTGAGATTCGTGCTTCAACGTAAATTACCTTCCATTTACAATTGACTAGACACCTAAGAAAGTTTCGTTAGTGAAAAAAAGGAGGAAATAACGATAATGTACAAAGAATATACGTATATATACTGTATACGTGCGACACATCATGTGTCTTGACCCCATGGTATGAATTGTCCGCCTTATCACAGATCAGGAATAAAGGGCAAATCTTAGGGACTGATTCGAGGGCAGGAGCTTACTGCGGTTTCTAATTTGGGGTGGAAGCTTCACTATCACGGTTAGCAATGCCTAAGACACATGGTTACTTACTTGGAATCGGTCCATATTTTGTCAGAAGGCATTGAGATATAGTTTAGTATCGAATGCGCATCACTTGACGAATTAGCCCGAGGGATTTGCTTCTACGCCAAGAGTCCATGATTGTCCTGCCCCGCCCTAGTTGTCTGTGCAATGTGCTATTATAACAAGCGGATTGACTTTGGCGTTCAATAGCTGCATATCACAAAATGTAAGCGTAGAAATGTGATTCCGCAGATTGTATCCTTTTCGATGTCCTTTGACACTACAGTGACGAATCAGTCTAACATTATTTTTACTGTGCCTTCGTTTCGCGCACGACCGATATTGTATGGTAGAGGCGTTAAGTTACAGCTTCAGTTTGTTCTGTAGATGACTAAATCCGACAGTGTTTACAGGGTGGGAGTCTTTAGCCTTTCCCCTCAAAATGTTTGTGATTTCCCCATTGTTTTCTGTGTTTTTCATTTGCCGAAGTGTTTGTTTTCATTTACTTTTTTTATTTACCTCCCGTCCCTTAAAGAATTCCATTCGTTAAATTAGTATTTTAAATCCGTGCCTGGTTATTGGTCCTCTTCTTCAAGGGGCAATGGAAAATACAAATTCTGGATTAATCGATCAGAATGCAACAGGCGTATGTCATTAATCGGTGATTTCTGAGACCCTCCCCCCATCTCTCCATGATGTTCTGGTAAACCGCTAGCCCTAAAAAAAAAAAAAGAATAATAAAAAACAACAACAAAAAACGGGAAACAGATTAGTACTACCCATGCAAAAAATTGATTTTCTTTGTTTTACAGGGTGGGTGACCGTAATTTTCCTGTGCAAGGCTTTTGACTATGCTAATTCAAATGGTACATTTTTCATTTCGATCTGACGCCGTTTTCGAGGGGTTAAGGTCTTTTGTTTTTTTTTATCACCATAAATTTCTTTTCGTAAAATTGCACTTTTAAGACGAACCGAAATAATAGTTAACATTCTTGAGTCTGATGAAAATATTATGAAGATTGTGTTATGATGAGAATTTTATAATGATACGAATTCTACTAAGATTATACCACAAACGATTATTATTGAAGATTAAATTATGTGCGAATGAGTAATTGATATTACTGCGATACGAATTTTATGAGAATCACACTACGAGAACGAATCATGAAGATTCTTATATTTGAAGCTTAAGTATCTTTAATTGTATTACAAGCAACTGAGTAAATTATGTAGAAACAGTTGATTGAGTAAAGTTAAAAGATTATATTTTGGATCGAGAAAATTGTTATTAAATTACTTAAGAGTATTTGTGTTTGTCTTCTTCGAGTTTTCCGCCGTTACAATCTAGTGGAAATTGTGTCTCATTTTGCGAGCGGAATAATGACGTAATCAAGAACCAGGTCGCTCGTAAAATTCCGCCTAGTGGAAATCCGGCTTAAGGGAGCTTACACACCAAAGTGGCACGTCGCAGATGCCACGCGAAACTGCGCTTTTAGACTGAAGTGGCAAATGCCACGTCACATGTTTGAAAAATACCTGCTCAGTAGAAAGATGTATTCCTCTGACGAAGACAGTGATATTGCTCTTATGGGTCTGATAGTTAGTGGGAGAAACGTAAAAGGAGATAGTTACGATTGGTGCCACAGTTTTTCATTTGGTTAAAGAACCTGAAAATACGGATATGAGATCTAATGAAGTCTGAATCTAGGTTGATAAATGTATTAGTTTTACCTAAGAAAAACATGAAACAAAGCCTACTTTTAACACCATGTTTGAACAAAAATTCATGTTGACACCCCTAGTGTCTTTGCCTAAGGACAATAAATCTTTTTATAAGGTTTCTTTCGATTTTTTTTTCTTAAGAGAAACATGAAACAAAGCCTACTTTTAACACCGCGTTTGAACAAAAATTCATGTTGACTTCCCTAGTGTCTTTGCCCAAGGAGACTCAAAACAGTTTTTTCAAAGAAAAATAAAGAGCTCCACTAAGCCAAAAATGAGCAGAAATAAAGTCCAATAATCTTCCAAGCTAAAAACTACCACAAATCACAATCAATAAATAAATGAAACTCAAAATGAACAGAAATTACAATAAATAACCTAGTCAAATTCAAAACGAGCAAAAATAAACATGAGTAGGGCTGTCAACCCTCATATCTTCTCAAGACCAGACCAAAACTTAAACTTTACAGAAAACAAAATACATTTAAAATATTTTCACTTTTCTTACTTTAATCAATAAAAAAATAGACTTTTAGGATATGTCTTGCAGTCTATCACTTGAAAATAAAGGCCAAGCCAGACACATATGCGAATGTCAATCTTAAGGGCATACGATAAATATAGTGGCAAAAGAAGCTTAGTGATTTGTAGAATTTGAGATCTTCGACCGAGAGTCCCACACTCTTGGACTGGTCTGCTTAGCTGTAGCTTGTTGCAGCTAACCACCAACTTTTGATAAAAGCTGTCTAGATACTGGTGTCTGGACAAATATGTAAGTTTAATTACATACGCAGGGGAATTAAATTTCATATTTTTTCAATTTCACCCATCGTTTTTTGGAATTTTTAGACAAATGACTAGTGCTGCATTTTTATTTAAATAAAACTACTATAATGGTTTCATCTATTTCTTTACTTTTAATTAATGTAGAAACTTTTTCCACAAGACATCTTTTCAAAAAAAGTAGAGCTACATTAAGCCAAAAATAAACAAAAATAAAGCTAATAATCTCCAAACCATAAAACTACCAAAGATCACTATTCACAAATAAATGAAACTCAAAACAGAAATTAGGATCAAACAGTTCGTGGTAAGGAACAGTAATAAGCAGCGAACCGCCTCAATGGTAACCGAAAGTCTAAAAAATGGAATTTCAATACCAATAGTTACTCCCACTCTGCTAGTGCTATTCAATTTAAGATCATATTTGCTGTCACCTATTCTGATACAAACACTCTGGGTTTTGCGAGCTAACAGTAATAACTTGGCAAGGCAAACTGCAAATAAAAATTATGCAGTTTTTATAAATTCAGAAGGTTTTTAATATTATTCTTATCTGTGAGGTCACCATATCAAAAGTAAAAAATATATTTTGATTCAAAAGATTGTCCTTTGAGTTGCTTGTCTGCTAGTGCTATGCAATTCAAGATCATATTTGCTGTCATGTCTTCTGATATAAGCACTCTGGGTTTTGCAAGCTAACAGTTAAAATGTATAACTACCAAAATTTGTTAGTTATAATTGGAAACAAATTCACACTGTGGACAGACGCTATTGCATCAACAACAAAATCATTCGTCAGTGTCTTGAATGAGACCCGATAGCACTTTTCTGACCATGGTCTCACAGTCCATTAGGATGATTTTCTGCATTTCACCGATAGTTATTATTATTATTATTATTATTATTATTATTATTATTATTATTATTATTATTATTATGCCACCATGTGCTACATTAGATACTGTAATGATGTCAAAGAATAAGTTTGGTTTGAATCTGATAGATATATCGACTAAATTATTCAATTGCAGTGGCCTATTCAGGGGCCACTGGCCCCTGTGCCGGTTTTAGGGGTGTCAACTGTGCCGCAGCACAGGGCCCCTGCACCTAAGATAGAAATTGAGGGCCCGGCACCTAAGATAGAAATTGGGGGCGGGACTTAGTTCATTCAGTACACTAAATGACACTTAGGGGCCCCTAAGCCACTTTACGACACAGGCCCCCCTCTTACAAAAAACCGGCACTGCCTGGCCCCCTACCAAGGATCCTCGATAACATTTGCCCTTGTCATGCTGACTAAAGATAGGTTTAAGCATAGAATTAATACATTCCACGCAATTGATAGCAATAACAAAACACCTTTTAGATTGATCATGAAAATGGCTCAGGATCTTCATACCTTGTATTTACAAAATTTGCTCTTTTGTATTTACAAAATCTTTCATACTGCTCTACCTTATGAAAAAAGAGGTGTTTGACGGATGCTTTATCAGAACCCTTAGAGTCTGTCTGGAAATGCTCCCTTTACATCACGAAAGCAAGTGAGTGCTGGTCTAAGAGCACAAAATAGTGTGTGATGCATATTGTATAGAAAACTAGAGTGTATTGACAGTGGCACCAGTGTTGGGCTTAACATCATGCTGTACTGCTCTGATTGACAGTTGCTTTTTTTCGGTCGATGTGATGGACAGTTTTACTCTCCGTTATGTATTGCATAAAGTGATAGATGAAAAATATGAACCCAGGTCTCTCACACCCCCCGTGTTGTTTCCTCAATATTTATTCTGTTTCAGACATCATCTAAGTAAGGCCCCCCAAACAATGTAACTTCTGATTTCCCGGTTTAACGTAACCTTGTCAGGTGCCCTAAGGTTCCACAAATAAAGAAACTTAGAAGAAAAAGTTGACAACATTTTCAAAGCAAGGAATTAATATATATAGCAATTTGTATAGTACCTTGTAAACATTTGTAGTTAGCTGTACACCATAACTCCTTTTAAGGTGTTCTTTCATGTGGCAGACTCTAGCTCATGCAGTTCCTTCAATCTCTGTTCTTGGCTCATTCTTTTTGTCTCTATAAGAACTCCTATTCCGTAGGTCATTAACCAATGCCGATCTTTTTCACCCCTTTAGCCTGCGATGACCTATGCTGGCTTCAATTACGGCTTGTCAGAGACTTTGATGGCTCAGCACTTCACCAATCCTGTTTTTGAAAAGAACACTAGAGAAATAAAAAATATGCAACTACCGGGGATCGATCGTACAGTTACGACTAGAGGAAAGGGTGTCTATAATGGGTACTAAATCATAAATAGATGAGCTTACAATGACGTTAATTTCGACTCAAACATTAGCCATAACAATAGTAGAAAAGAACTGACCAAAATCATTGTGGTTACTGAGTTACCAGTATGAATACCTTTCTTTGCTTAAGGTGCTTGACATCTAGGATCTAGGTGGTTCTTAACTCTCCAGCTGTCCCCATCACATAATCTTTGAAATCAAGATACTTGAAGCAAAACGTGGAAGGCCAGATGGCACTAGCATAAACTTATAGACAAGCATCACACCAGTTTTATTTCAGAACACTAAGTTATTATCTTGCGATTCGAAAGGCATTTTCACTCGTAGTTTAACTGCCAAATTGCTCAACCACTGCCTTTGTTTTTGCACAAACACAAGACATTGAGCCATTCCAAATTCTGATTGGCTCTTTCAAGAAAGGAGTTGGGCATCATCCTTTCACACGTTTCATTTCGATCATTATGAAGATTGTACTCCGAGGAGTGTCAGACAATAAAAGCATTCAAGTACATAATGTTTCGCTATTTCGTGTAGTCTTCTATAGGGCATTGAAACTGGTCTGTAATATCGATGCTTCTGAGCTACATCATAATGGCGAGGGGTCCTTGTTTCAGAGCCCACGTGTTTTTATTGCAAGAAGCCAGGAAACTTAATTTCTAACTGCCTTAAGTTGAAAAGTAAGAACGACGAGAGTAAGCCAGTGTCATTTGTCCGTAGAGACCAAAAGAAAGTCGATAAGTTGAACAAAATGATAAATTTAAGGCCTGTGATGAAAATTTTGATGGTTTTCTATCTATGCCAAGTTTCTATCTATGCCAAGTTTCAGTACCGCGTAAGTCCGACAGGGTAAAAAACATTATTACTCTCAGAGACACAGGAGCAAACCAGTCTTTGCTTTTATCGAGTGTTTTGCCGGATTTAAAGGAATCTAATTATCTGTAGTTAAAGAGATATGGTAGGAAAAATAAGTTGACGAGAGAGCCTGATTTCTGGCATTTCTTCAAACACTAAGGTTTGGAAAAGTCGAAAACTTTGGTCAGAATAAAAAGGTCCGTGAATTCTGATCTTTATGTGTATATAATGTAGATTGATGGCCTACAAGAATATTCCGCGTGAAATCAGAGTCAAATTATCTGTCGTTTAAGAGATATGGCAAGAAATGTAAATTGACGAGAGAGCCTGAGTTCTGGCATTTCTTCAAGCACTAAGGCTTGGAAAAGTCGAAAAATTTGGTCAGAAAAAAAAAAGGTAAGGTGCCTAACAGATAAGCCAATGATCTTGAACAGAGAGTAGTAGGTTCAATCCTGATATCCAGCACCTTGGTGTGATCTTGAGTAAATCAGTTTACCTACCCCAAATTGTTCACACACGCAGGTTTAGTGAGCTGCATGCTTAACAGAAGCTATCAGAAAGAGCACTCTGTGCATAACCTTCATGAAATGGATGACTAAAATAAAAATATAATAAAAAATAAACATCAATCTATGAAAATGTGTGACCTGAATGTATATAATTACCTGCCTCTAAAAATACTACAAATTACCATGCCATAATTTTTTTCTCATTTTCAAAGAGGGAAGCATTATTACAATAGCTTGCTTTCTTTTTCACTAACGGAGCTGAAGGGATTCGAACCCACGACCCATTGGTTTGCAAACCAACACCTTAACCATTGGACCATCAAGTATATATATGTATAGGCCTATATATCGTTTGATACATATATTTGTACTATGTAGTGTGGAGAGTCAACTCCCATCTACGGGGTCACAGGTGGCGGATAGTGAACGGCCTTCACATATGGAGGTTAGCTGCGAATAACCAATAAGCAGTCCCCGACCAAAACTCGGGTTGCCCTTTGGCAAGGCATAGTACTATGTCAAATATGCCTTATTAGCCTATTTTGAACGCTATGTGCACCATGGAATGTACGCATCTAGTGTATGCAAACTTTGTCAAATAGGCGTTATACGCCTATTTGGAACGCTTTGTGCACCATGGAATGTACGCATCTAGTGTACGCAAACTTTGTCAAATATGCCTTCTTAGCCTATTATGAAAGCTTTGTGCACCATGGAATGTACGCATCTACTGTATGCAAAGTATATCAAATTTGCATTATAAGCCTATTTTGAACGCTTTGTGCACCATGGAATGTACGCATCTAGTGTATGCAAACTATGTCAAATATGGATCATCAAAACCAAACGCAGCATACAAATCCTTAGAACCGTACGTGAGGGAAAAGAAGTAAAACGCAGCTCCGGAATAAAGCTGAGTAACAATAAAGTTAGCCAACGTATGACCAAGCTTCCAATGTCCCAGTTCATGTCCCAGAATAGCCAAAACTTCGTCATCGTGAACTTGCTCCAACAACGTATCGAAGAGCACAATACGCTTATTGTTGCCAAAGCCAAACATAAAAGCATTCGAGTGTGCCGAGCGTTTGGAACCGTCCATAACAAAGAGTTTGGTGAGAGGATATTTAAGACTGTCGGCTAGTGCATATTACGGGTGGAAACAACCTAAAGAAAAACAGTATTATCAGCTAAAACAGTACTTGTCTTTCGAATGACCCAGTAATGTCCATAGCACCGTATTTACTAACAATGGCATGATTATGGTAAGAACGAGGCAAATAAAGTAGGTACTTCAGGTACAGAAAGTATATCACTCGAATCGATTTTAGTTGCTTCTTTTGGAGCAGTGAATACATACCAGACATAAATAAAACGGAGTAGTCACAAAATGTACTGTAAAGACGGGCGAGTGCTCGACGTGAGTAACGACCACGATTAGCGACGACTTTCCCGTAGCCTATCTTTGTGAACTTTATCTGTTGAAAGAAATTGATACAGCAAAAACTAATACAGTTTCTGTTTGATATACTTTGAAGTATTCATTTCAATGCCGATCAACCGGTCGCTGTTAACGGTTTTGTGATATTTCGTTGAAAAGTATCTTCATGTTTTAGCCTTTAAAGAATTTAAAGTTGTAGTACTTCTGCCACTGACAGAAGACTATTATTTTTTGTAAGCACGCGTATCCTGTCGACGGTATAGGACAGATTTCCATCGAGTTAGTTTAACTATTAAATAGGCTTACTATCATCACTTTCATTACATGGAAATAGCAAATGATCTATGCTTCCCTGTTTGAGTTTAAAATATTTGGGAAATAAACATCTATCAGTGTACAATATCCCAGATTGTGTATAAAATTTTCTCCCAAATGTAATTCCGTTACCATGGAATTACCCCAGTGATTTTTTTATGCTCAGAAGTAGGGGGAAAGACAGGCTAATGAGCCGTATGCCTCTCCAGTTGTCACCAAATGATCGAGTCTCTTTCCTTAATAAAGACATTATAGAGTTTGCATTTAAATCCGTAAATAATCTCAATCTGAGAAAGTCTAGGACATTGGTCCGCAACCTTGGGTTCATGAGTACCTTAGGGTCCAGTATGCCTTATTGTAAGTGATTACTGGGATTGTATGCTAATTAAGACATGAATAGATTGAAGTTTCAAAAAATATTATTATTATTATTGTTATTATTGTTGCTATTGTATTTGTAAATATACTAATTAAACACTCCTGTATATCAATCCTGCTATCCCATGTACCATGCCAGGAGAAAACAGCATGAAAATGTTATTGTATAATGAAGATTAGCAATAAAGGCATTGAGTTTAAAATTATTATTATTATTATATCGAAGTTTTTTAAGTTTCTGCATTTCTCTTTGTAAGTAACCGGGTCTCTTCCCGAGACCGATAGTAGAATCGCCTTGATTTTCTTTCGTTTCTTCACTAGCTTCCACTTTAGAAACATCCTCTTCATTTTTTTTTCTTGGTCTTAAACGTCTTACTAGAAACGACAAAATCTAGATTAGTTTAGGTTTAGCCTTCATTATTATCATTTATTTTTTATTTATTTTTTAGTTAAACTATCTCAATTATCAATGTTCAACTTTTTACATTTAGTTAGTTAGTAAGCTACTAACTTTTTGCTGAGTCAAAACAAACCTCTTAAGCTTGTCACCGTCAATAATCTAACAAGGTCCTTAATAATCCTTTAAAAAAAGAAATACGGCTGAAGTTTAAAAACACGGGAAATGTGCTAGCTCTGCGTTTTACCTTTGTTTACAGAGATGTTTGTTTTGTGGCCGCTTTGGCACCTCTTTTCTTTCTAAGCTACAATGGTGGAGTAAGCAAAGAAGCCTACTATTTTGTGATGGTTTGATTTTTAACTTCAGGATGAGTAAAAGTATAACATGTATATTTGCAATGGTTGCCATCACTCACTGTCAATTAAATTTCAAATCTGGGCAGTCATGAATGTGATGTGCCCGTAAAAACACACGTATATTAATTGAACGCATATTCAGTATCTCTGCTGAGTTTTCAATATTAAGAATTTGGAAGGATCTCAATAAGATCAGGGCGCTTACCTTTATAGGGGGCCTTGGAATAGTTTATAAGACAAAGGAAAAATCCCCTGCGTTTACATGCTCCCTTCAAACATTATTTTTAAAGCAAAATAGCATTTCTTGTCCCTGGATCTTGTCTGAATCCAAACTGTTCCTCGATAATTCATTTTTAATGTTCTCTCTGGCAAGCATCATTGTCACTCAGAGTATAACCTTACTACCTCGGTTCATCAAGTTTATAACTCTGTCGAGTTCACAATTTGTCGCGCTAGGAGATTTGCCAGTGCAATTCCAGAACAAAGTTCTGAAGAAAATGAGCATATAGAGTTTCAAGAAAAACTACGAAAGTACATTTATACTTTTCATCCTTACATTTATAGTTTACACCGATACCTTTTCATCACTGAATTGCTGCCAAAACGAATAACAGAGTGCCGAGTTGCTCATTGAGGCCTTGCACACCTTTTTCGCACGGTTGATTTTCCTAACACAATGTATTTTGTCATCATCAGAGCCGTCAACAATTGAAGTGTGCACAGAATTTGAATGACTCAACAATGATTTTTGTGCAGAGACTGTCCCAAGAA
Organism: Alatinidae sp. Z8VKAUB7J3; assembly: GCA_010016025.2. NCBI lineage: Eukaryota > Metazoa > Cnidaria > Cubozoa > Carybdeida > Alatinidae > Alatinidae sp. Z8VKAUB7J3. The sequence goes on from JAAAKM020721499.1 coordinate 59,247,661, forward strand.
GACAAAATCCATATCTGCCGTACCCCGGAAGGGGGGCGAAAAGTGCATGAAACCTATTACTTACAGACGTGCATGGCATGGAAGGTGATTTTTTCAGATTGGAGATTCTAGCAATAGAGTTGAAGATTTGATGTTCAAATCATCAGTGTTACGCGTTCCGTCTCGAAACACGGGCCAAGGAGCTAACTGTCATGGCAAGCTTAAACTTTCAAAGTGTAGGCGAAGGGAAACCGAGTTCTCGCAGCTACGCAAGTAGTCAGGAGAAGCGTGTGAAAGTGCGTAGAGTCATGGCGGCTAGGCTAGAAGCCAGTCGATCTATTCCTGAGCTAGATGAAACCCGAGAGTATGCAATACATATTTGTACATGCACTAAGGTGAAGTACCATATTTTGAAAATGAAAACTCTATTGTCATTATTTCAGATATAATTATTCAACATTACTCTCGAGTGCCAAATAATCGTACCCCCCCCCCCTCTCGCTTATTAATTTTTTAAAATTTATAATTCCCCGCTCCTTATTAGGATCCTCCCGTTTATTAATTTCAATTTTCCCAGTACTCAAAATGTAAATGGTGTGTGAAAACACTTGAATAACTTCCCATGCAACATTTGACCCTGAAACAGTTGCTAATTAGTCAATTAGAGCGATATTGGGAGAAACGAAAGCAATCTTGATGGAGAAGGATACACATATAGAAAGTTTAAACGCCCAGCTAGCAGACCTCAAGTCTGTGATTGAAAAGAGTGAATCGGCCTTGATTGAAGCACAAACAAGCATAGGGGACAAGGAGGCCGAGATCCTACGCCTGCACGAGGTATCTGCATCGAGTGAAAGTGAAAGGCAAGTATTGGCAACGGAACATGAGAGGGAAATAGAAGACTTGAGGACCAGTATTTCGGTTTTGGAAGGGCAATTATCAACTATAGGCCAAGCAAAGGAAACAGTTGATCAGAAGCTATCTCAAGGTGCATAGCAGTACGTGCAGATTAAACCCCGGCTATTAACCCCCAGTAGCATTACCCCGGACACTTATCGTCGTGCCGATAAAGTCCCAGTCGTTAGCTCCTATATTCATCTCAGAGATAAAGTGAACGCGATGATATCTATTCAATTTTTTTCTATTTTAAACGGAGAATTTTTAGTCTGGGGTTTTAATGTCCAAGGGGTAAATGTGATAGAAACGAACAGAGGCAATAAAAAAATCATCGATAAAATAAGATTAAATCAAAACAATGTATATATTCCTTATTGATTCATATGTTGCCTCATCGTGAACATTTGGATAGGGTTAAGTATATTAAATGATCAAATAAAAAAGTTTTTTTCCAACTGAACGTAAGAATTAATATTAAAACTTAAACGAAATTACTACGTATATGAAGGATGATGTTCCCTCCTCCACACCTCGCTCTTTACGCTAAGGTTTTTAGTACTTTAAAAAAGCTTCTTATTGTTCTGATTAAACGACCCCTGTGTTTCAGGAGACTTAAAGAATTGGGAAAACAAAATTCAAACTTTACCGTAAAGAGCGAGGTGCTGAGGAGGAGTCAACCGCCTTCATATACGTAGTAATTTCTGTTCGTTATAAGTTTTAATGGACCGAGTTACCCGAAATCAGTACAGTACATAAAAATAGCCTGTGTGCTAATTTGATTGCTATCATTACAGTAATCTCAGGCTACAATATTACAAAGCAAGAACCCATCAAGGATTCGCAGAAAAATGCAATTCCTGATATTGATATAACACGCCTTGTCTTAAGAGTTGTCTCCTTTAGTCAGTATATTGTGAGGTATATTTAGCAGGTGATGTCTTTAGCAACTGATTTTTGTAAGGGAGCACTATCCAATATTGCAACATATGTGTCAGAGAAGATCCATATAGAATGTGCAGCAAAGTAACGAATAATTGTCATTCATTCTGTTAGAGGCAGTCCTAATGAGCTGTTGAGCACACCTCAAATTTGCGTCTCCGTCAGGTAACTCAAAGTTATGGGTGCAATTACCCGGGTATCCTCTCTTCATTAGTAAACCTATTCGGTGGCTTTTCGTGTTTATCTAAAATGGTTCCAAATAACCCGTTTAATGTTTGCCGGGGAAATGAAAGGAGAAAATATAGAGTAACGAGGGACAATGGTGCAGAGACTAAGGCCCTTTCAGATATTGATACAGTTACAATTTGCTCCTTTGGGTCATTTATGCAATATGTAAATACGCTTGTCTATAGGCTTTGTTTAATGGACATTGGATATTCGCCGTTTGGTTCCAAAGAATCATTTTATAGCTTGATCGACAGGCTATTAGAAAGGTAATATTTTGAAGTATGAGTTATGAGTAGAAAGAAAGACGTATCTTTTACCAGAATCCAAGCTTTGATAATTACCTTAAATATCCAGAAGAAACGTCCCTGCAATGAATTTTATGAATGCTTATTTAATAGCTTTGGAAAGCTCCAACATGTTATTTATTTACCTTGTTTGAACGTGTGCCCCTAATGCAAAATTTTGTTCTGCTAGTGCACCTTTGATATATCCAATTGTAGTTTTAACATAATCTGTTTCCATCTCTTGCAGTAAGGACGTGAGGCTGGATTTGAGAAGACGGAAAGTATCATTACGTATATGAACTCTTTTCAAAACCGCAAGACTCAGGATTGTTGACACAGTCCACAGATGTCCAAATTAATTATGGTAATCCAAGAGATTAACTAATATGCATCCTTAAGGGATCCACCTACCCTTACTATGTTTTATGTGGCAAACTGCCTACTGTTCCCCCGTGCCCTTTGTAAACATTCATAAGTCTGAGCTAAAACGTTTCATACTAGGTATCACACTGTATTAAAGTAGGATAGCATACGTTTCTTCTAGTCATGTGGTTCAAGAAGAGCAGGAACTAGCCTTGAGTTAGGGCTATTGACAAGACATGTTAAGGAATAATTCTTAGTCTACTTCATAGTATGCAGAAACATTGCTGTAAATGTTTTGATGGTGATTCCATTATACTTTACCCCCCCCCCCCTCTAATGTGCAAATATATAGCCCAAAGTGTATATTTTTCCTTTATTTTTTTGGCTCTTGATTTCATCAAGTTGATTCTATTTATAGATTCACCTGTTGAAGTAACAATGATTTGTTGCAAATATATTGGTAAAATGTAATTTAGGTAATTTATTTTCGGAGGAACTGATGATGGATGTACTATAAAACTTGCACCACCACTTGCAGCACCTGCTAAAATTTTTATATTTTTTTCATTTGAATTTAGGAATCCATTGATTGCAGGTCCAGGACCAACATATGCAATATCAAGAGAATTTGCAAATAGTGATTCTATTACCTGAGGACCACTGTCAAAAATCCGTGTTTCAATAATGGTACCATTTCCAATATTTTTTTCAAAAAAACCATTCTCAACACCAACAATTGGAATTGCGTGACCAATATTTGGAAAATAGGCTATCCGAACTTTGTTTTGCAGGTCACCTTCATCAGATTTCTTACGGAACACATTGGAAATACTAAAAATCTAAGAAGTATCAATAACATTTATACATGTTAGAAATGTTGCAAATCTTGAAAATGTTAAGAGGGAAATGTTGGAAATATTTGACACGGTAGAAACAATCGAACAGTTTGAAAAATTTGCAAACATGTGTTGGAAATTTGGGTAATGTTTGTAATATTTGCCATATTGAAAAAGCTGCTAATAAATTAAGAGGCTCCAGTTACCCCACAATGTCGCCTAAGTGATCTGGTTTGCAGTTGTTGCTAAATGTAAGTTAACAAGAATATAATTGTCACAGTTTTACACACCATCAGATTCAGCGTATCAGAGAACCCTACTGTAGAAGTTTCAAGCTCCTATCTACAAAAATGTGGATTTTTATATTTTTTGCCAGAAGGCAGATCACAGATGCGTGTTTAATTGTTTGTTTTTTTTTTCCCCAGGGGTGATCGTATCGACCCAGTTGTCCTAGAATGCTGCGAGAGGGCTCATTCTAACGGAAATGAAAAGTTCTAGTGCCCTTTTTAAGTGACCAAAAAAACTGGAAGGCACCTAGGCCCCCTCCCACGCTAATTATTTTCCCAAAGTCAACGGATCAAAATTCTGAGATAGCCATTTTAGTGATGCGTTGAGTATATCGGGATGGAGGAGGAGTGTGTCACCTGCGCTGACCTTAAGCATCTTTGTGGTGCAGTGTGTTGTTGTTAGTAGTGGCAATAGCAGTATTAGCATCAATGTTAGCAAGCTCCTTACTAGAGAATAGATCCAAAAGGCACAGACTCGGATATTAAAGAACCTACTTTAGTTTTAGCGATCTTCAAGTAAATAATTGTCCAGTATTATTTTATAATTAATGCCGATGCAGCTCTATAGATGGTTTCAAGCGTAATCTAAGAGAAGATGAAATAGAAATTCTATGCTTTTGTCTCTGACAGTTTAATTCGATTTTGCGCCCAAATGACAAGAGAGCAGAATTGCCTTCCGGACTTTTTGTCAACGGAAAGGCTGTTACGGAACCCACTCATGTTGCAAAAAAACTCAGTATATTTTTCGCAGGGATAGGAGGAATAACATTTAATTCTGCGAGAAGTCCCCAGAAACCCTACAAGCATTACCTTGGCTCAGCATGCACCAAATCAATGCCAATCATTCCTGTGACATCAACTGAAGTAGAGCTAGTTGTGAAGACCTTGAAAGGCACATCAGCATCTGGATTTGACTGGATACACACTAAAGCCCTGAAAGCAGTCCGCTTTGACTATGAAGGACTTCCCTTTCAGCTGGACTAATGACTTGCAGCACGTTTTTACACACGTGAAAGGCATTTTGTCCACATCCATCCCACCTCACACCTCAATTTTACGACAAGGATCCTTTAACCCACATTTTTGACATGTGACGCCAGTCGTTAAGTCATCTCAGAGGTCCCAAAACATTGTCAGAATGGGCAAGAACTTCCCCTTACTTAAGTACGTCGCATACTTACGCTAATAGAGCTACGTTACTCGACCAGCGAACGGGAATATTTGAGTTGTTTCTGGTCTGCGGAGAAACTTCGCACGTATTTGTGTTTATGTGATGCGGCTTAGCTGCGTTAAAACTTAATAACTTCTTTCAAGAGAATCACACTGAACTTTTATGTCAATTGGTCACCTCGCAAGATAACCGAGTACAAAGGTAAGGATAGCACGAGATGAATGGATCATATTATAATAATGGAGGAGTGAAGATGGATTCAGATTTTTTAGAGTAACAGTTTACAGCCAAGGCTTAGTCTCTGAAAAGATTCTTAAAACTGAATGTGATGGCGAAAATCATCAATGCGACTGTCTTGACATTAGGTTTATTTGTGATGAATTATACCATCTTGTACTATAAGGTACCTTTTCTTTTCTTTTCTTTTCTTTTCTTTTCTTTTCTTTTCTTTTCTTTTCTTTTCTTTCTTTCTTTCTTTTTTCTTTTTTCTTTTTTCTTTCTTTCTTTCCTTCTCTCTTTCTTTCTTTCTTTCTTTCTTTCTTTCTTTCTTTCTTTCTTGCTTGCTTTATTTGTTTGTTTGTCTCTTTCTTTCCTTCTCTCTTTCTTTCTTTTTTCTTTCTTCCCTCCTTCCTTTTTTGTTTCCTTCCTTCTGTCAATCTCTCGTTGTTTTGTTCTGTCGTTGGTTTTTTTGGTCATGCTGTTTTTTCTTTCTTCTTCCATTGCTCCTTAGTATTCGATCTGAAGAAGCACTTTAGGTGCTTTTGAGCGCTTCTTAGCGTTTGGGTGATTATTGGACGCAATAATAAAATCTATATGCTCATGTATAAGTAATACTTGTATTAACGCTATAACATGCAAGCAGCAAGTAATCTTCGCTAACGTACTTTCGGATTGCTGCGCCCTGAACAACTACCTTGACTAATTGCCTGGTCTTTAGAGACCTAGAGACATAGACAGCAAAGTATTGCCTTCAAATACTCAAGAGTAAATTGTAAATCAAAGTCAAAGTACGATTTTTATGATCAAACGTGTACGTATTGTTTTACAAGAAATATTGCTATGTTCTTTTAATTTAAAGCTAAATTGTTGAATTTCAAGAGAACCAATATAGTCATAATTTTATTCAAAAATTAGGTACAGTTGTTACACGAATAGCAAGCTTGAAGGTCTCAGCACAGAAAAAGTACAAAGTGTAGGCCTACATGTGATTTCTATTGACATAATTCTGTTGCTTTAGGTTTTCATCCTGTACTGTAACTTACAATTGCAAGTCAATTGCTTTATTACCCTCTACAAAGGTTACATACTATTTCTTTGGCTCCTGGCAATCCTTATGTCAGAAACATCACAGTCTAGAAGCTCGGCCGCGATCGTGCGTGTGTGGATGAGGTACGAGAACGTCGGGTTCTGCACCACGGTGATGTCCCGCTGGCTTGCGGTCGCGCTGATCTGCGAGGGCCCACCCCAGAGCATGCCGACGAGCCGCCCAGCGAGGTTGAACGCCGGCCCGCCCGAGCTGCCGCGGAACGAGGCCGCGTCGATCACCACGCAGTTTCGGCCCGAGCCGCACGCGGCGTACATGCGCCCGGCCACGTGCCCCGTCACCACGCCCTCGGTCGTCTGAAAGGGGAGCACGCGGTTGAGGTCGGCGGACGGGTTGCCACCGAGCACTTGTCATGTCTTCGTCTAATCATATTTATGTAATTGATTTGGCTTCAAGACTCTCTCCTGGAAAAATAGTGCTAAAAGTATCGTACGTTTTATGACCCATGGTCTACAACGATCAGAAAATATCCTATCAAAACAACAGTAAAATAAACAAAAGGAAAGGAAAATAAGTCGTCCAAAGAAACACGGACGATATCCATAGTAGGAAACCTGAGAAAATGTGCCAGAATATTTTTTCCTACGCCAAAGACTTGATCATGACAGAATACTGGGGAAGAAGATGATGGAGCGCCTCAGGCAGATTGCAAGAATAAAGTGGCATTGTAGTATATATTGCAGTACATATACACTAAACTAGTATGTAATGTAATAGTGATTAGATCAAATTAGTGCAGTCATATTAGGTTTCACATTCAGCATTGTTTGTCAGACTGCGGTACATAAACATATATATATATATGTTCATAGAATTTTATATAAGGTTGCTGAAACAATTTACAAGAGCAACAACCATTTAACGTTCCTTCGCATCTGTGAAAAATTTAACGCCGTGCCAAGGGGCTTGAGGATAAAGAAAGATGCATGCGTCGGTATGCCTTCACAGGAATTCATTACGACTTGGACTAATATTAAAAAGAAGAGAAGTGTCAACGATCTCAGCTAATCATCTTCAATCAAAATATGCCTATTTTGTCTAAAGAAATAAATTTTACTTAACAGTTACATATGGTTATACCTATTATGAATCCTATTTAGCCCTATTTATATATTTGAGGCAGTTCTGTTTGATTTTTAGCTACAAATTAGCTGAATGTTAGAAATCCAAGTATGGCGACATCCAAAGGAATAATTACGCCTAATTAGTGTTAATTACCCCTTAATTAGCATTAACGTGTTTCAAATCCATTTAGAATCTAATTTTATATCATTCTACAAAAATTTGTCAAAGCCCTTTTTTTCCACAGACGTTGCTATTATCCCCGAAAACTAAAACTTTTGAAATAGGAAAAGAGTCTTTAATCACATTCTTTACCATGTGCAATCATAAAATAGTTCAATATCTTCATTTTTTCCACATGCTATTACCCCCGAAAACTAAAACTTTTGAAATAGGAAAAGTGCCTTTAATCAAATTCTTTACCATGTGCAATCATAAAATAGTCTAATATCGTCATCTTTTTCCACGGACTTAGCTATTACCCCCGACAACTAAAACTTTTGAAATAGGAAAAGAGCCTTTAATCACATTCTTTACCATGTGCAATCAGTAAGACGTTTGACTATAAAATTCCTGTGTCAACAGTTGTTCGTCTATTTCTTCTTCCTCATAAAGATGGACGACAAATGTTCTTAGTTATCAGTCTGGATCCACCCATCAAACAGGGTAACACCAGGTACAGTTTCAAGGAGTCTTCATTCTCTCTCCCTGTCTCTATCTCCTCTTAACTTTCTCTCTCACACTCATCCACTCTCTATGACACTCTTGTTTCTCTCTCTTTCTATTGCCTTCTGTTTCCCTCCCTCTCCCTCCCCTCTCCTCCCCCTCTCTTTCTCTCTCGTCTTCTCTCTCCCTCTTTCTCTTTGCCTTCATACAATATGTGATGCATTATATATATAATGGAATGCTAGATTTTTGTAAGGCATGAATGGCAATACTCCATTGTAGAACAGTTGGGGAATTTTTCTAAATTTCATCAGGGAAAACGGGGGATTATCAAGGAATTTTTTTCCAAGTTGAGAAGTGTCTTGTTACTATTGCTTATTTTATTCCATTTACTGCCGTTTGTGTTGGTAAGTAAGTTATAAGTATCGAATCTCCTTGGAATGAGGCACAGGGTACAAAAAATACTAAAACTGAACTGGCACACAGTGATGCCCCAGGTCTGCCATCAGCCCTTAGGCTGATTTTAATCTCAATTTGATCAGCTTTTCTCCATTGTCACCCCTTTAACACTTTTAGCTGTCCACAGCCTATAATGGATTAAGCGGAATATCATTAAGACCGCGTAAGATACTGTCATTAGCATAACAAGATAAGAACTGTCTGACACACCAGACGTAAACGGAACCGTATCCTTAGCTGATTTTCAGCGCTTTTCTGTTTTATTTAATGGAAGTGGCCCCTTATTGTTTTATTCTGCGTGACCCTTGTCAGTAATTTCACACAACTTTTGTATTTCCAATGACCAAACGTCAACAGCCTAGCGCCAGCTCGCTTCCCCTTTGCGCCTTTTCAACATCTCGTAAGAGAATGCTGTCATGTACCTCTTTGTGGGTAATTATTGCAAAACTTTTGTTGCATGAGAGTGGTTTTATGATCCCACAGGGATTTAAAACTGCAAATAGAATACATGAAGGGGATATGCATCTCACGCCTACGTACTTTCAATCTATATTTCAACAACACTATTTAATTAAGCATTCAAAATACGCTCCATTTTTTATAAAATTTCCTGTGTGTTTTGTTCTTAATGATTTTTAATCAGGTAGAAAAATATGTAATTTTGTGTAATAGTAGTGGGCATATAGGACATGGAGAGCAGCTGTTTAAAAGGCACCGAAAAGCAATGCTTGCCTCTTTAAAGGGTTACGCACATTCAAAAATTGTTTACAGAAGTAAACCTGTTGGAAAAGCGAAAAGCTTTGTGGACCAACACTTTAGGCGCCCTCAGACCGCTCGAGGAACGTTAGCGAACATGTAGTACAAAGCAAATGGGGTAAGCTGTCTTTTCTCTATTATACTAAATTTTTAAATATTTACATTCGTTATTTGCCTATCTATCTATCTATCTATCTATCTATCTATCTATCTATCTATCTATCTATCTATCTATCTATCTATCTATCTTATTGATTAAACATCTTTGCGTGTACACAGGTAACGCTTTAGCAATAATAGAGTACTAAAGTGTGACGTCACGATTAGAGAACCATACCTAAAGCAATCGTTGAGATACGCCCTTTCAAACTTAGAATCATGTCTATCAAACCCTTGTTAAATGAAGCCAGTTCATAATCTTATGAACTGAGCGAAATTTAAATAGATTCCTTAAGGACTTTTGCAAATTCAAACAGCCATTTTTAACAGCCTATTTTATGATTGCAAATGGTAAAGAATGTGATTAAAGGCTCTTTTCCTATGTCAAAAGTTTTAGTTTTCGAGCTCGTGTTATAAAGTGCGACTGCAAATACAGTGCATTAACCCACGAACTCTATCGAAAACGATTGGAGACGAAGGAAGCAGCACATTTGCCTGACTTAACCAAAAAAGGTATACTAACAAGATGTAAAAGTAAATGACACTTCTACTAATCTTATCGACACTGAAAATATGAATTCGTAAAAAAAGAAAAGCGGTATTCATGCAAGTGTAGCACTTGACATACTTTTCTTACTGCTTAGAGTTTTCAGATTAAGTAGACGTGACCGAGGAAACCTGAAGATGGGAGCTGTTTCTCTCGAAACGTAGCTCGCAAAAACTAGGTGGGGGAACGGTGGATTTCTAGCTTAAAAATGAGATTAATAAACTAAGGAGTTCAGTTAACTTTTGTAGCCTGACCTTTAAAAGCTATAGAATTTAATTTCCCTATTTATAATAAAACCCAGGTCTTTCTCTTGAAGCACTATTTCTCCAAAGCCTAATCTCCGAAGATGATAACTCCGAAGCCTATATATGAATATACTAAGCACGTTGGGGAGTGCTATGCCTAAAGTAGGTCATTTTGCGTTTGGAGAGGTTGTATGATAGCGCTCAGGTTGCTTACAATGTTCTGGTCCAATAATGTTCTGAACTTGTGCTTGTGATCTGGTTATTTAGTGGCTGCTGTTCAGTTTCTTTTAGCAGTCTCTCATAGAAGTACTTTAACTCTCAATTGTTTTAGTTTCATCACATCAACAAACGAGTTACCGGTATATGTATCACATTTAACTGAAGTTTTCTTTTTCATCATGAATCATGTTCCGCCAGTGTCCTCTTATTATGTCGCTTACTCTTGCAGTAGCACAACCCTTCTGCGTCCATTTTCGTCGACGATAGGTAATAAAATCAGTATTGTGTATTAGACAAGACGCATTTAATTTAAATGGAGAACTTATATGTAGCCTAGGCTACCATCTTTTTCTTTTCTTTTTTACCTCAGATAGCCTGGCACAAGAACATCGTAGAGAGCTGGTTAGTGGCTCATTTAAAGGAAATGATATGGTTAAAACCTTTTATATTAAAAAAAAAATTATAAAATAATATAAGTAAGAATCACTTCGTGTGTTTGATGATAAGACCGAGTTGGTTCCAGTGGTAAGACATGTAGGGGACTTGTAAGTAATACTCGTCTGTTAGGCTACAATCATCTTTAGTGAAGAGGAGTTTGAGACTTTGGTAGTTGGTGTAGCTTACCCATACTCACTATAACCTAGAATTAAGTGTTTACCCGAAATTGTAAATACGTCTTCATGATCCTCCTCTGATTTTTTCTTCGTCCTCATGCCATGAAAGCCTTTTGCAAATAAGGGCATTGTGAGACAAAGTTGAAATTTCCAGCGGCAAAAGAACAATTGATATCGCATGCGCTGTACCCTCTACAACATACTTTCGGAGTTTTGTCCCTTGATATCAAAAATATTTAAACATTGCATTCTTCTATAACTCTTGGGGTAAGGTTGTGCGAGACACCGTCTCCTCCATCATTCTTAGACGATTCAAATATTTGGCTGACCATCTTGCAAAGAAATAGTCCCTATGAGACATATGATGCCAAGTGTTAATGCATTTGTATGCCATAAAGGTATTAAAAATGGGATGCTGCATTAGAATATCAAAGACAAGGAACATTAATTCAGCCTCTGATATCGATCTGTTCAATATTGATTTCAATGCTTCGAGGTGTTAAAAGCAACAAATAGCATAGTCAGGCATTGCCAACACTGAAGAAGAAAACAAAGAGATGTAATAGAACGTAAACTCAGCTGAGTCGTTGTTTTGAAAAAAGAAAAATGTATAGAATGCAAGCTTTTGAATCAGAAATATATTGATATGGCTTAAAATTTCCTTCAACCGGTCGACAGTACCCTAAGCTTTGAACCTTAGAAAAGCAATAGAAAATGACAACAAAGTCCTAAAAACTGGACTTGAGCTAGAAAGACTTAGCAAAAACAAGGTATAACGAAAGAAGGTGCATTCCAAGATGGTACTATCTTCATTTTTTTTTTTTTTTTTTTTTTATGTGCTGAAGATCAGTGCCTTATGGACTATTATTCTGTATGGACTTTATGTAGTTTTGTTCCGATTTCTGGTGCAATACTTTGCCCTTCACTTTTTAGTGTAAATAAATTACGCAGCTATAATGTAAGGGTAACAAATCCAGGAGTAGTTACTTTCTGATAATTTTTAGGCACCTTTTTTTTAACTGCCTCTATTCTGTCCGACAATTCATTGGAGATGCCAGGATGCCAAACAGGACAAGTGTATTCGAGAATAGGACGTACAAAAGAGAGAAAAATCCTCAAACGATGCGATTAAGGGTATTTAAGTCTATTAAGGAGTTTGAGGAGAGAAAATGCAGTATTTGTACGGTTTAATAAATAATTAATGTGGCAATAACATGTTAAGTCGTTTGAGATGGTAACACCCATTTTTTATGGTATTAAGACATTTCAGGGGGGATAGGACAGGAGAAAGAAGGGGGAGTTTTTATGAAAGAAAATATTTTTAATATATTTTAATATTTTTCTTATTTGTAGTAAAAGACTATAGATACCTTGAATAGCTTTGGAAAGAGGTACTAAAGTTAAACTGAATTTCCATCTTTTTTTTATTACTGTTAATAAGTTTTTATGGATGGAGAGGATGGATCAGGAATCAGCTCCCATGATTTTTGGAATAAAATATGGTTAATGTTTTTTGTGGAGGGGGGTCAAGCCATATTGGAAAGACCAGGGGTCAACTTCTTTGGGTTTTTTTAAACATATCGTTAATCTATTTTTTAAGTGGGGATGGGAGTCGGGCTTATCTGGGCTGATTCCCCTCAACACCTTGCTCTTTACGCTAAAGTGTTATAGTAATTAAAAAAGCTTCTTACTGTTCTAATTAAACGAACCTTGTTGTTCAGAAGTCGTTCTTAGAGAACTGGGACAAAATTCAAATTCTAGCGTAAAGAGCGAGGTGTTGAGAAGGAACAGCTCCCACATATACTTAATAATTTCTGTTCGTTTTAAGTTTTAATGTTTCTCCTTACTTTAAAATGAAAAAAGTTGTTTTTTATAAAGTCCCTGGATCTTTTTTTAAATAATGCCAGGATATAGGGCTCTACCTCCACGAAACAATCCCTTGGCGTTCCAAATTATTTCTCCTGAACCTTACAATAAGATCTTTATAAGATCTTCAAATATCCCGTACTCAGAATTTCAGTTCACCTCAAGGGCCAAGCATCACTGGTGATTATTAAGTAAAAAAAATATTGCTTAAAATAAAATATTTTATTAATAAAATAAAGTAAAGTTTTTAAATTAAATTATTATATAAAATAGATAAAATAATAGGATTAAATTAATAAAAATAGAAAATAATAAATGTTGAGGTTAAAGAAAATAAACTAATATTAGCTCGTATTCACTAAAATACCATAACAAGTGAATTGTTTTTTTCCTAAAGCAACGCATATGCAAGGAGATAATTTTTAACTGCGTAAAACTTGTGGATATACAACAATATCGAATTAGGGATTGCAATCTTTTAAAATGAAAAGGCAGATCCGTTAGAATCATGGGAATGCGAGGAATAAGAATAGCTTCACCCTCGGTAGGCCCAATCAAGATTGTTGCCTCTATTATGTTTTCCATTGTTTTGTTTTTTTACGGCAAGTCGCATGCCGTTGCAAAGCTTTGGAGGGTTAATATTTCGCATCAGTATTATTGATATGCCTAGAGATCCCCTGGAGATCCAGGGAATTTTAAAATTCTGTCTTGGAAAATACGCTTATTAAAAGAAAATCCTAGATTATTGATTGCATAAAGAGTTTTATTATGCGATTCATTTATGTGTTTCTTATGTGATAGGATTTCGGAAAAGTAGTGACCGCTGATGTAAGTTATATATGTATATTTTGTGTGTGTGTGTGCCTGTGCAGGAAAAAGGCCTACATGGCCTTTTTTCGCTTTAAATACATTTTATCTTAACTATCACTGATGAGGCGAGTTGCCGGGAACTGGCTAAAACTGAAAAAATAAGTCCAGCGTATGGAAAACTCTAATGCTTTGGGAGTATGCCCCATCTAAAAGTTCATGCTCACTAATATGGATCTAAGTTTTGCAAAAACCCGTGAATCTTCCGCTAGGGCTACTGAAATTGGTGGTGGTAGTGACAGTTATCTAGTTAGGAAAACTGATGATGAGCCATGGATAGGTTTTGTACGAGAGTTTGATGAGGAAGGAAAGGCTTTTTATTCAGGAGAACGACTCGATTGGAGGCTTGAGCTGGGTCACTTTATGGGGGAAGATTATATTTTTGATAATTATGTTAGTACAATTTCTAAATTTGGGTGGGACCCCAGGAGTGCAATTATTCATGCATTGGAGAGGGGGGCTTATAAGCTTTGAAGATGCACGGGTCCCGAAGTCACAGATTCTTGGTCAAGTTGGTGAGGGGGTGAAGATCCTCATGAGTGGGCTCGATTTCGAACGCGTTGTCTTGGCTGGGGGCCCATTAGGCATTATGCGAAGCTGCTTGGACGTTGTGATGCCCTACGTGCACGAACGAGAGCAGTTTGGGCAAGCTATCGGTCAATTTCAGCTGATTCAGGGCAAGATTGCCGATATGTACACGGAAATGAATGCCTCGCGGGCCTATGTCTATGCGGTAGCAAAAGCTTGTGATGCGGGCCAAACCACACGATTTGATGCGGCGGGTTGCAAAAGGAAAGCCTTTGTGAATGCAGATGTTTTTCACTCCCAAACTGCGTGCTTTTTCTATCATCGCAATACCTGGCGCATCATGCATGAAAAAGCCTTTGCCGTCTGGTCCCCATTGAGTGTATGTTTTCCAGGCACTGACTTTCCAGTTTTCGGCAAGCTCGTCCAAGGAATAAATACGTTTTAAAACTATTAAGGAAATATGGTCAAATGTCAAAAGATGTTTTTAAATCGTCTTTAGAAATACTAGCACGCCAATTGGTGATGATGATTTAAAAGGTATTAAACGAAAGCGTCTTAATATCAATGCATCATCTCGAGGCAAAAGAAAAAGTTTTTGTCCCACCACCTGGACAAATGAAAGAAACAAAGGTTCAAAGGCCTACCATACCTTTGAAAATCAAAAACCTGGAGTAGATAAATATTCGGAAGAAAAATAAATTTTTGCCCCACCACCTGAACAATGAAAAGAAAAAAGGTTCGGCGATACGTCTTTCATAATGACTAAAGACAAGCCGAGGCAAAATAAGAAGTTTTTGTCCCACCACCTGGACAATTAAAAGAAACGAAGGTTCGACGATATGTATTTCATAATGACAAAAAACAAGCTGAGGCAAAAGCTAAAGGTACAATGGGTTTAACCAACCAACGTCAATACCAGCGTCTTGCAATCGGTTAAGCAAGACTAGAATGGTGACCACAACACCCAAAAAACCCAATATAATGTGCATGCCAATTCCCTTTTTTAATTCTTATTAAATTTTGCTTTGATGTAAAAGTAGAGACATGGAAAACGGGAAGTAGCATAAGAACAAAAATTTGTTTTTATCTTCCTCAATGGGCTATTTAAAGCGTTCCTTGCATCACGACTTTTTTCTTTTTATTTGGTCGAGAATATTACCGTCAGGTGAATTTATTTCCAAGATGTAAACAGTATCTTTGGCCATATGTTCGGCCGGCGTTTTACGATGTTTTGCGGGCTCGGCTTGGGAAACCAGTAACCCAGGCGCAGGCTCAACAAGGTCATGGCCAACGACAGGAATTGGTTGCGCGTTACGCCACGCCCGCCTACGGCTGCGCGCGGGTTTGCCGCCGCGCCCGATGTTGCCATCGCGCTCGCCAGCGTCAGGCCGCCGTCAAGGATAGTGTCCGATCGTTGCCAACCGGTTGCATTGCCGCCGCAGTAAACTGGCGACAGGACAAAATTGTCGCCGCCCCTTATCCGGTATTTGCGAACGTTGGAATTGACCAGCACGGCGTTCGTGATTTAAAATTGAGTAGCCGAAGGGAAATTAAGACAAATAAAAGAAATGAAGAAAAGAATGTATTTTGGACTATTCTAACTATATTCCTAAATGCTTGTAGAATATAAGGTGTAGAATTGAATAGCTCGTGGTAACGGACATTAATTAAAGAGGGATTGGGGACAATAGTAATCAGAACTCTAAAAAAAGGAATTTTGATAACACATATAAATTTTTTTGAAGTTCAATGTTACACGTCGAACACTAAGAGCCTGAGGAAACATGTCTGATTGTCCAAAAATAGGGAAAGCGCCCCTAAAAAGGCAAGTGGTCCTATCCAGAAAGGCGTGGGCCTTGGCCGTCCAGAGGTCCCTGTCGCTGCCTTCACCGTCAAGAACGATCGAGAAGAGCCCGCTCGATCCCTTGAAATCCCGTTTCCAGAGTTCGTGTCCCGGAAAATCGGGCAGGGCAGGATGCAGCACGCCGGCAACGCCCGGTTTTCCCAGCAGGTCGCGCGCGAGTTTGAGCGCCGATTTTTGATGATGCTCAAGTCGAACGCCCATCGTCCGCAAACCGCGAAACACCAGGTAGGTGTCATCGGGATTGGCACAGACGCCGAGGACCATTTGGGCGTGCTGTAGTTTGGGCCAATGGTATTTGACATGGATAAGGTCATTAGTTCTTACCAGGCCTTAAAAAAAGTTTCGGCAATATGTCTTTCATAATGACAAAAGACAAGCCATGGCAGAAATCGATGTTTAACATCAAACAGTTCGTGGTAACGAACTGTAGTAAGGAGCGACCCGGCTGAATAGTAAAGGAAACTCTAAAAAACGGAATTTTGATGCTAAAAGATACATAAAAAAAATCGAATTTTCACGCTGATTCTAAATATATAAGTCTCAATTAATTTAGTCTTTGTCATCAAAAGCTACGAGTCTGATAAAATTTTGCCTTGTTTTGGAAAATGAAGGAGTCGGGGAGCGTCCCGAGCCCGAGCAGGCCCGGCACCGGGTCGCCGCCCGGGACACCGGCCATGTCGCTGCCCCAGCACCACAGGCCACCCACCGTGTCGACGGCGCATGCGCTCGCCCGGTCGAGGGTGACCTCCAAGAAGCGCTGCTCGTCGGTGCGCCCCACCCGTACAAACGCGTCGCGCCGGGTGGTGTCGCCAACCCCGAGGCGGCCGTTGTCGTTGTCGCCAAGGCACCACAGCTCGCCGCCCCGCCGAAGACCGCACACGAAGCCACGGCCGACGTCGACCTGCTCCCAGTCGTCCCATTCGCTCTTTATTTTTTGCTAGAAAATAAGCAATTCACTCCCATTGCCCTAGCTTTTAAAATAACCGAGCTATGACTTTATGCCACAATCCTCTACCTCCTCCTGGACCCCTCGAGGTATATATCAACATGGAATAGTGAACTTGTAAGAATTTTTAAAGTTTGTTTCAAAATTTAGGCCTACGCCACATTTTTGCCAGTGCTGTCATGTTGAGCCATGAAAATAAATAAGCAAACTAGTTAGTTGAGTTTGAAAAGACTTTCCGCCCGCAAAAATTCGAAGGTTAGTAATCTGTTGGTTCTTATATACCAGTTACGCCTCTAGGTTTACTGGTGAAGAATGATGTCTTATGCTCGTGCTAAGTCAACAGGAGAGTTAAGTCAAAGTAAGTCAAGCATATTTTTGTGATGCTGAATCTAACTATGAATTCAGTTTTTTTTGTATCAGCTATACTTCCTGAGATGTAACACCATCAGGACCCAAATGGACTGCTCACAATTAACGTTACTTGTAAATCATTTTGTATATCAATGATGTAAAGCTGTATGATACTGAGGTATTTTTATCTATTAATAAGTAGGTTTTTGTAATAAATTTTTTGGAGGCTGAATCCAAATGGGAAATGAGTTTATTCTGATGCGGACCTCGGCAAGGGCACCAAGGGGGATGTGCGCCCCCGAGGGAGTCACAACCGGCAGACCCTGAAGGCGTTCAGGGCTGTTTCGCCATTCCTGCGGATAGCGCAGGTTGATCGGGAAGCGTTCGAGGCCCTCGACCGTTTCCGAGACCTGCATGCCCCCGATCGCTGTCTGCACGACATCCTGAACGTCACGCACGCTCATCAGGTAACGCGCGGCGGCTTCGCGGTTGACATCGATTTCGATGAAACGCCCGCCCACGGGCCGTTCGGCATAGGCCGATGCCGTGCCCTCGATCCCGGTCACGGCACGTTTGGGAGCATATTTCCAAGTTGTAGTTTCCACAATTCTATTTTGATCATATTTTGTTATTGTTTTTTTCATTAGCATTAACCAAACTTCACTTATCGAGTGTGTTTTAAATAATAGACAAGTAACAAAAAAGTTTATTAAAAGAAATAGATACATTAACAACAAACCCGAAGTTAATAAATTTGTTATCACCCTTTACAAAACCATCCTTATACAATAACTACCAGTCACCCTTCCCCTCCCCCCCCCCCCCCCCCCCCCCATCCTTTTTCGCCCTTTTTTTATTATTTTATTTCCTTCATTTGACCCCAAACCCTTAATTCACCGTGTTTTCACTATGTCTACACTGTCTTCATAAATTGCTTTGTTTTCTACTTTTTTTTGTATAAGAAAAAAACTTTGATAGTTTATTCGTTATTATGTTTCCTTTCTCCTTGTTGTCTTGTTTTCCCCTACTCTTTTGGTTAGTATGGCTTCATCAGAAGATCACGGTTTTTGCTTTCGCAAATAATGGTGGCAAAAATAGGCAGCTGTTTTAAACAGCAGGTTTTAAAAAAAATAGCTAACAAAATTGCGGAGCTTTGATTTTGATGTAAATGCGTATCTAGGATTTTTCAAAAGGGGGGCGATTGTTATAATTCCATTGTCATCGACAACTTCATTGACGGTTGCTTCAATTCTCTCAACGCCGTTGGCAATAGATCGTTGGCGAAGAAATCGAGCGAAAAGCGTTGCGTCTAAGTGAAATGCATAAGAGAAGTTTGGCTCTAACCACGCCTGTGTTTGTGGGTTGGGTATGGTAAATCTTTGATTGTGTGCCATCGTTGCGCAAGGCGCGTGATCGATAAGATTAGTGCCTTTTTCATCATCTCGCGATCTCAGCCACACCTGGTAGAAATCAAATCCGTTTATTTTTTGCCCCACTCGGCCAAAGGGGTGAAAATAACTCTTTTTTATCTCTTTATTTACAAGGGGACGACATATTTGGAAATAAAAATTTGGCGTTTGGAAAAACGGCAAAACAATCTAGCACAAAATACAGCTTTTCAGCTTCCAAAGCCGTCGATGGGAACAGTTACTCAGGCGCTTACACTTGCTCTCAAACATCTCAATCTGACAACCCATGGTGGAGAGTTGATCTTGGAGAAGAACACAAGGTTGCCATGATACAAGTGACAAATGCAGATGTGGAAGATATGTCCAATATAGAGGTGCTGGTAACAAATGACCAAGGGAATAACGTAAATGATCCAAATGCAATGTAAGGGCGCCTCAGCGGTCTATTATGGTGTCCAAACCGAATCGAGATTGCGCTTGCTCATCCTTCCCGCCAGTTTCCACACCGCCCCCCCCGTACACCAGGCAGGCACGCTGGGGTGGGTGTGTTCTCAATGAAAACAGCGAGTTACAGCTCGCGCAGTCGAGGCCTTGGGGCCCGGCGAGCGGCGTGAGCCACAGTTTTGAAGCTCCAGCGCACCTTCAAACAGCTTCGAGCCATTGCGTGGACCGCCTTCGCCATGTGCTCCATTGGGCTAGCGATGCTGGTCGGGCTGGGAACTTTGTTGCTGCCCTACGCCGAGCGTATTTCCTGATGTTGGCGAGTCCTCAGATCAAGAAAAAGGGTGTCGAGGAAGCACGAAAAACAGTTGTGTTCGTTGTCGATCGCAGCGGTAGCATGAGTGGCAAGAAGATCGAACAAGCTCGCGATGCTCTGCGATTCGTCCTGAACAACTTGAACAAGAACGACCTTTTCAACATCGTGGCATACGATAGCGATGTCGAGTCGTTCAAACCGGAGTTACAAAAGTACAACGAGAAGTCGCGAAACGAAGCACTTGCATTCGTCGACAGTATTTATGCCGGAGGAAGCACCGCAATTGATGCGGCTTTGAAGACGTTTCCGATCTTTATCTGTCCGCCGATGGTGTGGTCTACGCGACCCCGATTTGGTGGTACGGCATGTCGGCTCAACTGAAGGCTTTTATCGACCGCATCTTCTGTTTCATTTCCGACAGCGAGCCGACCGTGGAGGATGTTCTCGCCCGTCTTCCCAACAAGCGGGCAGGGCTGATCCTGAGCGCCGAAGAGAGCAACTTTGCCGCGCGCCTTGCCATCGTGCAGCACATGTCGGAACTCTGCCGCTACCTGCATCACGACTTCGTCGGTGTGGTTACCGGCGTCGGCAACAAGCGTGGCGAGGTCAGTTCCGATCCCATTGACGCATTTTTCTGGTTTTGGGCAACAGCCCCTTATCCTGGAGAAATATAATTGCCTGTTCTTCAGTCCCTGGCAAATCCCAAATCTTAACTTGAACGTCCTTGGTAAGAAAATAGCGATGAAGACCACACTGCCTTTCCATAACAAACAAATACAAAGTAGAAACAAAAGGAAAATTTTTTCCAAGACAGCGGTAATCAGTTCTGTGAATATTTCGACCCAAGGTCCAAGGGCCGTCTTCAGCACAATACGAGAGCAAGAGAGAAAATATGTATATATAAATAAACTTACATTAAATTGTGAGAATTAAAACATGATGCAGATGATGGGGATCAAGTTATCAAACCTTAACTGTCAAGAAATTAACAAAGCTTAATACTATGCAAGTTTCATTTCTACAGTGGCTGCTCTTAGGAGAAATCTTTGGTGGGGCTGATGATTTTAAGACTTGAAAGTGTTCATTCTATGTACATCAAGAATGGTAATATTTATCATTTATTTTGAATAATAAACCTTCATTAAAATATTTTACACTGAACAATTTCACCTTGACTGCACTTTATTACAAGCCCCCTCCAACTGGGAAAATTGGGAAAGGTCCCACTCCAATTGAAGTGGTAGTTACATATAGACCACGATTTTGCGCACCGCGCCGCCGGCCACAGTCAATTCGTCCGCCAGCAGACTGCGACCGCGACTGGCTCTCGGGATCAGGAATCGCAAACATATCGGGGTGGGCCGGCGTCATATCCAGCCAAGCTGCAAAGCCAGCAAATCCTGCGCCGTCCTTTTGCATACCCTTTATTGCTCTGGCAGGAACCAATTTCGCGCGAGTCTGGCCGAGCAAGTCGACAAAACTTACGAGAAAGTACTTTATGTTCTTTGCTTTGGCGGTTGCAGCCAGATCTTTTGCCATTACAGTTCTCCCCTGATCCTCTTATCGTTGGAAGAATGAACTTAACTACCATAATTGGAATGCAGTCAGGGCCAAACAACAAAAGAACCTTTCAAGTTATTTACAATCCTGCCTACTTCAGCATCAGAAGCAGGATACCACACCATCGGTTTGAGACAAGGTGGCCCAAGAGAAGATTCGTAATCTGGTTGAGACTGCCAAGACCGGACTGAAGAAGCAGTAGTTTTCTCAATATTGCCAAAACATAATGAACAGATAGAACAGAATAGAACACCCTCAACAACCACATCACCAACTACAAGACTTGGAGGGATAGAAGGAGCCGGAGAAGAATGTATGAGGACTATAGACTCAACAATGTAGTAATGACTAAAAAAACTAAATAAATAAATAAATTCGGTGCAGATTTTCTCCCTCAAACGAATGAGACATCATTTTGTTTCTAAGATAAAAAATGTTGATAAACAAATTGAAATAAAAAAAAATATGAAAAGTACTGAAAAATATGAAAAATTAAATCAGGCTGGAGGTGATTCTGCGACAAATAAAATGTCGAAGTCACTTTATTCCCTTATTTCTAGCCAGTTAGTGAATCTTATTAAGTTGCCACTTAAGAAGCGTGATTTAATGTTTGTTAAAAAAAATACAGAAATTATACCATGCTAGGAATAAGTGAAGATGAAAAGGTAACGTTGGGCACCGAAAAGATTAAACAAGTGGACAGCTATACTTACCTTGCTGGTATTATTAGTTAAGACGGTAGGAGCATTGAAGATGCTATAAGTACAATAGCCAAGGCTCGGGGTATTTTTTCTCAATTGAAAAAAGTTTGGTAGAATAGGAAGATAAGTCTGCAAGGAAGACGTTCTGCGGATGAGGGTTGACAGATTGGCGAAGATTGTTCTTTTCGGCGAACCGTCTAGGGCTAAACGGAAAGTAGGTCGTCTGTGGTTGGGACGGGAGGATGTCGTAAAGAAGCTATACATATTTTTCGAGCATTGATGATCCCGGAGGGATGAGGAGACTTGTATAAGTGTTGCTGACCTTGTCGAGGGTCAATAGATTTCTTATTCTTCCAATAAAGCCGCAAAATAGCTTCAAACATCTTCAATGGTGAACAAGGCTCAACCAAAATACAAAGGGTATACACCACTACTACTAACAACTCATCGCAGAACAAGCTGCCTTAGGTCAACACGGCTACGCACGCTCCTCCTCCATCCCAATCTATTCAAAGCCTCCCTCTTTACACCCTCCCAAGTAGTTTTTATTTCCTTTAAATCTTTCTTCATGCTGACAACTTAAATATCTCAACATCCCTAGATTTATAGCTAATGAAGTCAACATGTGGTCCATATAAGAGATGTACCTTGATGTTATGGTCTCTAAACGCTATTTCAGTGAAATAGTGGCTTCGCGCCACTGTTTCACCGACTCGTATTTTTATCTGATTTGCTGAAAACGTTGGATAGTGGCGTCTCCCCTCTTCCATACGTGACGCCCCGGCTGGCACATACAGTATATGTAACTGACAGAGCTCTTTATTCCAAATGAGCAAGCTATAGTTTAAGTAAAGACAGTTTTCAAAAAATCATTCATTTTTCCCGTCGTATCGATTTCTGCAAGTAAAAAACGTTGAAATTGTTGACAATATTTACAAGCCGTCAATGATCCTAATTATCGGTAAAACATTTGTTTACTAAACCTTTGTGCCACACTCTATGTGAAAAGAATCAGAACGTTAAATGTATGGCTTATACGAGAATAGCAGCAACTTTATTGCCATTAGGACTAACAACACACAAGACCTTTGGTTTGAAAGTTCCATTTTCCTCATATTCTGTTTCGAGTATAAGACCTGGTTCAAGCAAAGCTCGAGAATTAGCTCTAGTAGATGTACCTCTGCTTGACAAAGCAACCATGCTCGAGTTTTTAATGAGAGCTTACCATGACCTAGTTCCCCTTCATTTAAGGCACCTTTAGAATTGCCACGTTTGCCGCTCCAAATCAGTGAAGTAATCTGTGAAATAGTTCATTTGAATCCCATTTAGACCAAATGTCCCACTTCACTTCCATGACGGGTGAACCATGGAATTTCCCTTCCTTAACTTGATCACAAACCGCTGACCGCTTGCAAGGCTTGAATGTGCCCTTTTTGCCGAGACCACACCTATTCCGGACACCAGAGTACAGTGCGTACTAGAACTTTGCCTTTATTAATGAAAGGTCCGTGTTTCAAGGATCAAAATGAACCCAACATGTGAAAGATCCTAGACAATACAGCTACCCCTTTTTCATCTTTTTATATATTTTTTGTCATTTATTTACTGTATAAGATTAACGTCGGTTTTTAAATGGCTTACCCATATCCAAGTTGTGGTTAATTACTAGGTAGATTAGGTGGGATTACAAAAAATTAATGTCGTATTTATGTTAGTCATATCCCCCAGCAATGACATCCCTTACCAGATATTGAGATAGCCGAAATTTCAGCTCGAATGGATGACGTTAGCCCGTCCCCCTCGTCACTCAGAGTTATAAAAAATCAAAATTTTTGCAAACAACTGATCCCTCGTGCATCTGACACCAGGTGCAAGCGAGTCCCCATGCAACTGAACCCTCATGTACCTGAACGCTCGAGCAAATGAGCCCTTGTGCAACTGAACCCCCGTTTAAATCAATGTCTGTTTAACTCAACCCTTGTGTATCTTTATCTCCATTTAAATCAATCCCTGTTTCAACGAACTCAGCCCGAGACCAAAGAATAAGTCTGAACAAGGCTGATTAGAAACTAAAAATTTCCTTCTCGCTTCGTTAGCAGTTTCTAACTTTATCCATTTGGGGGCTAAACTAATTTTGACCAATCCAATTTCTACATTCCCGACATGCTTCGCGCATTGGCGACATTCCACGAGGATAAATTTTGATTGAAGCTGGATGCCAGCCCAAAGACCCTATCCATATCAGACACTGCAGAGACGTTCCATTTACTTATATCCCGATTGAAAACGACGGCCTTGTCCTAAATGAGAAGAGGTATGACATGTGACATGAGGAAAGCGCTCAGCATGATCTCATATTTGCGGCACACAAGACTTACAAAAAGCTTGAACATCTGAGTGACACGAGATACGTCCCACTCGCTTACATCTGAGTTAAAAGCCGATGCTCTGTAAAAGAGCATCTTTGTATTGGATTTGCGCGTTGGTGAACCGGTGAT
This sequence comes from Alatinidae sp. Z8VKAUB7J3, assembly GCA_010016025.2. Classification (NCBI taxonomy): domain Eukaryota; kingdom Metazoa; phylum Cnidaria; class Cubozoa; order Carybdeida; family Alatinidae; species Alatinidae sp. Z8VKAUB7J3. The sequence goes on from JAAAKM020721499.1 coordinate 59,272,043, forward strand.
GAGCGACAGGAAAATTGTTGATGACAGCTTCGATGTTGGTCTCTACGTTACCGTTGAAAACGAGCAGGCATTGCATAACTATCTTAAGCATCCCATCCATTTGAAGGCAGTTGATATCGCTAAACCCATCGCGAAAAAGTTCCTTGCCTATGATTTTCTCGATCAGGGAGAATAAAAGCGGCATGTGTTATAAACGCCCTTAATCCTCTCACCTCAGTGCGATCAAACCCACTCATATATCGAGTGCCTGTAACCTTTCCCATCTCGAGTTTATCTATATTGGGAGTTTTATTTATTCATTTATAATAGCATCTACTATCTCTATGTTTTTATGATCGTCTATCTTAATTTCTGTTTTTTCTGGGTTTCATTTATTCTTTAATAGTAATTTTTCAGTCCTTTGAGTAGATGTAAATTCAAATATGTTAAATAAGTATTTTCTCAATCCTTTTTTTTCAATTTTTAATTCATGTCAAAACTTGCCTTACTTTTGAAAAAAGGGAACCCATCCCCCCATCCCCAAAGAAGAGAGTGATCTTCAAGAGAATTACAACAAGCAAATTTAGCATATGAGAGAACCCATTCAAGCTTCTACCTGAAACAAATGTCTTCAACAGTATCCCCTTCTCTTGCAATGAGTGGTTCTTTGAAATCTGTTTCTCCTCCTTTTGGACGCATGTAAATTCTAATAAATTTTAATTTTTCATAAATTTTTTCTTTTAGTAATTCAATATTGGTATCTGAATTTGCAGATACTTCAATTACATCTGATTTGATTTTTGTTTTCAAATCTTTTAAAAATTCTGCATCAACTAAATCTATTTTATTTAATACTGTAAGTGCTTTAGAATAACTAATGTTTCCTGCAATATGATCCGATAGTTGTTCTGATGTTAGGTCTTCTCTTATTACTACTCAAGAAAAGTGGAAGTTTTTTATTCTGGGGGCATCTGAAAAAGCCAAGGGCACTAAGGTGAAATATTGGAGAATTTTGCGGGGTATAAACTAAATTAAAAGGTACTATGTGCTTCCGTTTTACCGAAAAGACGGGTGCGCAATATCTCAAGAACGGCTGGGGGTACTAAGTTAAAACTTTAAGGACATGTCGAGGGGAGTGTTTTAACGTCTTTGGAGAGCGTCCAAGCCCCCTCCTCCGCCTCTTCCGTGCCTTTTGTAGCTATCCCCCTCTAAATATATTCATCATAACTTTGAAATAGCCATTTTGTCCAAAACAAATTCAATATAAAAAGCCAATTTGGCAGAGAGAGGGCTCGAGGCCTCTCGAGCCTTCTCTCGAGGTTTTTTGTGTGTATTTACAAATTTGCTTTTAAGTTTCTTTGTGTGTATTTACAAGTTTGTTTTCTTTTTGTGTACTTGCCGTATCTTTATGCTTTTGCGTTTTTTAGTGTGTATTTACAAATTTGCTTTTAAGTTTTTTTTTGCGTGTATTTACAAATTTGTTTTCTTTTGGTGTATTTAGCGTATCTTCATGCTTTTGTGTTTTTTTGTGTGAATTTACAAATTTGCTTTTAAGTTTCTTTGTGTGCATTGTAAAGTACTTCACAAACATAATAAAAAAAACATCAAAAATAAAAGCTTTGTATAAATAATATTTCGGAAAAAGACCTAGAGCAGAAATTTGCGCATATGAGAGCGTTTGAATTCTTTAACTCTACTCCGTAGCACTAATATCTCCTGAGCCAGTTTTTGTCAGCCCAGCCCCGAGAAAAAACATACAACGTGTCAAAATAGGACGTAGAAACTAGAGTGCTAGATTAAAAGCATCTATGCAAATCCAAATCATCAAAGATTTGATTTGAAGACAAAAAAAAAATAAAAGAGAGCTAAAAATTAGCATTTTTGTTACTGATCAAAGTTTGTAACTTGTAGCCCCTCCCATGGGGACTGTGGGGGAGTAAGTCGTCTCCAAAGATATAGTTACAAGGTGTCTTGTCTACGCTGAATAAAATGGCTATCTCAGAATTTTGATCCGATGACTTTGGGAAAATAATTAGCGTGGGAGGGGGCCTAGGTACCCTCCAATTTTTTTGGTTACTTGAAAAGGGCACTAGAATTTCTCATTTGTCTTAGAATTAGCCGTCTCGCAAGAATCTAGGACCACGGGGTCGATACGGTTACCCCTGGGAAAAAAACAAACAAACAAACAAACAAATAAACACGTTTGAGTCGATATAAGTTAATCCTTTGCCCTTTCCAAGAAATCCAGACCTTCCACAGGACATCCTACATTCCTCCAAAATTCATATCATGCCCAAAAGTAGACACTATCCAAACCATTTGACTTCCACCTGGAATCTCCCAGGCACAACGAAACGACAGTCAGACAGTCACATAATTTAGAATTTCCATTATTACATTAACCCGTAAATAGTAATATCTTGATAGTAATAAAATAGTAAAATCTTGACTAATATCTAAAGCAACTCTCATTCTCATCACGCACATTTGTATTTAAAGACGCATCCCAAGCCCAGATCTTTGGTGCCTAATAGACGGGGGGTTGGAAAAATCCCAGAAACTAAATAAACGGGGGGGGGATAGACGGGGGTTGGGAAATGACCAAAATAAAGTCAATTAGCAATGTTTAGAATCAACTGCTACTCCCTAAACGTAAGGTAACACAACACAAACAATAGTCAGTTATTCGAAGTCATGACAGGCTCCTGCATGCCATCCGAGATTTAAAAAATGTTTCCCTCGTCCTCCTGCTCAATAACAGTAGTATTGCTAACATGTGTAATGTGCGTCTTCACACTTCTTCGATCCTCGTAAAAGGCCATCGTCATCTTTCACCTGTTTAGTGAATAAAGTTTTCTATTCTATCTTACCGGAAACTTACATCTTTTTGTAAGAAAATTTTATCTTCTTTAAGATATGATAAATATGGCAGATCTAAGCTTCGTTCCTTACAAGTGTGAATGGATACACAAGGAAGGGGACGCATTGATTGTTCTTGCAGTGTAAGTATAATACCATTCCTCAATAATGTTTTTATGTCTTGCTCTTGTACATGTCGAACTGTACATTTTGATTCTTATAGACTCTGTTCCTCAGGTTTTTACAGTTTACAACATTTTTTTTTCGTTTTAATTTGAATATTTTGTCGTACAAAATCTCTTCAACACGACCGAACGCCCTATATTTCCAAAACTCCATTTCCAAAAAATTATCTGTCGTAACATACGTCTGTTAACTCTTAAAAAAATAAATTCTTGGTGCAAACACTTATTGTCTTTAAATAAATTGTTATAATAAGTAATAATAAGCATGAAATATATAAACAGACTAGTAAAAGACTTTTATAAAGAGTAATAAAAGACAACAAGGGTTAAGAGCTCATATGGCACATGCGACGAGGTCGGAAGAGCCAAGAGCTCACATGATATGAAGCAAAATTCTAAGAATCAATTGATTGCTTTAAAAGGTCTGTCCTGCTATCCACTGCCTTTACCATGATGCACTTGGCTATTTTGACAGCCTTCTTGCTAAGGCCATTTGCCTGAGGATATTGTGGACTTGGTATTACATTTTCAATGCTCCAGCTTGATGTAAACGTTTTGAATTCTTGTGATGAAAACTGCAGGCCGTTAATGGTTGTCATATTTTCTGGGAAACCGTGACGTGCAAAATGCACCTTGAGTTTGCTGATTACCTGGAATGAGGTGGTTGAAGTCAACTTATCAATCTCAAACCGTTGGCTGTAGTAGTATGTGGTGATAAGATGTTCTCGACCTCTAAATCTGATCCCGTTCGAGCTGGCGTCCGTCCTGCTGCTGGCCGCGCTCATCGGCGCCGCCTACCTCGCCCGTCGCCGGAGGTCGTCCTGATGGTCCTCGCCGCGATCGGTCTGCAGCACTACCTGCTCCTCGGAGCGGCGCTCTTCTGCGCCGGCCTCGTGGCGGTCATGTCGCGCCGCAACGCGGTGGCGATCCTCATCGGCATCGAGCTGATGCTCAACGCCGCCAACCTGACCCTCGTCGCCGGAGCGCGCATGCACTCCAAGGTCGGGGAGCTGTCCCTCGAGGGACCGATCCTCGCGATCTTCGTCATCGCCGTAATAAAAAAAAAGTAAAATTTCAATTTTCTACCTCCAGAAAAGCTACAAATTAATGTAAGGGAATAGCGCTACCTAACGGTGACAGTAATACATAATGCGGAATACATGACAGATGCCAATAACAAAACAGCCACAGGCGGAAATTTCAAATCAAAATGCACGCTGAATATCTGAACTTAATTGGCTTCTTGATTGAGTATTTGAGGTAGCCAACTGGTACGTACTTAATAGTAAAAAGTAACAGAATACAGTTTAACAAAGCTGTATGTATATGCAGAAACTCCCATTTTTAGGACTACAGGAGGGGTATCCCACACTGCTGTTCCTTTTTTGCAAGTGAATTATTAACTGTTGCAACAGAGGCTCGTAAATTTGATTTTATAAGATATTTGTTGTTAAATGGAACAGATTCAGCCAAGTTAGCCACTGTAGTAAGAGATCGTTGGGAAACAGACCTTCTATACCGAGATTTTTGTCCATATTCAACAATTGTTACGAATTTGAAAGATTTTCTTGAAGAAGAATTTCAATTTTCGTTGAAATATGAAAGAAGTCCATTGTTAAATAGAGCTTTCTTAATTATGGCTTCGTGTCTACCTAAAATTACCACTATGGCAAACGACGTCAATCCGGAGATTATAAAGCTATTTTCACCAATTAAAGCTCTGTCCCCTGGTATTTGTTAATGTATGACCAAAAAAATTGTTGATCATGGGTTTGGTTAATTGTTCGTTTTTATTGTCTTGTGAGAGCTGATAACACTATTGCCATTTATAGCATCACAACAGCAGAACCAGTGGCAAATTCAACATGGTGTGTGGCCAAATAGTCAGCAAGGGCCTCAGAATCAGGTTGGTCCAGATTGGACTTACCAGTCTTCGCAAAGTGGAGCCGTAGTACATAATTCAAGAGCTGAAGTCAACCCATCTTGGAATCCTAACTTGAAGATATTTAATTGATGAAATGGCTGAGTAAGGGATAGAAAGAAGTATTTGAACTGGTGTTACACATCCGTTTTATTTTGCATTGGAATCTTAAAGGTCCGGAGTTTCCTTTCCCATTTCTTGCATCCTTGGCGTTGACCCAAGCCTCTCATGAATTTTGCAGGTCTTATGACATGATCAAAATGTGCTTTGGGGTCTTACGTTAAGGTTATCAATAGCCGTACTAACCTCTTCCGCTCGCTGTCTGACCATCAGGTTACTAATCTTATTTCGTATCAAGATAAACAAGAAGGTTTTAACAAACTTCACTCTGAAAACTCCATGTTTTTACACCTTATAACGTAAAAAAAATTTTTGAATTCGTAGAAGATTAGAACAATGTTTAGGAAAGTGTTGGATAGTTTTAACAAAACATAAAATTCGTATTTTGTAAAGTTACTTTGCTGTTTTACAGTTAAAAGCAATAATCAAACTGCTATAATTACCAAGTTTTATGTAGACCTTGGTAGATATTATGTCAGAAATAAGCTGATTATTTCTATTTATCAAATTCCTCTTTTTCAATAATCTAGAAATTGCAGGAGTGAAATCAACCATGAATAAGATTTTGGCAGTTTCAAGTTTCAGTGGTTGTGGTCGTCCGACAGGTCATGCAGGAACGGGGCGATGCGCCCGCGCCGATAGGCCTGTTTCGCCGATGCTTCCTCCAGCAGGCGAAAGCGGCAGATCCCGATCAGCGATATGATGTAGCGGCCGTCTCCGGTTTCCGACAGCGAGGTGATGCGGCCGAGCGTGCCGACCGGGCACAATTGCGGACAATCGCATTTCTCGACATTGCCCGCGGCGTCGAATTGCGGCTGGATGATCGCCACGATGCGGTCGGAGGCCATCGCGTCGTCGATCATTGCCAGGTAACGCGGCTCGAAGATGTTCATCGGCATCTGGCCGCTTTACTAAATTAAACAGAAAACTAACTTTCACGAATTAACACCCACTCCACCTTGTTAAATTTGAGCTTGGGTCTTTATCTCAAAACTTTATATGTGTTATGGTGTTAGGCCCCTTTGGTTCAATTTTCATTCAGATCCCACTCCAGTCGCAAGTTACTCTGAATTAAACAAAAAACTGTTTTTAGCAGGTAAAGCCCTTACCCCCCTGTTTTATTGTAGCTAGGGTCTTCATCTTTCAACTTGACGTGTCTCATGATCCTTGGCACCAAATCTGACCATCAAAATTTTCATCCAAATCCAACCAGCGGTTCTCCCCCCTTAGAAAATCATGGCTAAACAAATTCCATTCTAATATAACAACTTGAGAAAAATCAACAGTGGACAGGTTTCCAGCAAAAAAGTTTCCAAAGATTTTCACTCTGAAGAAATTACATTTCTTTTTTGTTTTTTGTCTTTAATAACATGGACTAAGGTTTTGAACTATAATGTATGAGCGAATTGCGCTTCTTCCCGGGTATTTAAATGTAATTTATATCATAAAGACTTGGGAATAAGGTTTTCATTTCTACAGGATTCTAAAAAGTTTGTTGATTGATAACACTAGCATGTTTTTTACCTAAACTAATAAAATAAATTATGAACTGATGCAGATTGGAGATTGCTAATTGGAGAAAGGATTAAAGCAGATTGGAAACACTTATATTTGTATATCTTCCGTTCTCCTCATTTAAAATACAGAATAAGAAGTCTCCTTGTAACATAACCTAACGCTGCCAAAGTTTCAGCTCATCCCCATCTTTCATTCAAGGAATGTTGCAGACAAACCGTTTTAATAGCCTGGATACATAGCTCCTTTCGTTACACTCTGGATACATAGGATACATAGCTCCAATTACACTCGACCCTCAAATACCCCTGTAACTCAAAACTTGATTCCAAAAGTTGTCCCAACAAAAAAAAAAAAAAAACTAAGAACAAAACAAAATTAAAAACAAAACAAAACTAAATCCTAAAAACTAAAAAACTAAGCATTATAGGTTCTTGCTTACGTCCTTAAAAACTCTAATGTCGTTATTTATAGCTATTTCATTGCTTGGAGCTTTTATAAAATGTTGAACGTCAACTTTGCCCCGGTTTGTCTTTTGTCATAGTGAAATACATTTTTGACTTATTTTGTGATTCAGTAAATATACTTGGTGGTCACTTACAGAAAATAACTCAGATTTTTGTTTAGAAAAATATAGTAATACATGTTTTTCAAGAATAGGTAAAACCGTGTTAACAAGTTTTACCCCTTATCTTAAAATGTCATTTCATTGATAAGATAGAAAGGCAGCGTGGTCTAAGGAACTATTTACGTGCCTGTCCTCAATCATACATGTTAACGTGCACTGGCGGGTCCATATGGGGCCTAAGATTTTTTTCTGGCGCCCTCTTATCCTGACTTTTAATCTTTGCTAGAATAAATTTGTCAACTTGGGTCAATTGTTGGCACCGTTTCCACAATGCTCCTCCCCGAGATTTTGCTCATTGGCACCCTTGTCACATTGGGCCTCCCATGATTTTGCTCTAGATCCACCCAAATTTAAGAATTATTTAAGAATATTTGAGGTTCACTTCAATAGAATTTTAAGAATCATGAGGCTCAGGCAAATTTATCTAATTCTCATACAAAAGAAGCAATGTAATGAAAAGTGTCACTTTAAATGTAAAGATGTCTCATTAATATATAAATGAAAGAAATGATGTAATTTGTCCAAACTCAAATATCCTATTGTTCCAAATCTTGCAAAAACGTTAAAATCTTGTCAGCTAATGTAATTTCATCCTGTCCGGGGGAGCAGTGGGGAATCCAGATGTGTTATCTAGATCACACATTCTAACGAAGATCCTCCAGCTATACCTATTGAAATTTTGACAAAACAACATTTTACCTTAATTTTCAGTTACTAGTTGTTTTTTTGCTGCCTTTAGTTCTGAAAATGCAATTCCTGTTATTTGAGTAGAATTTTGAGCCATGTCAATGTTTTTTTCAAAATTTAAGAAATGTGTTTGCTCATCTTTAAAACCTTATAAAATGGGATTGAGCAAAGTTATGAAGCTGAAAGCAATTTTGTTGTACTTCAATTAAGCAGAAGATCTATTTTTCAAGGTTTCATTTTTAAAACACACACATTTTTAAAGGTCATCAAAGGTCAGGGCCCTCTTGAGTGTCAAATTTAGTCTTTGTCATCAAAAGTTACGAGCCTGAAAAAATTGCCTTATTTGAGAAAATAGGAAAAAACACCCCCTAAAAGTCACAGAATCTTAACGAGAATCACACCATCGCATTCGGCGTATCAGAGAACTCTATAGCAAAATTTTCAAGCTCCTATCTACAAAAAAATGGAATTTCGTATTTTTTGCCAGAAGACAAATCATGGGTGCGTGTTTATTTGATTGTTTGTTTTTTTCCCAGGGGTCATCGTATCGACCAAGTGGCCCTAGAATGTCGCAAGAGGGTTCATTCTAACGGAAATGAAAAGTTCTAAATATTTGATGCATAATGATATTAATTGCTGAAAGTTCATCAGTTCAAAATTTAATTTTTATGTTTCTTTTCAATGTTGTAATAAGTACAAAAGAAAATCTTTATAATATAATTCGTTTTCAGTAAAGCGCCGATGACGCAGTAGGTTTTACATTTCTACAGTGAAAGAAGGGGGCAAAACTCAGACTTTTCTTCGTAGAGATTTATGTTCGTTTCAAGCTGGATTTGCATATTAAATCTATATTTTACTTGTTTTAAGATTTATTTACTCATTTGTATTAGTAACTGTGGTTTATTTGTTTGCTATGAGTGTTTCTACGATTTTTATAACTTTGTAAGAGAAGGAACGTTACGTCAAAGTTCTTAAACTTCTGTGTTGTATCTTGAAACGTAAGGAACTCTTACGTTTACAAACAGTGCCGGTTTAAACTTATGGCGGAGGAAAGCAAGGCAAAGAAAAGCGAAAGCAAAACCCTTACTAGTCATTGCTCCAAGGCGTACGTCAATTTGTTGTCAATAATATCTTTTCTTGATCTTATTCACTTAAAATCTCGGTCGGATAAGGAAAATCTTTGAAAATCAAAAAACAGAAAGCAATGCAAAAGAGATTATGACGTTTGTGTCAAAGATTCACTCTTAAAATCTTTATATTTTGAGCAACTTTCTTAGAAAGTTCATGCATTTCACAACTGTATGAAAAAATTACAAGACTTTAGGACACATCTGTATACAGAAACAGAAAGCTGAAAGGGAGAAAAAGAGTGATAGAAAGGGAGGGAGAGAAAGAGAGAGAGAGAGGGAGAGAGAGAGAGAGAGAGAGAGAGATAATCTTACAATTAATACTGCAAATTATGTTACTCAGACACTATTAAGTCTTTTTTTTTATTAGTCGGCCGGGCCATTAAAATCCAATGCATCGAGCGTTACAAAGAAATTTAGTTTAGATGTTGGAAGGGGGAAACCTAAAATCTTGGAAAACGCTTAGAGTGGAGGTATCGGGATGAAAATTGGTGGAAAAACTAAGCACAAGTCCTAGATACATGATTGACATAACAAGAACGGATCCGCTCTCTTTGGGGGAGTTGGGGGGAGGGTTAATTCTGAAAAATTAGAAAAAATGAGGTATTTTAACTTACGAAGGAGCGATTGGATCTTAATGAAATTTCATATTTAGACGGACCTCGTAACTCAGATCTCTTATTTTAAATTCCGACCGGATCTAGTGTCTTTGAGCCAGGGCTTGATCGGATTCATCATGTTTCGACTATGGGCTTCTTTACGCTCTTTACCATGAAGAGTGAAGGATTTGAAACGTAGTTTGGTAAGTATGTTCTGTATAGTCTCGCAGCTGGGGTTCCATTGAGTTGCAGCAATTGAGTTGAAACTTTCAAGATTTTTTTTGGAGAAGGTGGGTCAAAGTGGAAAGCGATGCCAAACACTTTGTTTTGGTCCTCTAAAGAGTATATACTACGTTTTTTAAATGGCTCGCCTGAAAAGAACTTTGGCTAGTTGGTCAAAACTTCAGCAAATCAATACTAACGCTCAATACTGATTTGACGAGCTTAGCCAGGCACCAATGCATTATTTACTTAATTTCCGACCTTTCAAATACGTGACAAAAATGGTTATCTCAAAATTTTGATTGAAAATGTTTGGGGAAATGGTGGGCATGGAAGGGGGTTAGATACCCTCCAATCACTTTGGACTATTAAAAAAAGCAGTAGCCTTTTCAATTTCCAACCGAATAAGCTCTTTTCGAAGTTTCTAGACAATAACTGGCCATCTCAAAATTTCTATCAGATTTATTTCGGAAAAATACGAGATGTGGGGGGGAGTCCACCCTCCGATCAATCTGAATCTTAAGAAGGGCACTAGAACATCTGATTACTAATCCATACGCCGGCGACGTCGTCGAGTTGATCTTCGACGGCACCCGGGTCCGGCCGCGAAGCGGCGGCAACGCGATCCCGGAATCGAACCTCTACGCCCTCACCCTGACGGCCCACGGATCGGCCGCGGATCCCTTCGACCCCATCGCCGTGGCCAACACGCCGATCTACGAGCACGCCTTCACGCTCGCCCGCACCGTGCAGGCCATCGTCGACCTGCCCGGCGTCGATCAGGTGGACCTCGTGACCCACAGCATCGGAGGAGTCGTCGCGCGCACCTTCCTGCAGGACCTGGCGCGGACCCCGGCGCAGTTCCCGGTGCGTTATCTCCTACTCTACACGTCGAGTTTTCCCAAAATAGATCAAATGAAAAATTTTGAGACAGTCATTTTATTCAAAATATTCCAGGGATCATATAACAAGTCTTATGGAGCTGAAACAAACCACCGGGGCCTGGGGACGAGAGTTCTAGGTTATACCGCGGGGTATTTAAAGTCTTTATGGAAGCGGTGGTTATTTAACGCCAGAAGAGGCAAATTTTGTTAGAAATTGGAATTTCTAGTTCTTTTTTAAGAGTCAAAAGTGATGGAGGGGGTTTACTCCCCCCCCCCCCCGACAACCCCGCTTTTCACCAAACGTACATGACTGCAAGCAATGGAATGCTTCAGTGTTATGACAATTTAAGCCTTCCTGTCCTTACGATGTTTTAAGTATTTATAATAATTATGCTTGCAGTATAGTAAGCTATGTTTGTATTAAAGAAGTGTAGGCGTAAATTCTTATTTTTGGGGGGTAGTGTTACGAGTGTTACGGGTGTTACGAGCGTTACGAGCGTTACGAACGCTACGGTGTTGCAAGTATTACGGGTATTACGAGTGTTGCGAGTGTTACGAGTGTTACGAGTGTTACGAGTGTTACGAGTGTTACGAGTGTTACGAGTGTTGCGAGTGTTAGTGTCTCCAGCTACGAATATCCGACCGATACCGGCCAGATCATCAGGGTGAAAGTGACCATCGACCGCAAAAGCCGCGAAGCGACGGTCGACTTCACCGGCACCTCACCGGTCGAGGACAACAACTTCAACGCACCCGAACCCGTGACGCGAGCGGCGGTGCTCTATGCCTTCCGCGTCATGGTCGAGGGATCGATCCCGATGAACGCCGGCTGCCTGCGCCCGATCCGGATCGTCGTGCCGGACGGCTGCATGCTGAAACCCGCCTACCCGGCCGCGGTCGTCGCGGGCAATGTCGAAACTTCGCAGCACGTCACCAGGAACAAATACAAAAAAAACCACAAATAAAATACAACTAACGAGTTAAGTTTAAAATGCGAGAAACTATGAAGGGGAGAGGAAGACGAATATGAACCCTCGTTATTCCTCTACATTTGTGATCAAAGTTTTTGCAACAAAAACATTAAACTAATTAATTAATTTTAAAGTAAAGACACTGCAAAGAACATTTGATATTCAAGTATGAGCATGATCTTGACCCCCTCTCCCCTACATAAATGATGGATTTTGGTGATATATAGAATGTTTTAGTTTTCATAAATCAAATCAATGCCATCGGCCTTTCTAGATATCTAAATTAAACGGCAGCAGAGAAAAAAGTCAACTTTTAAGTTGACTTTTTCGAGTCGATTCGAACGCAACTCAGTATCGCTTGACTTGCTAATGGAGGGGGGTTATTTGCCTGCAGCAACTGCCTACGTTGAAAAACGGGAATCAAAATACTGCAACTATACATTGTCAAACATCAATTAAAATACATGTACAACACAATAAGAATTTCACATAGCATTAAAGCAATAATTACACGTGACCGATGTTGTTATTCTCGCGATTAATCTTGCCGTTTTAAGTAAAACGTGGCCAGACAAGTGTTTGTTGCTATCTTTTAGGTTATCAATATGATTGTATACAAAACGATTAGACATAAAAATTAGCTTTTAAATGTGCCTCTAAACAGCTCTGTATGATGATCAAATGTCCTGCTGAGCCTTGCATTCCGGAAATGGATTGCAATTTTTTATGCCATATGGCGCTTTATGATGGTATTATCAAGCTGATTGTATTAAAATACAATTAGATATAAAAATTAGCTTTCAAATGAGCCTTTAAACAGCTCTCTATGATGTTCCAGTGGCCTACTAGTGGCGAAGAAAAAAAGAAGAAGAAAATAGAAGTTTCAGTGCAGAGGTTGTAGGGGGGGGGGGGTGCCGCTCGCAGGCCCGGCCGAGCCCGTTGGTGAACTTGTGGATGTCGCCGGTGAAATCGGACTCGGTGAAGAAACCGCCATAGATCTCACCCTTCAGCGCCGGCTCCAGATCGTGGATCTCCTCCCGCGTGACCGCGCGGCGTTCGAGCCCACCGCGGCCGAGCAGTTCGGTCACCCTGGCTGCTGTCTCGAACTCGGCTTTGCTGCGATAGAAATGCAGGATCCCGCGCTGCTCGCAGTCGAAGTCGATGTTCTCGTCGGCCGCCATCTTCTTCAGGTGGCCGCGGGCTTCGATGGCGAGGCGCGTCGTTGTCAGTCCAAAGATGGAATAACTATAACTCTGGGGTCAAAATAACCCCATACTGGCAAGGTCTGTAAGCTATGCAAATTGCCTATTCTTGATATATAAACTTCTATTGGAATTAATTTAACATCTTTTTCCTAAAATTAAGTTTTTCAAAGTAAAGTAAAGAGCTCCACAGAACCAAAAATGAGCGGAAATAAAGTAAGATAATCTTCAAAGCTTATAACTACCACAAATCACCATTAATAAGAAACGAAAGCCAAAACTGGTTAACATGAGTATGGGTGACATCCCCCATACCTTCTCAAGAATCAAGTAATCAGAGTTCATTAAATTTTTTTAAATCGTTCAGTTTATCAGTAGCTGGAGTCAAATGAACTTTTAGGTGACCGCCAATATAGATTCCGCCAGACGCATTCGACACTTGACTGTTTCATGGCCGAGCATCAGAAGTGGATCGGATTTCTGGGAAGTAGGATACAACATTATATTATTGTCATTAGACATGGCTAAAATTTAAGATAGGGTATGGATCATGGCTTACTGAAGAAACTTTAAATTTATAGTGTCAGAAGACGTCTTTTAATGGCAACTGAAAGCTTTCTCTCTGATTGTTCACTGAGACCTCCCTCGAATATCCAATACATTGTCTGTTTGTAATTATTTTTGCTTTACCTCAAGATTAATCATTCCTTTGAAAAATAACTGAATTAATAATTTTTATATACCAGATGACTGGAAGCACAACCCCTTTTAGACAAAGTGGGGTATGGGAAAAACATTTGGGTATGAAGACTCTTTGAACTTCAGTAGATAACAAACTTTTCATGTTCGTTACTATTAAAATAGGCCACCAAATATATGATACCCTGGCTTTGATGTGCCCTGACAAAAATAAATTGACAGTTATTAAAACTTAACAAGTAAAAATTAAAAATTAATTATATGCTTATAATTATCTCAGATATGCTGTTGACAAAGTTTTAAGAGAAGAACAAGGCAGTTTTAGGAAGGGTAGAGGATATGTTTTGACCATATTTTCACTCTAAGGTTAATAATTGAGAATTGCCTGAGTCATCAAACACCTTTGATGACTCAGTTTTATAGATTTTGTGCAAGCGTTCGATTCAGCTGATAGAGGACCTTTAGCAAAGGTCTGATCCCAGGATGAAATTCATCAAAGATTAGTACATCAAATGATTAGTGCTATGTATGAGAATAACACTGCAGCAGGTAAGGTATGAAACGAGGTTAGTAGCTGGTTTCATATTAAATAGGCGGCGATCGCCACGGGCGGCGTGATCATCGACATCATGCCGAAATAGAGCACGTAGAGATGCGCGGCGACGCGGTCAACGCCGAGTTCGATCAGCGCCGGTGCGACCAGTGTTGCGAGCAGCACATAGACACCGAGCGTCGGCAACCCCATGCCAAGAACGATACAGACCAGCGCCGACATCACCAGCAGTGCGATCTTGCTGCCACCGCCGAGCTGCACCAGGGCGTAGGTCAGGTTGAAGCTGAGCCCCGTCATGTTGAGCACGCCGATCACCATGCCGGCCGCCGCGCAGATCAGCACGAGATCGATGGCTATCCGCACGCCATCACCTGGCTGACGTCGCCGAACGATATGAATCGCTCCGGCACGATATTGAACGACCGATCCTGCCACCAAGTCAGCTGTTTCTGAGCATTGAAGAACTCGGCGCGCGGTTCAATCAATACCCGCGTTTGCTCCTGGACAACAACGCCGCCAAACACACGGCAGAATTCAAAACCCGCGCGCTGCCCGACCTGCTGGCGAACGCACGCGCCGGTAACGCAACCGCGGCACTACAAGCTCACCTGGAAACGGTGTCTTCCCCGGTCCTGTTTGTCGCAGAAAGCGCAGGCCGTCGCGAGGTCTTTAAATGCGCTGATAATTTGATTTGTGTTCATGTCAAACACTACCTTTAGGAGTGATTTCCCAGTAAGTTTCAAATTGATTTAATGAGATTACTGAAATATTCTCAGCTAATGGCTTGGCAAAGATGCATTCTAAATGTACACTCCCTGTTCGTACAGTACTCATATCTTGAGTGACAGACAAGTCCAATGCAATGATACCACGACTTTTAGCAAACATTGTGTCGGTTATACCATTTTCAAATGGTTGTGAATCTCGATCTAGGGTGTCAACTAGTATAGTGTCCTATAGGATTTATCAAAAGATAAATTGTAGAGGTTAATCCGTATATCAGTATAATTAAGCTTTCTGAGGTTTGAATTCAGCAATGAGGTCTGAGGTTGGAATTCAGCAATTCAGCTGTTAGGTTTTAAAACGCATAAAAAGACATTTTGCTTATGGGGCTCCTAGGCATAAATTGGACTAATTAACCATATTAATTCATTAGTTTAATATCTTGTGAAACTTTTGGTACAAAAATATTTCACCTTATCAGAACAAAACACATTCAAACAATTTTGCCAGCCTCTTCGCTACTAAAATAGTATTTTTACAGCAAGACAATCTTGGCTCCAAAATTTTCATCTGCTACTCGTAAGAAACACTGAACTTCTTGACCAACTCCAATAATTAAAAAGAAAACATTTAAGATTAAAATTACACTTCACGGTAAACTACAAGAAAGTTTGTCGTTTGTGGAAGACTGATTTAAAATTATGCATAAAGTTGATCTTTGCTTGTTGGTATAACAATACAAATAATGGTTATTAATAATTAACAATTAAAATGATGATAGCCAGTGATGATGGTGAAGAAAAGATTGACTAATAGAAATCCACCAGCACTTAACTGGTCTTCAGTTATAATGAATAGCTAAGCTTTCTAAGGATATGGCTAAGGGAAATCTTTGGTATCAAAGTTGAACCTTGTTTACTAGATAAAAAATAACATATTTTCCATTTTAGCCTTCTACTGTCGAATCTTTACTCGAAGGTTTCGGTGAATTGCCTGCTGGTGACAACTCAGTAGTCGTACAAGAAATTTTTGCAACTGATCCTGACGAAAAACCAGATTTGAATATGTTTATTGACTGGTTGGATACAAAGTTCTACAAAAATGGAATAGTTTTATCAGATGTAGACTTCAGCCCGCAAGAGTGAGCAAATCCTTTTTAACTTATATTTGTGTCTTTTACTTCTGATGACATACAAAAGAAACTACGAGAGGGGGGTATACATTATAATAAATTATCTACTATGGATCCTAATAGATGGAATTAATAATACAGACTTATCGTCAAAATAATCTTTCAACGACTTTGCAGCAGAATATGTATATTACATTTATAGCCCATAGCTCATTTACTAAAAAATTATAGCCCATTTATAAAAATTTATAGCCCATTTATAGCTCATTTACTAAATGTCATACTTCATCTTTCAATTTTCTTATCTTTCTTGGGTTTTAAAAATTCCAAAATTAAATGATAGTTCAGTTTTTGAGGAATTTGGACCAGTATGTGGGTTATGAAGATAACCTCCTGACCCTAATTAAATTCGACATTTCTTTCCTCTCCCCTACATAGTCTTGTTTTTAATGAGGGTAAAAACTATCATAAAAGGAGAACCTGCTAGTATTGTCCAAAGTGCCTGTCTAGATTCTATACCTCAAGATTCAAAATTAAAACGCCACTTAAGGCACTGTAAGAGTCTTGGGTACCAGTCCGTGGAAACGGTTTCGGGCGACAATGAAATCTTGCGGTTAAAAATTTTTTAGAATTAGACAGCAAGGCCCAACTCATGGATGTGTACGATTCATCAAACTTGAATCGTGTTAAAGAACATGAAACCATTGCAGTTAACTTCGTCTGGCTGAAATTAAATAGAATGGAAAGCGGTCTTGTGGTTACCCGTACGTCATAGTCACGAAATTCTACCGCTTACATGACTGAGATATCTAGACAGTTTTCGGGAAGGTTTTGTTTAACCTGTTCAATGGGAAACGTACGAGAATTCGCACAATCCATGCTCCTTGTTTATTTGGCGGGTAAAGTCTGCCAAGACCCAAGTATCGAAAATTGTTACTTTTTCTATGTAATACAGAGGTGTGAATCGAATTACTTACTTAAAATGGATTAATTGAAATTTGTGTCCTATCTAAATGCTCAGTTGTTTGTAAGAAGAAAGAAAAGTTGCTTTTACCGTCAGAAATTGATGCATATTGGCTACAGAGAGAATTGAATAAACTATATCATGACCCAATGGTATCGCAACAGAAAGCGTCTGAAGTTCTTGATATTCTCAAAGCGGCAGAGGACGAAAGAGAAATGGAAAATAAACTGGTCATGCTCCTTGGATTTGAAAGTTTTGACTTCATAAAGATTCTCAAGAAACAGCGCTATTTAAGTAAGTATAATTCCAAGTTAATGTTTCGAAATCTAAATATTTATAGAAATCCTGAAAAACTTATTCGGAAAAGAAGGTCGTAATTCACCTGCTGGCTATTGTCGGAATGAAGGGGTAAGGATTCGTTTCAAGCTAGTGCTGTCATGCAATCCAGGGATAGAGATGTTTGGGAATGGAGGGAAAAGTTTGTCATAGAAAGCATTATGCTGTCACTACTGAGGTGGCTACCACTGTTGAATATAGAGCAGGGTGATTTAAAAACAGTAATTATACGGTAAATTTGTAATCTTAATTTATAATCATAACTGTGCATTTCTTACAATTATTTTATAGAACTATTCTGTATTTAAAGAACCATAATTACTCTATATTATCATGGAATTCCCTGGTTTCGATGGTTAGGTATCGAAATTCCATTTTTTACAGTTTTCGTTACTATTGAGCCAGGTCGCTCCTTACTACGGCTCGTCACCACGAACTGTTTGATATCTACATTCATTCTCCCATCGTCTCTCCATTAGAACTAATTCTGTTTTTATCTGAACGCTCATTCAGAGCTGGGATGTTTTGATATTAAAATGCACCATTTTAGGCATCTTCCTTCCTACCTAACTACAAAACAATCATAGAACCCTATTGTAGTTTTAAAGTTCTCATACGCAAGTGTTTGGAAATGTAAAACAATAGGAAATCTAACTTAGACAGTGAAATTTTTATATTAATTCCAAGTATCTCAAATATTTTGTGCATAAAATAAAAGATAACATAAGTGCACCTGCATAGGGTAGCTCGGGGAATGGCGTCCCCGAACAATAATAAAAACAGCATCCACTTGATGGAGGAATGGGGAGGGCAGTATATTTTGCTGTGGTAGGGAGGGGGGGACGGAGCTGCAAACAATACACACATGACTATAGGAAAATATTCTGTCTTTTTCGCCTTGGTGGTGCAGAGCACTTCTTAATCATTTTGGTGAACACGATTCTTTTGCTTGGGAATTATGTTAATTTTTGTAAATGTTTGGGGTACGGATCAACGTTTGGAAGAACGGGTTTCAACCCTTCTGAGACAAATGCCTGCAATACATGGCTTTCAATCGGTAACCGCTTGTCGACCATCGCCATGAGACGCCCGGAATTGCCTGCAACGGCACAGCCGATTTTCTTGGCGCCGATAAAACCACGGCTGGTGTCAACACCGGTGACCCTTCCATCCTGTCGGCGAATACCGGTAACCTCGCAATTCTGGATGATGTCAACACCATGCTGGTCGGCTCCGCGTGCATAGCCCCACGCCACTGCGTCATGACGCACTGTTCCACCACGCCGCTGCGCCAAGCCACCCTTTATAAAATGGCTAGGTCACACTTTACGGATGAAGAGTGATGATGGCTGAAATCCTTCTTTTTGGCCATCAGTTCATAGGCCAAACAAAATGTAGGTTGTCCCTAAATGTGGTAGTAAGAGGCTATTAGACAGAATTTAAAGGAAAAAAGAACCTTATTTGAGGTAGTAAGGAGTAAAGTTTTGAACAGATTGGGACTGAAGAGGACTGTACGTGGCTCTGTTGGGTTCAGGTGGCTTGTTACTGTAATGAGCTGTTATTCGTTGTAGTAAGGGAGAGGGGGGCAGGTCCGTCATAGGGACAGGTCCGGACACTGGCTCTGTCAGCGGCAATAATGCGGATGCCGGCGCCTGGCGATTGGATCTTTCTTTTGGAATCGGCCGTTACATCCCAGGCTTTGGCAAAGAACAGCAATCCCAATGCACCTAGCGCACATGTCGCGGCAATCAGCAGGAAGCTTGCTTCCCACCCCCATGCCGCGGCCAGGAACGGACACGCAATCCCCGCAATGGTGGCGCCGATGGGCGTCCCGGATTGCTTGGTGGAGAAACTGAAATTCTTTCGGCTGGCTGGCGTAAACTGGGCAAGCACGACGGATGTGACGGGCATCATGACACCGTACCCCAGGCCAAACAGGGAAAAATTTTGTTAAACTACTTTAATAGTGTACATATATTGCCAACAGGAAATAACTTCACATATGTAGTTGAAGATAGGAGTAACTCTAGGGGATTATTTTCTGGCTACAAATTTGTTCTTCCTAATTTACTTACTACTTGGCTTCGCCAGGTATGGAATACAAACTTCCAGTCATTTGTGTTAGTTAAAAAATGGTGGCACATATCCCTCTTGTCTTTTTACTTAACTTTCCCCTCCATACTTCCTGGAATTTTCATCTTAACCCTCTTAGCATTGCAAATAGCTGTAATAAAAGTAGTAGTTGGAGTAGTAGTGTCCCAAAATTTTGATTTTGGACATTGGGGAAAGGGGTGCTAACTACCCTTCATCCTTTTTGGTAACCTAAAAAGAGGACCATAACTTTTAACTTACTTTCGAAAGAGCCTTCTGCTGATCCTCTAGGACTATTACCTGGGCACGATTCCCCCAATACCACCATAATTACGTTACTTACAGCCCTTTCCCCAGGGAATATGAGGGTCATATTATCACCAACCGTATAGCTATTGGACCTCTGAACTATGCTGAAAAAAATGACTATGTCAAAATGTTGGTTGAACAACATTGGGGAGGGGGGTCGGAGTAGCTAGTGATGCACCCAGTCGATTGCAGCCTCCGGGGTGTCGACACTGTCGCATGGCGGCAGGGCCGGACGGTCGACCATCACGACCGACAGGCCAAGTCGCCGTGCCGCGATCAGCTTGGCCTTGGCGCCGGTTCCGCCAGCGTTTCTGGTGACGACATGGGTGATCGCATGGTCACGCAGCAGCGCCTCGTCCGCGTCGGGCGTGAACGGGCCACGCGCGATCACTGCATGCGCGTTGCGCAAGGACAGCGGGGCATCGGGCGGATCCACCAGTCGCAGCAGCCAGTGATGCGAAAGTTCCGCAAACGCTGCCAGATGCTGAGGTTTTTTTTTGCAATAAATACGAAGTTCCACATTTTTGTAGATAGGAGCTTGAAACTTTTACAGTAGGGTGCTTTGACATGCTGAATGTGATGGTGTCATTTTCGTTAAGATTTTATGACTTTTAGGGGTTTTTCCTTCTATTTTCCAAAATAAGGCAAATTTTCTCAGGCTCGTAACTTTTGATGACAAAGACTAAATTTGATGAAACTTGTATATTTAAAATCAGCATAAAAATATGATTCTTTTGATGTATCTTTTAGTATCAAATTCCATTTTTCAGGGTTTTGTTAACTATTGAGCCCGGTCGCTCCTTGTAAGGAAGAAAAGCACAAGGAGCTTGAAAAATGCTGTTTAAAATCTATCAAAAATCAATAGATATGAGTTCTTTTTTAGCTTTTAGGAGGGGCTCTTTGGGCTTCGAAACGTGACAAACACAATTCTATTTGAAGTATTTGATAGGTTAATACTTTTAATATAAAGGGCTCTTATAAACAAATGAAATATTGGAAGATCAGTTAACCTAATTGATTGAATATGTGTGGTTTAAGGAGTGGATAATAGCTATTGGTTTTGTAATAAATATCACAAACTGTGTATCTGATTATTCAAAAGGTTTAAGTCAGGCCGGTACTTTTTTTTTTATTTAATATCTTTCCAAGACCGTTAACGACACATATAGTTTTCACTACACGCAAGAGTTTGGCTAATGTCCGTTTCCCTAACTGTAAAAGCCTAAAGCCTACTGCTTAATTGGTGCTTTATTGGAATGAATTATATTACAAACGTTTTGTTTTGTACTTATTAGAACATTGAAAATAGAATGAAAATAGCAGTGAAATAAAATCTTGAGCTGATGAACTTTCATAAATTAATATCATTATGCGTCAAATGCTTAGTTTAATTTTGTTAGTTCTTTCCAAGTCAAACATTTCGTGGTAACGAACTACTTGTAAGATTTTTTGCTTTGATGAATGGGATACCATTTTCTGTAATGTTAATAGCATCAATATCAACCCCAATAATTTCTACTCCAAAATCTTCCCAGATTCCTTTTTCATCAGCTTCAATACAAAGGTTTAAGGCTGTTTGACCACCCATTGTTGGTAAAACAGCATCAATTTGTGGGTGCTCTTTTAAGATTTGAACAATAGACTTTGTGTTCAATGGCAATAAATATACGTGATCTGCCATTGAAGGATCAGTCATGATGGTTGCAGGGTTAGCATTGATAAAAATAGTTTCAATTCCATCGTTGCGCAACGTGTAAGTCTAGTTACACCTTAAAACCCTATCTTACATGGGGGGGGGGGGGGCTAGTAGGCCCGCGGCTACATATTTCAGCTCATAACTTTTTAAAGGTTCTCCCGATTGACACAAAATGTGGTGCCTCTTTCTAAAATTTACTAGGAAGTGTTATGATGAATAACTTTTTTCGAAATTTTTTTTAAAATTTTGCGATATTGGCGTTTTATTGACCCATAGTGTAGCTTTTTGCTTTTCTGTTTTGTCACTTTTCTTTGAAAAACATGATTATTCTATCTTTAAACTTAGCTTTTCTTTCATCAAATTTTACTGCTGAATTTTTCATAGAGGAGGAGCCAGATTTCCAGGCATTTTTTAGAAACGATCAGAAATTAAATAAAAAAAGCAAATGTTCCAACTGAAAGTTAGGAACAACATCAAAACTTAAAATGAACTGTTTATTACTTATATGAGCGGGGCGCTCTTCTCAATACCTCACTTTTACGCTAAAATTTCAGTTCAACAAAACTTGTTTTTTATTTATTTATTGTTAGTAAGTACGGTGCTACGGATATTTAAGTGCCAGTCGAAAGATCAAATACTGCTTTAGCTGATAGTACTGTTTTTATGGCACTTTGTATTAACCAAGTGGATTCAGTAAGGTCAATGTTGTAACGTTACAACGACAACAGTGGCTCCTTTGGGGTAAAAAAGATACACAATCCAGCTTTTGTGGATGAAGAAATCATTGGTTCCGCTCAAACTATGCTTCTAGTCTTTGCAATGTCATTTTTCGGTTTAAGGGAGACTTTGTGAAACTGTCCTCGGTCTTCTTGTTTCAGAATATTTTATTGGAGTATAATATAGGGTCTTAACTTGTCCACGTTTCCCCGGCATAGCTCCTATCATGTCCTACAGTGAGGCTTGAAACTGAAGAGAAGAACTATATAAAATAAATTTACCACAGAAAAATACTTTAGTGTAAAGAGTGAGGTATAAAGAGGAGGTAAACCCATCATATGCGTAATATTTTTTGTTCGTTTTAAGTTTTATTGCTGCCCCTTACTTTCAGTAGAAAAAACTTTTCATATTTATTTTTGCATTGTTTTTTCAAATAATGCTAGAAAATCCTGCACCCCCTTCACTGAAATTCCCTTCCCCCATGATAAGTATCTCCATGGAAATATCCTCCCACGTAACCCCCCACCCTATCAACTCTCCCCCCTAAACCAAATAAATCCCCCTGAAAACGTCTGTACACTTCCCAGTAACCATTACTATATCACTTGAATTTTTTTTTTTAGCCCAGCAATTTATCTTTGCTATTGTCACAGTTAGGTGTTAATGTTGCCTCAGCTTCAAACTAAAGCAAATAAGCTCGTTTCAACCAACATACATTTAGAGCAGGTATTTGTTGATACTTGCATCAATCAATGCGAGTTGCGTAGTTGTGAGTTGCAACTTGCGGAATTATGAGTTGCGTAGAGTTACTCGGAGTTAAAATCCAAATATATTAAATATATTTTTTAAGTACAGGATTTTTTTAATTAAAAAGACTGGTACAGGGACTAAAACTATAAAATGGAGAGAGTTTATTTACGTTCCAGTGCCTGCGCGAGTGGTCCGCGATCAGCGCCGCAGTCGTTTCGGTCGAGAAGGCCGGTTGATCCGCCAGCAGGTCGGCGAGCCTGACCGCGTCAGGCACGGAGTATCCCGTGACCGGATGAAACAGGGCCGCACGCAGACCGGTGCGCGGAATCGAAGCGTGCGCCACGTCCCAGAAGCGTTCGATATGCCCGGCCAGCACGATCGGCAGGATGCCGTGCTCGCGGCGTTCGATCGCGGAGATGGTCCAGCCGCGCGATGTGGCATGGTCCCTGATGCGGGCTTCGATGGCCGCTTCGTCGAACGTGGTTGAAATACAAATTTCACTGGAGAAAGAGAACTGAAAATACAAACATTATCGCTATTTAATTTCGAAAATTTGAAGTAGATATCACTAGCAAGCCATAAACGGGCACTTTCCAAAAACAATACTTTTTTTAAAGAGCCGCTTATAAAAAATTAAAGTCCTCCTACTAGGTGGCATTAAACCAGTAAGATAGTGCCGATGAGAACGTGGCACCTGGGCAGAGGTAAACTATGATAACCATTAGTACTGAAAGCCCTGCTTGATATACTAGAGTGGCTCAAGGTAGTAATGACACAAATGTGATGTTGGCCTGCAAACTGGGGAAACTGGAATTTTTAGAAATCTTTTATCTTATGAATAGGTGATCAGATCTTAATGAAACTTGATATATAGAAGGATCCCATGTCTTAGATGCTCCATCTTCGACTCGAATTTGATCCGGGGACATAGGGGGCTGGAGGAGGAAAACAGAGATCTTGGAAAACGCTTATAGTGAAGAGATCGGGATGAAACTTCATGGGAAGAATAAACACAAATTCTAGATACGTGATTGACATCATTGGAATGGATTCTTTCTATTTGGAAGAGCTGGGGGGGGGTGTTACCCCCAGCTCCTCTTGTATAAACTACCTACTTCCCACGAAAAACATTATGTGGGCTAAACATTGGAGAGTAATAGACTCCGTGGAGATGGTACACTTAAAAGACTTGGGTCTTCGGTGATTTACCATTTGTAGATAGGTGTTTCAAACAGTTCGTGGTAACGAACTGTAGTAAGGAGCGACCCGGCTCAATAATAACAAAAACTCTAAAAAATGGAATTTTGATACCAATAGCTACATAAAAAAAAATCGCATTTTAATGTTGATTTCAAATATATAACTTTCATCGAGATTAGTCTGACCTATCAAAAGTTATGAGCCTGAGAAAATTTGCCTCATTTTAGAAAATAGGACATATATAAAACGTCTGCCCCCGGGTTCTGTAGGGTCGTGACGACGCCGAAGTTTTTGTTTTATCTGACTTTTGAGCTATTTTTAACAAAATGGCTATCTCAAAATTTTTATCTGCTGCATTTGGGAAAAAAGGCATGGGAGGGGAGGGGCTAGTTGCCCTCCGATATTTTCTGAATCTGAGAAAAAAACGAAATAGAAATTTTAATTTCCAATCAAATGAGCCCTATCTGAAGTTTATATGAGCATCCCTTCCGCAAAACTCATATTTGCCACCAGGGCTTAACTTACAACGCCCGCCCACCGGTCCGCCCAAAAATTGGGCTTTGTCAAAATAAAAAATTAAACATATAAGATTATTTTCTTTATTAACATTTTTTATCCATAGTAAGGGTCGATAATAGAATTAGTGTATTCTTAGGGTGTCGATTATCCCAAATTTTGGCAGCTAGTAATGCAGACTAACTAGATTCTTCTGTACATTACAAAACATTTTGAAACTAGGTTGATTTCCATTAACTAGGTTCTACACTCTGGTACTAAATCAATGGTGTTAATTTGAAAAATTTAGGGGGGGGGGCAAAATTTTGCATTTTTCAGCATTTACAGGGGGCAGTTTTGCTTTTTTTTAAGTACAAATTATGTTCTGGCCTTGGGAAGGTAGAGGAGTTTTGAGCCCTACTCATGTTAATTTCTACTCGTTTTGAATTTGACATGGTTATTTATTGTAATTTCTGTTCGTTTTAGGTTGCATTTATTTATGAAGTCTTAAAATGGGTTAAATAGAAATGTTGCTTTTAATTACTTACCTCAATCCCGCTCCTCCTACAGGAAAGCACTGATGCCACTTCTTTAGACAGGGTAAGGACTTAGGCTCGAGTTGAAAATCTTTCTAGGACTATTCTGGATAGGGTAAGGCTAGAAAGATCTACTCCAGAGTTTTTTTGCGTTGCGTATCGGTGAGCAGGAACTGGTCTGCCAGGGCCGGCAGGGGCAATTCTACGAACTGCACTTCCCGGCACCCGTTATGGCGTTCCTGCAGCAGCACGGGCACATACCGCTACCACCCTATATTCAGCGGCGAGCGGGACAGGCAGATTCTGCGGAGGATCTACAGCGTTATCAGACGATCTTCAGCCGCGTCCCTGGTGCGGTGGCTGCACCAACCGCTGGGTTGCACTTCAGTGAATCGCTGTTGGCGGAACTGGCGCGCAAAGGCGTTGAAAAAGCGGAGATAACGCTGCATGTCGGCGCCGGCACGTATACTTGTTCGTAACTTGCAGTCCTTCCTTCGGGGAAGTGGGGAATTAAGTCGTCCTCAAAGGCATATTTATTAGATTTTTCGACTGTGCTGAACAAAATGGCTGTCTCAAAATTTTGATTCGGTAACTTTGGGAAAAAATGAGCGTGGGAGGGGCCTAGTTGCCCTCAAATTTTTTTATCACTTAAAATGAGCACCAGAACTTTTAATTTCCGTTAGCATTAGCCCTCTCGCGACATTCTAGGACCACTGGGTCGATACGATCACCCCAGGGGGGGGGAAACAAATAAACACGCATCCGTGATCTCTCTTTGCAATTCATTCAGATTGTCATACACCACGCGCAATTGAATGTGCTCCGGTGACTGTTGCAACTCGTCGTAGTCATAGCGGTAATAAGCGTAGATTGGCCCGGTGTCCACACCGTCGTCAATGCGCAGCAGGGTAGCGCCGACATTGTCAAAGTCCTGTTCTGCCAGCGCCCAGAAACAACCGTGGGCGTTACGGTATTCGGGGCAGATGCCGGGATGCAGGACAAAAGTGCCGTGTTCTGGCACCGCGTAGACCTTGCGCGAAATCAGTGTCTTGCAAAACGCCAGTCCGAGGTCTGGTTGAAGTTCGGATAGAAAAGCATATGATGTTTTTTTTTATTCGGTTTTACATCCCCCTAAGCATTCCCCTGTAAGTTACCTTAATACCCTTTGCTTCGGTGGCATTAATAGTTGTAGTAGCATTAATAATAGCGTATACATAACACTTTTTTGTTAGCATCCCCTTCAACACACTCTGTTTCAACAAACAGCTCCTGGGACATTAGTTATTCGTCTCTTCAACAAGCTGCAAGTATATAGTGTGTTTTTATTTAGTTCTACATACTCTCAACATTCCGTGAAATTTTCTAGCTTTGTACTAGCAGTAGTACAAGTAGTACAAGTACAAACGTTGGGTTCATCCGCCGGGCCTGGATCGTCGTTGCTGAGCAGGCTGGCGAAGCTATAGCTTTGGGTGCTCGCATCCTCTGCCACATCCGCCAACGTCTCGCCGGTCACATTGGGTGGATCGTTCACTTCGGTGATGCTGAAGGTCACGCTGGCCGTGTCTGAGCTGGGCGCTGGTGAACCGTTTGTTGTGCCGTCATCCTGGGCGGTGTAGTCAAAGCCGCCGGCACCGTTGAAATCGGCATCTGGCGTGAATTCGACGTTGCTGCCGTTGATGTTCACCGTGCCGTTGACCGGATTGGAAACGCTGATGATGGTGAGCGTCTGGACTGGGCGCTTAAGAGACCGATTGCCCATATTATTAATGGGTTAACGTTTACAAAAAATCATAAAAGTGTGTAAAAACTACCGGACTGTGGGCGTGACAAGCTGCAAGCCCAAATTCCTCCGTCGAATCTGGGCAATCGCTGTCTTCACTGTCAGTGAATATGAATCTGGCTTTTGACTAGAATGATTAACTATCTGGTAATTAATTTCGTGTGTCCTGCCTGATGGAACAATCGTCATAAATAGAGAATACTTTTTTCAGCTAACTATTGACTTTCAAGAAAATATTGTTGTTACATGGAGTCAAAGGCTGGGGAATTTCTTAACAATTTTGAATTAATGCAGGTTTTGATTTTAGATCACCGTACATGAATAATTAAAACAAAATTTGCATATTAACCTTACCTTTTTTGGCTAAATGGCTTTCTCAAAGTTTTGATCAGACGATTTGGAGGGAAAAAGGGGCGGTGAGGGGGTCTAGTTGCCCACCGATTTTTTAGGTTATTTAAAGAAGCCACTACAACTTTTAATTTTACTTACGAACGTTTTTATTAGCAATAAATATACGTAATTTACAAATTAACTTACGTAACGAACTTCTATATTCGTACATTTTTATTGTGCATATGGGGACAGAGTTCTCTAATACTTTGATTTTACTTTTAATGTATTTTGATATATTTTAAAATATTTAGTATATTTTGATCTGGAATTTTAATATATGATTTGATAGAAAAAGTAGAACTCTGACCTTCCCAGAACACCCTGCCCCAGGGTTCTAGTCCACTTCCAATCTTGTAGCGGAGAGAAAGTCAAATTGTGCCTCGTTTGAACTGGAATCATGTTTTGACTTGAAATCTATGGGATCACACTTCTAAGCCTCACCCATAATCCCTAAGAAATTCCTCCCCCCACTGCCAACTTTTAGTGCAATAGTAAGCAAAAGGTCTCGTTAGTTAAAAATACCTCATTTTTTCACATTTTTCCTCACCTTTCAGTCCCCCAGATGGTCAAATCAGGGAAAACAAATTTTTCAAGTCAATTTGTACAGGTCCCTGACACGCCTACCGATTTCCATCGTCCTAGCACATCCAGAGGCATACAACTCGCCAAAGCACTGGACCCCCCTAACCCCCAAAGAGAGCGAATCCATTCTGGTTACGTCAATCACGTATCTAAGACATTTGCTTATTCTCCCCACCAAGTTTCATCCCAATCTCTCCACTCTAAGCGTTTTCCAAGATTTCTGGTCCCCCCAACTCCCAAGGCTTCACACTGAGTTAGTCTCACACGGCTCTGTGCTGTGATGGGTTGAGTCGTAACAGTAGTAGGCCCCTTGCCATTGTGTGTATCAATGTGTTTTGAATTCATTTGAGTTCGTTGTGTGTATCATATTATTTCATTTAAATTTTTAAACATTTCTCAAAATAAAATGATATAATTCAGACCTCCATACTACGGGCCATGGAGCCAAATGGAGACCATTGGAATAGTGCTCTTGTAAATATTTTTGTTGCAATAATAAGAGGAACTGAACTGAACTCACAGTTTTGCAGAATTGCACGTTTGAAACACTAATAGCATATGTGATAAATCCGTTAGGTTTTATGAATTGAAAAATGATATAAAACTAATAGGAATAATTAAGTAGAAAAAATCAATGAAATGAAATAAGAGAAAACCTTACTTTATTGGCTGTTAAAACAAATTCCAGAATTAACAAGCGTCTAATTCTGCCAAAATCTGACCCGAATTGTAAAAGACCGTAAAGTTGTTAGGCATGATTTCTTGGTTTAGGGCAAAGCTTATATACTTTAAGAAAGATAGTTGATGCTGTAGTAAATGACTTTTTTTTATATATAGTGACTCAAAAGATACGACGTGCAGTCAACCTACCAAGTTTCTTATATGGCCAGATTTTCCAGCATTATTTAGAAAATGATCAAAAATTAAATAAAAAAAAAACAAACTTTTTCAACCGAAAGTAAAGAGCAGGGTTAAAACTTAAAACGAGCAGAAATTATTACATGTATGAGGGGGTGCGCCCCCTCGTCAGTATCTCGCTTTTTACGTTAAAGTTTCTTACTACTTTCAAAAGAGCTATTTATTCTATTTAATTGGTCTTAGTGATTTAGGGGTCATTCTTAAAGAATTGGAACAAAACTTTAACTTTAGCGTAAAGAGCGAAGTATTGACGAGGGGTGAACCCCTTCAAAAACTGGTGATGATGGCACAACTGGTTTGCAGGGAAATTACAGAATTGACAAGTCTCACCCTAGAATTATCTCATATGGAACAGTAGATGAGGCAAATGCAGCATTAGGTATCGTGTTGACTCATTCTTTAGATGAAGATATTTCTAGTATTTTGACTCAGATTCAAAATGATTTGTTTGTGGTTGGTGCTGATCTTTCAAATCCCAATCTCAATGATTCTAAAAATAGAGTTACTTTGGAAATGATTGAAAATTTGGAAATTCAGATTGACAAATTTGAAGAAGAGTTACCACAATTAACAGATTTCATTCTCCAGAATAACCTTGAGAGCCACGGTGCATGCTGCTTAGATCCTCTCTCTCGCCTCAAAATGCCTGCCTTTCATCGGCGTTTTCAGGCGAGGAAACAAAAAAGTCAGAGGGGGGCCACATCTGGGCTGTAGGGCGGCTTTGTAAGCGTTGGGATGCCGGTCTCGGTCAGTTAGCTGTTCACGAGAAAGACGGAGTGAGCTTGGGCGTTGTCGTGGTGCAACTTCCAGTCGACTGCGATGTTTTGTCAGACCCGAGTGACCCTTCGTTTAAGTCTCTTGAGCGCTTCCAAATAAAACTTGGCACTGATGGTTTGTTCACTAGAATTGTTGGCTAGCAATTTCTGCTGAGTTAAAGGAAAAAGAGCTATAAAATCTCATACATTTTTTCCTTATATGCTTTAAGTGACGGCAAAAAGGTATTGAACAGTCTATGTAGGTATTATATTGCGTGTGGGGAATTTTCACCATTTCACCTCAGAAACTTGGGTTACCACGGTAAGCGACGTCAGAGCTTACTCCACAGAAAGAAATCATTCTGTAGTGTCTAATTTAAAGTCAACATTTGATTCAACTAAAGAGAAAATTAGATTCCGTAATTTCTGCAATCCCGTCTTCCTTAATTTTAATATATTCCGACAGAAAAGAGAAGACAATCGCCCAATATAATTACAAAATATTTTAGTAAAATTAAAGGGATCAAGCGAATTATAATCAGAAATCCAGTTTTGTGTACATTACAATCATGTTTTTATTTCTTTATTCCTACCCAAATACATATGTGGGTTGATTCCTGTTCTTACTGGGAGGGAAACTACAGCAAAACATTTATTTTTCAGCATATCTACTCTCTATTTCTTTGTTTTCCCAGTAAGGTTTTTTAACACTTATCGGTTCAGCCTGAGAAGTTTCATTTAAGGATCATAGTTGATCTAAATGTCCCCACATCATTGCCGGAGGAAATTTGCCTTGTTTTCAAAAAAGGGGGAAACATTGAATCTTAACGAAAATCACTCAATCAGATTCAGAATATCAAAGAACCCTACTGTAACGGTTTCAAGCTCTTATCTGCAAAAATGTGGAATTTTGTATTTTTTTGCCAGAAGAAAGATCACGAATGTGTGTTTATTTTTTTCTTAAGGGGTATCAACGTATCGACCTAGTTGTCGATTCCAGGGATCGTATTGACCCAGTGGTCCTAGAATGTCGCTAGAGGGCTTATTCTAACGGAAAATAAAAGTTCTTGTGCCCTTTTTAAGTGACCAAAGTAAGTCCTGTATGCCAATATCCGTCATTCTACTTGGTTAGAAATCATGCAAAATTACGATACTAATGTTTGTCATCATCATATCTATTGGGGTAGCAATGTTTATATTCAAGGATAGCAATGCATCCAAACATACAAAGGCTAATGGCTTAGGAATGGGAGAGCTAATGCTGGTCATTTCACTGATGATGGATGTCCTTAGCGGAACCGTTCAAGAAAGGCTAAAATCAGAACGGCTTACGAGACCGGGCCATATGATGAGCAACATTAGTCTTAGGACCGTCGGCTACTTAGCTGTTGTTCTTCTGTTGACAGGTGGTACTCCCCTCGCCACTTTAATGGTGGTGTCAATTCACGGCAATATGAGGAGGAGGAGGGAAATATATTTTTCAAGATATAGTGAGAAAATTTTTGTTGTTTTTTTCCTGTTTTCTCAATGAAAATACCGAAAAGAACAGTTTTTCAATTAGAATCTAAAAAAGTATACTTTCAAAATCCACGAGAGGGCAAAATTGTAGGAACGAAATGCCCCCCTCCCAAATTAACAGTGCTGCACTGTAGTCAGTGTCCAAAAATGATGCTTCGGAATAATAGGCCAAATTGAAAATTTAAAAATGGGAAAACTGGCATCTAGGGACGCCAATGTCACCTACAATCCCGAAAGCTCACTTGATGCGCGCATGTGAAACTGAAAGTAATAGTAGGCTACAGACCAGCCAATCGTACTCCTGACAAATCAAAAGCAAAGCAAAGAGACCAAAGGGCTGTTTATAAAATCACCAACAAGATAATTGGTAATAATTCCTCTATTCAGCGCGGGACGGTAAAAGCCCCCTCGGACATCTTAAATAGGAAATCTGAGCTAGTCACTTTGAAAGGCTATTGATTACACCTCCACCAGAAGACCCCCAGATATTCCAGCAACAACTTTAATCTCGTTAAATTTTGACGATTTTGGTACTCCTATACTTATATGTTTGGAAAGTTGTGTAGCAATATAAGCTAAAGAGGAAGTCTTTTCTTCTAGGGCTATGACACATTGGTTGGTGACAGAGGAACCCAGCTGAGTGGAGGTCAAAAGCAGAGAGTTGCAATTGCGAGAGCTTTAGTCAGAAATCCAAAATTGCTGCTATTGGACGAAGCAACTTCAGCATTAGATAATCAAAGTGAAGCAGTTGTTCAGAGAGCGTTG
This sequence comes from Alatinidae sp. Z8VKAUB7J3, assembly GCA_010016025.2. Taxonomy (NCBI): domain Eukaryota; kingdom Metazoa; phylum Cnidaria; class Cubozoa; order Carybdeida; family Alatinidae; species Alatinidae sp. Z8VKAUB7J3. Next base: position 59,303,854 of record JAAAKM020721499.1, read on the forward strand.
GATAAGGTTCGAGGAGGATGAGTCCATTCATTTTTCTACATATATTTTCATTTACCAAAATTACATTTTTAGATACATTCAGAGGAAAAGGAGAACATCAGCGAAAATTCAAGCCAGATTCTTTATAATATACAAAATGTTTTTTAAACAAAAAGGTTATGGATTTTAATCGTGTTTATATTTTTTAAATGTATCTGTAAAAATTTTGAGGATTTAAGGTAATGGCTAGCAACCTTTTTTTAACTGTTGTTAAAAATCTGTCATAATGCGCGTAGCGTATGATTCAGTAGTATTTTTATTTTAAAACAGTATTTTACTGAATATTCTTTAACCAAAAGTCACATTACATCATTGCACTGCAAATTATTTTCGGCCTGTTATTTTGGCCTGGTCTCATTTGAAGAAAATATGATTTGTGTGTTTAGGAGGGGGTAAATGTCCTTTCAATCACTTTTGACTCTTGAAAACGTACCTAGAACTTTCAATTTCCAATCAAATGAGCTACCTCTGAAGTTTATGCAATCAGTCCTTACATTAAACCCTTATATGCTCCCGTGGCATACGGAAACACTTGCCGAAAACTCTTGGTTGTGTCGACCACTGATAGTTAATGTATTTTGAATAAAAAAGACTATCTAAAAGTTTTTGTCGAATTGGTTTGGAAAAAAAATCGTGGAGGGGGGAGGGAGCAGTTGTAATCCGATCTATTTAGGGTTTTGAGAGTTGTCGCAGATGCTAATCATGACTTAGCTCCGTGGAGTATCACAGAGTAAATGAGAATGTTGAAAATTCACAGTCTCGTTGTATAGCCTTTGTTTGGCTTATGTCAAAATTAGCGGTTCAGTCTTCCCATGGTAGAAGATGCCTTATATTTTCTAACTTGCAGCTAAGAGAGAAGCTAGACATCTGAAGAAATTACGGAACCCAAGTGGGTGAATTTTTGAACAACTTTGATGCTTGTGGTGTAGTCTAGGGTAGCTGAAGAGCCAGCAGCAGGGGTGAACCGCTCAATGGGCATACTTGCTGCACAAATTGACTTAATAATTTCGTTTTCCCCGATTCGACCATCTGGGGGTGAAGGGAGAGGAAAAATTGAGGTATTTTTAACTTACGAGTGGGGGATAGGATTTTATTGAATTTTGATATTTAGAAGGACCTCGTGACTCAGAGCTCTTATTTTAAATCCCTACCGGCACTAAGCCTCTGATTTTCCTTTTAAAGCAATCTATTGATTCTTAGAATTTTGCTAGAGCTCATACCACATGAGCTCTTGCTTCTTGGCTCTTCCGACCTCGTCACAATTGCCATATGAGCTCTTAGCTCTTGTTTTTGTTTATTAAGACTAAATATACGTTGCTCAAAGACTAAATATACATTTTCTCAAAGCCCTAAGTTTCATACCTGTAGATGATTTGAATAAACCCAGAAACACAATTTACCTACCTTAAATTCCTAAAATTATTTCAAATTGACAATTTCTGTTTTTTCGAAAGTAATTTCGGTCTAATGAGTCTTCTCAATTCTGGTAAGGACATAACCCTATTTACTCAACCAAGAGGGGTATATTAAATACCATGTAGTTGTAGAAATTATTACATCAGTCGAACTCCCCAAAACCTAGGAACACGGTTATAGCAGCACAAAGAAAGTATAGAGGGCATATAAGGTTTTATTGAATGGGCGGTCTTATAAACTTCAAATGAGGCTTATTTGATTTGAGGAGATTTTTTTAAGAGACAAAGTGATTTGAGGGTAACCAGCCCCCCATCCTCTTCATGCTTATCATTTCTCTTAACACCTCCAATCAAAATTTGGAGATAACAATTTTGTTCGTCGTATTTAAAGGTTTCAGAAATTATGTCTGTGAGGAAGGCACCCCCCCCCCTAAAGTTCTCGGGGCAAGGATTTTAAGTTATGCACTGGGGTATATGAGATTCTTATAGAATGAGTGGTCATATATACTTTGGAGGCTGAGAAGAATTTTCTTTGCCGATGAAACAAATGAGTGTTCTTTTTAAGAATAGCTTGTGGTCTAGGAGTATGATTCTCGCTTAGGGTGCTAAAAGTCTCAGGTTTGAATCCCAGACCACCCCAATTTTTGCATGAAGAAGATCCGAAACTTAAAATGGAATAGCTGTGGCATCAAGTCATGGCTAATTGTAGTAAAAGCCAAGACAAATAGTCCAATGGAGTGAGAGGCAGCTCTGGCATTAATCGCCAAGGACCAGACGAGATTAAATTAGAAGTAGTCTCTTCCCCAATTCGACCATCTGGAGGGGGGCGAGCTTCTCTTGATGCCTTAACCAAGTTTCGAATTATTATATAAGCCTTAACCAATGGATTCGAGTTTAGTTGGAGCAGGAAATGAGTCTTGTAAGTACGTTTGTATTGACATTCGTTGACATATCTTTGAGGCTAGCTCGGGCACTATGATATTAATCTGGGATTAAGCATAGTTTCGGATATAAAGTTATGTCTCTGTGAAGGGTAAAAACACAATTAAAGAAAAGCTTTGGGCAAAATTTTTTCTAGAGAGGAGGGGGATGAAGCACTCCCGGAACGGGTGTGGACATCCTTAATTACAACCTTGTTATGACAACCCTACAAATTCAGGAAAGAAAACCTAAGGGTAGGTTACTTTAAAATACCTTCCGGGACATACTTTAGCCTCTAGACCCATTCCTGAAAGTTTCATTTTCCTAACCTAACCCCTTTCCGAGATAGCAAGAAGTCAATTAACTAGAATTTTACCCTTTGAAATACCTTCCTGGGATACACTTTAACTTGTAGACCCATCCCTGAAAGCTTCATTTTTCCAACCTAATCCCTTTCTGGGATAGCAAGAAATCACTCAACTAGAATTTTACCAAATATCTTTTTAATTCTAAAAGTTCTTATGCATAATAGTACCAAATACACTGGTTACATTGAATACTTTCCTAAGCTTTCATCAGGTGCGAAGGTGAATTCTATACTTTATGATGCATGTGGTGTGGTGCCCACACTTTTTCCCTTAGATACAATAATGGTAAACGACCCTTATTGGGCTTATCTTCTGCCGTCGGGTACCCTTTCCATATAGCGCCCCCAGGAAATCCTTAATAGATATACTGTGTAGTAAGGAATAGAAAGTGTCTCTTAGGGGCAAATAAATAAAATAAACAAATAGTAATATTTTAGGAAATCTGCAATGTCATGTGGTGCTCACACTTTTTTCCTATTTGGCTTATCTCCCGTAAGACTGGCCATTCAGTTTTCCTCCATTTCTCCAAGTATTTTCTTGTATGTCAAAGTCCCATCACAGTCCGCTTTTCCACTTTTCCCATTAGTTTCATTCATCTCCATTTTCCTGTACGTCTTGCCAATCCATTTCCCCCCCTTCTCTCAGAAATTTTCTATAGTCTGCACTTCGCTTAAAGTCACATTTTGCATGGATCCCTAGAGTTTCCTGCTAAGTTTGGAAACTTATTGAAAGGATTTTACAGTCACCCAGCCAATATAATTTCCTCTGATTCCCCGTGCATTTTTCTGTAGTCCACACTCTCCTTACCGATGGCGACATCGACGTGCTGGCCGGCAACAAGAACGCTCCGTTCGAGCTCTACCGCAACGACGGCGCGAGGCTGTTCCAACGCGTCGCGGGCGCCCTGCCCGCCATCGCGATCCACCCCACCACCGTGCACTTCCTCGACCTCGAGGGCGATGGCGACCCAGACGTCTACCTCGGCGGGCTAGCCGCGGGCTCGTCGAACGGCGACGCCCTGTGGCGCAACGATGGGTCGGGCACGTTCACCGACGTCTCCGGCAGCATGCCGCCCGCGGGTGACGTGTTCGCAGCTGCGGTCGGCGACATCGACGAAGATGGCAGGCTATAAAGGCATATTTGACATAGTTTGTATACACTAGATGCGTACATTCCATGGTGCACAAAGCATTCAAAATAGGCTGATAATGCATATTTGACTTAGTTTGCATACACTACATACGTAGATTCCATTGTGCACAAAGCGTTTAAAACAGGCTGATGAGGCATATCTGACATAGTTTACATACACTAGGAGCGTACATTCCATGCTTCTCAAAGCGTTCAAAATAGGCTAATAATGCATATTTGACATAGTTTGCATACACTAGACGCATACATTCCATGGTGCACAAAGCGTTCAAAATAGGCTAATAAGGCCTCGCCCCATAAAATAGTCTTCCAGAAAACAATCCCCCCAGAAGAAAATTCCCCGCAAAAAATTTCCCATTCCCTTCAGATAATACCCCTCATTCCCACCTAGATAATCTCCCCCCTAAATTCCCCTGGCTGGTCACAGACGTTCATTAGAAAGGAAGGATGTTTCACTTGCCTGTTAAATAATAACATACGATTTTGCCGTAGTCGAGTGGTATCTTCTGCCATTTGGTGGTGTAAAACGACAATTTTGGCACAATTGGTGGGAAAATGCCATCAAGTGACAGTTTGAGATAGTCAATTGATTTAAAACTACCTCCTCCTACATTTCAGAATTTTTTTTATGTCATTCAACAAACTCAATAAATATTACAATTTTGGGGAAAATATTAATAAACAGAAAACGTCCTTCTAAAATGTGTTTAGAACCTAGCACTCCCTATAATGCACTCTTTGAAGCTAACAAGAGAGATGAGGCCTTATACTATGGCCTATCCCCTTTTTCTTGTCTCTATACCATCATAGATGAGGAGCAGGCGTAGATACCCTAATACAAGAAGCTTCCAAGGACACTTCCCCTCCCTCTACCTTAAGTAAACTGCCAAAAGTGCGCATCAGAACGTTCAAAAAAATCCCAAACGATATACCCTTCAATACAATTTGTTCAAGTGCCTCAAACACCATAACCTACCATCCTGAGTTGAAAGCCTTTTTGATCGCACTCTCACGAAGAGTATTGAGCTAAAAATACATACTAGGATGGTTCAGTGCATTGAATCCAAGTAACTATTAAAAAAACATAAACTACAATATGCTGTCACAGACCAATACTTCGGAATAAGACTAAGAAAAATACAACAGCTAACCAATCTTCATTGAAAAGCCTTTGAAGGTAAACAGAAGAAGATTTTGCCTGTATACAGCAAGGCATTTTTAGAGTTAAAAAAAAATATGCAAATTTAAAGGTAGATGACGTGGGATTTGCAAATTTAAATGATTAGATGACCTACAAACCAAATACTTATTCTTAGTGTTTCCGATAACTAAGGTTTTTCCCCCTTTAGTGGTCTACACCACTAACAAACAAGAGTTAGTTTAGATTCGCAGTATGGCTTACTGCAGGCCAGATATTTTATTTTTAATCTTTCCTAGTAATAAATGTTTTCCTTGTTACTTGGCTTACGTAAGACATGTTTTGGTTGAAGAATTCTTTGTAGACCGAAAACAAAGGTTTTTCTCTTAAGGCCTTTTTTCGCGTCAACCAAATCACTTGATTTTTTTTTAATTCAGAAAAGACTATTTTTCTGAATTTTTTCTATTTTATGAAAAGAGTCACCATGCGAAACTGTACAATTTTACCCTAAAAATCACCCTCGCTTCAGTTTGCCACGAAAATTTTAAGCTAGCAAGTAAGAGTGTTTGATTACAAGACAAAGCCAGCCGAATTGAGAGGTTGAACAAATTTGTATTAAAAATATAAAGTTATCAAGCTCAACTCTTAAGTTTATGCGTCTTTGTAAATATATTTATTTGCAAAATAATGTATAGTCTGACCATCTTTGGAGTGTATTTTTTTCCATAAGTGCTGACGAAGGTATTGGCCCTGAAACAGACCCTGAACCGTATCTAGAGCTCTTGTCAAGTTTTTTAGATTGGTGCCAAGATTGATATTACTTAGTAAAAGGAAGTAGTTATGCCGATTTGAAGCTTATGAGACCCAGGTAAGGCAAACTTAAATAAATTTTTTTTAACTTGGGCCTCGGCCGCATTTATGTATACGCGCATGCAAGGATGGAGGTATTGTGTGTGCATGTTTGTTCATATCTATGTATGTTTATACATTTTAAAATTTTCGCAGTTCCTTCAAAACACTGAAAATAAGGATTTGAGCTTTCCACCTATAGTCTGTATAATCTTAATGGATCAGTTGAAAGATTCCTCAAGAAAGCCTATACGAAATTATTACTTGAATCTGTTGAATCTGTTCGATCAAAACATGTGTTACAAATTAAATATTTAGAGGAACTTTTTGGCTTGAATAAAGAAGACAGTTCAAAACTAAAAAAGGCGCTTAATGTTTATGGTGTTAGAATATCTAATCAAAAAATACCAATCAATGTATCAACGAATACCAATACCAACGAATCAAAAAAATGCATCAAGATCAAACAGTTTACCCTTTAAAAATTAATTAAAGTTTACCGCCACTTGACGTTGTCTTGGAATTGTCTTTGAAACAACATACACAGGCACCTTTAGTCTTGACTCTCACCTAACTATCGATGAATAAAAAAAGTTTTAAGAACGGTGTTTTGGAGAAAAAGAAAAGGTGTTTGGAGAAGGGTTAAGTTACCCCCCCACCCCTACTGTGCAAATATATAGCCCAAATTTCTTTCTAAAGTATTATATTTTCATCATGTTGTGGTATTTGTCATTAGTCATTAGTCATGTCATTAATCAGCCTAAATTCACTTCTTAGTGCTGGCGGAGAAATACACAAGTACCCACCGTTTTCTTTAATGATTGTATCTCAGCTAGTTATATTCCGAGGGTTTTATACCGTCTGTTTGCCTGTGTCTTGGTCTGTCTTTGTTTGTTTTTAGGTCGGACTCTGTTTGTTTCAGTGTGTTTTTGTCACTTCTCGGTGTAAACAGCGAGGTGATAACTAGAGGTCTACCCCCTCATAATAAGTGTCAAAAGAAGTATTCCTTTGTTGCATCTCAGATCTATTAAAAATCTTATAGAATTCTTCAAGTCTTGGTTTAATTTTTTAGCATACACATTCTAAGCAAACCCTTTGCTAATAACCTTTCTAATTTAATTAAAAATTATTTCAAATTCCCGTCGGTGTCATTGCGCTGCTGACAGAAAAAAATACCACTGACACCACCTTATCTCCGTTTGAACGTTTGGTTTTTCATATAGAAAGGCAGTGTGGTTTAGAAAGGGATACCTAATTTACGGTATTAACACTTAAAATTAATTAATTTTAAATTAAATTATTAAATTAATTAATTAATTAATTTAAAATTAGTTAACATTAATTTAAGTCTCAAAACTGTGTAGAACGGTTTCAGAGTAGAACAAAGATGACAGAAGGTATTTCACAAGGTCTGAGTATCTAGAAAGAAGTATTTGATTGAATAGATTCAATCAAATACTGGAAAGGAGAGGGTCTAATGCCCCTCTCCTGCTCCCAAGGAAAATCTTGTAATCATGTATGTTTTCCGGGTTTCTTTTCGCTGTTCTTATGATCTTCCCTTGCCCAAAATTTCTCTACATACTTGATTAAACAACGCAATGTAATCGTTAAAGGATTTTTTTTTTATTGTTTATTGTTTTCATGCGTGTATTGACAACTATTGACAACTATTCATGTATTGACAACTATTCATGCGTGTATTGTCAACTATTGCAATGAGAAGCTTCAAAGCTTATTCTGCCTCTCTTTTAAGAGTTGAACACACAAAAAGCCCCCAACTCTTTCAATCTAATGCAAGGTTTGATGATGACAGGATAGGTTAAGTTTTTAAACCCTTTTTGACATTTATAACCAAACTTTAACATATATAAACCTTTAGAACGACTTAGAAGAGCTATTTTATTCCTATAGTATATGCAAGTTCTTTTTTCTTTCTCCGTTTATTTATGTGTGTACAGTCACTGAAAACTCCATAGTTACTTGGCATGTCAAGAAACAGACTCAAATCAAGAGTGTAGGTCATCATAGCAAAGCTCAAATTTCACTCTGAAGGAAGGTTCTGTTAAGAGACTCCTTCGTCACCCCTAACGCTTACCTGTATTATCCTAAAATTTTAAACAAAGACTTATTTTTTCTCAAACTGGATTGAAAAAGAGGTGCCACAGAATGACTGTTAAGACTAGTTCCTCCAGTTTTTTTAAACTTTTTAATTTTTTTGAATATGACCACAAACATGAAACTGAGTAGCATACACCCTTTTCAAAAGTTATTCATAAATTTCAAAGCAAGGCTAACTCGGCAAATTTTTCGTCGAGCAATGGCGAACCTGACGGCTAGCTGTGGCAGCGTTATATTCGTACCGCATAACTCCTCTGTTGATAATGTATCACTATTGAAATTAAAACAATAATTACGCACAATCGTCTCCAGCTGAATATTCAAATTTATTGCAACCGTTCAGAGGTTAAACACCATTGCTACATTGAAGCAAAAAAATGTCAAGTCATCAGATCTTCAAAATTATTCAAAGTTTCAGTCAATTGTAACTCAATACAACCTAGATTTATGAAGTTAAATTACTAGTATATTTTTTACTATATTAAATAATATTAATGCGATTCATAAGCTTTTTCATAGCTAAAAAATTATATATTTCTAAAGATACATTTTATAGATAAATCCACGGTAAAAAATAAATCAAATAAAATTTACCTGCACTTACAGAAAGAAACCTTGAAACGTCTTAAAAAACTTCTTGTCGGCGAAATTGGTTGCTAGGGCCCTCCAATAGAACTGGTTGTTAGGGCCTTGTTGGAATTGGTTGCCAGGGGCGCTGCTGGAATGGCTCGCAAGGACCCCTGGTGGTTAGGTTAGGGGGACGGTGAAACTGGATTCTGGGGATTCTGGATTCCCCATTGGAATTGGTATGAAGGTTTCTCGGTGGTTAGGCTAGGGGCCCGATGAAAGTAGATGTTAGGGCCCTGATGCAATTGGATGCTAGGGCCCCCCAGTGAAATTGGATTCTAGGGCCCCGATGGTTGAACTCCGTCACCGACGGTGTGCCCAGCACGCTCAGAAAATTCAGGTAGCTGCCCGCTTGTTCCGGAATGGTCACCGCCAGCAGCGCCTCGTCGCCGCGGCCCATGGCAGCGCGTTCCACCACGTGACCCATGCGCGAGAAATTGATATTGGCCCCGCTGTTGATCGCCACAACGGGGCCCTTAAGCTCACCGCCGGCAGCAACGTACTTGCAAATCCCGGCGACCGCCATGGCGCCAGCCGGCTCCACCAGGGCCCGGGTGTCTTCAAAAATGTCGCGCATGGCGGCGCAAATCTCATCGGAGCTGACCGTGATTAATAAAAAATATTGTCTTAACACAACTCTTTCTTTAATATTATATAAAACATCATTGCAATACTATTATGTGTCTTTTTTGCTCTTTAAATGCATTTGAGTGTTATATCATTCATGTGGAAAACGTTCTTTTTCAAAATCAAGTGGTTGAAGTATAGTTGGCAGTAATTGTTTAGTTTTGTCACAAGCTGTCTAAACTAGAAAATATGCTGCAAAGTAGACCCATTTCTGGTTGACCCTTCTCCTCCATACAGCAAACTAAAAATGCATAAAGTAGGCAGGTTTTTTGAAGCCAAGGGAAAAGTTGGGGTTGCACATAATCATAAAAAAGGAACAGTAAAGGGTCAACCACAAAAACTGGTAGAAAGCTGACCCTGTTCAACTGTTTCACTTCATTGTTTCAATTCAAACTATTTAAATAGCTTAATTTCTCCCTGCATCACACTCTTCAGTTTCAGAGTTACATCAGGCTTCTTAAAGTATATATTTCTTCTGGGAGCCAATTTCAAAAATTCTTCAATAGTTTCGCTTGAAAAATTCAACCTTAGTATCAGGGGAATCCGTATTCAGTACTCCAATATAAAATTCCTTAATATCCAATTCTCAAAAGATAGTAATCGGTCTGTCAGTAAACTAAACTGAAGCAAAAAGAATAGAAAATTAAAGGAACGATAAATTTTTGCATTGACACCCACGCTAAGAGGACGAGAGCGAAGTTTTATGTCCCCTACCCCATAGAGTACCAAAAATCGTCAAATACAAACTTTTTTGGTAATTTTTAATATGGGAATTTAGAGAAATATTTTTATGTTTCAGTGCCAGGTTTTACGATGATTAAAATGTCTAATTAGTTCGTTATTGGATCAATTAACGAAATTAATCATATCATTGATACAAATTTTCATATTGAAATCAAGTTTCAGATGAAATCACTATTTTTCATCACTACGATCAAATTTTGATTTTTCAATCCATTAAGGACAAAAGAAAAATTGTTAAAAATGGATTCCGTGTTTAATAAAGTGCAGATAGCACTTAGGCCGTCACAGGGATTAAGGGGTGGACGTCCTACTTTTTCGTGTGGAGAGCTCTCTTCATTTTAAGCTTGACTTCATTATTCAGTTTAATTTCTGTTTGTTTTAGTGCTTATTCATTCAGTCACAGTAGTTTCTACTTGTTTTTAAGTTTGGCTCATCAAATTTTCATTTTTCAGATTTTATATGTATGGCTCTTTTTATGGTGACTTCTTATAGTTTAATATTATTGTGAAGGTGAAAGTCCTCCCCCATGCACTCCAATTAAAGCGCGAGTGTCTGCTGCCCTTTAATAACAAGAGATTGGAGGGCAAGCAGACTTTCTCTCAAACCCATTCATTTTCCAAACGCATCCAGTCAAAATTTTGAGACAGCCATTTTGTTCAGCACAGTAGAACGCTCCAACAACTATGTCTATGTCTTTGAGGATAATAGGCATGTCAACCACCAACAATTACGCAATTGACTCATTATGCTTTAAAACTAAATGTTGCTTTAAAAATAAATCAAAAGGCATTGTTTTAAATGGTTGCCAATTAGACACATCGGTATTTTGCTCAGCATTTTTGAACTGGCAAATAATTATGTCTTTGATGATATCAACCTTCCCACAGTCGTCAGTACAGGGGAAGTAAGTTAGATAATTCATTCATTGTTTACGCTTAGTATGTGTTACTGAGAAAGGTATGCATGTTTGAGCTTCAGTTTCCCAGAAGAAGAAGGGCACTTGGGTAATACTTTCAGAATATGTTTAAGAGAGAGTTGAACTAAATCAAAGTACGTTATTTGTACACGAATTGTTAAAAGGGTGTAATACAGGAATAACTGGCAATATTAATTTGGAAAATTCAGGAAATGATAAGCTTACTCACCGTTTGGCTTCATGGATAGGAAACTTACTTTCGAGGTACGATGTCTTAATGACTTATTAACCCTTTGAGTCCTTGCGTGCTTTTGTTTGCCCTTTTAAAGCTTTCAAATAGTTATGGTAGTATATGTAATGTCTGCCGTGGTTCTATGTGGAATAACATCCAGATAAAATTCTAAAAATATTCCTTCTTCAGAGAAAAAATTTGGTTCTCTTTTTCGACCCTTTTTTAGACCAATATTGAGCATTAAAAGTATTGAAGAATGTGAACATATGAAGAATATTTTCTTTGGGAGGGGGAGTCAAATTTTATGCGTATCTTTTTTGGAATCAATCCTTTGCTGAAATAATTAAAGGGATGTCTCCTTTTCTGTTTATGGCTTTTTATCAATTTGGCTTGGCACTGGTCTTTCTTAAATTTTCTAATCGTGTTCCGAAGTCTCAGCAAACGTTTTTGATTCTTTTGATTTTGACTATTTTTTTATTTTGTAGTACTTATCTGCGTCAACGCGCTTTGTGGTTGCTTTTAGCTGCCTGGATCCCACTTTGTTTTTTGATCGTGTTGTGTTTCAATTCATTGATTGAAGATAAAAAAAAGTTTTTTCGATTTATCTGGCTGTTTCCCGGGTAGTTAGGAGCAACCGGGCCCAATAGTAACCAAAACTATAAAAAATGGAATTTTGATATCAATAGCTACATCAAAAGAATTACATTTTAATACTGATTTTAAATATATAATTTTAATCAAGCTTAGTCTTACCGAACAAAAGTTACGAGCCTGAGAAAATTTGCCTTATTTTAGAAAATAGGGGAAAACAATCCCCTAAGAGTCATAGAATCTTAACGAAAATCCCACCATCAGATTCAGCGTATTGGAGAACCCTATTGTAGAAGTTTCAAGCTCCTACCTACAAAAATGTGGAATTTTGTATTTTTTGCCAGACCTCTTCGATCACGACCTTGTTGTTCTGGACGAACATGTTCTCGACATTGAACGTGTCGATGCCAGTGCCATACATTCTAATTGATAACCTATCCAACGCATAGAGAAATCCTTGTCTAGCATAATAGAATAATTAAGGTATTGATTGCGTGTTCCCATATGGCTGGAATAATCGACTTGCAGGGTGGGAAATCGATTACTGAAAATTGCTCACATTCGTATTACACCAGCTTCTTAAGTAATGCCTTAGAGAGCATTATCAGAGATCATTCAGGGTTGCTCTTAGCACTTTTCTTACAAATGGAGTCTTTTTCACAAATTCCAGTGATCTAAAATCCGTTGAAAGCACTCCTGTGAGAACGGTTACCACATGTGTTTGAGCTATGTTCAAAGATTTATAAATTATGATCATAGAAGATCTTTGTACAGACCGTAGCATTCGACTGTACTACTGATTTGTGTAACCTCCTCAATGCATGTTGATTCAGGTTCCAAGTACTCTTGGCAACCGTTAAAAGACGAGCAGAATATTGTTTTGCAGAGTTAATTTTATGTTTCAGATAATAATCAAACAGTTCGTGGTAACGAACTGTAGTTAGGAGTGACCCGGCTCAATAGTAACCTAAACTCTAATTGAGTCGAGTCGCTCCTTACTACAGCTCGTTACCACGACCTGTTTGAAAGGCCATAGGTTTTTTCCTGTTTGTTACGTAAAGGATCGACATAGTTTATCATAGATGGTATCAGTCAAGAGGATATCATGTAGTAGCTATTAATTCAGGTTTTGTGTAGACTTTAGATTGACAAACCTATAAAATTACCTGCGGCAAGATTACATTAAAGGATGAACTACTGCCTATAGTAAATGATTTATTTTCTAGTTGCAACGGTAGCTAGTTTATGGTAAAGATTATAATAAAAAACGAACTCTTGCCTATGTTAACTTGTAGAAGGGCGTGAAGGGGGGGGAGCTAATTGTCCTCCGATCACTTTTGACTCTTTAAAAATGGCACTAGAAACTTCCAATTTTCTATGAAATGAGCCCCCTCTGAAGTTTCTACGACGACCCCTTCCATCCTCTTTTTTTTTAATATACGCCATCTATGCTATATCCAGGGTGATTGTGGTTGAGTTTGATTCTTTGCTGTTAATGGGATAAAGCTTCTGTATTACTTTGAGGTTATTTTCGTATTGATTTCTACACTCTAGAGATAGATTTTTAGCTAAGGAGAATTTGAGAGACCTTCTCCAATTCCTAGTATAGTCGGCACCGACCAAGAACAACTTGGCCAACACCACGACAAGCGTCAGCAACCAGGGCCAGGGCGTTCGTCCTTCCATGGGTGGGGTGTGCCGGAACACGCCCGGGACCCCAGCATGCTAGTGGTGCGCGCCGCAAGTTCGCTACCCATGTAGGCGAGCAACCGGTGGGCGTGCACGGGACGGTGCCTGACTCGAATCCGGCACGTTGGCCAACTGGTCGCCCAACCGGGTCTTGCCAACGTGCGTGAACGGGACGGTGCCTGACTCGAATCCAGCACGTCGGCCGGCTGGTCGCCCAACCGGGTCCTGCCCCCGCGAGGGGGGAATGTTATGTTTTAGCTACTTATTTAAAAAAAGATCTATATCAATTTTTTTTATTTAAATTTGCAAAATATTTGTTTTTAATTATCGATGGTGACCGTGGAGCAGGAATTTTTTGTTACTGTTTATTTTATCCATTCAATTGTGTTCTTGTTTCCCTGTTTCCTCTAAAAATCTTTCGCGTCTCTTTAAGAATATGGTGTTAAGAATGGTGTTAGTCATAATCACGTTGGTTTATAATGGCGTCATACCATTAAGATAACAAATGAGGGAGCTAAGTAAATGAAAAGAAAAATGAGTTTATTTGATTTTACAAAAGCCACAGAATAAATTGTTGAAATTACTAAAAATACTTTAGCGTAAAGAGCGACGTATTACGAGGAGGTGAACCCCTTATATGCATAATAATTTTTGTTCGTTTTGTTTTAATGCTGCTCCTTACTTTCAGTAGAAAAATCTTTTCATATTTATCTTTTCATTGTTTTTTCAAATAATGCTAGAAAATCTTCTCTTTCCCCATGAGAAGTTTCTTCATGGAAATATCCTCCCACGTAACCCCCCCCCCTCAAGACTCCCCACTAAACCAAAAAAATCCCCCTGAAAAGGTCTGTACACTTCCCAGTAACCAATAAGGATTGAGCTGTAAGCGTCATGAAGTTGTTTGTAGACTGACGTCATGTTTGTCAACTGATGAAATTACATACCGGGACAAAAATGACGACCGGGACACAAGGAATATAAATGACGACCGGGAACCTCAAAGAGTAATTACAGACCGGGACACAGGGAATATAAATGACGACGGGGACACAGGGACACAACTACAACTGGGACACCGGGGGCACAGGCGGGATATATAAATGACGACTGGGACACAAGGATTGTTCGAATAGAAATTACAGACCGGACACCAGGACACAAAGGACGACCGGGACACCGGGACAATAGATCCATATTATAATTCAAACTAAGAAAAAGAAATTAAATAAAGAATCATAGAAAATGTACTGATAAGAGTTACCAGTATAAATTAATAAATAAATCTTAAAACTAATAAAATTAAATTGATTTTTTAAGTCAAAATTAAAACGAATAAAAATAACTAGAAACAGGAGTTTGGCTATTGGTCCGTTTCCCTCCCGTAACCGCAAAAGTCTAACCATATTGCGTCATTTGCGCTTAACTGAAGACGAATTATATTATAAATATGTTCTTTTATATTTGTTGAAACAATGAAACAAAAAATTATACTGTAACAATGTTCACCAACGAAATAATGCTATGAAGCATGAAACAGTGGACAAATAAAGGAATTGAAAGCAATTTTCTGCAATTTTTTTTTCTTTTACTTTCAGTCGGTTTGTTTTGGAACAATGAGATATACTGTAATATCAAACAGTTCGTAGTAACGAACTGTAGTAAGGAGTGACCCGGCTCAATAGTAACCGAAACTCTAAAAAATGGAATTTTAAATATACAAGTTTCATCAAGTTTAGTCTTATCCATCAAAAGTTACGGATTGCATTCAGAAAACCCTGGCGTATCAGAGAACCCTGGAGCGAAAATTTCAAGCTCCCCTGTCCATTTTTTGGAGATTCGGAAATAACTTTAATTTTTTTTGTTCGTCGCATTTTCACACTGTTTCCTTGTCTCTTCTTTTTATCGCACAATAAATCTTCTTCAACTTCGAAATCCAAACTAATAAATGCATCCCTATATCGGGCTGGAAGTCTCTTCGGCCGTCTTTTCCTCTTCAGGGTAGTTTCTAGATCTTTGAGTATTTGGGAATTGATTGTCCATTCATGCGACTCTTTACCTTGGCTCGGATCGAGATTGGACGTATATTCAATTGGCTCAATATGAAGAATTTTCAGTAGTTTTTCAGCAATTGTGTTCGCGCAGGATTTCGTCGCAGGAGGCCAGCGTGTCGAGGCCGACGGCATGGGCGAGGTTGTGGTCGCGGCCGGGGTAGGTGGAGAGGATCAGGGCGAGGCGCTTGTCTGCATTCGGCAGTTTGGCGAGGCGCAGCCAGCCCTCCACGCGGTCAACGGCGGCCTTGATCCGGTCTGCGTCGGCGCGGTGGGCGAAGCGGGAGTACTGCAGGTCCGGGTCTTTCTTGCCCGGCGATTTGAAGCTGACGACGCCTGCGAAGATGCGGCCGTCCACCTCCGGCAGCACCACATGCATGGCGAGGTCGGCGGGCGACAGTCATCTAGCTGAAGGTGATTTAGAATGGAATAGATTTTTAGTGCTTGCATGTGACCTAATATGGGAAGTTATGTAGGACGGGGGCCTTTTTGGGGACAATGATCGGTGTAAAACAAGCAAATATTTTTCAATATGAGCTTAAACCTCCTCAGCGGAATAGAATAACGAGTAAAGAAAGCCACTAAAAATTTTTAATAATGATGGAAAATTTCACAATAAAATAATTTTTAATCTTTGGTTTATGGGTTGTTTTTCTTATCAAAAAGTTTTTGACCACAAGTTATATTTTCCATTGTATTTTTTTTTTGAAGTACCTTCCAGCTACGAATTAAGGCAAGTGTGTAACGACCTGAATCATTGTCAATCAGCTTAGCACAGTTTTGGCACAACCATATACCATTCTCAATAGACGATCGTTGTTGTTTAGATAGTGTAGGGTTGTAGCGCGGGCCCTTTTTGGAAGCGGCGGTAATATGTGTCGCAACGCCAATATTAACGGCTTTGGGGGGAGCTAACTGCGGCCCGCTTGTAGGTTTCTGACATGCTGGGTTCGAGCACCGCATACCAACTCTTTTGGCAAGTATATTTTTTGTCTTGCTCTTAAAATCATGCCTTTGATCTCTGTCTAACACGCATAAAGGCGGGAGTTTGTTTCTGAGGGAGGCCAGGTGATATCTGTCATTTGATTGAAATATTTAGGTTGGCTATGGTTAAAGATGATATGGTGATTACCACTATTTGTAAAACTAGCAGATTTCTCATTTAATCCAGGAAATATGTCAATATTCGTCCCACGTAGCCCACCTTGATGGTTCGCTAATCTTATGAATTTTTAAATAAATTGTCGATTTCAGCCTCTGTATTTAAAAATGAAGGTGAAAAAACTCCAGAGCTCCAATTTAAAGGCTGGAAAACCATCCAATTTAAGGGCTGGAAAATCAGGCTCGTGTTTGTGCATTCCACCGCGAATGGCTCCCGCCGACGTCTGACCATAATTGCCGGCAAACAACGGATCGATGGCCCGGCTATTGGGCATCGATAACCAGATCCGCAGTAAATGCCTTCGCAATTCCAACGGCTCAAAGTCTTCAAATTCGGTCCGGCGATGATAGGTAACCCAATTGTTCAGCAAGAGCACATCGCCTTCCTGCTGATGAAACGTGACATGCAAAGCGGAATCGGCTGCGAGTTCTTCCAGGTAGTCGAGTGCTTCCTGTTGCTCAGAACTCATGTTGGGAATCTGACCTGAGGCATAGGCTCGTTCGGGTGTGTTGCCAATTACCATCAAGTACAAAAACGATTTAAAAATAAATATTTAATACATTGAAGGCTTAAGGGTCTTTACTACCGCCGACAGTTACCTAAAGTTTTTACAAGTCCCTTGGAATAATACTGTTTCTAAAGATCCTATTCCGATGCATTTCCATGATATTGGCATATTATTTTTCGTTTATTTCTCTTCTGAGAACGGTTTTTCTATTGCCCCTCAAATGGTACCCCTGACTGCTGTCCTTCACAGCCGCTATCTCGTTTTACATCCCTACTTCCTGTGAATACGTACGTAGTGCAATAATCTTTGTACTTTTCGACCTCGCTTTTTTACCTCCTCTCCCACGGAAGAAGGTGCTTTCCCCTGCAGAGCCTCGACTGCCCGCTGGACACTCGCCTCATCCAATGCATTACTATGAGATGTCACTTCAATCCCAAGTCGAACCAATTCTGGTATAAGTATTCGACTCTCAATCCCAAGTTTTTTGGCTAACTCATAGACCCTCATCCAGTCATAACCCTCATATCGTTAGGCGGTTTCCGTTGTTGGGGATGGCTCAGGGGTAGAGCCTTCCGGATCCGAAGGTCCACTATCATCGGTCACAACATCAGTTTTCCCTTGAGGTTCTCAAATTGCTTCAATATTTGAATAAACCTTATTATTGTAGTGAAGACGGATTAGAAAGGGTTTTTGCCGAATATATTCCCTTGGAATTTCAAAAAATTTATTTGTGTTTTTAGTGAATCCCGGAATGTAAAAACTCTTTACTCTGACTAAAGCAATTCAGAAAATCCAACTCTTACAGTATGTTGTTTATTTTTGTAATTTCTTAACCTCTCGTAAACTGGCCTAATCCATACCACTTGTTACAGTTGTGAGCTATTGGTGTTAGCGCTGGATCGACTGTTGGCTTCATAGGAGCACAAGAATATTCTCTTAAAGTATTTACGAAGAATGTACGAAGTGTAAAATGAGGAATTGCAAGAGAAAGCATAAAAAATGACAAAGTACAATTAAGCGTTTATATGGTTTAAGATATAAACGGTGAGAACTCAGTGAAAAACAAATGGCGTAAAATTTTATTCTACGTGATCCGTCAATTTCAAGCTTCAGCACAGAATATTAGGGGAAAAAACTGTTTAAAATGACTGGAAAATTTCTTTTAATATTCATGCGTTAACTAGATTTTTTTTGTAGTAATAATAACGAAAACGCCAAATTTAGTAATATGAATAAACAACCGTTCAAAAAATATAACCTTGACATGGATCAGAAATTACAGGTACTTTGCTTTCTTATTTATTAGAAAAAAGACTGAAATGAATATAGTGTAAATGTCATAATTTAGGTTGATGCATCAAAATCTATGAAAAAATACATATTTAATTGAACAAAATTTTTAGTTTTCCTGTATTAGTTTAATATTTCAGCACTTTTGAGCGTATTTATTTTGTTAAAAGGTTGCTTTTTTATTCCACAGTGTAACAGGAATTTTTCAGTCCACAAGATAGAAATGTAAGATTTGTGGTTTAGTCATTAACTAATATAAATAGCATAAAGATTAAAAATGGATTTAAACAAATAAATTTTGACAAATGCAAACAAAACCAAAAGAAAAAAGAACTAACAGGAAAAAAAATGAAAAAGAAAAAAATACAAATAAGACAATTATATGTAAGACTATACATATTATCAACGAAGGACAATTTCAGAGGTGCCTTCACCAATAATATGCCTCCGATATATCTGGTTTCTTTTCTGTACTGCGGACACTGGACTAGCAACTCCATACTGCAAGGATAGGGAGCTGTTGTTAGTCCAGAGAGAAAGCCGTAGGAAATATTTCACATGCTTATAGAAACACTTCCGTATATCCCAGATATCTGAGGCCCATAAACAAAAAAAAAAATGTTTTTTTATGCTGAGTTTTAGGGCTTGCATGGCTTCAGTTCAGTTGTATTAGTAGATAGTATTCTACCGTAGCTGGTGCCTCTTTTTTTTGTGTCATCTAACTTGTTTTGATTGGTGAGTTGTTGTAAATGGTGATGTGTTTCCTGTAATATGTGTATTTTGGAAATGAGCAAGATGTGCTAGACGTTTCCCGGAGAAATTAAGGAGAATAATGGGTACGGTACCTGTGTAAATAAATTCATTAAACGAACCAACTAATATTTTTCTTGAATAAACAAACATTATAGTTGTTTATCCAGATGGGATTTACAAAAGAGGGCCAAACAGGTGACAAAATCAGTCCAAAATTCGCCAAAAAAAAAGGCCAAAATAAAAAGTGCCCCAAATAGAGCATTGCACATGCGCAGAAAGTGACGATGTGCATGCGCAGGACACAATGCGCGTCATGTGCCTACGAAGCAAGCTAAAAAAGAATTTTTGGATTTTCTGTCTTTAACACCAACCAAAACAACAAAACAATAATTAAAAATAAAATTTCTGTCACTGTGACGTGTGCTGTGAAAAGGTGAATAATTTTGTCTCTAAATATAGGGTTGATATTAACTTTGCAGGTGTGAGGCCCTGCGCGCGGAGGTCTTCGCCGGCAAGCGAACCCCCGTCGTCTTCGGCGAGCCCGAGCAGTGGATCGCCCTGATGATCGAGGCACTCCGGAGAACGGCCGAGGGACAGCATGCCGAGGCCGGCCGCCTCCGCGGCGAGGCCCTCGAGCTCGCCCCGGCCACTCCCGGGACGATCAACGGCGAGGCCTTCGAGTGGATCTCCGATGCCGATCCCCGCACCGGCCCCCTGCTCGAGGTGGTCGTCGAGGGTCGCTACACCTGGGTGCCCTTCAGCCGGATCCACCGCATCGAGACCGAGGAGCCGGCCTTTTAATGTCGCTCCTTACTTTCATTTCAAAAAACTTGTTTTTTTTATTTAATTTCACCCTAACATATAAGGAGTTTGGAGACTTATTTCTCAAACTTATTGCCCCAAAGTTATTCTAAAGAATCACCATCATAGAAAAAAATGAACGTAAGGGCTTATAGGTCCGTCTTTTCGATTCCAAGAAATAATACTTTTCAAGTTAAAATACTATTTAGCCAATATAAATGAGAATATCACTTATGGATCACGGATGCGTGTTTATTTGTTTATTTTTTTCTTTGTATGTTTGTTTTTCTCAGGAGTGATTGTATCGACCGCTACAACAAAATGAAGGGTAAAGTTCTAGTTAAGCAACTTCTCACTATCTCTGAAAGGGTTTAGGTTAGGAAAATGAAACTTTCAGGGATGGGTTTACAGGCTAAAGTATGTCCCAGGAAGGTAATTTAAAGTACCCATCTCCACTCCTTCTCCATCTAGAGGGCCCTGAAATTTGCCTACATGACAGGTCTATATACCTATTGAAATTTTGACAAAACAACATTTTACCTTAATATTCAGTTACTAGTTGCTTTTTCTCTGTCTTTAGTTCTGAAAATACAATTCCTGTTATTTGAGCAAAATTTTTAGCCATAAGATAAATTATCACTGGTAAATATGTATGAAACATGGAGATAACACATACTGTATAAATGAGTAAATGGATCTTGAAACCATTTTAATTAAAATGGCTTATTTTCTAATAATGCTCATTATAAGTCAAATTTATAGCGAACAGAAATTATCACGAACCAGGAGTAGGGCTAACTCCTCCTAAACCTCCAAAAGCCTATTACGTCATTATACATAAACCCCGCAATATGGATGAGTGTCATTTGCATTTTGTTGAAAAAGATATATGAATTGATTTAACAGTGTGGTTTTTATTTATAAAAAAAAGCTGCTAAACATCTCATGATGCCCCGGAAGCTTCAACTTTACACGGTAAGGCGTTTCAAAAATATTGCTGATAAGCTCTTTTGACAATCTGTATAAACATAGCATGTTTTGAATTAGTTGAACTTTCTCCTCAACATTTCCTGTCACTACAGAAAAAGCCCTTGTGTAAATTACGTATTTTTATTTAGTTCAATCGTTCCTTTATTTAGATTTTTACTTAGTTCAAGAATGCCTTTCATCTTTTTGGAAACTAAAGGTTTAACATGCCAACCTTTCTCAATAACAAATACTATATATAAACAATGAGTGACTTGCATAACTTACAACCACTTTGCCTTGCCGTCTTCGATCTTGAATGTGTCGAAATACTTGCCGATCAGGAAGAGATGGTTCTCTCCGGCATCGAGATGTGAATTCACCCCGTCCAGCATGTTTTGATAAACCACCAGCGACGTAACAGCCGTCGCCTTCTTGCCATCGTCGTCGACGTCGACAGAGTAGACCGTGCTGTGACGGGTCAACGGCGAATGATCGGTGTTATGCTTCGGCAGCATCTCACACATGTTCTTGAGATCTGAACGACTGCCCTGGAAATAGGTCATATCGTAATTGATCTCCGGGCTGAATGCCTTGATGGCGTAGTGAATGCTACAGAATTACTAACGAACTTTGGTCTATCAGCCGAAGAGCAAGCGTGTACTCGTTTCATGAAATTATTTAAAAACGCTTTCCGAAAAAGATTTCTTTCAAAGAAAAGTAAAGAGTCACATTGAAACTTAAAACGTCACATTAATACTTTAAACTTAAAACGATTAGAAAATACTATCAAGGAACAAACAAAAACCCAAAACGAACAGAAATTGAAATAAATAATCACATCAAACATAAAGGTAAAAAATACCGATATTGATGAATACGTAAATCCTTAAACGATTAGAAATTTAAATCTACGCTCAAGTCTTTTAAGTGATTATAGCTTTTTAAAACCATTTCTAAGATGTAAAATACAAATATTTACTCAACGTCTAAACGTCTTATCAAAAAACGTTTAAACTAATCGATTGCTGCTTATATGAGAAATTAAGTGATTACTGCTTTTGTAAACTGTGTCGCATAGTGAAAAGATTTACTCAACATCTAAACGTCTGACCAAAAAGACATTTAACCTAACCATTTTTAGCTTCTGTTTTTTAACTATTTTTTAAGTGATTATAGCTTTTTAAAACCATTTCTAAGATGTAAAATACAAATATTTACTCAACGTCTAAACGTCTTAAGCTGATGGTGGTTCTACGGCGGAAGTTAGCAGCAGGAAAATGTCCTCCTCTGAAGCCAAAATTTCCTCCTCTTCCATAACCAGAATAGCCCCCTCTTCCTCCTCGGAACGGTTGAGTTGTTGAGCTTCGATTATAGTAATAGGTGGCAGAATTTGGCCCTCGTTGGTAATCGCTTGGAGCCCTGACACCAAAAGTTTGTTGATTAATAGCAATCTCTTTACGCCTGAAAAATAGCTGAGGTCGATTCAAAGCTATACGCATAGGTTATTTGAGCTGATTCGGTAATTTTAATCCAAGTTAAAGTTTCGTTATGATAGAGAGGTTGTCAGGGGACAGCTGCCCTCCGCCACATTTGACTCTTAGAAGGGAACTAAAACTTCCTGGGGGATCGTTTCAACTCCAAAAGCCTTGTTTTATGGTATTTGGACTATTTTGAATAAAATAGCTATCTCAATGTTTTTATTAGATGCATTTTGGGACAGTAC
Organism: Alatinidae sp. Z8VKAUB7J3; assembly: GCA_010016025.2. Lineage (NCBI taxonomy): Eukaryota > Metazoa > Cnidaria > Cubozoa > Carybdeida > Alatinidae > Alatinidae sp. Z8VKAUB7J3. The sequence goes on from JAAAKM020721499.1 coordinate 59,326,534, forward strand.
GACGTGTTTGTGTGCGGGGGGAGTAGTTGCCCTCTGATCACTTTGACTCTTAAAGAGGGCACTAGAGCTTCTGATTACAAATCGAATGAACACCCTTCGAAGTTTATATGACCGCACTTTCTATAAACAAGAGCTAAAAGCTCATAAAAGTGCTACAAAAAAGCTTGTTTCTAGAATCGCTTCATTTATCGATAATGTTTTTTCAAAAAATTACTAAATTATCCTGTTTCTTTAAAAAAACATACGATTCATTTGTAAAAATTCTTTATTAACTTTCTGGATTTATAGCTCCTTGTATCCATTCCAAATAGTGAGATACATTTGTATAGACGCCGGGTATTCCTCGAGTAGCGCAGCCAACACCCCAGCTCACTATCCCTGCTATGACGTAGCCATCTTTGTCACTTGGGCATACAAGGGGACCACCTGAATCACCCTAGAAAGAAAAATCAGTTTAGTATGGGCAAAAAAGTCAACTTATTAACTAAGATAGGTAGAATTTTTTCGACGGCAATCGATAGCTCTTGATGAGCTGATCAAAGTATATGTCATCATTTTTTAGTAAAAAAAAAAAAAATTTCATGAGATGTACCAGTTTGAAAGTTTAAAGGGGTTGACAACTTCAGTAGCAAGGTACACACTGAAACCAAAAATAGGCCAGTACCTATTGTGAGGCATTTAGGGAAGTTTTAAGCAACAGTCGGCTGTTAGCTCATAATCATCTTCGCCTATTAGGGGTCCGCAACTGTTGATAGTTTATGTTCATATTATTTCTTTCAGAAACCAAAACTCTAAAAATGGAATTTTGATAACAATAGCTACAGCAAAAGAATCGCATTTTAATGCTGATTTTAAATATATAAGTTTCATCGAGTTTAGACTTACCCATCGAAAGTTAGGAGCCTGAGATAATTTGACTTATTTTAGAAAATAGGGGAAACACCCCCTAAAAGTCATAGAATCTTAACGAAAATAACACCATCAGATTCAGCGCATCAGAGAACCTTGTTGTAGAAATTTCAAGCTCCTATCTACAAAAATGTGGAATTTTCTATTTTTTGCCAGAAGGCAGATCAAGGATGCGTGTTTATTTGGAATAAGATGGCTCGGGAACTCGCTCCGAAGTGCAAAGCCACCTCTCCGCTCAAACAGCCCTCGCCGAAAAGTCGATTCGGGACTCCAGCTCCGCCGCGCCCAACGCAGCTAAAGATAAGCCGCCCGTGTAGTTCTCTTTACTGTGCTCTCGAAAAAAAGAATTGGACACAAATTCTAATTGGTGAAATCTTCCTTATCCTAAATCTTTACAGGGATTGGTGTTATGCAATCCGCATAAGATGCCAGATAAATGAGCACATAGGCCTAACTGATTGAAACGCCAAAGACTCAGGCTTATACTTCGGAAAGATCAATGTGAAGTTATATTATATTGTAGAAAATGTGACCCTAACTTTGCATGCCAAGATAAATACATATGGAATCCTAAAGAGCTGCTACCAGTTATCATTATCGATGATTACCTATGAATGGAAGAGAAAATCTAAAGGACAGAGAGTTTCTTACATACAAGCTTTATTAATAAACAGATTCAAATCATTTTAAAGAATTTCACTCTTAGGGAACTGAAATTTATATTATACAGGTAGTAAAGAGTACTTTCAACCAGAAAGTTGATCAATCGAGGATGGTCACCATTTATGCTTAAAAACTCACTGTAAGTATATCTGTGAGTGCAAATGTTCAGGATCCTAAAACCAAAAAGCGCGTTTGCCAAAGACAGTTTTCAAATGAATGTTATCTGCCTTTTTTGTCATTGGTGGAATTATATTGACTTGATTTTCATTGGTCAAACTGCTGATCGACAGTTTTACACTGAGGTACTTAAGAGATTTTGAAAAATGCCAGGGGGGAAGCCACAAGCCACATTTATGTAGGATGAATAGCCTTTACGTCAAGATAATGTACCTGATCACATGTCACTCTCCGTGAAAAAGATTGGACCAGCCAAAAATGTGATCTTATTCAGCTGAGTTGGCACCCTTGATCCACAGATGCTGCAACAGTCCACGGGGCCTTGGCACTGGATGTCTAGTTTCTCCTATAATTGTTCCGGCTTTTCCTTTGGAGAATGAGAACTTGGTCTGTATTTCAATCTGAACTTAAACTTGAGTAGTGAAAATTGTAAGAAATGTGCCTTACCAGCACAATGGCTGTGGCCATTAATAAATATAATAACTATAATTTTAATTATTTAATGTTATTTACTAAAGATCTCTAGGCCTAAAATAGTTAGAAAACAAAACCATTCTCCTATTTTCATTCTTCAACTTTCAGTTTAGAAAAACACGAACAAATAAATAGCTAGTTGTATGGTTAGAAATAAAATTCAAAATTTAAATGAGCATTCATTTTTCACAGTCCTATAGCTATGATTTGATTTGAACAGACAGAGGGGAGCGTAACACTCAAATTAGCTTACTAGAATTTTTAACTTTCAATGTCTTTACAGAAGAAACAAAACGCACTGAAATAGAAAATAAACCATGAAAACCCAACAAATGAATCAAACTAGTTATTTCAAGACGAATTAAAATGAAAAGAAAATAGTATAATAAATAAGAAAAGACAAACTGCCCATGTCTACGATTTTGCTTTTGATATTTTACATTTTTGCAACTGAAAGAATTTCAAGAAAATTTTGTGCCTAAGCATGTACTATATGAGGCTTCAAGCCTCCCTATTTTGCCTACCCAATTTCTGTTAATACCGAATTTTACTCCACACAGGTGAGAGTGGATTTTTTAAACCAGCAAAAACTTGATCCATTTTCTTTCCTGTTCACATGGAGGAACTATCATACTGCCTACATTACCTCATTAGTTTTCCTGAGCACTAAAATTAGCAACCAGTATCCTCAATTTTTGACATTTCTAAATTTGTTAAGTGCCGAAATTATCAAATTGCTGCCCTAATATTAGAGCACAAGATCCACGTATTTGCCCACGCATATTCAAAGAGCGTTAATACGCTGTTGTAATATTTTATGTATTTTGTACAGGTAATACTTTGCACTCTTCTAACAAACGGTTAACTGTTTCTCTGAATACTCTGCATAATCTGCACATGTCTTATTCTCCTTTCATATCTCACACAATTATTCATGACTTAGTCTCTACCTAGTCTCTAACTAGTCTCTAGTTCTCGTAGGTTTGCCATATCTATGATTTTCTTGGATTTCTGTGATTTTCTTGGATTCTATCAACAATACAATATACATGTTTGGGCAGTACTGTATAATAAGCAATTTCTAATCGATTTTTATTTTTCGATGCTTCCATTAACATCATGACTTTCTTGCACATCTTCCCGAAATCTGACAAACTGGTAAGTCACTCCTCCTCCGCCTAACGATGTTAAGCCCTACACTTCACTTTGCAGGAAATCTTCAAAGCCTTAAGATTGCTTACAAGTTTCGATTTTTGTCTCCCCGACAATCTGAGGCGTCTTGCTTATCTTTTGCCTCCTTGAAGGTTACTCAATAAAACTATTCCGGAGATACTGCCTTCTGGGATCTTAACGATGCCATTCTTGGCTAAACTTATCGCTGCCGTCTAGCTTGGGTGGGTTTCGCCTTTTTGAGAACATGACAGTCAATGGCACTTGATGCTGTCGGGGGTCCTTCTCACCCGGGGTAACCTTGTCAGCAATGAAAACATAGTCACTGCTTTCCCGAGCTTCCGTCTCCTTCTTTAGTCAAGTCATTACCTCTTGAATGGCCCAAACGTCCCCTACCGTTCTGCGTGCTTCCTCCCTACAGATATCAAAGGGCAACTTCGACATGATGACAGATATCAATAAACTGCCACACTGCTCATTGGTAACCCCAAAGTATCTAAGCCCCAAACATTAATGCTACTACAATCGAAAAGGGACCGCCTCGTGGCCAGCTTCGTGACCGACCACACTGAAGGATATTCTTCGACGGCAGATTGAATACATAAATAAGTTAGGGTTTACAAACCGATGGATCGTGTATTCCAATCCCTTAGCTCCGTTAGTGAAAAAAGGCAGGTTATTGTGGTAATGCTCCACTCGTGATAACTATATAATAAATGCTACGATTCGGCTGAATAAAATTTTTGTATTTTGAAACGTTTCGAGTCTTTCGACGCCGTTGACTGAACACAGTTAGTCTTTTGTCCATGGGCGATTTGACACGTGACAAAACACCACCACACCTATTCATTCAAATCTTTGGAAAAGAATTTCCTAATTTATCATGGACAAATTTGTTTAGTTTTCCTGTATTACGGGGCTTTTTCAAGACGTGCGGTTATCTATTTATTGACTGTTCATTGTATTTTTGCAGAATAATAAAGCATAGATAGCTAAATATATCGTAAATTGTAGTTTACTTTACGGAAATTTATAGTGTGTAAACTAAAAGCTGTGTTTTCAAGTAAAATGTAATCTCTAATTCTCAACTCTAATGTTTGCAGAATGTATTTATAGAACACACTCCTCTGACCTTGAAATTATTTGTTTTCAGCATATCCGTGCTTGATCATTTTCTGGTGGGGCTGGTCCGCCGAGGCATCGAGCTGAAGGACCTGCGCAATCGCGGCGTACTCTTCGAGCCGCTGAAGAATCGCGTACTGGGCATGATCTTCGAGAAGGCCTCGACCCGTACCCGCCTCTCGTTCGAAGCCGGCATGATCCAGCTCGGCGGCCAGGCCATCTTCCTTTCCCCGCGCGACACCCAGCTGGGCCGTGGCGAGCCGATCGGCGATGCCGCCATCGTCATGTCGAGCATGCTCGACGCGGTGATGATCCGCACCTTCGCCCACAGCAACCTGATCGAATTCGCCGCCAAGTCGAAGGTGCCGGTGGTCGCTGCTTACTTTCAGTTAAAAAAAAAACTTGTTTTTTTATTTAATTTTCATAAGAGACGCATCGGATAAATTGAATTAATATTCAGGGATTAATACAGAGAGGTCAGAGGTTAAATCCGTGATTCTCTGAATATTGCTTCAATTCATCCGATACGCCTCTTACGAAAATTATAAAAATAATTGACAAATCTCTTTTTTAGGCGTTAGGTATCCCCCCTCCCATTCCTACGAAAGTATCTTTTGGTCGGAATCCTTATCAGTGGTGCGTAACGATGCAGACAAATTTTATTTGTTTGTTTTATTGGATAAATGGGGCTTTACGGAACGTGTGGTTCAATCCCACTTTCTAGGGCTATGATGAGAGAAAGGTTGAGATGGCTACGGCACGTTCTGCGGAGGAAGGATGACACATTGCCGAAGACAGTCCTTTTCGGCCAACGGTCTAACGGAAGGCAGGTCGTCCGCGGCTGGGGTGTTGGGATGTCGTGAAAAAAAATTTAAGGGAAATGGGATCTTTCTGGGAGGCTGTAAAGAGGGGGGCTTTGAATAGATTAGGATGGAGGAGCATACGTAGTTGTGTTGGCCTCAGGCGGCCTGGTGCTGCAGTGAGTTGCTAGTGGTAGTAATAGCAGTTATTCAAATTTCTTGCCAGATTTTGCCCGAAAATGCTTTTTTAAATATAAAAATACTTTTTGCTCAAAGAAAAGCTGTCAAAACACAGGTTGTTCTGCTAAAGTGTCGGCAGCTTTTAGAATTCTGTCAAATTCTGCGACTGGTAGCTTTTTGGAACCTCTCTTTATACGCCTCTCAGTAGTTTCATAAGTCAGTTCATGAGCTACTTTTGTAGGTATTTATTGCATCAACTGCGAATCAAGAATTGATATTCATCAAGTTTCTATTTCGCTCAAATTTTCCGTAAAAAAAAAAACAAACATTTTTTAAGTAGTTATCCTGGAATTTAGTTCAATAGCTTATTTTTACTTGGCATTAATCAAGGAGCTGTTTATGGTGTGTGGCCTAGAAATCCTGAAAAATGATATAATTTAAATGTTAGGCTCAAAGACATTCAAGGAAATGCAAAGACTGGCAGCTGACAAAAGGTAGGGTCAAAGTAGAGAAGTCAAATCCTTCATTGCCCTTTCTTCCCAGACTAGAGATATGCAGCAATTGCTAGAAGATATTGTATTGGAATCCACAAATTCTCTTCTTGTGATTCTTGTCTAGACCCAGTCAACAAGGACTTTGTCTAATCCTTAGACCTAAAGAATGCGATACAATTGTAAAAAAAATGAAGTTATATACCAATCAGTTTAAACCTCTACATAAGTAATATTTTCATAATACCGAAACGAACAAAAATCTTTATAATGAGCAATTATTTGGCAACCCAAAATGAAAACATAATCTACTGATTTAGAACAACTGAAGCATGACGTTACTAAGTTTCAAGGAAGATAACGTTACATTGACTTCTGAATTGAGTCAACCGGAAAAAAGCCCCAAGTAGGAGGTATGCAAAGATCTTTTCTTTGAGGGGAGGGGGGAGGTGAAATTGATAAAAGTATTATTTTCATAATCTGAAATTGCTTACTAGGTATGATCAGCCACATATTGTCACTGTAGCATGAATATGCATAGTCCTGGCTAAAAAAACGTGCCATTTCATTAATAGCTCCTAGAAATAGCCGAATGCAAAACGGTGTGTTTTCACATTGTTTGCGTGTTTCTTTTTCAAAATGTGATTTTACATTATCAAGATTTAAATTAATGGAATGTAACAGGCAGATGCATCAAACAGGGCAATAGAAACGAGGTCTTGGGATGATTTTGCGCTCTCATTTGGAAAGGGTTGGAAACAGGCAATATATATCTTTGTTCTAGAAAGCGGGCAGGGTAGTAGTAGTAGTAGTAGTAGCAGTAGTATTATCATTTGCAGTAGTTGTAATAGTAGTATTAGTAGTAGTAACAGTAGTAGTAGTAGTAGTAACAGTAGTACTAGTAGTAGTAGTAGTAGTAGTAGTAGTAGCAGTAGTATTATCATTTGCAGTAGTTGTAATAGTAGCACTAGTAGTAGTAACAGTAGTAGTAGTAGTAGCAGTAGTAGTAGTAGTAGTAGTAGTAGTACCAGTAGAAGAAGTAGTAGTAGAAGTAGTAGTAGTACTAGCAGTAGTAGTGGTAGTAGTAGTAGTAGTAGACATAGTAGTAGTAGGATTATTGTATTTACAAGAGTAGCATTATGTTACTATTGCTATGTCCCTTCGCATCTTTTCCACATTTACACTCACACATCATCCATTTCAAAACTACTTTGCCAGTCAGTTCTACAAGATTGATACCTAGTGCGTAAAGATAACTGTCAGTCAGGAAAAAATTTGGTTTTGAGGATTGATGTTTTACTTTATATAAATGAAACTTATAACTGAATAATATCATGGGGTTGAGAATATAAGCATAGTGACAAATAAATGAAAAAATTAACAACCAAAGACTACATACCGTTGCAAGGGTTTACCTAAAAAGAATTCCTTAAAAAAGCAACTAGAACCTCTAATTTTTTACAAACGTTTTCATTGTTAAAAAATATACCTAACTTACGAATTAACTTACGTAACGAACTTCTAAATTCGTATGTTTTTATTGCGTTTATAAGGGGGTTCAACCGTCGTCGATACCTCGCTCTTTACACCAAAGCTGAAATCTTGTCCCAATTCCTTAAGAATGACCTCTGAATCGCAAAGGCCGTAGAATAAATAGTTGAAATTACTAAAAATACTTTAGAGTAAAGAGTGAGGTATAACAAGGAGGTAAACCCCGCATATGCGTAATAATATGTGTTCGTTTGGAAGGGGATAAACAAATTTTGTCGCTGGTTGACTAAAACTTTTTTGAGCGGTAGACTCTTATGAGGCTCATAATCTCTTCACAGTTAAGTAGCGAGGTGAGTCAGGACACCATCCCGCATTCAATAGGCTTATGGTAATTGATTTCTCTCTTTTTTTGCCATTCAATAGCCAGTTTCAATAATTGAATTGCGATCAAAAGAACTTATTGAAACCTATTATTAATTATTGAAACTTATATAATTAATATATTATAATATATTATTATTATTATTAATATATTATATTATTATAATTATTATATTATTATATTATATTCGGCAGAGGTGTTGGCGAGAACACTCAGCAACAGATTGCCGTTCACCGTTCCCATTCTGATCTTACCGTTCGATGGAATGGTGACTCGCGCATCGATGTTTCCATTGACATTCTCCGCATCCAAATTGCCATGCACATCTCGAAAAAACAGGTTGCCATTTGTGAGATCCACATTCACATCGCCAGTGATCGTGCCGAGGTTGATTTCGCCATTACTCTGATAAACGGCGACATCATTCTCCACCGAATCGACTCTAACAACGCCATTGGTGTTATCTGCCAGCACTCGCCAATCTCCCGGGATGCAGATATGGTAACCTGAAAGAGACCAATATTAAATATTAGTTTTATGCTAAATAACAATATTTTTCGAATGATTTGAAACTTACTCACATGATCTTGAAGCTTTTTTCATCCGTGTTGACTCAAAAGGGTACCTGAACGAGACAAATATTAAATATTAGTTTTACGTTAAAGAGCAATTGTTTTCAAATGACTTGAAACTTACTTACATGATCCTGAAGCTTTTTTCATCCATGTTGACTCAAAAGGGAACCTGAAAAAGACAAATATTAAATATTATTTTAATGGTAAAGAACAATTGTTTTCAAGTTATTTAAAACTTACTTACGAAGCTTTTTCATAAATTTGATTTTGGCTTTCTTATCAGAACTAACAAATGAACAAGCTTAATTAAATTTGAAATGCGACTATTCTTCACATCAAAAAAGCGTATAGAATTCAAACAGTATGTCGTAAGAAACTGTAAGTAAGGAGCGACTCAGCTCAATAGTAACTGAAACTCTAAAAGACGGAATTTTAATATCAGTAGATGCATCAAAAGAATCAGCTTTTTATGCTGAAACCAAATATATAAGATCCATCAAGTCTAATGCTCCCCATCAAAAGTTACGAGCACGAGAAAGTTTGCCTGATTTTTGAAATAGGCAGGGAATCGACAATATTAATAATAAATTCTATCGGCCTGCCAAGGTCGACTTAATCTAACTACACTTCACGGTATTGATCCCTCCTCCAAATAAATTCCTGAGTAGGCTACGTGGCTGCAGAAAAGAAACGTCATTTTAATTACAAATTATTTCAGCCCACCAAGGTCTTTACACATAGACTTTGGCTCATTCAGCATTTCACTGGGGCAGCAGCATCAATCATGATTCTTCTTCTTCTAGTTTCGGAGAATGTTTTTATTTTCCTCTATGGCTCTTCCGGCATGATCTTTGTGGAAAAAAGTTTCCCAAAGGGCTCTGTTCAGAACTTTCATTGTTTACCGTGTTCGCCAAATTCCACTCCTTAAAGTCTTTTCTGATAACCCCGCCTTTATCAAGGATGTCCTGTTTTTGTTAGCCCCCAGCCTGCTACCAAAAACCACAATTTATTGCACCTATCATTTATTGTCTCTCCATGCTTGAAACCTTCGAATCCGATCGGATTCAAACAACGCACACAACGTCTGCGTGAGCTTAAACTTTGCAATTAATATCAATATTTAACTCGATTAAATCATTTATGTTTATAGACCAAAGGAAAACTTTTGGAAAACATGGCCCACAAAAACTTTAACATTATAAAACTCTGAAAACTAATTTTAAAAATTCTAAATTTTTCCTCATGTTATTGCAAAAAGCCTTTCACTTTTTCTTACCCCATCTATTCCTTACATACAAATAAATAGCCCAAATTATATATTTTCAATGAATTTTCCCATTGTAATGCTGTTGACAATGTTCTTCAAATAAATTTAAATGCAAACAAACATCATTAATGACATGAATCAAATGGAAAACCAAAAAACTGGATTTCCAGAAATTTGAAACTTATAGAAAACTACAAGTTTCCTGTAATATCTTTTAGCAATGGTATTTTTCAAGGATTTTAAGCTTTGTATTGTCAGAAAATAATATACGGTCTGTATATTTGTCAAAAAAAATATACAGTCTTAAACAATTTGAAACTTATTTATAGCTCAAATATTAAAAACTAATTACAAAAAATATCTTTAAAGTGTTACAGTATCCCAACATCTACTCCAAATCTGCCTCTTCGTTAGGGTGGGGGGCACCCCCGCCTGGATCTGCTGCTTTTTCACAGGGTCTTTTAAGTCTTTTCGAAATAATGGAGCGGGGATCTTTAAAATACCTTCTCAGGCCCTAGTTTGGACGGAAAAACCGCTCCCAGTTATCCTGACCTACGACGAAACTAAGGCAAACATTTCGGCAAAGACCTCCAATAAACCATCTAAAATGTCGAAAACAAAAAATTACCACCTAGAAACAATCGAGAAAACAAACAAACAAGAAAACATAGGAGATTCCTTATAAAGGCAAAAGGTAACTGTTTCTTAATATTTTTTTTTTTTTTTGTACATCATACATAGCCAGTGTAGTCTTCGAATCTACATGCACATATTGAACATACTACATACTATGTTTCCAATTCAAACGCATTCATGCTTAGTTTTAGCAGGGGTGATCACCTGTAAAGTCTGTTTTAACCTAGGTTTGGGTATGAAAGCTATAAACTGCATATTAAACAGTTAATTACAAGTTACAGTATCTACAAACTTTTGTGACAAATGGGAGGTACTTACACCTCCCTTTTATACTATAGTGAAGAATGCTGACTATCTTGTGCGAAAATGATTCAGAGAATATATGAACTCAAAGTGGAAACGGCAATTTTTATCGAAGAAACTCGGAGTGAGGACACACATATATTTAGGGATTAGTTTAATTGCTAAACTGACTTGTTTGGTGGATATTCTAGAAAAATTCAGTTTTTTGGACAAATTTGCCCTGAAACTTAAATTTTGCTATATGGATGACGAAGTGGCTCTGTAGACTAGGAGTTTAGGTTTTAGTACCCTTTTAAAGACCGGGAGTGTTTGTAGAGTAAACGGCTCTCCTCTCTTGGTTTTGCTTTCCATGGCCGAACACATAACTTCCCGTAGCGTTGAAACACATTTTGGAATAGCCATTTGCTCAGAATAGTGGGAAAGTAAAATAAACACGCCTCTAGGAATAACATGATACACGCAACTCTAAGGTTAGCATCCGGAAATTGTACAACTGACCCATTCTTAACAGATGGATTTAGTAGAAAAAGTGGGTATCTTGCAGCTTGTTTCACTGAAAATTTTGCGTAAAAACCGTAGAAAATTAGAAAAACATTCTTGAATAAATGTGGGGGGGGACTCTATAAGTGTAATGTATAAAAGAAACACTTTTCTTATCCAAGCAATTTGATTGTGCACTAGAGCGCACACAGGTGAATAACGGTTTAAATGTGACGTGTGTAACAAATGCTTTTCTCAATCTATCGATTTGTATAATCACCAGAGAACACAGACGAAAAACTGCTTAAATGTGAAAAAAATAACAAATGTTTTTCTCAATCAGGCAATTTGATTGTGCACCAGTGAGTGCATAGAAGTGAAAACCTTTTAAATGTGATGGATGTCTGGCTCAATGAGTGTTAAGATCATGTCGGATCCAATAATGTAAACTGATTTGTCGGATTGCAATACACCGTTTCTCAAGTCAAATGTTGCTGAATCAGTAACAGTGTTGACATCACCTGATGCATCAGCTGGGTCAGTGTATTCTACTTGGAGAATATCTCCTTGTAAGATACAATAATCACCGGTTGTTGCGGCAACATCAAATCTGGTTGTTTCAGCGCCACCAGCGACTCCATTAAGTCCTGTCCATGTATCTGTGGTACTTGGACATTGTGTACCTGCTGGGCCGTCAGTGTATCTGACTGTGACGTCGAATTACCCCCTCCCTTCCCCAGCCCACACAAAGAAAGTGGATCTGGTCTGGTTTTGTCAGTCACGTATCTTGGAATTGTGCTTATTTTCCCCACCATATTTCATCTCGATCTCTCCACTCTAAGTGTTTTCCATGATTTCCGGTTTCCAAGATTTCTGTTTCCCCCTTTCAGCCCCCTATGTCCCCGAATCTGATTTGAATTGAAAAAGGAGCATCTGAGACATAAGATCTTTCCACATATCAAGTTTTATTAAGATCCGATCACCCATTCGTAAGATAAAGATGCTTCGATTTTCACGTTTTTCAACATTTCCAGGCGAGAAAACATTCTTTGTTCCTGGTTGCCCTCCTTGTAGTAGGAATTTATAACCCATCTTGAACCGAATGCAAAAAGTGTCTCTTTTTTCTTCGTTTGCGTGTTTCATTTGCAGGCGAGAAAACGTTCTTTGTACCTGGTTGTCCTCCTTATAGTAGGAATTTTAACATTTATGACCTATCTTGAACCGAATGCGAAAGAGCGTCTCGTTGTTCTTCGTTTGCGTGTTTCATTTACAGGCGAGAAAACATTCTTTGTTCCTGGTTGCCCTCCTTGTAGTAGGAATTTATAACCCATCTTGAACCGAATGCAAAAAGGGGGGGGTCAAACTTCTTTGCCAAATAATTAATAAAATTCTGTTGAGAAATTGTTCTCAGAGGGCATAGAGGGGCTTAGACAAGAGCAGAGAGTGGCTCAAACAAATTACTGGGATCTGTTGTAACACAACTATAAGGTTACTCATTAATATCCATGGTAGAAGGTAATTGTGCCAGAGAGTAGAGGGTCACACTCGCGTGCTGAGTGCGGCGGGACTGTGCTAAGCGTTTTTGGGGATGCGCTAAGCGTTTTGAGGGCTGTACCAAGCGTGGCGGGACGTGCAACATACGTTGCAATGAAGGATTTAAACCAGGAGTTGCAGTTGATTATCCAAGAGGTGAAGACGAACTCAACGTCCGTTGCGTCCAGTTCAGAAGCATTATCTGATTCTACTAGGGGCATATCTCAATCAATTGACAATCAAGCTCGTCAGATAGCCAATTTGGCAACGGCGACTGAAGAAATTAAATTTAGTTCACAAGGCGTGAGAGAGTCTGCACAGAGCGGAGTAGATATTATTGATTGCACACAAGAAGAAGTGCTGGAAGGAAACAGTCAGTTGCAAAGAGTTGTTGATGAAATGCAATTGATTTCTAAGGACGTATCGGTTTTGGCTGTTACTATCAAGGACAAGGCACCATTTCAATTTTGCAGATGCAAAGCATTTAAAAAATTAACTGTCTAGTTCTTTCTAGGCTATTTAGTTGTACGAGTCAACATGGGATTGTATGTTTGACAAATTGCCACAGGGCCTATCTGTATTTGTGGAAGTCGTTTGAATATCAAAGCCTGTCGTTTCAAATTGAGGAATAAATGAACCGATCAGATGCCGATAATACTGAGTAAGCACAAAAAGAATATTACTGAGTATTTGTAATCATAATACACTAACCACCTGATTGGCAGTTTCCAGAATTGTTCATCTGGTGGACAACTTCCAAAATCTACGTCATTTACACCAAATTGAAAAATCATTTTTTGCAATTTGTTTGAAAAGAGTTGAAGTATAAACGTGCAAAATATCTTTGTCCGATAGGCATTGGCCGATATAAAGTTATACTGTGTCAAAGTGCCGCGAGACTACTAGCCCCCCTTCCCCCCATGTATGAGAAGAGCCAAAAAGCCCATGTAAGGTAAGGCTAACGGCTTGACGGATTGCCATGAAATTTTGTGACTTTTCCTAACTTTTACTGAGAATTCTTGAACTGGATTATTTTTTTCGTTGAATAATTGTTCACATTTTGCCATATTGGCGATTTTTTCTTTATACGTTGAAAAAAAGAAACCTTTTTCCATATCTTGAGTTTAAATGAAACTGAAAAGAAGACTTTCAAGAAGAAAACAATACAACTGTTTTGAATATCAGAATTATAAAGTTGAAAAATCATGTTATAAAAATATTCTATTGTCATTAATCAAAACTGAATTACACCTGCAGTTTCTGATAATTTTCGCTGAAGCATTTGAATTTCACCTCTAATGCTATCGCCTTCTTTGAAACTTCAGATAAAATTAAACTCTGAAAAATGGACTATTTTACCAAGAGAAGAAATATGTTTCAGAGTCACACACCGAAATAAAATAACTTGAACAACACAGTAGTTTTAACAAGTTGGCCAATTTTTATCGAGCTTTTATAAAATAAAACACGAAGCATGCAAAATAATAAAAAACAGTTTCTTCGATAGGCAAAAAAAGTAGTTTTTGTTGATCATTTTTTTAATATTATTATCAAGAACACTCAAGAAGACCAGGGCTTTACCATGAATTCCTATGATTCGCACTAAAACTTGATTTATCACAACAAATAGCCTACTTTTAAGCATACAAATATTTTCCCTGTAATCGAAAAAATTTTAAATTGGAGGGTTTAGTGCTATGGTAGATTTTCAACACCTTGTAAAAAAAAAAAACAAATAAACACGCATCCGTTGTTTTTCTTCTGTCAGAAATAGTGAAATTCCACATTGTTGTATGAAACAGCTTGAAACTTCCACAGTAGGGTTCTCAGGTACGTTGAATCTGATGGTGTGACTTTCATTAAGATTCCTTTATTTTTAGTGGGTGATTCCCGTGTTTCAGGCAAGTTTTCTCAAGTTCACAACTTATGTTGGATAACGCTAAATTTGATGAATCTTATATATTTGGAATTAACATCATTAGCTGATTCTTTTATGCAAGTATTGATATCAAAATTCCGTTTTTTAGTTAACCATGGGTTGCACTGGTATAATGTTTGTAGACAAGGTCCCAGATGGAAATATAGCATTTCTTTTACAAGGCTACTCCAAAGCTGACACATTTAGTATTTGTTTTAGTTGGGATTTTGCATTTGTTTTGCGCTAAGGTTTACGTGGACGAAATTCCCATGGAAGAGTTTCCGTGGGGAGGGGGGAATTTTTCATGGATGAGCCAGACTTACCGCCACTATTTGAAAAACGATCAGAAACTAAATAAAAAAATCATTTCAAAAATGAAAGTAAGGAGCAACATTAAAACTCAAACCGAACAGAAATTATTCTTTAGAATGAAGCTAGGTATCAAAAACGGAAAAATCATAATAAAGTGCTGTGGCTTTATTTCTGCCACTCTAGCCCAAGAAGTGCACCAAATCGAAAGAAAACTTACAAAGTAAATCACTTTTGAACTTTCTTTTAATCCAGTAAAATAAATACTACGTCGTCTAAGCACCCACGCTCTTATTTTAAAATCCTCAGCAGCAACTTTCTTAAGGAATGGTCCACTTTTACCCTGTATATTTTATAGCATATTCATGAGAGATCATTTTAAAATTACACATTTCTAGACTTAATAAATACAACCGAAAATTAGATTTACGTTATTTGGAATATTCTTTTGATGTATTCCTTTGCAAATTCTTTTATGCATCTATGAATATATAAATTCTGCTTTTTAGAGTTTTGGTTACTATTTAGCCGAGTTTCTTCTTACTTACAATTCACAAACGTCAAAAACCAAAAATTTTAAGCAATTTACCGTTGCCTAGAGCTGATTTACACGCTTTTGTCTTTGTATTTTCTTGTCTGTTGGAGCTAACAGTAATTCAAACGTTTTTTTCTTTGTTTATTGGAAAAAAATAAAAATTAGTACCAACTTAATTTTTTGTCATAAATTTTCTTTTTATATGAAACTCAGATAAGTTTTAAGTTTATGGTCATCATTTTGTTTAAATTTTGCTTACACCTTAAGAAGAGTGCAACTACATTATAGTCAGTTTAATTTGAGCAGTTGAAGTGCATGTTGGAGATGTTAGAGTGACTTAATTTGGAAAAATATTGAATAATTCATATAAATGGTAAAATTCTAGTTTATTGACTTTTGGCTACCTCAGAAAGAGGTTAAGTTAGGAAAATGAAACTTTCAGGGATAGGTCTAAAGTATATTCCGGGAAGGTATTTTGAAGTACCTACCTCCACACCTTCTCCCTCTAGAGGGCCCTGACCTTTGAAGACCCACGGATATCACATTCCACCTATAGACTCAGAATTCATGCTTCTGTAGATTTATTTCGCAGGGACAACGTATTTTTTACTCTACAACGTGCAAGGATTTGAGGCACATAGTTGGCCTGTGTAATACAACTTTCTCTCTTGCTATAAGGTTTAAAGAAAGAAAGCAGGTATATGGTAACCAATCTGATTTATACTCATGTAAAACTGTCGATTTCTATAAACGGGACCAAATTGGTCTTTCACCTTCAAAACTTGCTACATACAATAAAAAACTTCCCAGCACAGATTTAGGCAAGCATTTTTTTTTATCACTTGTCATCCAGTGACATTGGGGGGAGTGGGGGGGGGAAACCTGAAACCTTGGAAAACGCTTGGAGTGGAGAGATCGGGATGAAACTTGGTGAGAAAAATAAGCACAAGTCCTAGATACCTGCTCTCCATAACCAGAACGGATTTTAGCTCTTTGGGGGAGATTGGGGGGGGGGAATCGGAGAAATTATTAAAAAAGAGGTATTTTTAACTTACCAACGAGTGATCGGATCTTAATGGAATTTGATATTTAGAAGTACCTTATAACTCAGACTTCTTATTTCAAATCCCAACCGGATCCAGTGGTGTTTGGGGAAGTTGGGGAAAAAATTAGTAAGGAGTTTTCAGAAACATAAAACAGTATTACCAACTCGTTACTGGTAATGTAATATATTGTGTATTATCATGAAATAGTAGTTAGGTCCTTATTTGGATCTGGGTTACAACGGCCAGAACAGTGGTAATTTAAAATTGGACTGAATAAAAAAAAATTGAATAATGAAGGGAATAAATATTAGCGACGTTAAGTTGCAATTGTCTGCTATCCAGGAATTACGGATGGACATCGGCAATATTATAACTTACAGACAAAATCCCCCTCCCTTCTCCTTAATATAAATTTGCGAGAAAATCATTGGACGTTAGGTTAATCAGATTAAGATATACCAAAATATAATGATAATATATTACTTTAGAAACAAAATTATGGGAACTACGAAAAAGAATTACTGAAAGCAGGCCGTCCAGAATGCATAATATTAAATGCCTAATCTAACATAACCTAACCAAAAATACCAACTCTATATATGAAAATTTAATTTAAATTATACCAACAGCGTTTTTTCCCACTGATCCCTTATGCTAGTTATCTCCAAATACAGATAGTTAAATCGGTCTTTCTCAGATCTAACAGAGAAAATATCTAACAGCTTCTTGAGTGGGGTCAGGAAGATGCAGGAGACTTTCGCATATCCCAGCTCAAAGAGTAAGGTTTGGCGCTTGGTTGCTTCATGAATTGGCCTTTGTTGGTGGCGATTTGCTGCTTGTTGTGCTTTCATACTGTGTGTCATTCGATATATTGATCTTATTGACTGAAACTTGGAAACTCACAGCTCTCTGCTTCTTATAACGTCTCATGCGATCTGCCTTCGCATCATCACCTCTCTACTAAACTGTCATGAAGACCATAGGAACAAAGATCAGTAAACCACAATGAATATTTGTCATTCCCTGGAGCACACGGGTCGTTGGATTCGCGACAACATGTGGCATAAAGTTTTTCTATTGTTTTAAAAAGTAGAGTTGTTGCAGAGTCAAACTTTAGCGTAAAGAGCGGGGCGTTGCGGAGGGGAGAACCCCTTTCATATACGGAATAATCTTTGTTCGTTTTAAGTTTTAATGTTGGTCCTTACTTGCAGTTAAAAAAAAAAAAAAACTAGTTTTTTTTATTTAATATGAATAAATGATTCCAGGTGACTTCAGTTCCCCGTTTTGTACACACGTCCTGTGGGCATTTCCTGTCATGAGTTAACCCAAAACTTTCGGCTATTCCCTATGCAATTCCAGTGGGCTTTGTCAATACTTGAAGCTGTACTTGAACTATTTAGTTGCATAGGAAAATATGATTCCTTTTTTTATCTTCTTGGATAACTTATGGAAATTTTTCAAACTAAACGAATTTTTCTTCGCTCTTTTATGATCCCTTTAACAAAAAATCTTCAATTTCCGTGTCTTACCATTCAGACCAGTGCACCATTCAGGCCATTGGCTTCAGACGAATGATCACGATAAACCAAAAAAAAGAAAAAAAGTATATTGTTTGTCGTGTTTATTAGAGTTTAATTATTCCTTCTTTTTAGTTGTTATAGTAGATAAATTAGAATATAACACATAATGTTACAAAGACGCTCTGCATCTATGCATTGAGCACTCTAGGTCACAGA
Organism: Alatinidae sp. Z8VKAUB7J3; assembly: GCA_010016025.2. NCBI lineage: Eukaryota > Metazoa > Cnidaria > Cubozoa > Carybdeida > Alatinidae > Alatinidae sp. Z8VKAUB7J3. Next base: position 59,344,731 of record JAAAKM020721499.1, read on the forward strand.
TAATCTTTTTGATTATTGTTTGTATATACAAACCTACATACATTCATACATACATACATAAATACATGTATATATACATATATTCATACCTACATACATTCATACATACATATATACATACATACATACATACACACATACATGCATACATACATACATACATACATACATACCTACATACATTCATACATACATACATGCATACATACATACATACATACATACATGATGATTGCTGCATCTTTCCAGATGATTGCCGTCATCTTGAGTTCTCTCCTAAGGGATGAAAGATCAGATTTATTTTGGGTTGGGTCGAGGTTAGGTCGAAAGGATTTTGAGAAATGCACAATCTCAATAGTCTAAGAACTCTGCTTCTCACCCTCCAATAATTTATATTGAAAATAATTATATGATTCGGATTTCAATGAGGTGTTATCTGACTACCATATGATGTTGTTTTGTTTTGGACGGCAATATGTTATTTTGTTTTTGATGCAGGCGAATAGTGGTCTTAGAGATTTTCAAAATTAACATTTAACAATTAAGGACCATTCCCAACAAATACAAAGAAATGAAAAAAATAAAAATACGGGGTGGAAGGACGGTTAATTCAGAAAATTCAGAAAAAATGAGTTATTTTTAGCTTACGAACGGGTTATCGGATCTTAATGAAATTTTATGTTTAGAAGGACCTCGTGTCTTGGAGCTCTTATTTAAAATATTGACCGGATCCGGTGGGGGGAGTTGGAGGAGGAAATCGGAAGTCTTGGAAAACGCTTAGAGTGGAGAGATTGGGATGAAACTTGGTAGGAAGAATAAGCACAAATCCTAGATACGTGATTGACAAAACCAGATCGGATTCGCTCCGGGAGTGTGGGGGGGGGGTTCCAGTGCTTTAGCGAGTTCGGTGTCAGGACATCTATAATTACATTGACAGAAGCCCCAAAAGGGCTGGAGAGTTCATCGAAATGCAGAAATTCATGGAGCTTGACGATTATAGGATTCTGCACAATGTCACAACTAGGTGGCTTTCCCGACTCCCAGTAGTTCTACGCTATGTTGAGCAATGGGAATGCTTGATACCTTTCTTTCGGAGTGAAAGCTTTAAAGAAGGGAACAAACCAGCCAAAGCCACGGCTATTCTGGAGAAATTGCTACCACCGATCTTCAAAGCCTATTTTGATTTCCTAGCATAAATGATACCGTTTGTTACGGACCTGAACAGTCGCGTTAAAGAGATGACTTTATAATAAAGTTGTTGAAAAGTACAGAGGCGAGATTGTGCTTGTTGATTATGATCGTTTTTCTCTTGTTGATAACCTTCGTTGCCGCACGAAAGCAGCAGAATTTCTTTATTTAAACATTCGCATTTTTGCATTTCGTGCCTGAAAAGGTATGATTAGCATGATCAAAACTGCGTGGGTTCAAAATAACTTAACTAAAGTAGGACTCACAGGGTGATTGAGTACTTCTACTTGACCTAAGGTTATAAGGACATGAAAAACCTCTGAATTTGAATTTTGAATTTGGCTTGCAGATTGGGTCGATTTTTGAACTTAAAAGACGAAATTATGTATTTTTTCCTTTTTTTTATATTTAGTCATTATCATGATTTAAGATCATCTTTTTATTGATATTTTTTTTTCTTTTTTTGTTCATTTTTGCAAAGATCAACGTGCTTAACCATGTTTATGTTGCATCATTGCTAAAATTGTTTCAGTTGATACTTTTGTTGCTAGTTTTTTTTAAAAATTGAATTTCAATTCTGCCTCACCTTATTTTTTCATTTACTTTTATAACCCAACTTTAATGCTTGGTACATCCTGGTGCAAATAATTCTCAAGTTTTTGGTTCCAAGGTTCTGTATCGTAATTAAATAAAAAAATAACTGCAAGTAAGGAGCAACATTAAAACTTAAAACGAAGAGAAATTATTCTGTATATGAAAGGGCTTGCCCCCTTCTCAACGCCTCGCTCTTTACACAAAAGTTTGACTCTTTCTCACAACTCAACTTTTTAACACAATAAAAAACTTTAGCGTAAAGAGCGAGGCGTTGAGAAGGGGGCAACAACCCCTTTCATATACGAAATAGTTTCTGTTCGTATTAATTTTTAATGTTGCTCCTTACTTGCAGTTAAAATCACTTGTTTTTTTATTTAATTTCTGAACGTTTCTTTCCCTCCCCTATTACGGGGAAAAAATGATAATCGGAGTTTTATGTTGACAGTTTGCTCAGACCGAGATGCTGTCTAAATTTTACACATTCATCTTTGAACAAAGTTAGGCAGTGCTCATTAGATACCACCTTCAAACCGTCTTCATACACATAGGCTTTATTGGATATGGCTAACACGGCAAATATTTCTACTTCAACTTTATAATTTTTAAATTTTAAGGAGTGAATGGATATGAAATTTGTTGTAGAGATAAGATTAGTTTATCCATAATTTCTATAAACACTCATGTCGAAATTGTCCTTTACATAATGTGCTAAAGTTTGACTCTTTCTCTTAACTCTATTTTTAAAACAGTAAGAAACTTTAGCGTAAAGAGGGGGCGTTAAGGAGGCAACGCCCCTTATGCTATTCTCTGATATGCTGTTATGCTACTCTCTGATATGCTGAATACGATGATGTGATTTTTGTTAAGATTTTATGATTTTAAGGAGTGTTTTCGCCTTTTTTTTTTCCAAAATAAGGCAAATTTTCTCAGGCCCTTTACTTTTGATGACAAAGACTAAAATTGATTAAACTTATATACTTAAAATCAGCATAAAAATCTAATTCTTCTGATGTATCTTTTAGTTGTCCGGACAGAGCTCTAGCGCCGCTTTGCAGTCGTCCAATGCCTGGCCGGTACGACCGAGCATGTGTGCCACGATGCCCCGTGTCGATCGGAGTTGTGCGACGTGCTTCGGCGGCCCTTGCAACCCAATTATACCTATGGCCCGGCACAGGAGTTCATACGCTCTCGCGATCATGCCCTCTGGATCGCCAAGCGCCCCGCTACTTCGGTTGAGCTTGTCAGAGGCACCGACGGCGTCGAGGTATATCTCAGCTACTCCTGTAAGCACTCCCGCGTCATCCTCGTCGCCAGCAAGCGCGTGCTCAGCGTATTCCTTGACTCAGCTAGATTCCCGCGGTTCTTTGAATCAGCAACGGGTTTTCCAGATAAGGAGCTAATTGATATTTTGGGTGTCTAAACAATGCCTTTTGCTGCTTATTTGGTAAAAAATTATACGAGCCCCCAGACAAAGGCTTACCTATTTGTGTATTATTATATCTTCTCTCTGTTTATTTATTTGTCTTTGTTCTTTGTTTATTTTGTCTCTGTTTTTGTAATATATGATCTTCTAATCGAAATAAATATATAGTTACATTGATTGAATTAGGGAATTTCCAACATTATCTCATCTATCATGTACGGTTTTTAATTTTACTGAAATCCAATTTCGGAGTTTGTAAAATTTATAGAAATAAAAGAGTTTAGTAAATGTTTAAAATTTTGGGGCACATACAGCTTTTAATTGAACAAAAGACTTTTCGAGCGTTCAAATTGTGCTAAGCTGTAAATGGCATTAGAAGTATTCTGTGTTGAAACAATTGAGTTTTCTCTCTTACCAGTGTCTCATAATATTTGATTTTGTTTTTAATTCACTTGGAGCGAAAAGATCAGTTAATTTTATTCTTAATAATTGTTTAAAAATATATATTTAATTTCACGAGCTTCTCAAGTACTTTTGCTGCTTTAGAGAAAAAGACTATTTCTAATTTTTTCTGGTCTGGTCCCTGATACGTCTGCCAACTTTCGTCGTCCTAGGTTACCTGGAAGTGCCTAAAGTAGCGAAACCACGAGAGAACGACAGAATTTGCGATCGCTATATGTCACTTGGTTAATACCAAGTGCCATAAAAAGCCGATACAGAGAGACATTACTGCCAATATTGCTAATAATAAGGGTTACCATTACTTGTATGTATCACTTTCTGAGAACCAAGGACCAGTGAAGCCAGTTTAGCGAATTTGAACTAGTATTGCTAAACCACCTTGCTTTTTTTAGTTTGGCTTACAGAAAATTTGCCTTATTTTAGAAAATAGGGGAAAACATCCCCTAAAGTTCGTTGAATCGTAACGAAAATCACACCATCGCATTCAGCGTATCAGAGAACCCTAAATAAAAAAAAAATTCAAGGTCCAATCTACAAAAATGTGGGATTTCGTATTTTTTGCCAGAAAACAAAATCACGGGTGCGTGTTTATTTGTTTATTTGTTTTTTTCTTTTTCCCAGGGGTCATCGTATCGACCAAGTGATCCTAGAGTTTGGCAAGAGGGCTCATTCTAACGGAAATGAAAAGTCCTAGTGCCCTTTTTAAGTGACCGAAAAACGCTAAAAGTCTACAGAGAATGTTTTGATTAAATTAAAGCTACTTTTGGACCAAATGACCCCGTCACCTTGGATATTTTGAAAAAGTTAGAAATTTTAGATTGACGCTATAAGGTAAGAACCATTAAGGGTTCTCCTATATCCACAGAAAGGAATAAAAAAATGCTGCGTATATACGACATAAAATTATTTAGTGTATTTTAAAACATTGGGCCGACCCCAAATATAGAGATATTTATGGAAGTTAACTGTTGCTTCTCACTGTTTACTGTGAAGACTTAGATATTTCGAATATATTGCTGAAAAATAAAGCTATTATCAACAAAAAAATCGCAAGTCGAAAAAAGGTTGGCTTCACATTCCACTATTCAGCCAAATAGAGGAGAAGTTGCATTACCAACCCATTTGAGAATGGAAGAATTTTCCACACTAAGGATTTACATGGGGCTCTTGGTTTTTAAGATTCTATTATTAAAGCAAACAATTTCAGTGGCAAGGATCATGTTATCAATGCAGATTATGCATCCAGCTTCTCACTGGACAATTGCATATTCCTTCATGTATTCTTTATCGAGACATCGAGAGTCGGCAATGTCCCCCTCTTACGTATTCCTGAACGAAAAACCAGTCACGATTTTAGTCGTAACACTATAATGGCACTGTTTTTAACTATTTTTTCAAACAAATGAAACTTCTCATAAATGAAGTCCGTAAAATATATTAGATGTTTCAATTTTTCTTTCATAGTTTTTTTTTCTTTTTTTCATATTTTTTCCATCGTAGTTCCCATGGTTTCACAGTAGCTCACTCTTCCTCACGAAACTTCTAGAATCCCAGGATCCTAGAGCCCTAGGATCCGATAGAACCTCTGTTAAGCAACCCTGGTTTACCCTGGGTTAACACAGCAACTTTCTTCTGGCTCGAAATGGCTTGCGTGGAGTGGATAAAGCTGCCTCCGAAGGCATGTGACGGTCTCGGCCTCAATAGCCATGATCAGGCCTGCGTTGAGAAATCGGCTGTATCCGGCATCGAACTGCGGTTCACACAATCTCTCAATCTCTCAGCGCCATCCGGCCCGCACATCCAACGCATCGACCATATCGGCATCGCGTCGTCGGACAATGCTACGGCTGAGAAGGTCTACGTCGACCAGATCGGCTGCATCTACGAAAGCCGGCAGACGGACATGGAAGTCAGCCAGGCGATCGAGAGCTTCACGTCAGACAAGTACGGCGCAATCTATCATTCCCGTCCGCCCGTTCCGGTTCTGATGCGGGATATCGATTCGGAGAACAACAGCGTACTTCCGCTCCTTACTACAGTTCGTTACCACGAACTGTTTGAAATGTATGGTTCTGCACACATTTATTTTGCACAAAACTCGATGAAGATACGCTTCTTTGAATCAAATATATCGTTTTGCACATATTTGTTTTGCACAAAGCTCGATGAAGATTCTTTGAATCAAATGTGTGGTATGCGAGCTTTTGAGCAAATCAAATGTGTATACTTTTTTTTTTTCCAAAAATCGAAGAAGATATGATTCTTTGAATCAAATGTTTAGTACAAAATGTTTTGTACCCTTAATGTTTTTACTCCGCTTAAATTGTCAAAACAAGTGGGTAACAAATAAATTATTATTATTATTAATTATTAAAGTCTGCTCATTTAAAAAAGGGAAAAACACCTTAAAACGAAAGCTAAGGTTTCTCAAGCTGTTTGGTATTGCATGCTTTTAGCGCATTTCTGTTGATTTTTTACCCACCCATCCTTTTTTTTCTTTCAGTTTAGTGATTCCACTCTCTATATTGAAAACAATACAAAATACTAAAAACTGCTTTAAAAATTCCAAAATTATTTCTTATATTTCCTAAATATAATTCCTATATTTTTCTGTCTCCATCTCAAAACATACACATTCCATTTTCCTTTGAATCTTAAACTAATTTTGTCACACAAAAGCAACTTATAATTTGGCTTATTGTCTGAGGATATTACCACGTCTTTACAAACTCCAAATTGGATCCATACTTTTTTTTAATAAATTATGTTAGTTAATTGTGCTTCGGCTTTTTAAGCAGAATTATGGTAAGTATAGAATCTTTTGTTTTTCTACACTGAGTTTTCTACACAGTATTATCTACACTGAATACTTCAATTTTCTTACAAATATATTAATTATTGATTAATTGCAGAAATCAATTCACCGTATTGTATGGGGCGCCTCAACCGCAGTCATGGTTTTGTTGACTCTGGTAAGCGCCATGTCGATGCATGGTTTTGCGCAACTTGTTTTGTTTGGGTTTGGCGTTCTCTCCATGGTTGCATTTGTGGATGCGCTGCGACACAGCCTCTACTCGGATAGTGATGAAGGACGCTGGATAGTCACTGTGCTAGGGCTTACGTTTGTATTTTGTGCCCACGACATCCTGATTGTGTCGGGTGTGTTTAGTCGCGGTGCGGGGCATTTAGGCGTATATGCGGTACCGCTCATGTTAAGTACGTTTGGTGCCATTATGCTGCGCCGATTAATACGATACTTTGCCCTTCCTTGTTGAATTATTACCAAACTACATTTCAATGGTAATTTCTATTAACAATCAATGCTTAAATGTCGGTTATTGTAAATGAATAGTGTAATATCAATTTTCTCTTACACTATCATATGCGACCCAAAATGACAATAATTATCAGATTATAAAATTTTGAAATGTTCATCTAGTTAACAGCCTCCCCCCTCCCCCCCTCTGATAGCTGGAAACTCCCCTCTCTTGGTAGGGTGGCTCGCTATGGGCCTGTGGCATGGTAAACGTTAGTGAATTTCCACAACAAAATACGACAGACACTGTACGCTAAAGTTTTTTCCTGTTTTAAAAAGTAGAGCTAAGAGAAAGAGCCAAACTTTAGCGTACAGAGGGAGGCGTTGAGGAAGAAAAGCCCCTTTCGTATACGGAGTAATTTCAGTTCGTTTTAGGTTTTAATGTCGGTCCTTACTTTCATTTAAAACAACTTGTTTTTTTATTTAATCTACTAATGGATTCAACTTATTTCCAATACCTTGTTGGTTTATTTGATTTACTTAATACACCCAACGTACAAATATTTGATTTTCAAATTATTATAATAAGCGATTTATTTTGTGACAAAATAAAATTTGTCATGGTACTTTGAAGTACCTACCTCTATTCCTTCTCCCTTTAGAGGGCCCCGACCTTCAAAATATGTGTTATAAAAGTGAAATCTTACAAAATAGATCTTCTGTTGAATGAAGTACAACAAAATTATTTTCAGCTTCACAACTCTGCTCAATCCAAATTTATAAGGTTTCAAAGATATGCCAATACATTTCCTTAATTTTGAAAAAAAAATATTGATATGGCTCAGAATTCTACTCATAATAGGAATTGCAGTTTCAGAATTAAAGGCAGAGAAAAAGCAACTGGTAACTAAAACTTAAGATAAAATGTTGTTTTGTCACTTGGAACTATCCTGGCTACTTCCCGTTAGGGATGAAAATTTTGAACCCTTAGCCACTGTTAATCTACGTGGAGACTCTAAGAACAACATCGATTTGGCAATGTACGTCGCTAAACAATCAAGTGTTCTGTGTGTATTTATTGGTAATACTTCAGTTGAAACCGAGCGTCTTTTAATATCTTTAGCTAAATTCTGTTCGATGATGATTGTTATCTCTGACAAGAAGCTAAATGCGGATGATCTAGTCAAAGGGCTTCCCAAAAAAACGAACTTCGTGTATATCAGAGACACCGAGTCTCGTATAATCCAGAAATTGGGAAGCCATGTTTGTACCTCAGAAGAATATGTTTTATTATCACTGCACAATGTGCTTGGCTACCTAGTAAATTGTCAAAACCCATTAATCTAGGTCCCCCTTCATCATTTGGAAAAGTTGTACTCTGAAAATGCATTTTTTTTTACATTTTAAACATTTAGTTATGCTATCTTTAAAAGTTAGCTCTTGGACTTCAGCTACATTGTGAATAATGTTCTATTCTCAAGTATAAAAGAGGGTGAGAACCAATTATTGCGGTTGTTATGTTTTGAGTCTATTTTACGTTTTTACATAAATAGTTTTAGCCTCTGTCCTTAAACCTTAGTCACGACAAAACCGCTCTCAGGGGACGATATGTTGTGTTCAATATTCTTATGCAATTGATTTTTCTAACTTTTGTCATTCAATAGGCAGTCATTGATTTGTGTTAAGAAGCGTTTATCGAAACCTATTAAATTACTTTTTTGCTTTTTATGCTTCATATCTCAACAAGCTGCAAACAGGATCCATCACGTTAAATTAAAAATTGTTACTGTCAGAACCTTTCTTAAAAGGGGCCATGGAGCTAAAATATTTTTAACTTCAAAGATTTGTTCATTTTTGACTAGAATTTTAGGCATAATAAGAACAACCATAGGGCCGAAATATCCACTGAATTGAATTCCACTGTCATGAAAAAAAAAAAATTCCCTATTGTTTCTACTTTGTGTTTGTTTAACCCTATCAATTTTATCAACATTCTAAGCAAATGAAATTGAGGAATTTGGCAGCTTTGGGATAATTCGCTAATGGGCCCTTCGTTTTTTAGACGGCCAGCCGACGCTGTGGCTCGCAAAATGATTTTAAGGTGCCGCATCGCCATAATAATGTGTCTTGAATGATAAATAACACGTCTTTCTAATGACTTCTGTTCGAGAAAATCTTTATTTGTGCATTGTCGGCTAACGTACCCCCCCACTCTTCACGGTGAAGTTTAACAAATGCTTCATTACTTATGTAATTAATCTCCATAAAATAAAATTACTCTTTACTTTTCTTTTAAAAATCTTGCGCTTTCTTAGTCTATTTAATTCTTGCGTAGTTATGGGGATCGTTTCTAAATCCTACTGCTTATAATTAAGACTTAGTATAAAAAAAATTGCATGTAAAATTCTGGCAATTAGTAAAACAAGGCTACTTTTTACGACATCAAGTGAGTTCGTAAAAAACAAAGAAATCAAGGCTCTACTTTTTACGATCCGAAAATTGACTTAATAAAGCCTATCTATACAGGGATTTATTTTGGATAAAAAAGAGGGAGGAGGGTTTGTAAGGAGCTCTGATGGTGAGTATGGATACACTGCCCAGATACGATGCACAACCAGAATCAACAAAAACATAGGTGATTGGCGCCGACGGGGGAAAGTGAATAAAAAAATGTCTAATACAGCCGTCTGATCTCTGTGATCTTAATTGTCTGGATGAATGAGAAATACATTTGGTAGTTCTAAAGTGTAATAGATACTATACAGGGATTTATTTTGGATAAAAAAGAGGGAGGAGGGTTTGTAAGGAGCTCTGATGGTGAGTATGGATACACTGTTTGGCATTTTATAAACATTCAAACTTACAAGACATGATTTTGCTCCAAAGCGAAATTCCAGAATGTGCTGTATTCTTTGCTGGATCTGTAGTGACTTGTAATTTATCTGTTATGTGTAAAAAGTAAGTAATCAACGTAGCTTTGAAAAGTTATGACTCTTCACTGAATTTTGAACCATTGATCTTTCAAATTATGTTAGGCTGCCTCTCCCTGTGTCAGAGCCTTCCATAATAACTTGGAAGGTTGCTACTAAAGTAAAATTCATATAAATCAGGAAACAAATCTAATCACAGAAAGTTGTTGTGAAATTGTATAAGAGAAAATATTTTGCTGCTCACCATTTTCCATTCCTGTTCATATTTGCGTAAGAACTTTCCCTTTCTTGAAGAAGACATAGTAAAGCAGCAGAACCCCAAGTAAGACGGGTCTTAATGACGATATCTTGGCCTGGAAAAATATAATTGTTCGTCGTTTCTTCTAGAAATGAAAATATCCTGCTGCTCACCAATTTCCTGTTCTGCTTTTATTTGCATAATGATTCTTCTTTTCTTGGAGAAGACCTAGTAAAGCTACAGAACCCCAATTAAGACGGGTCTTAATGACGATTTCTTGGCCTGGAAAAATATAATTCGATCTCAATGTCAATATCAGCTTACTCGATGAAAAAGAACCTATTGGCGGTCGGGTCGAAGTCTCCGGCGGTTTGAAGTTCGTCAACGAAACAGACGAATTCTATTTGGTGGATCCCAACATCGAACAGCTCAATGTATCCGGCATTCCGGAAGAATACAAGGAGAAGACCCGGGAAGCGTTGACCAAAATGTTGGTCCACTACTACAGTGAACATTCCATTTACACGCTGGACGGCGACGATTTAAAGCAAGCCTCTGCCAAATTGATTCTCAAAAATGTTCGTATCGACCGTCGAGATATCGTCGCCACCCTTGGCGGCGACCGCCGCCTTGGCATCCGCTTCCACCGCACCCTGCGCATTCCCGACGACGGCACCGACTACCCCCTGCCCCCCAGCCTGGGCACCTTCCCCATCAAGCGCGTGCTGGACTACGCCGACCGCGTCCCCCAGAGCTGGGTCGAGCACTCCGGCGTGTTCCTGCCGATGTACCAGCGCGAGGCCATGTGGCTCGAGTTCCAGTCGAACGACTGGCGGCCCAACGCGCTGAAGGTCGCCGCCGGCAAGATCAACGCCGTCTCCGGCGAGCCGTGGGACCAGCGGCTCCTCCCCACCACGGCGCGCGAGGGCCCTCGGTGCCATTTGTAGCATTTTCATTATTTATAGTCGTTAAAAGTACATCCAGGAACTCACAAAGTGACTGTTGTTGCTGTTCTGAGAATCCATATTGAAAAGGTTGTAAATTCCTCAAATCTTTTGCTCTATCACTGTGCCTCAGTGACAAAAAGCAATGCGCTTCACCTCTTGTGCAACCTCTCCTTGTAATGTTTCGAAAATATGAAAAGATATACTATGTAGACTAAAAAGGCACTGAAATGCTGAATTGGATTAAACCAAACCACCGTCATCATTCTTTAACCCTTTTCTAGCAGCCCCAATACCAATTTGCAAAATTTTGTTCTGAGAATTTGCCAAGAGTTAGATTAAATAAAATGTAATTTATTATCCCACGTGACTTTCATATTTTGAAAATCATTTTCACGTGCCATCTATTCCGCCACGTTTAGTGCATCAGGACCTGTCTCAATAACCTCAGTCTTTGGACAATTAACTTTGGATGAAATCTTCTATAGCACTTATATTTTGCTGTTGCTCGGTCTATCCCGCTTGCAGCTGACCATGCGAGGACGAATTTTTAGCGTACAATTTCTAACTAGTTATGTCAGGCATTTTTTTGGTTCCTAAGAAATTATCGTAGTCTATTGTCGGCCAATTGCTATTGCCGCGGCGCCCCGTACAGCCCAGCCCTTGTGGTTGTCACCTACTTCCCCGCCTCTTCCAAAGGTGTGATCTGGCCCTTTTCCCCTCACGGAAACTGGCAGCTATCCCCTGACACCTCGACGAAGCCCTGGCGGTCGCTCGCCACCACCTGGAAGCGGTGCTCGCGCTCGCCGACCACGATGGCGTGCTGGAACGGTAGCGTGGAGGTCTTGCGTGAGGTCTTGCCGCCGATGTGGGTGAAGCTGACAGTGATCGGCTGGCCCGGGTCGAACCAGGCCTCGGCCTTGCCCTCGGCGTTGCCCTCATGCCACTTAAGCAACGGGCCAGGAACTGTGTCGTTAATCGTCATGGCTCTACCCACGCCGCCGGCGATGTTGAAGCTCTGCTCGCGAATATCGAGATCAAATACTTGGGCCGATTGGGCGCCGCCTTGTTTTGCCGGAGTAACTTGCGAAGCCCGCGCCCACGTTGGCAGTAACGAATTCAATGCCATCGTCGTGCCAACAGCTGTGGCGGATCTCAAAAAACGACGGCGTGCTGGTCGAGCAACTTTGTTCATTTAGACGGGTTCCTTGGTGTTTTTTCCGCGGTGCAGTGTTCCCGACGATGAGTATCACATATAAGGTCATTTGCATTAACTAAAAGCAATAATGATCCTTGAATCGACCCTTGTGTGACACCCTGATCAACTTTTGAAGGCGAGCAGAAAAGTTGACCAGTAGAGATCGTTTTTCCAGCAGAGTAAGACTTAAAACAAAGAAAGGACTACGGTTTAGGCCAAAATAAGAAAGCTTCGAGAGAAGAACACTGTTCATTAACGAATCAACTGTTTTACGTGTATCCAAGAATAAAAAAACAGGAATCGAGTAGTCTAGTCCAGAATGAAGATACTTCAACAGAAATGCTCAAGCTTGCTCGGTTGAATGATTTTCTTTTTCATCACCAAAGACGACAACGCTCTTGGCTTCGTATTCTGAGATCTGGTTATTGGCGGCAGCCAACGTACGGCGAATTTCACGCACGATTTGTGTGCTTTGGTCATTCGCCAGAGATCGAACAGTTCGCGTCAGGCAAAGCTTGCCGTAAGCAACGACTTCGAGATTGAATGACTTTTCAGCCGGATCAAGAATGATGTAGTTTTTCCGCTCGGAATCGATCGATTGCGAAAGGGCCGTGGTGCACGTTCCACGCAACTTGATTCCCTTGACACCAAGCCCAGCTGTTTGGCAACCTGTCTTCAGGTTGTTTTCTTTTCTCAAGATTCAAATCCCAGCGATTTTCAAAATATTCTATAAGTTTTGAGTAAACGGTTGGAACTGCCATAAAGACGGTTATTTGTTTGGACTCGTCCAGAGAAAGAAGACTGTTCCATACATCAGATGCACTAAATTTTGGCAGCATAACACAACTATAAAATAAGACTATTGAAAAAAATGCTTATAATTTTCCAGAACAGTCTATGATAATTTATTTACGTATATATAAATTAGGAGAATGGTATATTCTCTATCCATTGAGTGATATCACCATTTATCTCTTAATGTTAAAGGCGTCAGGGGGGGGGAAGAGGTGGCGCTGCTGCGCAGCCTGCAGGAAAACGCCGTCGACACGCTGTCACGCGGCCTGCAAGGGGTGCAACAGGGGCGCACGGCACTGAGCCAGGCAATCTCGGATCGCACCGGCCTGCCCAAACGTTTTACCGAGGATCCGGTGAAAACCGCCATCCTCATCGCCTCCGCAGAAACGCTGGAGGGTTTTGCCTCCGGTCTCAGCGAAATTGCGGAGGATGAGGTGGAGGGCAGCCTGCCCGATATTTCACACCGCAAAGGCAAACTGCCCCTGCCGGTGCAGGGCCGGCTGTTGCGCCGCGCCGGAGAGAATTGCAAGCTGCTCGTAAGGAACAACGGTCCGTGGAGGTCAGTCACGCGAAATGGAAACAACAGACCGACCGTCTGGCCTACCGAGACCGCCTACAAGCCCAAGTGGACGAAGTCGCCGCCTTGGAACGCGAAAAAGCCCAACTCACCGAATGGGTGGCCGAAACACGATCCCTACAGAGAACCACCCAGACCCTCCGGCAACAACTCGCCGTGCTTCAGCCGAGTATGCGCTTCTTGGTAGAGGATCCGGTGGGCGATGCCCGCGCGAAAGCACAGTCCATCCAATGCGTCAACCATCTGAAGCAGTTGGGCTTGATCCATACATGTCCAAATACAAATCCTGTTGCATACCCTCGGATTTCTTTGAACATATTCTAGTGCTAGACTGTGCAGACGGGGCATTGGCCATGCATCTTTCAAATAGAGAAGAATATAGAATTTTTCGATTCTCTTGATATACTATATGCATTATACAGATCTCCCATCAAAAACTTCCTTGAAAGACTTGGGAAATCAAATATTCAAAATAGGAAGCGAGTACAAAATTTATCAACCAAAAGCTTTTGTTTTCATGCATTACCATATTTTTTTTCAATGTCGTAACTATACTTACAATGAATATCTCAAAATGGTTGAAGTTTTCAAGCTGCTGGTTGAAAATGGCGCCAATATAAATAATTCTTGTCTTATGAATCGTGATACACCATTACACTTTGCTGTTAGACACAAACTACTTTCTGTTAGCAAGCTAATTATTTCAAAGGGTGCAAATGTAAACAGTTTAAACGGTTTAAATGAGACGCCTTTAATGCTATCTTTTTCAAAAAAATGTGTTGCCTTAACTGCATATCTTCTTGAAAACGATGCATTTTATTGTCCTGGAGGAAAAGACTATGGAAGGGACATATATTCTTCAATGCTTTCTTGGCTAGTAACAGAGGTTAGTGGTTTACTGTTAACACCTGTTTAACTTGAGAGTGGTAAACAACTTTTGTGTAGCCTTAAAAGCTAGTTTAAAGGACTAAAAATCAGCCAGTTTCTAAAGAAATTAGAAAAAGCCCTAGACTAAAGATAGGTAAAGAGGATGGGGAGCCCCCTCCCCTATGAAACAGAGATCAGTACCGCTGCTAGGGACTGTAAAGTCCTCTGGTGTGATCTTTACCATTAGCCTAAAGTTCTGGAAAAAAAGTTTTGTTGTGCCTAGGAACTTGTAGAAATGCAGAAGGCTACGCTAATCTGTAAGAATCAGGATTTGAAATTAGGGTGCAACCAAGACGCTGGTTTACAAGGTCTGGTACGACGCCATTCAGGCACATGACTATGGCGGGTCGGCCGCGCAGTCGGTGGTGCTGATGATCATCGTGATCGGCCTGACCACCATTCAGTTCAAGTACATCGAACGCCGGGTGCACTACTGATGACCGCAACGACCGTGCCCCCGTCCGCGAGCACATCCGTCCCGACCAAACCGCGCCGCAAGCTGGCGCGCAAGGCGCGCAACCGCATCATGGTCGCCTATGCCGTGCTTGCGGTCGGCATCGTCATCATCCTGTTTCCCATCTACATCACCTTCGTGGTTGTTCCTGCTCCAGCTCTTTCCCTCTGGACAAATCCATCTGAAAAATATTTTTGGCATGCAAAGATTCAAACCACAAGAGGCCACCTCTAAAAAGTGTTAAAACCAGCAGCTTTAAATATGAAATATAATTTGATTGGGAACCTTAATATTATACCAAAACCTAGGCCTATTACAGATAGACAGTTTGAGAACTAGAGGGCGCCTTCTGAAGCTCTACTAGAATCAAGCAAATACCAAGTTGTCAAACAAATTTTTCTCCAACCATGTGGTGGCCTTATGGACTCATTTAAGCCAGATTACAGTTATGCCCCTTGGGCTCAAATAGTTTATCACTCACCAAGGGAAAATAGCTTGTGAGCCCTTAACTAACTAAACCAAATTATACATGGTATGTAGGCCTAATGTAAAAGCTGTGCTTTGGTGCTAAGTTGCGCTTCTTCCAGAAATTTACATTTGGTTAAGGGGATCAGAAAACTAAAAAAAGAATTGACAACGGATGTTTGGAGTTTTAAAATTACGGCTCTAGCTCCAGCTTCTATTGCTCCCGTGGTATGAAAATCAAATAACCTTTGGAAATGCGGGATTCTAATGCCAAGATACTCCTATTGAATACAAGAATTATAGGAACACTCCAACTTCAGGCCAAAATTGTAGTTTCGTGCGGCTAAATATAAAAAATTTCAATTTATTAAGGCACAATCAAAATTGTCACTATTCAGTGCTTAGAATGGTACCAGAAATTTTACTAGCCCTTTTCAGTGTTCTGATGCCTCTGTTTTGGTATAATTGTCTCTGCGAAAAAAATGTACAAAATATAAAACATTATGATTTTGGGATTCTCAGATATGTTTAACTGAAAGGTGTAGTTTTCACTTAAGGCTCCTTTAATGTTGGGGACGTTATCTTCCTTTTTCTATCACTATGCAGCTTTACTTAAGCTACTAGTTGTCTTTAGCCTCGAAGATGGGCTGCGATTGATTGCTGAACGAGGGCGTTTGATGCAGGCTTTACCGCAAGATGGAAAAATGCTCGCCGTTTTAGCGAATGAAGATCAAATAAGAAGCCTTATTCAACCTTTTCCGCAAATATCTATCGCCGCCGTTAACGGTTCGGAGAGTCTGGTCGTTTCCGGAGCGCAACAAGAAATAGGCGATCTCTGCGCGCTTTTAAGCGCGAAAGGTATAAAAACAAAACCACTAAAGGTTTCTCATGCTTTCCACTCGCCTTTAATGGCGTCGGCGGCCTCGGAGTTTGGGCAATTTGGGCTCAACGACAATAATATAAGGTAACAAATATAAGGTAGGCTCAAAACACGTATGATGTTCAAAGATGTAGTAAACGACCAAAGTACAAAGTTCGTCTTCTTTAGTGAAACTTACCGTGTATGCAGTTTTTAAATTGAAAATATTCGCTCCCCTTCAAATAACTGTTGTATAGTTTTGTATAGTTTCACCAGGTTGTTTTCAGATTAGGAATTTGCTGGGAGCTGCGGATCCAACCCAATTATATGTTTTTAATTTTAGAAATAGGGAAATATCCACGCTAAAAGTATCGCCTAAGAAAAAAAGACCTTTGGAAGCAACACTGTTCTTTACTTAGGCAGCGCTTTTGCGCTGCCTATGTGTTTATGTTCATGTGTTTATGTGTCTATGTGTTTATGTGTTCAATTATTACCCATATATATGTTTAGCCAAACCATGGTCTTGAAAAGCAGACATGATATAAGGAGAACATTTAGCCTCCCTCCCCCTTAACGTTCGTAAAGGATTGTCTCTGACATTTGTTTATTAGTTGCTATTCTATTATAGGCTATAATTTTATTTAAGAGAGAAAACGTTCTTAACAATTATTCTTCAAATAGCATATATGGAAACATAGGAAGAGATGGAGGGTATTTAGCGAAATCCTTAAACAAATGTCTCGTGTATTTTTAATTTTAAAAGTGGAAAAATACGCTACGTTGTTATTAAAAGCGAAATTTTGAATCCTAAATTATTGAGATTTCGTCCAAGTTGACACTGTTTATTAAAACTCTATTTAAAAAAATAATGAGGGTTTTAAGTTAATGCTTTACTGCCTATACTTAAAACCCTCATTTTAAATTTCTTCTATGTATTTCTATCTCTTGTTTCTATTTTTCTTGATACACCTCTAAACGAACTAGTATATAATGCTAAATACATCTTTTACGAATATACAAGTTGTAACTTAGGTAAATTACTTTGGCTGTTTTTTTTTGACTGGCAAGATGGAAAAGACCACACATGGTTCAAGGTCAAGGTCAAAGTGTTGGAGTTCATCGTGTTTGGGCGGCCATGAGCACACTTTGGTTCTCTAATCATATAGAGTTAAAACCCTTCCATCATTTTGGTTCAAACTAGGTGTAGCATACCTAACTCTCTGTAAACGGTTGAAGGAGGGGGAGCAGCGGGAACAAGTAAAGGGCTAGCTCACAACTTGAGGGGAGTTAAAAAAGCGTGTAAGAATATAAAATCTAAGTGTTACGTAAAATATGTCGATAAAAAATCGGACCACTCCATCAACGCGTCGTGGTGGATTGGCGCATCATCGACGGTCCTGAAAGCGCCCTCGAGTTCGCGGAACTGTTGGACCAGGCGCCGATACTGACAGGCCGTCGCACCTCGATCAGCGGCGCGATCCAGCACGCGGTGGCGATCTTTCACAAGGCCAAGCAGTTTCGCGCGACACGCAAGGTGATCGATATCTCCGGCGATGGTCCGAACAATGGCGGCTTTTATGTCCATCAGACACGCTTCAGGGCCTTCGAGAACGGTATCACCATCAACGGGTTGCCACTTCACAACGATCGGCCTTCACCGCTGAAGGTCTTGTAATAAATGAATTGGAAAAACATATCAAATTATCAACATAAGTTACGACAAATTTAAAGCATAACCTAATAGTACCAGAAATTAGCAGAATTTATGAGTTTGGATAAGATTATGAAATCCCTGAAGAATCAAGAATCGTAAGAATTTTAAATAAAAAAAAACACACATACACAAAAGAACAAAACTTTAGCACAAATTCAACTTTTTTTAAAACCATTTTAAAATTTCATGATTTAAATTTAGGCTTAAAAAAATAATTATGCGAGAAAGGATTGGGAGGAGTAAGCTACTGATTGTATTTCGTAGATGAATACGTCGCGCGCTGCTCCGGTGACGAGGGCCGGACCTGCGGCATCCATTCGAGTGATCGCGCGAGGGTCGATGAAGCCTACATGGAACTGAGGCGCGGGCAGGAAATCGAGGTCGAGTATCGAATCGTCACACCCCAGGGAGAGGTCCGTCATGTTCGTGAGGTTGCGTCTCCCGAGTTCGATGAGCGAGGTGTCGTGGTGCGCGAAGTGGGATCGGTTCTGGAAACCAGCGAATTGAGGCGAGCAAAGGAAGGCCTTTCTCAGCTTCAGGGGCTTGCGACTCTGGGGCAACTGACCAGTGGCGTCGCGCACCATTAGGCAGAAAAACAATACGTTTTTACCGCTAAAACCTTAAGATTTTCGAGAAATACCACTCAATTTTTACTTACACTAAGATCAGAAGCTATCCTGCGGAGGGTTGAAGGGGGCCCATCACGGAATTGCAAGGGGAACCCAGAAGGTCAAGTACCTTCATTGTCATATGGTGCAGGTCTTGAAGTCCTGGTGACTTCTTATATGTGGAGCGCAGATGGGGTAGCATTCTCGCCCTATAATCGAACTGAAAAAGGACTCTTCTTTGCTTTTTTAGTATAGTGAATATTATCCAATCCTTTCATTGATAAGATATATTCCGGTAAGCGGCGTCGTAACAGGCGAAGCCCGCTATTTGGTCCTGATGAATAGCGATAAAGCAAGTAATGGGCTGGTAAGAAAAACAAACTTCTGTTTCGCTGGCCCAGCCATTTCCAAATCGCTGCCGTACCCAATCTACTACAATTGATTTTTCAGCGGACAGGGCTACTCTGACCACAATTCCTTCCGCTTGCATTTTTTGTTCCAGCGGACTTATATCCGGCAAAGCGTATAAACGAACTAACATATCTTGCATAAGAAATCTAAAAAATTTAAAATTTATTACTTTTTATTTTTGTAATAAGTACTTACGCGTGCTGCGGTCTCCACAGCGTCTGCATACTGGCCCAGAACGTTTAGCCGCCAGGTGATATGCTGGATCCGTCTAATCTCCATGTCATGAGGGAGAGTGCCGCCGAGGCTCTCGAACACTTCCGCCAGCCGGGCCGAGTCCGCTTCGTCGTGCACAAGAAAGAAAAGCTGCTCAAGCACGATGAAGCCAGCTGTTGCATCGTTCCTGGCAAGCCCGAGCGCGGTCTCGAGGGTCGCCCGGGCCTTCCCGGCATGGCCGAGGCGGTAAAGCGCCTGGGCGCGGACGACTGCACGGACGGCCCCGGCCGCGCTGGGGTAAGGATGACAGCCCCCCTCACACACCTTATATTTTCAAATGCATCTGATATTAATTTTGAGATGGCCATTTGTTGTCTTAGAAACTTTGAAAGAGCTCATTTGATTGAAAATTGAAAGGACCGGTGCCATTTTTAGCAGTTGAAAATGATTGGAGGGCGACTAACCCCCCTCCCACGCCCATCTTTTCATAAAACAAATCGAATAAAAATTTTGAGATAGCCATTTTGTTCAACGTAATTGAAAGATCCGGAGCTTTTGTCTTTGAGGATGGTACCCACCTCGACCCCCCCGCCCTCAGGGCAAGAGTTGTAAGATCTAAAACATCTAGTGACGTAAGAATGTTATCGATAAGAGACGCACACGTGTCAGTAACTCGGGTTGGTATACAAATTGAAGGTAGAGTACCCGAAGAGGGCATCATCGACAAAAAATCAATAGCTGAAGCAGAATTTTGATCCAGCAGGTTGAGGTTAAAATCACCCATAAGGATCAGTTCATAAGGATGTTTTTGGAAGGAGTCCAAAACTTGTTCAAGAATTTTGATAAACAAAGGAATAGACCCATTGGGGGACCTATAAACCAAACCCACAGCCAAATACTTTCGCATTGATTTAATCTCAATAAAAAGGTGGTGAAAAGAAAACCTTTAAGAAGATCGAGCCGATCCTGAAGCAGTTGAGCTCTTCCCTCCGCTATATTGGCAAGGCTGGGTCCGCCGCTGAAGTCAAAGCCTTGGTCAATATGGTTATGAATATCAACACGGCCGGCCTAGCAGAGGGGCTCGGCTTGGGCGCTGCGCTGGGCCATGATCTCAACGTGCTCCGAGAAGTGTTTTCCCAAACGGGAGCCAACTCCCGCGTGTTGGAAACGGACGGAGAAGACATGCAGATTCGCGACCACGACTGTTATTTCTCCGCCGCTCACGCCGCCAAGGACTCGGGGATTGCAAGAAGTCAATTAACTAGAATTTTACCAAAAGGGATTCTTTATAATTTACATCATTATTATAACTAATACATTCTACCTGCAGCCCTGCTCCACTTTACCCCCAACCATCCTAATATAGAAATATACTGTTGAAATTACACATTTCCAATTGATTCTTCCAATCTATCCCTCGACCCTAGTACCTGTTAATTGAAGCAACTGTGACAAAACAAGAACTGGAAAACAAGTAATAGGTAGCAGAGCATCGTAGAAATATATAATTTGGGCTATAAATTTGCACATTAGACAGGTTGGGGGTAATTTTTTGTTTTTCGGATGCGGACGCCTTCGAGGGGGAGGTCGCTCGGGGCGGACTCGGACACGGACATGAAGAGGGGCTCCTCGGGTGCGGGTGGTCGTCGTTATTCGGGGTCGGCGAGCTTCAGCAGCTGCTTGCCGAGGTTCTTGCCCTGGAAGAGGCGCAGGAAGGTCTTCGGGACGTTCTCGAAGCCCTCCTGGATGTCCTCTTCGATCACGAGCCGGCCGTCGGCGAGCCAGCCGGCGAGATCCGCGATCGCCTGCCCCGCCTTCGCGTAGTGGTCGATCAGGATGAAGCCGCGGACGCTGAGCCGCTTGATCACGATCTGCATTTTTTCTTCTTTTTTAGAGAGAAGTTTTATCTGTAATACAGGAATGGTTGCTTGCTTTAAATTGGTGTAAATTTATACTTGATTGATCTATATAAATTTTAGCTCTATTATTATTTATTTAACAAGGAAAAGTGAAATGACTAAGTTTTCCAGTAAACTTGTATTTAATTGTAGGTCATATAAATGCTATACGCCACCGGACCAAGCGTTTTATGAGTCTTAGCACCACAGAGTATTGTGCGTTTTGAATGAAACGAACCGAAAAAGAAGAAATAACGCAAGAGCACTAAACATTATTTTAAAGCGTTTTTATTACCCTGTAGTTCAAAGGGCGCCCCTAAGAAGCGACGCACTTCCTGGAAGGCTGATAATTCGGTATCTGCGGTATGGTACAGCTGTGCAGGCACAGCAATACTATCCAGTAAGACTTTGTGACGTTTCGAGAAACCAAAGCTCAATTGCGAAGGTAGTTGAACCTCTTCCTCTTGCAAAAGGGTTTCTTCTTCCGCTTCTCGTTGTTCTGCAATAAGTTCTTCACTCATAGAATCAGTCTTTCTTATTCTTGTCTTTTAAATACTCTTCAAAAGAGGGCGGTAATTGCAGTTCGTCGTTCCATTCCGGCAGCTTAGGTGTTGAACGAAATTACCTGGAATTAGCTGAAATATCAATTCCTAAAAATCTATGGAAGTTTTACTCGCTGAGCTCAACTGATTTCTTTAAAATAATAATAATAAAAAAAATGGTCCAGAAAATTCGTTTACCCCAGGCACGTATAATTTTTCATTCAGATTTGTCCAATCCTTGCGATGAAAATGATTATTATTTGTCAATAGAGCAGCGAACAAAGAATCCAGTGGACTGTTTATCTGTTGCCTATCTCGTTTTTGATCTTTACCACCACCTCCAAGAGTCCCATTTTCACGCATAGAAATACTAAAATAAATTTAAACCACGTTCACCCAAATCCTTCGAATACCCTTGATTTTCTAAATCTCGATAAACATAGTCCCATATTGTATTCCCTCCAGAATATTGTAAAGAGCATGTACTTGGTGTAGTTTCACCCTTTTTAGGACGTTCGGTAACTGACAACAGACTCAGCTGTTCATCAGTTGTTTTGACATCATCCTGCATTTGTAAAACAGTTAACGGAATTAAAGGCGACTTGATTCCTGTATCCTCAACTGTGCTATCCAATAAGTGGTATTTATTCTCGTTCATATTCTGATCATAAGGGACGTTTCTCCCCTTCACAGATCTATGTTTTGACTGGATGTGTTTGGTAAATGAATGGGACTGGGAGAAAGGCTGTTTGCCTTCCAATCTTTTTTTACTCTTAAAAAGGACACTAGAACTTAATTTCCAATTGAATTAGCTCCTTTAAGAGTTTCAATGATATGTCTAGCCATTACAGAGCGGCGCTGCCTGTGATATTGCTTTTATGTTCTTTTGGAAATCTGCGTGAGTATAGTTTTTTCGTTTAATTGAAACTCCTCTTAAATATTCTCTAAAAGTTTCACTTTAATACCCTTAGCCTCATTAATTACAGTGACTGTAGTGGTAGTATCAATGCTATACACGAGAAAGAATGCTTTTTGCGACAGTATCTTAACGTTTTTTGGACTCTGATCGATACACCCCCACCCCCTGTAAAGAAAAGCGTGAACGATATGTAAAGTTCTAAATAATATAAGGTACCTTACGAACAAAAAGATATTCCCTTTTAAAATAAGAGGGCAATGATTATAAGTATGTTTATAGTGTGCTTCAGCGAAGCAGTAACTAAAATTCTAAGCTAGATTACTACTCCTCGGCGTTTGACACGCAATATCGAGATCATGAATCAGATCCTCTCCCCTAAAATTTGGACATAGTTCAAGCCGTTCAAAATCTAAGGGCCCTTTGCAATTCAACTTTCCCCTAAAAAAAGAAGTAAGCCCCCCTAAAAATAAAAAGCAAAATATTCCTCTAATAACCCATAACTCAGGGAAAAAAGAAAACATAAAAAACCTGGATAAGGAGACTCTCCTCTCCACCCTAGAAAAAACTAATTGGAAAGTATTTGGCCCTAGGGGCGCTGGAGAAATTTTGGGTATCCCTCCAGCAAACCTCGCTTACCGCATTAAAAAACTAGGTTTAAAAAAACCTTAATCGCTTTAATATCCTTCATATTTCAATTCATAAATTCTCTCCTGATTCTAAAAACATTTTTGGATTAGAAGTATTCAAAGTGTTTCAGCTAGAAAGACGTTAAGCGATACTTTTTGCAAGACTATGCACTTACACCATACCTCTTCTTTCTCTTTTTTTTCTTCTCTTTTTTCACCATATTCTCTTTTTTCTTCCTCGTGGAAATAGTGGATTTTTTGCTATATTATAGAAAGCTAAAGTTTTCTTCTACAAACAGTTGGTCCTTCTAACAGAAAAACAAACCCAAGTGATATTTTCCGGTATTTCTGCTTCCAAATAAAATTTAGGTTGTGTACCATCGCCAAATTAAGATCAACTTAAAAAAGCTCTTGCGGTCTCTTTCGCATAGAGGACACCATTTCCCGAACGTGGATCGACGCGCCTTTAAAACCGAAAATCGGCACGCCAAAATCCGTGCAAATGTATGCGATGTTCATGTATTGCCTTTCGTTGTGTTTTGCTCGATGCTCGATGCTCGACAAAAAATGTTCACTACTTTTCAAAACTTTCTTGACATCTTAAATTGTACTCTCACTTCCAGTATCCAGTATCGACTTACGGCAAAAGCTCGCAAATAGAACCAGCTTCGGCCTTGTCTGGAAAACTGTCGTGGCAAATGCAAAGTATCTTCTCGCTTAACCCCAGCATCCGGTTTGATCTAATAATGCTGTTTTCAACGGTTTGTGGGAATCTAGATATAATGAATAGTTGTGCGACTAGTAAAGGAATTTTTTTTCGTTTTGGAGATTGTATTGTTTAGAAGTGCATCCGGGTTGACAAGATGTTTGTGTCGGGAAAATGGTTATGAATATTAGGGGAAAATTTAAGCTACTCGAGAGAAACCCTGTTGATTTTTATGCTAGGTTGGTAGTTGTGTTGAGAGAAGGGTTTGGTGATGAGTAATAGGGAGAATTTTGAGTCATAGAAATATATGTTTGCTAGTAAGTTGGTGTGTGGTCAAACTATTCATGGTATTTAAAATACCTTTCCGGTATATACTTTAGCCTGTAAACCCATCCCTGAAAGTTTTACTTTTTTAACCTATACCCTTTCCGAGATAGCAAGAAGTCAATTAACTAGAATTTTACCATATAAATATAATCTCAAGTCTGTTGTTGACTATGCTAGGAGGTGTACACATCAGCCCTTATAAAGGTAAGTGAGTGAATTATTAGGAAAATCAAAGAATTTGTTACCGTGCGATAGCGCAGCGGTTATGGCCGTATTCTCCGAAAGTGGGTGTATAGGTTCAATCCCGTCTGTCGCACGGAAGTGTATTAAAACTTCTCTCATTTTAAATACCAACCAGATCCGGTGACATTGGGGGGGAGTTGGACGCGTAAACCGTAAATCTTGGAAAACGTGAAAATTAAGGAATCTTTATCTTACGAATGGGGGATCGGATCTTAATGAAACTTGATATATAGGAAAATCTTACGTCTCAGATGCTCCATTTTCAATTTGAATCGGATCTGCGGACATAAAGGGTTTTAGGGGGAGACAAATATTGGAAACCGGAATTCTTGGAAAACGCTTAGAGTGGAGAGGTAGGGATGGAACTTGATAAAAAGAATAAGCACAAGGTCTAGATACATGATTGATTAGAAAAACTCACACAAAACAGCACGCACAAACCTGCACCTTTTTAGGGATTCCGCCTTTTTATACATGTCATACATGCTAATATGTTAAGTTAATCGAGCTAGGTTGGATGACACGCCATCTAACCTAGCCTAACCTAACCTATCGTGTGTAGGTTAGATTAGGTTAAACTAAACTATTAGCAAGTATGAAAAAGGCTGAATCCCTAAAAAAAACACTGTGAGTTTTGGTCTCTGTGAATGTTTGTCTTTTTTCCTCTGTGTGTTTTTGCCTGCCTGCGTGTCTGACTCTGTGTGTGCCAGTGTGTCTGATTTTGAGCGGAAACCGTAGTTGCAGCCTGTACAAAAATGGGAAGCTCTAAAACCGGAGCTCTTATTGTTTTAGAGCGTAATAACAATCTGGATTTCTTAGTAACTACTGGAGACGAAATGAATATAAAGGTGACACAACCTATTTTAGAAAGCATCTTTTTTAAGAATAGCCCATTGCATGACGGCGCCATAATTATTGCTGACAATATAGTGAAAGCTACACGTGTAATTTTACCAGTAAACAACGAAAAAAATATTCCGGCGCGATTTGGGTTACGACACAGAGCAGCAGTTGGTATTACCGAGAAAACAGATGCGCTTGTAAGGAGCAACATTAAAACTTAAAACGAACAGAAATTATCACGTAAATGAGGGGAGTCACCCTCTCCTTAAAACCTCGCCATTTACGCTGAAGTTTTATCAGAGCTTGTAAAAGAGCTTATTATTCTACTTAAACAGCCTTTGTGATTTAGAAGTCACTCTTAAATAATTACCAATTACAATCTTAAAAATTACCAATTACCAGTATTTAATTACGTCGCATTCAGGACCCAACCCAATAATCGTATAAATTTAAGTACTACCGTATTTAAGTTTGAAGATGATAGCATGATGATACTTTTTAGACTTAGAGAGGCTGGTGATCGAGCGGCACCGGGTCGCGCCGATGCCGGAGACCCACTGGCACAGCCATGTCGAGGTCAACTACCTGGCCGCGGCCCCCATGACCTATGCCATCGGCGGGCGCGAGGTGGAGGTGCCGTCACGGCGCATCGCCCTGTTCTGGGCCGCCGTCCCGCACCAAGTCGTCGCGGTCGACGACGAGAGCGACATCTCCATCGCCTATCTGCCGCTGCAGGAGTTCATGCGCTGGCCGCTGCCGCTGGGATTTCGCCATGCCGTGCTGCACGGCGACTTCGTGGTGGCCGATCGTGGCGAGGACGCGGACGCGGCCTTTCATGAAGTTCTAATTCCCTTTAAATTCTTCCCTATGATTTGTATCCATTCGGGAACGACCTGATGGCCTTCTTCAAAATACCGGTTGGATATTCAACTCTAGAGTATAAGAAGCTACTGAGAAGGAAAAAGTTTTCACGCCCTCTATACCATCCTGGGAATCACAAAAAAAATATCGCTAGGTTGACTATGTTCTACTGCAAATTACTACAAGCAACTTATTGCAGCATCAGGCTGTCTGAGGCCAACA
This sequence comes from Alatinidae sp. Z8VKAUB7J3, assembly GCA_010016025.2. Taxonomy (NCBI): domain Eukaryota; kingdom Metazoa; phylum Cnidaria; class Cubozoa; order Carybdeida; family Alatinidae; species Alatinidae sp. Z8VKAUB7J3. The sequence goes on from JAAAKM020721499.1 coordinate 59,371,174, forward strand.
CAGCTACGCTGCTCCAAATGAACCAGTTTTGTTCAAAATTCCACTATTTACACAACCCCACGTGTACAGAATTCAAATATATTTTAATTTTACTAGAACAAGAGTCACTTTAAAGATAATTCTATAGAGTTGGCTAAACCAAGGGGTTGCACACTATTAACCTTACGTTTTAAACGACAATGTGCTTCCAGCACAGCCTCATTCGCCTTTCATTGGCTCAACACTGTACCTATGTTTTTTCCTCCCTACGCAATCTTCTTTATTCGCTTAAATTACCGCTTATTGCTTCACCCTATATATCATTTCCCCCTCTTTTGTTCTCGTTTTCTTTCTCAATGTCTATGAGTTTGAGTACTTTCCTTGCTTAATTATTGTTATGGCTTCATTTTTTTTCCATCTCATGAAGTTCTCGTTTTCTTCAAATACTTTGTTATAACTTTTACTTGCCCCACATAAGGATATTCTGCTTTCAATTTAGCCAAGATGTATGGCTGCCTTATTTGGCAGTTAGTAGAAGGATCAGTAGAAGGACAAATAATTTTTTTGGACTGATGTTCGTAATCTACAAGACTTAGGACTAAAGAAGTTTGGTGATATGAGACTTCTCAATGTATTTCTGGGAATTTAGTTAATAAATGTTCTAGAAAAAGAGGAATGTGCTAAAAGATATTTTTTATCATAATGCCCAGAGATTATTTTTTACTAATGAAAATGTTCGTAAAAAATTAGAAGTTCTAGTTGCCTTTTTAAGTTATCAAAAAATTGGAGGGCAACTAGGCTTCCTCCCTCGCTCCTTTTTTCTCAAAATCTTCCGATTAGAGCTACGAGGAAGCCGTTTAGCCAAAAAAAATTAATATGCAAATTTCGTTTTAATTATTTATGTGCGGAGAACCGAGATCAAATCATGCATTAATTAAAAAACATCCAGAAATTAAATAAAAAAATAAGTTTTTTTAAATGAAAGTAAGGAGCAACATTAAAACTTAAAACGAACAGAAATCACTCCGTATGTAACTCAGAGCCTTTTTCCTGGGGTCAACCCCCGGAGGCATCGTTATTTGGTCTTTAAACTATTTTGAACAAAATGGCTATCTCAAAATTTTGACCGGATGCCCGTTGGACAAGTGAGTTGGGGGCTAGTTAAAAATTGATCATTTTTGACTCATAAAAAGAGCTAGAAGTTTCAATTTCCAATCGTATAAGTTGTTTCCAAGGTTAATGTGACCTTGTCCTTGTCCCGGGGGCTAGAAAGGATTTCCTGACCCCTAAGTTATAGTTATTTGAATTTTGGACTATTTTGAACAAAATGGCTATTTCAAAATTTTGGTAGAACTTGTGCAACAAAAAAAAGATCAGGGGACATGAAAAGCAAATGGATTAAAATAAGTCTTCGAAGAGTTACCTCAAACGTGAAATATTTAGCCCTTTTTAAGTCACTGAAGGACAATAAGCAAGCTCTTAAAACAAGATGAGGTTCAGATCCCATTAGACCGAAAAAGCACATAAATCCCGACACAAAACAACACCAAGACCAGTCGCAACACGCAACCTCACCTTCTAATGCACCATCAGCATTGCCTTTGAATGTCGTCCACGTTGGTGCTTCCCTTCTCAACAGCTCGCGATTGGCAATTAATACAGAGGGGCAACCCTGTTTAATTTCTGTTCGTTTAAAGTTTTAATGCTGCTCCTGACTTCCAGCTGAAAAAACTTGTTTTTCTTTATTTAATAATCTATAGAACCCATCTGTAAACAATTGGCAATTTTCAAAATTTACAAACCTTGCCTCGTGGGCTGTTGGGGGTCACGCCATCTCCAGAATTATATTTGTTAGAAAATCATGGGCTGTTAGGGCTCACACCATATCCAGAATTATATTTGTTAGATATTTCGACTATACCGATGAAAATGTTTATCTCAAAATTATGATCTGATGTTGGAGAAGTTTGAGGGGGGAGGAGGAGGGGACAAACCCTTTCATATACGGAATGATTTCTGTTCGTTTAAGTTTTAATGTCGGTCCTTACTTGCAGTTAAAAAGCTTGTTTTTTATTTAATTTCTGAATGTTTTTGAATTAATGCATGTTTTGTGTAATTAATTTTGTGTAATTAATGCATAATTTCACCGCATATGAATAATTAAAACGAAATTCGTATATTAATTTTTTTTTACTAAATGGCTTTCTCATAGTTTTGATCGGACGATTTTGATAAAAAAGGGGTGGGGTAGGAGGCCTAGTTGCCCTCCAATTTTTGATTACTTAAAAATGCAACACCTGGAAGTACTATTTTCCAACAAAAACAGTGTTAATACGTCCCATCGTATAGTTTAGATACGACAGTGTCCGTCCCATTGCTTGAACTACTATCTTCCTGTTTTTAACATGGAGACACTCTTTTCAACAAATACAATACTAATACATCCCTTCGTATACCTTAGATACAACAGTGTCCATCCCAGTGCTTGAACTACTCTCTTCCTGTTTTTAACGTGGAACTACTATTTTCCAACAAACACAGTGTTTTATGTCCCTTCGTATAGTGTAGATACAATAGTGTCTATCCCAGAGCTGGAACTACTATCTTCCTGCAAAGAGAAAAAACACACAAACAATCACACGAGGTTCAGACACGAAAAACCTCACACATACAAACACAAACACACAGAGCCAAGCAAAGTTAAAAACACAGGAAAAACACAGTCAGACACAGAGGCACGAAGGGAGAAACAAAACACACAAAAAGAAAAGACAAACACATACAAACCGAAATAAGCAAACACCCAGCCACACATGGTCAGACAAACGGGCACCAATACAGACTTTTAGACTATGCACAAAAAGAGAGAGACAAACACAAACAAACAAAAAAAACACACACACAATCAAACGAAGTCAGAAATGCCAACCACAACTGCCATGTAAAAGCTACACAGTGTGCAGCATTGTTTTTGCCACAACTGACAAAAACCACAACTGCCATGAAAAAGCTGTACATTGTACAGCATTGTTTTTGCGCGATCAAACTTTTTCAACGATTTGTTTTTGCAGACTTCAGCCAAAAAAAAATTCTTTTTTAGATCGCTATATTCCGCTTCAAGAATTCCAATTGAAAAGTATATTGATATATAGTTTCTGATATCGTCTTGATCTGTTAATAAATTAAGCTACGAATTTAAAATTAGTTTCTTATTTTTATTTCAATGGAGGACTTAATCCAGATGGTCTGGAACCTAAGCCCTTGCGCCAAAATTCAAAGGGAAGACACGCTATTGACTCACCACAGAATGAGGGGTAACAAAGAACTAGAAAAAGACTGGGAACTTCTTTTCCCTGGCCATGTTTTACGGAAGGTTTGAGTGTAAAAATTTAGAAGGGGCTTTGAGTAGAAGTTGAGTTGTAGTGCTCTTTTTAGGCCCAAAAAGATAGGAGGGACCACCCTTCATCCCATTTCCTTTTCTGCTATCCACCCTTCATAACCCCCGTGATATTGGATCAAAACTTGATATATCTATTTTGCTCAGAATCGTTGAAAGGTCAGGACGGCGACGAGATCGAGATCACGACCTTCCGTCCGAAGGGTCACGTGTATCGCTCCGGCGAAGACGAGCCCGTGGGCACGATCAAGAAGAAGGCGCGCTTCTTGCCCGGCATGCATCCGCGGGTGATCGCTTGCTCGCACCACGTCGGGCACTGGGAGCACGGTCCGATTGCGCGCGGCGGGCGCCCCACCGACCATCCGCATCCCGCCATGCAGGACGACCTCAGCGACCCCGATGTCTACGAGAACGTGTGGTGGGCAAAGAGCGCCGGGGGACCGGGCGGCGGCGAGCACATCAACGACGCGCTGCCGATTCTGCTTTGCATCAGTTGTGAACACATACTGTAATGAGAGCTCACGTCCAAAGTTCGCTGTGAGAGGCAGTGTTTCTACTCGGAATTATCTAAAAGGAAGTAGGCGAGACCAAAAATATAAGTACATTGGAAGTAGAAACGGTTTCAAATATAAGTAGAAAATAATTAATTTATACATAAGTTGTTTGAACAATTTGAATAAGAAATTAGACTTTCCGAGCATCACATAAGGCTGTTCTCAGATAAAAGACTTTAGTTGCAAGACCGACACAGAAAAAGAAAGAATTACAACAACTACTACTACTAACAATAATAAGGATACCAACGACAGAACAAGCGCGAAGGTCGTCAAAAGCAAGGTTTGACGAACTCTCTTCGCGATCTCCGTCGATCCACGTCCAAACCGCTTGATCGACACTTTGTTCCGTTCCATCTCGGAATGCCCTTGGTGAAACCCTAGGAATAACAAATTTCACACGTGAAATCATAATACTATATCGATTGGTTCGTGCAAACTATCAATTCTTGACGCGAAAGAACCCATGAGCCATCCGACGCTCCGGTCAAGGCCAATCTGATCTCGAAGACGCAATGAAAACGTTGTTCACACGCGCGAAAATCGTTATGGTCGCCGGCGCATGCCGTTGCTGAAGTTCTTCCTCAAGCAGGAGCTGATCTGGGTCCCGGTGATCGGCCTGTGCTGGTGGGCGCTGGAGTTTCCGTTCATGAAGCGCTTCAGCAAGGAGTACCTGGCCAAGTACCCGGAGAAACGCGGCCAGGACCTGGCCACCACTCGCAAGGCATGCGCCCGCTACAAGACCAACCCGGTGGCGGTGTTCAACTTCCTCGAAGGCACCCGTCTGACCCCGGCCAAGCACGCCCAGCAGCAATCGCCGTTCAGGCATCTGCTCAAGCCCAAGGCTGGCGGCATCGCCTTCGTGCTGGATGACTAAAGATTCTATTCCCAAATAATTGAAAAATAATTTTGAACTTCCTCATACATGAATTAGATTTAGGAATGTGTTTGACTTCTATCACATCTATAGTTATCAGTGTTTAAGAACAAACACAAGACTAAAAGACGTAGAATAAAACAGAATTAAGCATTTTAATTTAAAATAAATAAATAATAAATACATACAGTTTATTGTGAAAATCAATAAATATTAAACAAATAAGAAGTAAATCACAACCCCATTAGATGAGGACATCAGTAACAAATGAGGTATGAAAATCTTAACGTAATCTGTCAACTTTATCATTCTGGATATCTTGCAGAGCAGAGTCCACCTTAAAAAAAAATACAAAAAGAGAAATATATTCAAACCAAGATGAAGATTATATCATGGAATTTGTTCATGAGCAATTCAATGAGGCAGTCTACTTCGCCCACTCACCGTGCACCTCATTCCCTTAGTGATTTTGTAATAATATTTGATGAAACACGGCTTTTATGTTATGCTCAAACCAGAACAACCATGCGTAGAAATAGAGAATGGGAACATCTCCTGCAATATTTTTTGGCGAGTCGGTAAAATAATTGAGAAGAGTGTCTTGGTGAATATTATGCGTAACATCAGTGCTTCTGTTTTTTGTGAGTAGATATCTAAATTAATACAATATATTAATGCCAGATTTCATAAATACCTGCCACTGGGGGAATTTATTTCAAAATTCTTACAGACCAAAGCTATATAATTACGAAACGATATTTTTGCCAGACGGATTTTGGAAAAAAACTTGGTAATCGATTTGAAATTTTAAAAGCCAATTTGAAAGAGATTAGTTAAACCTGACTGTCACTGGAGTAATATCAGACGAAAAAAGGGCAACAACAGTTTATACGAAGTGTGATTTTATTGTGACCTGATAATCACCATAGAAATAGATTAAATAATCTACGTGCTTTTTGGTCTCTTATAAACAGGGGGTCTTTGTGGCAACAGTTTCAAAAACTAAAGAAGGGGAGGGGTTGGAATCATGGGGTGGGGGTGGAATCATGTTTTAAAAAATTTTCCAATAGTTATTAAATGAAACTAAAACAGAAAATATATCAATATCAGGCACATTTAGTGTCTGTGGACAATAGCGATGACGTAGACAATGCATACATTATAATGATTTAGTGTATACTTGAGTTTGAGAGTTTTAATAGGTCTAGTTTTTGTGTTCTTACGTTACGAGAAGATGTTTCTTTTATGTGATCATTCGGCTTTTTTGGATCGATATCCTGATCCTACAGTCCCTGCATCTCTTAGTTTTGCAGTTGAAATAGAGCCTCCTTTTCTGTTAACCCAGCTCGTCTTCAGGTTGTCCTTCCCAAACCCGTTATGCATTTTTTTTTTTCACTTAAGGGGAGTTTGAATTAAACTGGAATTCAACTGAATTAATATAGCTTAACTCTTCATCATCATCAGGTTCTTCATTCTCCCCGGATTCTTGGGCATTCTGCTTTTTTGGATCGATATCCTGATCCTACAGTCCCTGCATCTCTTAGTTTTGCAGTTGAAATAGAGCCTCCTTTTCTGAGTAAACGTGTACCGATGGCCGAATCACAATCTATCAGACTCACATTTGCTTTACACTTTCGTTCGGGTTGTTGACGAAACCGGTCAATGGCATTTCACTAATGATTCCTTTATCACATATTATCTAAAGATAAAGCATAATCTACATTTTTATTTTGAGAAATTGACGGAAATTTTCCAAATTGCAGGAAAATTGGCCATTTTCCTTGACTCTACTACTCTACTAATTGTCCATAGTGGAAGATATTTCATGACAGTATGAACCGTAAGACATGGTTGTCGTATAAAGTAGATATGCAAATTAGACTGTGAACTAGCAATTCAATGGGTAAGTCTGGGAAACTTCATTATTTATTACAACTTTTACACTTCTACCTCGCAAATACGACTCAAACACTTATTCCTAATATCCAACTTCGACAATCTATCCAACAAAATTTCAAAATCAACAGTATCAAAGCTTTCTTAAAATCAATGAAAATTGTCATGCAAAAATATATATTTTTTCCAATGCACCGTTTACCTTATCAATTAAATTTAAAGCGGCATGCACAGTTGAATGTCTTTTTCTAAATCCAAATTGAGTTACAGACAGAAATGCGCAGTTTGTTAGATGCTCATATAGTCTTTTGCCTTCAATAATAAATACTACAGAATTTTTAAGGCAAATAAAATCTAGCGCCTTCGCGAATTTCAATCTCTGACTGTTGCTAAGCCAGATACCAGTACAGGGAGGCCCAAATTTGATTAAAGGGTTAAAAATAACTGAATAATAATATTATATATTTTGTTGCTTCGTAAAGTAATTAATTTGTTAACTCATGTAATTATTTTTTTTGCAACTACGTATCAAATATGACATATTTACTCGATTGAACCGCAAAATTCAAACGAGCTGTTTGAACCGCAATTTCTCAGATTTTTCTTTTCGTTGTTATTACGTATATGCCGTCTTAGGAGTACTACGCTGTTCTTTTCGTGTTGGGCGGGGGGGGGGGGTGGGGGGGTAATTTGGAAAAATGAGGTATTTGTAACTTACGAAAGGGTGACCAGATCTTGTGCTTTAAAGCTCTAATTTTAAATTCTGACCAGATCCTGTGACATTGGGGGGAGTTGGAGGAGGAAACTGGAATTCTTGGAAAACGTGAAAATTGGGGTATTTTATCTTACGAATAGGTGATCGGATCTTAATGAAATATGATATTTAGAAGGAATTCATGTCTCAGGGTTCTTATTCCAAATCCAGACCAGATCTTTTGACATTTTTTGGCTATAAGCTGAATAATTTTCTTCATCAAATAGGTTAATCTTAATTTCGCCTTTCGGTGCTTTTTTAACTTCTTCACTCCAACCAATTAAATAGCCACCAGATGATGGCTTGCTAACTGCCAATGGAATGCCATTCAACTCAGCATAAAGAGGAATCTAGAATAAAGATTTATTATCAGTAGCAAATTGGTCATATATGTACATAGCAGGGGATTGGAGACAATTCAGTAAATAGATTGTCAACAGCAATTTATTCCAAGCAAAATATAACCGTATGTCAAGCATAAGCTAAATACCTCAAGGCCTCTTAAAAAATTTCAGATTTTGTTTCTAATTGGTAACGGCAAATCGAAAGACGTTATTTGGTGTAGTAATAGTTTATTTATAACCCACTTTTAAACAAAACAAGCGGAGTAAATTAATTAAAAATAAATAAAAAGTAATTACAGAGACACACATACAACTTAAACCTTCATCTCAGACAAAAAACACGGATAATATTATGGTTTGGTTCTAAGCAGACAAAGGCAAGTCTTATACTCAAACGAACTAAGCAACTCAAACGACTGAATAATGTCAGTAGTATATAATAATGTCACAATACATTATAATAATACGTCTATTACGAGTTGTCTTTCATAGACAAGCCAAAACAGATCCAAGAATCTCAATCGAAACAAAAATACTGAAAACCATATAACCAAAAGTACTGGTAGCCTTCAGGATACGTAGCTTTGAACCAAATCAACCTATATCAACCTTCACTCGATTTTAGGAACTTTTTGGCAGCCCTGGAAGCATTGTTTAGGGTCTATTATTATTTTGGATAGAAAATCAGTGGCCAAGCTTAAAAAAAAAAACAAATAAAAAACAATGTTTCTTTCTTTTTTTATTTATTATTACTTTTGTTCAATTTCTTAAATTTAACCGTTTAACCCTCCATGCGGCATAGGAAAAAAAAAAAATCCGTGACAAAACCAAAATGTTGCTCTCGCAACACAATGTAAGCATAATGTGTTTCGAAACAAAATCCCAACCAGGTAGCAAAACAACGTAAAAAATGGATGACTTGAATCTTCTAGACATCGTAATGGAGACCATCAGTAGCTTTAAATGATATGTAAAGATGATGAAAGCGAGAGAATTACGATAAGCATTCGTCGCCTGAAAGCGGTTTTGCCGAATGTAACAATTTTTGGCGAAACTGAGTTGCAAATGCCATATTGTGTAAAAAAATTCTCTGTCGAATGGTCTAATTGTTATTTTCCAAACATTTTACTCTGTTTTTTATTCAAAAACTGCAATTCCTCATTGAAACTCTTTTTAATCTACTGCCGCGTGTAGAATATACAAGGGTAGTTATATGGATTCTCTATTAATCTTTTTTCCTTCTAAAGTCAACTTAAAAGCTGTTTTCTGCCCACGAAGATGACATTGACGGAGATTGCTCAATTCTTTATAGTACCTATAATATTCTGAAGTCTTTGGTACTGCCCTACTGGGAATTCTTTTCGGAGATTTGCGAGAGCCAAAGATAATAAAAGTACAGCAGAAAAATGTCTCTCGCAATTTTTTACCTTTTCTTACAGCTTCACCATTATTTAATCATGGATACTCAGACCATAAGAATAATCTAAGTCTAGGAATTTTACCATAAAATTTGATGCCATGGTCCGCCGCAGTCTTTGCTGTGGTCCTCAGGACAAGGTTTATTACGGTAATGTCTAAATATTTTGAAATTCTAAACTTATGACATAATATTAAAATTTCAAGAAAGTCAAATACCCAATCGAAACATCAAATGCTGCTTGTTGGCCTTCGTTTTTAAGAACATCTTCAAGAAGTTTCGTAGGTTCAAGTTCCGCGATATATTTAGAGACTCTAGCAATTCGTCTTCGACCTGTGAAACAAAATGTTGGTTTCGCACAAACCGGTATTGCCCGAAATTGGCGTCGACGACTTCGCCGAGGCTGGCGAAAGGAATATTACGGTCCACCGAATTCGGATGGCCGACCAGTCCGAATTCCGCCGTGGTTCGCACATCGATAAACAGGATGGAGGGATCCCGCGTCACCGCCCGGAATGCATCCTTTGACGTGAGATAGAGGCCGAGATTGGTTTGCCGGTGCTTGGCCAGCCGCGCCGGATCGACCGAGGAGGTCATGTCTGATCCGTGTGTCTGAACAACCGGCATCAGCAAACCCGCGCTACCGTTCCCAGATGAATCGGTCCGTCTGGTGTACTCCGCAAACACGTTTGAGCATCTAGACTATCACACATCGGGTCAACGCCTCCTGCACGAGATCCACCGAGTCTTGATTCCGGGCGGGACCGCAAGGCTCGTGATGCCAGACATTGGTGCATTCGCCAAAGAGTACGGCGCCGGAAACAAACAATTCTTCAAAGAATGGAACGCGCGTTACCCTCAGTTCGCCGCAGCGGCTGGATACCGCACCGACCTCGCAGTCGTAATGCGGGCCGCCGGGTCTGCTACCCGCTCTGTGGGCTGGTTCGAACACAAAAGGCAGTCCTCTTGGCATATTATATATTAATAAAAACATTTTCTGAATACACCACCCTTTATACAATATATAACGTTATTGCAATATTATCATATATCTATCATGTACCTTTTTAACACTCAAATGAATTTAAATCTGAAGTCATTCACATGAAAAATGTCCTATTCAAAATTAAGTTTTTCAGCACCCTCGTGATAGCACAATCCTGAAATATCATTTTGACAGCCTAAAGAAGTTAGGATTTTAAGTTTCCCCTCCTTTTTAATACGAAATGAGGATTTTCACCTTCCAGCTGCCTTTTGTGGTAGTACGGACAAGGAAAATCTGTCCTATCCATACAAGGGCTGCTTTTTTACATATCGCCCTCCCTCACAACTAAATACAAAGAAAAGACGATCGAATATAATTCATTAATTTTATTACGAAAAATAGTACACAATCAAGTTTAATTCCATCATAATCAGCGTGACCATTGAGGCATTTGTCACATTTGTGATCTGTGAAACCATGAAATACCCTCTTCAGAAAATGTCACTATAAATGATTTGAAAAGAATTTCAAGGGCACATCTAGGATTTTTGTTCATATTTTTTCAGGGTGAGGTAGTACAAGAAAAAAAAAATTTCAACACATAGCGACCCGCTCGGTCGGTCCGGCGCGGTGTCGCGCTTGAATCGCGGCGAACGCCTCGGGCAGGGGGATCATCGTCGCTCCTAGAAGTCGCGACGGATCCGCAGCACGTCGGCGAGGTCGTGCACGGTCTCGACGAGCTCGGCGCCGAGGACTACGAGAACCTCGCCACCTGGTATCTCGTCCTCGACGACGACGCGCGTCGCGACAAGGCCATCCTCGAGCGCTACGCGCACATGAACGAGGGGCAGCTCTCGAGCCTCGTCTACCGCTACGAGCGCTCCATGCGCAGCCGTCGGGGCGGCGTCCCCGGGGACTTTTAAACAAGGCCTTAGGCAACTCTATGATGCTTCAAAGAAATGATCACCAGACCTTTTAAGGGTTAACCATACAATTTGTCCCAGAAACGATTATTTATTTTAACAAAACAAAAAGTAAGCCACAGGCCTTTGTATTTGGAAAGAGTATAAAAAAGGCATTAAATGATTCATTCACTTTGTTTCTAGCTAAATTATATGAAAAATAGTATAATATGTCCAATACATGTTTATCAATTTTGAGACTCAAATCAAAGCAAACCCCAAGGTCTTGAACATACTCCATACTTGAAATTGAATTACCATCCACAAAGTAATCTACTCCCGGCAGAGAGCTTGCCTGTTCATCAAACAAGCAAGGCTAGTTATCAGCATTTGAGAGCCAGAATTTCGATAGCTGTTTACGGTTAGAAATTTTTCAGTGACGTATCTTCTGACAAATCAGTAGATTGTTCTCTAGCTTTTGTTGATATACTAGTTGGTTAGTCGTCTTGATATTGGTTACAAATCCAATTCACCGAATCAAATTTTTTCATCTCTTCACCAAAATAGTCGTCAAAATAATTTTTAACAGTGATAAATGACTCAGACTTATCTTAGACTGCACTTGGTTTTCAATACTAAAAGTTTCAAGCTGGAACTGTTACTTCATCACTACCAGAAATCTGGAATAATTTCAGTTTTAGGGAGATGGCGGTCTTATCATATCTTGTGATATCTGAGCCCAGCAGTATTTTAATTTGCACATGGGAACCTGTTAAACCCCGCTGAATTCGATCTGTAGGAGCGATATTCAGTATGGAAGCACGAGCATCAGGAAACACGATTTTTAACTAGAAAAGAATTAAATTAAAACTAAATTGTTTATCTTAAAGTAAGGAGCAACATTAGAACTTAATACAAACATAAATTATTACGTATATGAGGGGGGTGACTGCTCCTGAACACCACGGGTCGGTCTCGCGCAGCGCTTCGAGCGGGATGTGGCAGGCGATCTTGTGGCCCGGCGTCGGCTCGCGTACCGGCGGCACCTCTTCCTCGCAGATCGCGCCCAGATTGCGCGGGCAGCGGGTGCGGAATACGCAGCCCGACGGCGGGTTCACCGGGCTCGGCATGTTGCCTTCCAGAATGATCTTGCGCTTGTCGACGCTGGTATCGGCCACCGGCACCGCCGATAAGAGCGCCTCGGTATAGGGGTGGTAGGGCGGCGAGAAGATCTCGTCGGCCGTGCCCTGCTCCATGATTTTGCCGAGGTACATCACCACGTGGGGGGGGGGGGGCGGTTGAAAGCCAGTCATCCTGTGCTTTAACACACCCTTACTGCTTACCATCCACATATTTCTCTAGGTACCCCTTAAGAGATAGGTCGACTCTGGCTAAACCTATGGAGTCATGGCACTGACCTCCGTTTCAAATCAAATAACAAGTGACACCAGGACTCAATTCCCCGTCCTCAGGACAAAGGATTCTGAATTCAGGGTTCAGGGAGAATGGAAAAGTTAAGGAATTGGATATTTTGTAACTGAAAATGTGTCTGTCTGCTTCATTAAAAAAAGTGTTTTCAGAATTTTTTTTTTTTTAAAGCGTAAAAATCTGATTCCTTTAATGTATATATTGGTATAACAATTTCGTTTTTTTTAGATTTTTGGTTACTATTGAGCCGGCTCGCTCCTTATTACAGCTCGTTACCTCGAACTGTTTGGTGGAGCAAGAATACTTTAGGGAGTACTAAAAATGTAGCGCTAAATTAATAATGATGAATTTAATGTAAATTTGATAAAATTAATGTACATTAATTAAAAATTAATGTGAACTTAATGCAAGTTCTCTCCTCCGTGGACGTCTCTGACTCTCCGTGGTGACCTAGTGTATTTTCTTTGTTATGCGTATTATATTAAAAGATTAACAAGTGATAATTATATATTATAGCTATTAAGCTATTATATTAAGAAATTTATATTGCTTGATATGCTATATTACTGAAAGATTAATACAATTAATCAATAAAATGATACCGAAGACAGTGTATATATGACAAGGAATTTCACTATCCAATAAAGGGACGCGTTACCCCCCCCCCCCAGAAAATATCCCTATGGACAACCCCATTATAGAGGATTAAAGCCCCTATATGCAAATGCTTGGAATAATAAAACAACAGGGAAATATCTAAGAAAATGATTTTTTTTACCTTTAAAACATAAGTTGCTAGGGATTGGCAATATACTCGTAATCAGTCTTAATCCTCATGCCAGGGTGGCGTTGAAAGCGTTTTCAGCTTTCTCCACTTGAGTTGGTCACCAGCAAAAATTTCTGCATCTGACGGCAGAAGTCCAGGACTTACTCAAGTCTGTCGTTCTATCGAATCTTTGGCCTTCTTCTTTGACGTTTCCAGCCACTATTTATTGGGTTATTCTAAAATAATCTGAGCTGGAGTGTTGGCAAGCAGCCGCAGAAGATACCAAGTTAGCAGTGTCCACTGGCCGTTCTGGTATTAAAAGACGACTGGGAACTCATACTTCACAGGCGGAGGATTTCAGCACACATCTTTAGACTAGGCGTTAACCTCCTGCGCTCCTATAGCCAATCAGCGCGGGAAGATCTTGGCTCTATTCCGGGAGTGAAAACAAGAATTTCTGTTGTGAGCAGGCTTATGGAACGGGTCGAAACTGACTTGAGTAACTTTGAGTTAGAAATCAAACGCAGCCATTGTCTGCATAATATACTTTACGTTAATAATAACTTACATTAACACAAACAGAGTAAATAAACGACCTAACACTCAAATTTAAAAAAAGGGTAAAATTAGAAGATACCGCTCTAAAATAAAAACATATCACGACTTATCTTAACCAGTTATACAGGATATGAGAGTTATTGGCTTCAATTTTTGTAAGATAATTAATTAGAAGAAATCTTCTTCTTTCATTTACTGGTGATAGTCCACTCTACTTAGTATTTGTTGGTTTCCTAAGACCAAATATGAGACAGATTATATCATTTTGTGCTGCTTCAATTTTTTGCATATGGGTCTTTGTGCAAGCACCATAAACTATGAGGCTATAATCAATATTGGGTCTTACACATGATTTATAAAATTGGAATAATGTTTTCTCATTACAGCCCCAAGGCGTGGCAAGTAGTCTTTTCATTATTCTTATTGAAAAAAAAAACAGTATACTTTAGAAACAAATTTGAATTTTTCGGGGGTGGGGGTAAAGTATACCGGGTCGGCAAGCTTACGACATTACGACATCCTACCAGCCGATTCTGGGAAAACCTACTTTTTGTTTTGGTCCTGGAAGCCCTAGAGAGTTGATGCTAGGCCTTAACAAGACAAACAGGTCGTAGAAATGTTACAGCATTATGCAGTGTCAGTTACAACAATTATACAAACAAATTTTTGGCGGATTTCTTGGTATTTAACGCTTGTTTTGTGACGATTGAAAGATCTTGAAATATACAGAACCGTTTGTTTAGGCAAGGGACGGGGGAACAGAGGGACAGAGGGGGCCATGCCCATCTGGAAATTTTCAAAAGCTCACATTTTTCCGTGACCACTTTTCAGCTCTATCAAAATTAAGATTGATAGCGACAGACAAATGTGTTACATTCACAGCAAGATATGCATATCAACACGAAACGCCCCTTTCTACACAATGACCAAAGGCATCTTAGTGGAATGTTAACAAGGCTGTGAAAAAATATATATGAACCCAGCCTACTTGGCCCCCCCCCCCCCCCCCCCATGCCCCCTACCCTCCCCCGGCGCCGCCGGCGGGTGGCGAATGTTTATACCCCTTTCCCCTTAAGAATGTTAGTCTTTTTCAGTTCCTCGAGATTTATCCTCTCTTTCAACTGAAACAGTTAGCAAAAATAGAGAGCGATACGCAACAAAAATTCGAATTAATGTAAACCACTGACATAAGACAATAACAAGAATATAATTCTTAACTATAAAAATTGAAATTGGACTCAATTAGTTTAAAAGGTTTAAGAACATAAATTATATAAAAAATAACCAGCCCTTGGTTGTTAAACAAGTGGAGGAGAGGTGAGTGTTTTGGAGATACTGATTAAGACTGAAGAGGGTTTGATTTTAGGTGAGCCGAATTGGCTTTACTTCAAACTCTACTTTTTCCATGTATGGTAAACGCTGGATCTGTAGCTTTGAACGTTCAAGGCTTTGATTTGATAACCATGCGCCCTCAAGCTGAGTCATTTCTCTTCGCACAACGTGATCTGCGGTATTCTGGTTACCATTTACCAAAATACGACGAACATAAACGCGTTTGCCAGGATCAACTGACAACGTTAAATGCACTTCTTTGTTTTCGTCATCGATCTCAGGAATGGTACGAACTTCAGCGTTCGCATAACCAAATCTAGCTAAATAACCTTTGATAAACTCTTCAGAAGACGTAACCGAGCTGCCGGGCATCAAGAGCCCTTGTTTGAATCCGCGATGCTTCAGCGGGATGCGTTCCATGGTCGGCGGTCCACAATGCCCTCCATTCCTCTTCCCTTTCCACCGCTGACCATCGCTGTCTCCCTTCCTTTCTCTCAGGTCGGTGTGCAGGATGTGGAGAAGCAGCTGCGGTACTTCCGTCGGATCTTCACAACCCGGCAGACAGCGGACGGTGGTCAGCACGAGCTGCTCCCAATGGACACGGAGTTTACAAAGCAAGAGATGGAGGACTTTCGGTGGCTGTATGCCAGAGTCAGGTACGCTTGCCTATGCCATAATGGACATGTGTAACGACGGGCTCCCAACAGGGCCTAAATCGAAGTGGATAGCATGATAACCAGAATCGAAAACGGGTTTCCTATCAGTCCCAACATATTCGGCTGAATGGTGATATGTCCCAGACTGAACAAACCGTCAGGGCTCAGCACATACAGTGCAACTGAAGAATTCCCCCATATGTCCCCTTTTTGACTCTGAACTCTGCCTTTATTTACGAAATTCAAATGTTGAGTCCAAAAAGTATAATTTACGACGTATCATTTGTACATCATCATCCATCATGCCAACAAATCCAATTGTCACTCCATAAGCATGTGCTCCAGCATGTCTTCAAAGGCTCGGCCGTTGCCGGACATTTCCAGCCCAACGTCATAACCTTCCAGCCCCAGTTCCTGCGTTACCTCGTGGATGGATTCGCGGGTTACGTTGATCACGCGGTTGGCGCCCAGCTCTTTGGCCAGATTCAGGCGGTAGTCGTTCACGTCCGTGACAACGACATTGCGTGCGCCCACGTGGCGGCAGATACCAGCGGCGATAATTCCGATGGGTCCGGCACCGGTGATGAGCACGTCCTCACCAATCAGATCGAACTTCAGCGCGCAGTGTGCAGCGTTGCCGAAGGGATCAGTCCCTATATTACTCTAGAAATGAATCGAAACTTCAAAAAAAAGATCATTTCTTGTGTAGGTATGATAACTGGTATTATATACTAAGTTGTTTTTTTTTATTTACAAATTTTAGGAAGAATTACCTGAATTCTCCTACAGAACTGTTTTCATTTGTCTTTCTTCCTCTTTGGATGCACAATCTTACGTATGGAGAGAATATTACGGTGGAATTGTCAAGTAAATAATTTGAATAAGTAAGTTTAACAAAAATTAATCCTTTTTTTCATGTACAACTTTGGGTGGTTCCAGAGCCACATGCCTACACCCCCCCAACCGAGAACATCGTCGAAGCCAGCCCCAAGCGGCTGATCGAGCTGCGGCGCAAGAAGCTGGGCATGGTGTTCCAGCACTTCGGCCTGTTCCCGCATATGGCCGTGGCGGAGAACGTCGCCTACCCGCTGCGGGTGCAGGGGGTGAAGAAGAAACAGCGGCTGGCCAAGGCGCAGGAGGTGATCGAGCTCGTCGGCCTCGGCGGGCGGGAAAAGAACTATCCGCGCGAGTTGTCCGGCGGCCAGCGCCAGCGCGCCGGCATTGCCCGCCCGCTGGTGGCGGATTGCCCGGTCTGGTTCCTGGCTGCGCCGTCCTCGGCGCGTCAATACTCTGCAGCTGGTTGTCGAGAAGTACCTGCTGCAGGATTCCGGAGTCCGATACGAACTCGTACTCATGCATCGAGTCGCGAAACCGAACAGGGCCGAGTACGCGCGTCACCGCCGCGCGATAGAGTTCGTCGTCTCTTTCGGCGGACTGCAGCAATGTACCGTCAATGTCAAAGATAGTGGCGTGCAGGGTTTTGCTCCTGGTCGCGAAATCGACTTATGGCGCAGGTGTTGCTATCGCCAAATGTGCGATCGTGTCAGGCGTCACCGGGTAACGGCCTGAACTGATTATTCGGCCCGGGCGTCAAGTAGGGGCTCAACTCTAGACAGTTCAGAGACGTGTTGGAAGATAGAGACACATAATCGCAAGATTTACCAGATTAAACAGCAATAAGATGGCTAGGTTGTGAGAAAGTTCTGAATAGGTTTTTTGAATAAAGATAGGAAATACCTAGAAATTAAAGACCCTGCCTTTACTTCCTAGCAAATAAAGACAAGTCATACCCATCAATGTGTTGTGAGAGTGGGTATGGAAATAAGCCTTTGCTGCAGACATTATAGGAGCTGATGGCTCCGCTCCCAGGGACTGGACAAGCAAAAATTACCCGAGGAAATTTGGTGTCCTCTAAAATAATTCCAAAAGGGGGAATTTAGGATTAGCAAGCGATTTTATTGAGGGGGACTTGTTGCTAGAGGTCAAAATATGCCCTTTTTGTATCTATTTCTGATTGGTTTTAATGGAAATCCCACCTTTACTTTGAGTCAAGGCTCTGCGCATTCATGCCACCGTGACAATATGCTACTAGCCAATCCTAGCTAGCTAGGATCTCTGAGTAATTTTAAAGGGGAATGGTTTATTTTAGAGACAAATTTAAGTGACATGAAGATGTATTTGAGAGATTTTAATGAAAATTCCTTGTTTCTTCGACTGAGTTTTAGATTTCACTACCACATTTTCTTGGTGTTGACCATGAACATTGACTGTATTACCGCATTATCAAACAGTTTGTGGTAACAAACTGTAGTAAGGAGCGACGCGGCTCAGTAGTAACCAAAACTCTAAAAAAATGGAATTTCGATACCAATAGCTACATCTAAAGAATTGCATTTTAATGCTGATTTTAAATATATAAGTTTTATCAAGTTTAATCTTACCCATCAAATGTTACAAGCCTGAGAAAATTTGCCTTATTTTAGAAAATAGGGGAATTAACCCTAAAAGTCATAGAATCTTAACGGAAATTACACCATCAGATTCATGACCATCGGGGGGAGTGGAGGCCGGTTAATTCGAAAAAAATAGAAAAAATGAGGTATTTTTAACTTACGAAGGAGTGATCGGATCTTAATGAAATTTAAATTTTGGAAGGATATCGTGTCTCAGAGCTCTTATTTTAAATCCCGAATGGATCTGGTGACATTGGGGGGAACCTAAAATCTTGGAAAACACTTAGAGTGGAGGGATCGGGATGAAGCTTGGTGGGATAAATAAGCACAAGTCCTAGATACGTGATTGACATAACCGGGACGGATCCGCTCTCTTTGGGGGAGTTGGGGGGGGGGATAATTCTTAAAGTTGAATAGATTATTCTTTATATGAAGAGGGCTGTCTCCTCCTTAGCTCCTTACTCTTTACTGTGACGTTTGGCTCTTTTCAAATTAAAAAAAAAAAATTACAATTGGAAAGATAACATTTTTCAAAGCACTAAAAAACTTTTGTTTAATGAGCAAGGTGTTGAGAAGGGGACAGTCCCCCTACAGAGTAATTTATGTTTGTTTTAAGTTTTAAACTTGCTCCTTACTTTAGTTGAAAAAAAAAACTTTTTTCTATTTGTTTAATTACATTTCATGAAGCTGTAATATTTTATGAATACAATACTTTTGGTAATGCGGACCATTCCCAAAGAGGCTCCCAAAAAGACAAAAGCATATGTAAGTGCTCTAAATGCTGAATCCGGAGAGAAATTATATATTAGAATCTTTAGCCATAGCCAGGAACTTACACCGTTTTTTAATTGGGATGGGAGTAAATCTAAAACATCATCAAAAAATCAGAGCAATACTTGGAAAAATATACGAAACAACCAAAAAATTACTGAGCGCCAAAAGCCACCCCAAGGGCTTACAAATGTCCCTAAAGAGAGCTTTCAAACCTACCGATTTCCAACAGCACCATCCCTTCCAGAGCCGATACCCCTGACACTGAAGACGTCATAATGGAGGTTGAATTTTCAATTATTTTTGAAATGAACTGTGTTTTCCCTAACGTGATTGGCCGGCAAACTAACATTCTAAAAGATTACATGGGCAGCTAACTCCGACCTAGAGCTAAATTGAAATTGGCTCCTTCGACAAATTTGTCACCTTC
The DNA here is from genome assembly GCA_010016025.2 of Alatinidae sp. Z8VKAUB7J3. Taxonomy (NCBI): domain Eukaryota; kingdom Metazoa; phylum Cnidaria; class Cubozoa; order Carybdeida; family Alatinidae; species Alatinidae sp. Z8VKAUB7J3. The sequence goes on from JAAAKM020721499.1 coordinate 59,390,673, forward strand.
CTCTTATTGAAACCCTACTGCCAGATGGTAACATCAAGTGTTCCATCCTTCTTCTCTGCACTCATCAATATGTATGTTGTACCAGCTTTCTTTTCTGTACGGAGTTCTCCTCCTATGGTGCTGCCATCCGAGCTTGATGCTTGCATGCAGTCACAAATGAATGATGATTTTTCTAAGGACATTGAATAGAATATAATATGCAACCTATGTAAATATTTTGGCTACACGAGGAATAGCAATGGAATAGCCTGAAAAGTATACTGTAAAACAAGAAACCAATGAGAAACTAACAAGGAACAAACTCACCAGTGTTTTAAGTGAGTTATGGTAGTTTCTTACATTTTCTGCACACGGCTTTGAGAAATATAGCCAAAATATTTGCTTAGGGTATGTTGTACCCTAGATTTTATAAAATATCTTCAGATAATTCTTCATTAGTTTCTTATATTTCGTAATTAGAATAAAGGTTGTGTCGTAACATAAAAAAAAATAAACGATTTGATTTTTTAAACGCCTTACACGGTCATGCCGATCAGAGGCAGTTCTTGTCATGTCGTTTGAAATATTTATTTTGTCCAAATAAGTAATTAGTTTTTGCGCTCTAAAGGAGCGCAAATCCCAGAAAACTAAAATGAAATCCCAGAAAACTAAGGTACGTAACCTTAACCTTCACACATTAACCTTGATAACATTAACCCTGGGTTACATTAACTGTAGCTGGGTTACATAAGGTTACATTAACCTTGTTGAGCTCTTTAGAAGTTGAAGTCGATTGAGTATGTTTTATCCTATTCTAACCACGTTTTCAAGAAAAATCGTAAGCAAAATACGATTCTGAATCGGTGAATGGATAGATCTAAGACTAATAAATTCAGATGTATCTTATCTTTTTAAAGCACATTACAGTTGTGGGGTTGTCGCAAATTCATTTGTTTCCGAGGGAACATATACCTTAATAAAAATAGCTTGGTATATTCTTTTAATAAATAAATACTCTTTATTTCTATAATAACTTACGGCTAGCGGTGGACGTTGCATAACAAGAAAATATAACACAACAAAACGAAATTGATATGAAAATGAATTGTCAAAACTTTGCACAGGAGAACCTTAAATAAAAAAAAATAGTTTTTCTAACTGAAAGTAAGGAGCGACATTAAGACTTAAAACGAACAGAAATTACTCCGTGCATGAAAAGGGCTGTTCCCTTCTCAACGTCCCGCTCTTTACGCTAAAGTTTGACTCTTTCTCTCAATTCTACTGTATTAAACAGTAAAAAGCTTTAGCGTAAAGTTTACAGTAACCCAGCGGTCCTAGAATGTCTCAAGAGGGTTCATTCTAAGAAAATTAAAATTTCTAGTGCCTTTTTTAAGTGACCAAAAAATTGGAAGGCACCTAGCTTACGCTCATTTTTAGGCTTTTGTCAAGTACAGTGGAGCAGTAGACAAAATGTATTAGCTAGCCTACAATTATTCTACACAGGCCTATTATGAAGTAAGAATTGTTTTCTTAACATGTTTCCTTCTCCATAATTCCTAATTAAGACTTTTACCATAAAGAGCACTGTTCTAAGTCTTGAAGGCAGGAAAACATAAAATACCTTACCAGTGCATAGGCTAGATTGGCTTTTGAGCCATCAGCCTACTGAAAGTTTCATTCAGCAAACTGAACTAGGCCTATATTCCAAGGAAGAAAATAATATTATTAAGAATTTCATAAAAATTGACAAATAAACATAGCTTTGCCTCTGACCTATACTTCAACTTACCTTCTACACAAATCCCAATTTTAAGCTAAACTGTCCAGTAACTCTTCTAGTTGAAACAGGAAAAACCGAAATTATTTAAAAATTCAGTCCTTGAAAGTGAAATCTTTGATAAAAAGATTTTTTAAGTTTGATGAAAAAAAGAAACTTCCTCAAAGTAAAAGTTTCGAAAAAAAAATCTATACTGTCATCTAAATTTGGTGTCTAACTTTATTGTTCTCTTTTTTAAAAAATACTTACTTCATTGAAAGTTTGTTGGATAAACTATCATCCAGCTTTAATAACCTAAGATAAGATAACAATTCTTAGAATGTATGAAACTATTAAGTAAATCGTATCCTAGAATCTTCTAAGAACACCTGATCTACATAGATTTTCATACATTCATTTATGTTTATTGCATATCATGTCCTCTTTATTGTTGTCCTCAGGAATATGCCAGTATATTGACAAGACAAGCAATTATTTATATCAATGTGGATAGCATAGTAGACGGTACATTATTTTGAATTTAAGTTTCGTTTCTCTTCGTGTATTCTATCCTTGTTTAGTCTTCTGTATATCCCTTGCAACACGTTTCCTGGTTTTATACCAAATGCGTTAAATGTATACAATTAGTAAACAATGCTATTAGGGTTGATGTAGACTTTTTAATAGAAGTGACCTATGGATTCGGCCATGACTGCCGCCAGGAAATTCCCCAGGTGTTTATTCTTTACCTGGATTTGGGAGCATTCCTCATTTGCCTCTATTGATGGACTTTTTTAAATGTCTTCTTATGTCCCAGAAAGTCCTTCCCCCTGACGCCTCACTTGTAGCGCTCGTGCCTAGAGCATAACAAAGAAGATGTATTGTAAATTTGGTAATTTCACAAAATGTCGTTTATTGAAATGTATTACAGGCTTTTTAATTTTTTATGATTACTCTTTCGCGGCCAGCACAAGTACAATTAAAGTATCATCATAGTAAATGCGTTTCTCAGTTTCATAATGAAACCGTTTTTTATGGTTTTGTGAATTGATGGTAAGTAAGTGAAGTGAAAGGGAAGTCTATTATGTTAGTCTTTAGAAGACGGAATCTATAAATTGTATTATTGCGGTCATAACAAGCCCAATTATTAACGATCTCAAGATAAAACTGTTTTTCATTTTTCTTTTTTTTATTCTCATTTTTTATATATTTTGCTTTGTTATGTTCTTTCTAGAGAAACAATGCTTGAGCCTTTCAACTATGCGGAGGCATTGAAAAGGGATTTGCATTCCATCTATGTCTTCTTACAGTAATGCAACAACAGAAAGTGAAGACAATCTTACCAGCAAAAAAGGCTCAACTTTGACCGAATTAATTAACCAACGCGATCCAAATAATGGTCCAGACGCAGCTTTGGCTCATGTTATGATGGCCCCTTTTTTGGCCCCCTTATTAAAATAAAGTAGAAGGTGTAATTGGCAGTAAGTTGCTTACTTACTGTAATACTTACATAACACTTTACACTTATCACAAGTATAAGCAAATTGAAGATGCCAGAACCACCACTGCTTTTCCATGAAGGGACACAAATGACGACTGGGACACTGGGACATAGGGAATATAAATGACGACCGGGCCACTCACAGAGAAACTACAGACCGGGACACTGGAACACAAATGACGACCGGGACAAAAATGACAACTGGGACACCGGGACACAGGGAATAAAAATGACGACCGCAACACTCAAAGAGAAATTACAGACTTGGACACCGGGACACAAATGACGACCGGAACACAGGGAAACAACTACAACAGGGACGTCGGGGGCACAGGTGGACACATAAATGACGACGGGGACACAGGGAATGTTCGATTAGCAATCACCATCAACAAAGGGGCATTTGGACGAAATTAAATTTTAACTATCACAAGAACACCTCTGTCAAAAGTTTCAGAAACTGAATGTGAAATCCCCAATATCCTTTAGCGACCAAACTCTAACTCTACCCAGTGACAGGACTTAAGAAAAAGTAAACGAGATCTTGGGAGGGGAATTACTCAGAGTAGCTGTGATCAGGGAGGATAAATTGCTTAAGATTGACAGTAGAGTAATTATAGTCAACTAAAGTTCAAGGTCTGAACAAACCCCATATGTGACATGTGGCTAGCCTAAAGACGACATTAAAACAAAAAATCAACAGAAATTACCTCCCTCTTCCAGTCACCTTAGTAAGTTAAAATTGGACGATTTTTGAAAAACAACTGCCAAGTAAGAAAATGTTTCACTGAAATTCGAAGCTGATTTAGGAATGATGATAAATGCTATTTATGTTTATCATGACAGTAAAAGTCAATTACAAAAATGTATTTTCGAGAATTTCGAAAAGGTGCTTGAAACCCTAATGTGTCTATACTTTTTCTTTTTATTCCGGTGCAAGCGGGCCACTGGAACAGTGTAGGGACGGTGGTGTCGAAACGGGAAGCCAAGCCAAGTTTTCGCAATTAGGGTTTACTTTACCCTGCCCAATCTTAATAAGGGCATAGGCTAGATTTGCCTCTCACTCAATCGGACTATCTGTCTTGGCTTTTTCTACAATAAGCCATGGCTTGATGCCCACAACTACTTGATTTTAATTCGAAACCCTTAATTGATTTTAATGTAAGGAAACTTAGACAAGCTTTCTACATTGCCCCGATAATTATCGATGTATTATAATTTTAGATGCCATGTCCTCTTACGTGTCGACGGATTTGTGCTTCGGGGCGAAGAAGGGTTGGACTTGCGGAACCAGTGTTAAACTGATGGATTCTCCAAAAATTAGGGTACATTGGACAAATAGATCTTTAATAGTAATTTCTGGTTGTTTCAAGTTTGATTTATTGTTGGGTCCTATTTCTTCTGATCTTAAGTTTCACATTGCCATTACTTTTCTTAAGAAAACTTCTTTTTTGGAAATTTTCTTTAAATTAATTTTTGTTCACTTTTTATTGCTAAAGTTTCAAATTTTTCAAATTTTTTTATTTCACAACGTTTCTTTATTGCAAAATGAAATAAAAGTTTTGGTAAGAACTAATAAATTAAACTGAATATGATATTAATGAATATGATTAAATGATATTAATTTCTGAAAGCTCACCAACTCAACATTTTGTTTCATCTATTGCTGCTCATTGCGCGGAATTTGAGGAAAAAGAGGACAAATGTTATGTCTAACTTTTTTCAAAATAAGAAACATTGGTTGCTTTTTGTGCCGTAGTGTTAGGACGATTTAGAAAAGACTACCTCAGCTTGGTGTAAGGATCATGTAAAAACAGTGCTCACTGTAATTGTGGTACATTTGACATCAGAATGGGACATGCCATTTAAGCAGTTTTATTTTCTACTACGGTTATGGGTTTAATACCCTCGGGTATGTTACAAAAGACAATCATGTTTCTGTTTTTTTTTTTAATTTAACTTTCTTTAAAAAAAACCTTAATAATAGCATTAGTAATTGCAGGAAAAGCAGTAAGGGTGATACAATTAAAGTACGTCTTGGTTGGTTCAACATCCCCCTTTTCACTCACTGAAATTTCAACTTATACCCTAAGCTGTTCTTGATATATAGCTGCTACGATCCTTTAGTAATTTGAATCTACGTAAAGTGTTTAAATTTTGCTCACTATCCTCTTCAACATTCCCTGAATGTTTCGTAATGCCCTTATATTTAATAGGACTAGTAGCAATCGGCATATTAGTAGTTATAGCGGTCAGTGGTGCGGCAGACAGATCCTAATCAAAACATCCCCTTAATAGCAAATGCATCTATGCCGGGTATCTTTCTCGGAGGTTTCCAACTAGCGTATATATGCAACAAGAAGTACGTAAATCAGTGACCAGCGGGGGAAAAATCTTATCCAATGGAGGTCTGTTACATTATGCTGGTTACAAAATCTTCTTTCACAGTCACACTGGTGGTGGCAGACTTTAACATAGGAAATTACACATATTTCCATCAATGATGAAGCAGGGGCTGCTTTGTTTCAGACACACATACTACAAGGTCAAAGCTATATTACAAGATAACTAACTTACACCTTAAAGGGTAGCAATCTATACGAACATCTGAGCAGCGATTTCCTGGTTTACGTGACAATGGCTACTATCCTGCTCTTCGTGCAAAACTGGTGGATTGGTACGTGGATCGCTTTCGTGAACTCAATAACAGTGGTGATTTAATTATTGATGAGAGTAATTCGCGCAGAATTCTAACTGACAGAGAGGTGATTGAGATAGATTAACATACATTAACTATATAATATCAATACATGTATTATATTTTATTGCATTCTTCTTTCTCTCTTTTTTCTCTCTTTTTTTCCTCTCTCTCTCTCTCTTTTCTCCCTTTCTTTCTTCTTTTTTTTCTTTTAATAAAATTTCGAAAACTTAAGACGAACGGAAATTATTACGTGTTTTAAGGGGATTGCCCCCTCACCAACACCTCGCTCTTTACGCTAAAGTTTGGTTTTTGTCCCATTTTTTTAAGAACGACTCCCGAAACACAAGAGTCTTTTAATTAGAATAATAGGAAGCTTTTTTAAAAGTACTAAGAAACTTTAGCGTTAAGAGCGAGGTGTTGAGGAGGGGGCAATCCCCTTCATACACGTTTCTGTGTTTCTGTTCGTTTTAAGCCTTTATGTTGCTCCTTAATTTCAATTATTTTTTTTTAAATTTAATAATAGACAAATATTAGCAGAGTTGCCCTCTAATTTTTTGGTCACTTAAAAAGGGCACTAGAACTTTTATTCCCCGTTAGAATGAGAACTCCTGCGAAATTCTAGGACCACTGGGTCGATACGATCACCCCTGGGAAAAAAAAAGACAAATAAACTCGCATCCGCGATGTTTCTTCTGGCAAAAAATATAAAATTCCACATTTTTGCATATAGGAGCTTGAAACATCTACAGTAGGGTTCTCTGATTGGCTGAATCTGATGGTGTGATTTTCATTAAGGTTCTATGAATTTTAGAGGGTGTTTCCCTCTTTTTTTCGAAAATAAGGCAAATTTTCTCACGCAACCCCCAAGCCTATAGATTTCACTGTTTAACCGCACACAGTGTTGCCAGATTGGCTTGTTTCAACCATAACCGCGTTTTTTTTTGTGGCTTGAGGCGGGAAACTGGGCTTATTGTTTTTTAATTTGGCTTGTTTTGGGCTTTTTCTACTCCAAAGAATAATATTTATTATTTTTTTTTTAGAATTTTTTTAAGTTCAAGTTCATTCTTTTACCAAACTTTCGAGGAAAGAAAGCGAACGGATTTAAGGAAACGTTTAACTATGCCCTACGATTCACTGAAGAAAAGGAAGAAAATGAGTAAAGTGAATCTCCTTGTTATTCGGTCCTTGGAATATCTCAAATCTTAATTTGAACATCCATGCTGAAAGACTATATTCTATCACTAGTCAAAGCAAACTAACCTGTGTTCTCAAGAATCGCATTTAATAATGAACTAGGTTAAGAATCGTGTTAATAATGAACTTTTCTTTGTCTTTTTGACGGTCAGCCAACGCCAAAGCACCCAATTTAATAATTCACGAATGATCTTCGCAATTTTACTTATAAAGTATTCTATTTTCATCATATTAGCCTATGTTGTCACCAAACTTCACTTCCCCAGTCTGTTTTATATAGTAGACAAGTACCGTAGTAGTAGTAGTAGTAGTAGTTGTAGTAGATGTAGTAGAAATAGTAGCAGTAGTAGTATTAGAAGTTGCGTGGAAATTTTTCCTTTTTGTCCCAGCTAGACGAACTTAAGACCCTTAGTCGTTCCTGAGTAAAGTTCTTATGACAACGTGCATGCATATAACGTGTTTACCATGTTTCAAAGTTTCCTCATGTTTTCTCCTCGATATTTTCACCCTTAGTAGCAGTCGCTGCAGAAGCAGCTGTTGTAGTAGTAGTAATAGTTGCAGTGGTACTACCGGTAGCAGAAGTATTAGTGATAGCACTAGGGGTTGTAGGTGAAAACAAATATCGTTAAGTTTCAAATGTCGTGGACAAACAAGCAAGATTCAATAATCAGAGAATTACCACAACTCGTCACTAAGCATAAGATATCAAATATTAAAGCCCAAGGCCATACCCACATTCGTATGTTTGTCCACTGAGGTTGTTTTATTATACATACAACGTTGTTTTTCTTTTTACTCTCTTTTCTTCCAAGTGTTGGCATAGTGAGTGATAATTAAAGCATATTATCAATGCCTTAATTATTATGAATGCCAAAATAGAAATTTAGGTGGCTGGTGGACTTTAGCTCAAAATAAATTGCGATTTGTCACTCCTTACTTTCAGCTTAAAAAACTTGTTTTTCTTATTTAATTTCTGAACGTTTTGGAATCAATGCATGTTTTGATTTTGGCTCTCCGCAGAGGAATAACAACACAAAATTTTTAAGTTTTTTTTTTGTTAAATGGCTTTCTCATAGTTTTGATCGAATGATTTTGAGAAAAATAGGAACGGTGGAGGAAGCCTAGTTGCCCTGCGATTTTTTGGTTACTTAAAAGGCAACTAGAACTTTTAATTTTTTACGAATGTTTTTATTAGTAAAAGGTAAACGTACCTTTTACGGGGCGGGGCGTTGATGAGGGATGGAAACATAAAATGTGTATGGTCTGTCTTTTGGATCGAAAAAGGAAACCATGCATTTCGTATAGAAAGATGACACCATTAGTAGTACGGGGTATGGTCCAGAGAGTGGACAATTTGCATATACCATAAACCTGATTTGCATATTCCAGATGCAGCCCCTCATTAATACCAAAAACAAAAAGAACAGTAGGGAATTCCTCAAGACAATGGGAAACAAATTAGAATGAATATTTCGGCCCTGTGTCCAAGGGCCGTCCTCAGCAATACAAAAATGTATAAGAAGAAAAAACTTACAACAGGATAAAATCAATAAAACACATAAGGGACCGAACACTCAACTTTAATTTTGAGATAAGAAAATTGGTATGAATTCTACAGCACGTACATTTTTGAAAATTCTGCTGACGTGGATTTGAAAACGATTAACGGCATTTAATTTACTCTGATATATTTGAGAATAGCACAGTACTTGAATGGTCCTTGAGTTATAGGGGTAAGGGCATACTGCAGTATGAGGAGAGTAAACCTTCTAGCTGGCCGCAGGTAGTGTAATGGACATAAGGGACCGAACACTCAACTTTAATTTTGAGATAAGAAAATTGGTATGAATTCTACAGCACGTACATTTTTGACAATCAATACAGAAAACAGTTGAGAAGCTTAGCAGCAAAATTTTGATTCTGTAAGCAGTTCTGAATTCCTGATTTGAAGATTTTGTTTTAGTATAGCTCTCAAATTAAATAAGATATTTTCACAGCACTACAGGTTTCGCCTCCTTTTTTTCCTGCTAATTCCTCAGTTAGTATTTTTCTTGTAAATACAAAAGCAGTCATTTTTGGCTCGTACAGTATTGGTATCATGAAAACAATAATGAATGGAGTGAGTTCACTCAAATACTGATTATTTCTCATATGTTCTCCTCCTGTAGACCAAGGCAACTGACTCTTGGCTTCAACAGCGGCCCCGACCCAGTTACACATTTTAACGGGTTCAATTCCGCGCTCGTACTCGGGGCCGCGGCGCCGGGCTATAGCTCCGGGCAGGCTATCGAAGCGCTTGAGCAACTAGCTAAAGAAATGCTCATCCCACAAGATTACGCAATCGATTGGGAAGGCCTGTCACTACAGGAAAAAAAGGCTAGCGGTCAAACCATTCTGATATTAGCTTTTGCATTGCTTATGGTTTTTTTGGTACTGGCCGCACAATATGAAAACTGGTCAACACCCTTTGCGTTGATTCTGATAGTGCCCTTTGGCGTTCTAGGTTTGTTTTCTGCTTTATATCCGCAATAGACCCCATTGTAGGTCTACCACAATCAAACCAAATTCGAAGCCAAAGTTTTGCCATATTTTATAATTCTTCAATTCAGGATCGGCAGCCCATATAGATTTCCGCATTTTTATACGAATACGCTCTTCGGAAGCCGCAATTTTTTCAGCTTCTTTCATACATCTAATTATATTATCATAAAATCTATCAAGATCACGATTACTACCCCTTACTTGCAATTGGAGTAGATGGTAAGGCACACGAATACAACTAAGCAATACAGATAAAGACAATATATATAAAGCAATATCTATGTAAACACTGGTCAAAGTTTGTAACTTGCAGCCCCTCCCCCTGGGATTTCGAAAGTTGATAGACTGGACAGTGATAATTGCAACTATTTCCAATGGAAGTGCGTTCCAAGTCTTCCACACTTGGCTTGATAAAGAGTTTTGGTCTAATCTTTTCTGTGAACATGGTGGGTATATTGTGTTGGTGTTGACAGGTACTACTGTATTGTGTAAAAAAGGAAGAAGTGACTTGGAGTGATATTATCAATGTTCCTAACAATGCAGAATGTATGTAATAGGTCAGCTCTATCATGTCAGAACTGAAGACTAGTCAACTGTCTGTCCGTCTGGCTTGTGTGTCTGTCAGTCTTTTGTGTCCGTCTTTCTGGTCTGTATCTCTGTCTTGTCTGTCTGTCTGTCTGGTCTGTATGTCTGTATTTCTATCCGGACCGTCTGTCAATCTTGTCTGTCTTTCTCTCTGGTCTGTCTTTTCTGTTTTGTATGTCTTTCTGTCTGGTCTGTCTTTCTGTGTAGGCTCTCTGTCTGTTTTGTCTGTGTCTGTCTGGTTTGTGTTTCTATCTATCTGTCTCTATCTCTGTCTCTCTGCCGCTTTGTCTGTCGGTTTGTCTGGTTTGTGTCTCTATCTATCTGTCAGTAGATAGACTAGCTAGAATCAATAAAACTTTTAATAGATTCAGCAGTGAAAGTTTGATTCTATTTCTATCTATCGTCGGGGAAATTGGAATCTCCAGAACAACGTAAGTGGCTATTGTTGCGTAGGATGTGTACTTTTTCGACAACCGCGTTGCCCTTCCACGACACAAAGACTCAACTGCACTTCGGCAGTCCCTGTCGTCCTTCAGGTCCTTCTTAGTCAAGTCCATAGAATCCGCGCCTTGATGCTCTTGCGTCGATTCCTAGACCTGGGGCCGTGGGCGGTGAACCTGTCCCTCAGTTTAGGGATATTTCGGATGGTGCCCTTTTACGTAGTCGTAGTCGTAGTAGTAGTAGTAGTGGTAGTAGCAGTAGTAGTAGTAGTCGTAGGTAAGTTTAATAGCAAAAACTTTGGCAGCTATCGCTGGTTTGCGTTTCTTTACAACATATTCAAAATCAAACTACACTTGCAAATATAAATCAAACTATAAACATTAATTCTTATTGTACGTATCGACGAAAACCGGGACGAAAAAATTATCATATCGGTTTTTTTCTTGCTTTAACGGGAACTAACTCATCTTGCTTTCTCGTTCTTGATAGTAGAGGTTGATCAGGTAGAATGTCACGGGATGGTCCTGAAAAACAAAGTTTTGACGTTCTGTTTTGAGCCAAGCGGGCGCGTTTGGATGCTCTTTCAATTTTTCTCTAAATGCGTAGTTCGGTTTGCCTTGCTTAAAATGAGAGTGAATTTCAAAGGAACAGCAATGGCGTAAGCTTTCGGCATCTAACGACATGAATTCATTGGGGAAATCCCCTTTGTACTCTGACTTTTTGCGATGGGGCGCCAAAGGAAAACCATCATGAAAATAAGAAACCGTTTTCAATTCTCCAACTTCGTCACCACATTCTTTGGCGATGTCAAAAATCTCCTGAATTTCTTTGATAACCAAATATGACTAGCTCCTGACTATTGGAACTAGAGGCGTAATCTTAAGGGGGTTAGTTTAAAAATGAGGAGTTGCCTGGCCACTTTTGTTCTGCAGGGTGACCTCAATCGTCCTATTTCAATTTACCGTGGTACCTTGGTGGCGGTATTACTCTCTCCACAGGTGCAGAAGCCTCATAACGGCGCCCCGTTGTATTTACATGTATCCTTGCCCTTCCCAGGATTTTATTGGCATTCTCAAGACACGACTAGCAACATTATTCTTGCTAATAATTTCAACATCCTAGGAACACCTTTCCAAGCAACGAGGCTTCGGATTTAAGAAGGAGCTAATGGTATATTTACAACTTTATACTGACAAAATTTGCTGCAAGTACTCTTATGCTGTAATTACATTATGTGGTGATTTTAATGAGCTAGACAAACATGGTGTCCCTCTATCTCATGGTGCAGGAGTGGCTTTTTTTTGTCAGCCTACCCCTCCAAATCGGATTCTTTCATTTTCTGAAATAGAGAACAACTCCAAAACTGAAGTTTTATGGCTCTGGACCAGATCCAAAAACCTCCCAAAAGACGTATCTTGCATGATTTTTTGTATTATTTATTACCCTCCCCGTAGTGGATTTAAGAAGGAGGGTCCTCTAATAACTTTTGATCCTTAAAAGAGTCCTTGAACTTTCAATTTCAGATAGAAAGGGCCCTGTCTGAATTTTTAGCTCCATCCCTTCAAGGTGAAGTTGTCGGGAAAAGGATATGATTCATGGGTGACCCAGCGCTATTTACCAAGTCACTTGTATAGTCATATTCATCATATTCCACTATATCTATATAAATATTTATACCATATTATTAGTGCAATGAGGCATTTTTGACAGTGAATGGGTTCTTATACATGACTATAATTCTTTATTCTAGAGTGCCGCCACTATTAGGAAAGAAAGGGATATTTACAATCAACTGTTTTATCCTTAGAAAAGGAATTGAAATAGTCCAAACTAAAGAAAACGAAACAATGGGTAAAGATAAGCCGGGTAAAATATATAAATTTAGGTCTTCTTTTAATTTCTCTACGTTTCGTCTTTACAAAACTAAGAAATCCCTCCACCCATCTGAATTAGGGTGGGCAGCTTCTAGCTAAAGCAATCCCATCGAAAAATATTCCAGCTATCCGCAAAAACCACTACCTGCCGACATGGTAATTATGTCATGGTCCTAATCCATAGGTTAGTCTTTTAGTGGTTGAGCACCAGGAAGAGGGGGAGTTTGCTCACTTAAAAACGGCACTATAACTTTTCATTTCCGTTTGAATGAACCCTCTCGTGATATTCTAGAACCACAGGATTGATACGATCACCCCCGGGAAAAACAAACAAAAAACCAAACAAATAAAGACACATCCGTGATCTTTCTTCTGGCAAAAAATACAAAATTCCGCACTTTTGCAGATAGGAGCTTGTAACCTCTATAATAGGGTTTCCTGATACGCTGAATATGATTATGTGATTTTCATTAACATACTATCCTTTTTAGGGGTTTTTCTCGCTTTTTTTTCGAAAATAAGGCAATTTTTTTCAGGCTGGCTTAGTTGCCCTCCCTTTTTCAGTTGCTTAAAAATTGCACTAGAACTTTTAATCAAAATCTCCACAGTAGGGTTCTCTGATACATTGAATCTGATGGTGTCATTTTCCTTAAGATTCTATGACTTTTAGGGGGTATTCCCCCATTTTTTCGAAAGCCAAGTAAATTTTATCTGGCTTGTAGCCTTTGACGGGTAAGACAAAACTTAATAAAACTCATATATTTGAAATCAGCAACAAAAGCCAATTCTTTTGATACATTTGTTGGTATTAAAATTCTGTTTACTATTCTTTCGGGGGCTATTGAGCCGGGTCGCCTGGAGCTCGACGGGACGCCCCTGACCGCCCTCGCGGACGTCGTCATCACGGCGAAGTCGGTGCGGACCTGGATCTCCGCCGAGGCGGTGCCCCAGCTCGAGCAGGACCTGGTCGCGGTCCTCGCGAAGTTCGACGACGCCAAGCTCCGCGATCGGATCCTGGACGCCGTCCGCGCGCTGCGGCACACCGAGGTGCGCGGCGTGATCCACCCCTCCGATCGCGCGGACATCCTGCGTTCCCTGCTCGCGCACCTCGAGGATCCGGACGGGCCCATCGGCCACGTCCTCAACGAGGACGACGGCCCGGCCCTGGCCGCGGCTTGCAGCTGGCATCTTTTTCTGGCGGCAAATGCGGTAAAACGTTGGCAGTCCGTTGCCGTCTACCCCGTCCAACCGGTCAGGAGCCCACCGCGTGCAAGCGATCACCCTTCATGAAAACCAGCTGCGTTTTCGCCGTGATTTCGATGCCCCCACGCCGGCCCGAGACGAAGTGGTCGTCCAGGTCATCCAAGCCGGAATCTGCGAAACCGATCTGCAACTGGCCCGCGGCTACATGGGTTTTTCCGGAGTGCTTGGCCACGAATTTGTCGGTGTGGCCCAATCAGGACCGCTGGCTGGCCAACGCGTCGCCGGAGGGGCTCATTCCTCCTAAATATCTCACTCTTTACGCTAAAGTATTTTTAGCAATTTCAACTATTTATTCTACGGTCTTACTGATTCAGGGGTCATTCTCAAAGAATTGGGACAAAATTTAAGCTCTAGTGTAAAGAGCGAGGTAATTATAATTTTCTTTCCTATGTCAGTCTTTCCTATATTTCTTTCCTATAGTTTCTTTATTATTTATAGTTTCTTTATAGTTTCGTTATAGTTATGTATAGTTTCATTTTTTATTATGTATAGTTTCTTTATAGTTTCTTTATTATATAGTTTCTCTTATGTCTTTCCTATTGCGAAACCGGGCAGCCAATAACGCCGGCGAGCGGGATTTTTGCTTCTGTCATTGCTCGATTACCCCTTGCAGACCCAGGTAACTGATAAGCTCCATCAGCGGCAATCACAAGACATTAAAGTAACTGCCCTCGATGGAGGCGAACAGCCGCACACCTTCTTCCTCCAGCTTATACGCCCCCACCGCATGGCGGATGCTGTCCCAGTTGCGGCTGACATAATCTTCCAGATAAGCATCAGAGCATCTGCGCATCACCAGCCGGACTTGTCCGACATGGCGCCAGACCGGCTCGCCATCCCGATAGATCACGGCGGCTTCCGTTTGGAGCATAGCTTACCACACTTTCTCCAAGGCTCTAAGGGAATTTGTCGGCCCTGGAGTTTTGTTATTTGATCTTTAAACTATTTTGAACAAATAGCTATCTCAAAATTATGATTGAATGCTTTTGGGGGAAAAGGCCTTGGGGATGGTCTAGCTGCCCTCCGATCCCCTTTCACTCTTTAGAAGGGCACTAGAAACTCTGGTTTATAATCGAATAAGCCCCCTCTGAAGTTTATACGACCACCCCTTCCATAAAACCTTATATGCTTCCGGGGCATAACTTAAAACAATCGTCCCCTGGCTCTGGGTGCGCTAACTCGTTCGTTCGTTCAATAAGATTAATGCAAATTATTTTTTGTAATTTTTATCGTTCGCCATCCAATTGTAATTATTAAATAGCTTTCATAAGCTCATAGTGAAACCTATTTCAATTAATTATTTGCTTACTGTCTTTCAGAACTCAGTAAGCTGTAATTTGTCCTTTCGCAAATCTAAAATTCTTGGAGTGTTTTAGCATAAACCAAGGCCTTAGGCTATCCAGGGGAGGGGTAAGCCTCCCTCTTCAACCCCTCCCAAGTAGGTCCAATATCCCTTACGACGTCTTCCCACCCCATTCGTGGACGACCCTAAGAAAAAGCAGAGGAAAATTCATGATCCAAAGTTACCACTACACAAATGTAAACGCTTGGATTAACAAATGTTGATGTATGTAAATATTAATATTGAAAGGTATAGTAACTTATATTATTATGGCGTTGACTGATAATAAAAACTAAATCGAAAATACACTTTGTCAATATTTTAACATTGGCCAAGTATTTCACCAGAGGAGGTATGGCTCCTGAATCCCAAAATATTTAAGAGTAAAAAACAGATTATGTGATCCTCTGGATGATTTCATTTTATTCTTTGTACTGTATATTTACTAGTATGGATTTTAACATAGGATTTTCTAGTACTATTTAAAAAAAAACAAAGAAAAAATAAATATGAAAAAGTTCTTTCCACTGAAAGCAAGGACCAGCATAAAACTTAAAACGAACAGAGATTATTGCGCATATGGGGGGTTCATCTCTTCCTAAAGACCCCGCTCTTTACGCTAAAGTATTTTTAGTAATCTCAACTATTTATTATACAGCCTTTGTGATTCAGGGGTCAATCTTAAGGAATTGGGACAAAATGAAAGTTTTGTGTAAAGAGCGAGGTATTAACGAGGGGGCAAATCCCCTCATATACATAATAAAATATACGAATATAGATAGCCATTTTATTCAGCGAAAAACCCAATAACTATGTCTTTGGGGACGAGTTACTCCTCCACAGTCCCCATGGGAGGGGCTGCAAATTACAACTGACCAGTATTTACATTTAGTAATGGTTATTGGGAAGTGTACAGACGTTTTCAGGTTTTTTTTTGGTTGGGGGGAGGAGAGGTTGAGGGGAGGCGATTACATGGCGGATCTTTCCATGGAGTAATTTGTCATGGGGGAAGAAAATTTCAATGAAGGGGGCGCAGGATTTTCTAGCATTATTTAAAAAAAAAAAATGAAAAAATAAATATGAAACAAATTTTCCACTGGAACAAAACAAAGCAACAATATTTAAATAATAAAAATCACCCAAAACTGAGCTAGCTAAATAACTATTACTTTTTAAAAGAAAGGAAAACAAGTATTGCTCCAAAACAGCCATGGACAAATTCTTGACTGATCCTCAGTCTTTTTTCATCCGAATATGGAAATTTGGGAATGCATTCTGTTCCTATTTCACTAGGTCCAAAAAATGAAAATAGTGGCGTTTGAGAAAATAATTCCTCAAAATTTGTGATTCAAATACCTTTCTGTCAAACATGCTATAGGCTCTTCAAACACAAGCAAGCATGAAACATACAATTGGATTTCAGTCTTTGTTATTTTGGTGATGAAAATGACCAACATCGACATTCGTTCGTGAATTCCGAATTACGCACTACACTACGGTATGTACTACTAGCAAGGGCAAATTATGTCCTGGTCTAGAGAACACGTGGGGAGACGTCAGCCCCACTCATATTAGTTTCTGCTGATTTTGAGTTTGACTCGCTTATCTATTTTTATTATCTGCTCATTTAGGTTTCATTGATTTAATAATGGCTATTTTTGGTAGCTTTACGCTTGGGAAATTATTTGTCTTTATTTCATCTCATTTTTGGTTTAACGGAGCTCTTGCCCCCTAGATCTGAGAAGAATTACGTCTTACCCTTCCCCCAATTTTAGTGAATTGGTGCCCCTGCCAGTTATTCCCCTGAACTTCGGTTACCTATATAGATATGAATTGTTTCCAAACTTAAAGTGTTATACATTTATTATAATACTTACTTGATATGTACATTTTATTAGCAAAAATCTTTTCAATCATTTTGTCTTTAATGCTATATGCATAAAATACATATTGTTTAGTTCAAATTTACTTAGTCAATCATTTTGATCTATGATCTATCATTAAATATAAAAAAAAATAGTTTTTTTTAACTAAAAGTAAGGCAATACATTGCACATACGCCTTTTGGGTAAACTGGATGCATACGGTCTTTTTATTTAGTTTAGCATGCCCCTTAGATTCCCAAACATATTCTTAACCTTTTCACACAGACCAACCACGAAACATTCCCTCTTTGCCTTATAATAAATCTTGCGTGTTAACAACGGGTAAATTGCATTACAATCCTTGCCCCAGGGCTGTTGGGGGGGTAGCGTTCCCAGTGGCATAATTAGACCTTTCTACTATTTTCAACAAAATGACTTCTTTCAAAATTTCTATCAGTGTTGAAAAGAAAGGGCATCTAAAAAAGACAGCAGACACAAGAAAGAGATGAGGAGAGACCACCGTATGAAAAACTAGGTGACAGTATGATTTCATAGAAGGAAGCTTAAATTAAAGTTTTAACCTTCTTATTTGATTGTAAACTAGACCATTCAACCTAAAATTCATGTTAAGACTAAAAATTAAAAAAAAATGAAAATTGAAAACAAGAAAAAATTCAGTATAGACTGCAAGAAATTATTACAGGAAGGGATATTATTTATTACAATGAAACCAGCGATACATTTAGAGTGATAACTCTGGCAAAGATGTAAGGTTACAGCTCCAGCTCGGCAAGAAAGATGTACTTGCCGACGAGAAATTCAATGAAAAGGGGGCGGGATTTTCTAGCATTACTATAAAAAAAAACAATGAAAAAATAAACATAAAACAGTTTTTTCAATTGAAAGTAAGGAGTAGCATTAAATCTTAAAACGAACAGAGATTATTACGCATACGAGGGGTTCTAAAAATACTTTAGCATAAAGAGTGAGGTATTTAGGAGGAGATAAATGCCTCGCTCTTTGTGCTAAAGTATTTTTAGTAATTTCAACTATTTATTCTACGGACTTTCTGATTCAGGGATCATTCTTAAAGAATTGGGACAAAACTTAAGTGACGAACGGGACCCATCAGCATGAATTGAAACAAACAAATCAGCATTGTGTTTGCGGGCAATGGCCTGCCTTTGTTTAAGGGGCAGATCGTAGTCACTGCTGCGTGTTAGAATGGCTCGCATTTCAGGTCGCTGATCGATAATTTTTTTGAGTTTACGGGAAATGGCCAGGGTTATATCTTTTTCCCGTGTACCATTTTTACCCATGGCCCCAGGGTCCTTGCCACCATGCCCGGGATCTATAGCGACAATAATGACTCTAGGTGGTCTCGGTTTTCGGTACTGTGCAGCGTAAAAACTTTTTGGCAGATCTGCGCTGTAATGTTCTATACCTATTGTATGTTTTTTGCTATGATTGTTTTTTTTATTTCTGTTCGTTTTGGGTTTCATTTTTTTTAAAATATTCACTTCATGTCGCTTCTAGTTTGAATTTTAATTGTTATATGTATCTGCTGATCCTAAGTTTAATATGGCCTTGAATTTTCTTTGAAAAACTTCTTTTTCGGAAAGTTTTTAAATTAATTTTTGTTCGTTTTTGATTGCAAAAAGTTTCAAGTTTAAATAAAATGTCTTATTTAAATTTTTTTTTTAACATCAAACTTTAATAAAGTTTTTTTTTAAAGTTATTTACTGTTTTATAAAGTACAACGGTTTTTTTTACCTTTGAATCAGAGAAGCCTAGTCTTGGCTCGAAAAATGAACCTTCTCCATAAAAAAAAACTGTCAAAATTAGAAAAGAATATTACCTTTTATTGTGTTTTGGAATGAAATACGAAGCAAATGCGTTTCTTTGATTCAAATGTGTGGATCAAAGGTTTTCTTTCACCTTTCAGTCAGGGAGGCCTAATCTTGGCTAAAAAACGGGCCTACTACTTAAAACAAGAGCTAAGAGCTCATGTGGTATGAGGTCTAAAAAATTCTAAGAATCAATATATTGATTTAAAAGGAAAATCAGAGGCTTATGTGCAATCATAAAATAGTTATATATATTTACGAAAAGTTGCGTGCCGCCGCAAAGCTATCATGGGTTATTATTTTGCAACAGTATTATTAGTACGCCTAGAGATCCCCTGGAGATCCAGGGAATTTAAAAATTCTGATGGATAGTTGACCGCTTCATTTGATTCCAGAACTGGGTCGACTGACTTGTAAATGACTGCCTGGTCTCGAATCTTGGTCAGAATAATATTGTTGATTTCATGGACGTCTTTGCTCTTGGCTGCCAAAATCACTCGTTCACTTAGCCATTTATGATTTTTATAGTTGGTTAGAAAATTAAAGATTGTATCCGTTTTCTTTTATGAAACGAAATTCGTGTATATCCGAAGAACCTTAGTTCTAACCACTGGCGCTATCGGAAATTCATTGTTTTGATGTATGAATGAATGAATGAATGAACTTTATTACCCTCTAAAAGTATAAAAACATAAAGTACAGAGTATTATAAATAAACAAAAATGATGTATCATGATGTATGATGTATCATGGCAGCGTGACCTATCTATGAGCTAGTTACGTTTAGACTTTTCGAACCAATCTGACTTATTTCCATTTTTTGCTATTCGTTGTAATTTGAGATTGACTAAACATCACCGAACTGTAGTAAGGAGCGACCCGGCTCAATAGTAACCAAAACTCGAAAAAATGGAATTTTGTTATCAATAGGTACATCAAAAGAATCGCATTTTTAAGCTGATTTTAAATATATAACTTTCATCAAGTTTAGTTTTACCCATCATAAGTTACAAGCCTGAGAAAATTTGCGTTATTTTAGAAAATAGAGGGGAAAACCCCCTAAAAGTCGTAGAATCTTAACAAAAATCACGCCATCAGATTCAGCGTACCAGAGAACCCTACTGTAGAAGTTTCAAGCTCCTATCTACAAAAATGTGGAATCTTATATTTTTTGGCCGGTTTTTTACCGGTTTTTTATTTCTCGAAAAAAATTATTATCAATTTAATTTTTACGCGTATTTAATTATTTTTACGCGATGTAGAGAGAATTTTTAAGTGGAACAGCTTTAAAAGCGGTTTTCACATAACATATTTTTGTCAATACGGGGTGCTTTAAAATTCGTGGAAAGCAAAAAATATACTTTTGTTAAATGGAACAATTTGTATATTTACCTGTTTTGGATGGGTTTATTTACTTAGGATGTAGGTTAACAAAGGATGGTAAGTAGGGCAGACATGTAGAATTAGTTGAAAAAAGGGGATAGGGTACTTATCACTTTTAAATAGAAGTTACTTTTAAATTAATAACATAAGCCACTTTTCTAACATATATTTACATTTATAGTATAACATAACAGCCAATGGTAATTTCTGCTCCCTTTAGGTCAAACTTTTTTCATTCTTAATTTGAACAGATCTTATAAATTGGATTCTGCTCATTCTAATTTCTATGCAAGTTCTTTAGTTCTTACGCAAAGTATTTGCTTTTTGAACCTAATCTAACAGTTAGTGGTAACAACATGTAAGTAAAGAGCAAGGCGACCAAATAGTAACCAAAACTAAAAAAGTTTTGATAGCAACCGATACAGCAATAAAAATACTTTTGCGTAAAGAGCGAGGTATTACGAGGAGGTAAACCTCTCATATGCGTAATAATTTCTGTTCGATTTTAAGTTTTAATGCTGCTCCTCACTTTCAGTAGAAAAAACTTTTGATATCTATTTTTTCGTTCTTTTTTGAAAATCCTGCGCCCCCTTCGTTGAAAGTCTCTTCCCCCATGAGAAGTTCCTTCATGAAAACATCCTCCCACGTAACCCCCTCCTTCAACTCTCCTCCCAAAACCAAAAATATCCCCCTGAAAACGTCTGTACACTTCCCAGTAACCATTACTGTATGTAAACACCAACTTTTTATTCTATGCTCCTAATAATGATTTGAATAAGACTCATCACTAAATCGATGCAAACACAAGCTTACATAGATGCTAAAAGTCAAAGAAGTGTTCAAAGGCTGATAATAAGTTACTTTTAAATAAATAATCTTTGCTGAAAAAATCCGCTTACCTTTCATAATCTCTTCGTTGTCTATCATCTCCTCTATCGTACCTTCTACCATCTCCTCTTCCACCCCGATATCTATCATATCCATATCCTCTTTGCCTTAGATCCCCTCTATTTCGGTGATAATCTCCCCGTCTATCCCTATCATCATAGGGTCTATTCTATATCGACCGACGTGCCCGAGATTGCAACCGAAACTTCACCCGAGAGCCTAATTCGGCCGCTTCTTCGATTCCCGGACGTCGCCACGTCGCTCCAGACCGTCGAGCAGCAGCTCGAACGTACTGTCGTTCAGGGAATTCGGAATCTGCGGACGAGGAGCCGGCGGGCGAGACGCTTCGGCGCGCTTCGCGGCGTCCTTCAATTGGGACTCTACCAGGCGAGCGAGCTCGCGCCAGTACTGCCAAGCAGCCGTCTGAGGGGCTTGATCGTCGAGTCCGGAGAGGACAGTGGGCACGACGCCAGACAGAGCCCGTTATTTGTTGGCGGGCAGGGGGTCGCACCTATCCCGAAACTCCGTGTTTTCTTTAACGCTCGTGCTTGAAATTTCTGAATCTGGAAGCCACGGAGCAAGGAGTGGCAGACGGTTTCGCCCAAGGGCTTTTATCTTCATCGACATAAAAGGCAGAGGTGTATTCTGAGATGAAGATCGTATTAAACTTGAAAGGACCTAACCTTCCCTAAGTGGCTTTCCTTGGTGAGGCACTCTATTCTCAAAAGTTATGATTTGTCAGGAAGACAGATGGGAGTTCAGAAAAGTAGAGGTCTTCTCGAGAGGGTTTTAAAAAAAAGCGCCACCACAGGATATAAAGAGAACTCTTTTGGGGTTATTCATAATTATCTGTACTATTAGTACTCGGTACAGTTAAGATTTCATCTTCTACTGATATTATATTGCATGATTTTGGGATTACAAGGACTGTTTATTGGAACAAGTTTTTTGTTGTTTTTTTTTTTTTTTCACAAATTAGCTTCCTATGTCTGTGGCCCAAAAAATTATGGATGATTGTGGATTAATTATTGTTCATTTCTGTAGCCTATGGTTTTTTATTTTCAGTCTAGTCCACGAAGCCCACGCCGACTAGTTTCTGGCCGGATGGATGACATCTTGCGGTTGTTTGGTATCCAATCTCTTTCGACTTATAAAAAAAAAAACAGAACTGCCTGGGGATTATAAATAATTTCCACCTCCATCCTCCTCTCGTCTCTCTTAGAGATAACTATGAGTTTTTCCGAAGGCTTAATGAGAGCTGAGATGTTTTGGAATTAAAATGCACCCTTTGAGGTATCTCCCTCTCTCCCTAACTACAAATCAGAAAACCCCATTGTAGAATTTTAAGTGCCTTTTTAAGTTTTTTAATTTGTCCATTGCTTACAGATAGTGTTTGTTATTGGGAAACATACAGACATTTTTCGCGTGGGTCTGGAAATTTTGGAAAACGCGAGTAGAGAATTTGGGATGAAACTTGGTGGGTAGAATAAGCAAATGTCGTAGATACACGATTGGCGTAACTGGACTGGATCTGCTCTCTTTGTTGGAGTTATGGGGGATCCAGTGCTTTGGCGAGTTTGGTGCTTCTGGACGTGCTAGGACGATAAAAATTGGTGGGCGCGTCAGGGACCTGCACAAATTGACTTAACAAAGTCGATTTCCCCGATTCGACCATCTGGGTTGGTGAAGGGAGAGGAAAAATTAGAAAAAATAAGGTATTTTTAACTTACGAGTGGGTGATCGGATCCCGGGTGAGTGCAGTTTGCGGAAAGCGGATGGCTTGTTGTCCATGACTATCCCGTTCCCGTCGAACCGAAACCGCCGGCGCCGCGTTCGGTGCCGCCGGCCAGCTCGCGTTGCTCGATTTTTGCCTGAACGCAGGGCGCGACCACCATTTGCGCGATGCGTTCGCCGCGGCGGACCGAGAACGGCTGGTCCGACAGGTTGATCAACAGCACCTGGACCTCGCCGCGGTAATCCCAGTCTATGGTGCCCGGCGTATTCAGGCACGTTATGCCGTGCTTCAGCGCCAGGCCGGAACGCGGGCGGATCTGGGCTTCATAGTGGGGCTGGATTGAAATCAGACTGCACAGTATACAGTAAAAATCATATA
Source organism: Alatinidae sp. Z8VKAUB7J3 (assembly GCA_010016025.2). NCBI lineage: Eukaryota > Metazoa > Cnidaria > Cubozoa > Carybdeida > Alatinidae > Alatinidae sp. Z8VKAUB7J3. Next base: position 59,413,946 of record JAAAKM020721499.1, read on the forward strand.
GTATTTGCTGAAGCTCTGGTAAAGGTCCTATTTCGTCTTTGACTTGGAAAGGAAGCTATTGGAAATTTTACAGTGCAACTAAGAGATTTTTTGTGACCCCCCCCTCCTTCCTACTATCCTTTTGTGCAACTGTGAATCTATGCTTAAAAGAAAGCTGGTGACTATGGTTTAGTGTAAATCCTATTGAAAAGCTATCAATATTTGCGTATCTCTTTCTAGGAAAAGTTGAAAGCGCAACAAGATGAATTAACAAATAAAGTTTCAATAAGAAATTCACAACCTCGATCTGTTTGAGTTTTTTTTATAACAATCATGTTCAAGGATTGATTCAAGAGCTTTAGTAACTTCATTACCTCTATTTGACTGCAATGGAATGGCATATGCATAGCGACTAAAAACACTGATTGCAAGTAAAATATACTAGCCTGGACTATTGTGACACCTTAGAACCTCTTCTAGAGTCAAAATGTCTGCTTGTAGTTTAAGAAATGTGAAAAAAGCTTTAATTTTTCAATAGTGACTACCGCGAACTCTATGATTTCGAAAAAACTTGTAACTTGGTTTGCTCTGTAAATACTTTGCATCCCCTTTCAGTGGACCCACAAATAGGCAAAAAATGGATTTGATTGTTAACATCAGTGAAGTGAAAAACCTGGGGGCTAACATGATTGGCTTGAAAAAAAGTTCAGTGAATTCAAAGCTTGGTTTTTATCAAGAAAACGTCGGAAAAAGCTTTAGGAATAGTAATGTGGGCCAAACGGAGCCATGAGCCGGCTACTGAGTGCTAAACACCGGGAATTGTCAAAAAATATTACAAACCAAAAAAGAACAAAATATGGAATAATTTCGAAAGTTACCTCTAAATAACCCATCCCCCCTCATCAGATCCTGATTTATGCTTACACTTTCGTTATTTCATTGAATTTTTTAAGTTGCGTGAGGGTTTTAATTACCCCCTGAAGAGCTGTACTGTCAGCAGGAGTTACTATTAAGTCAGCATCACTACACAGAAATGACAAAATAGCTGCCATCATTTTTCATAAAAGCATTCATATCAACACAGACCATTATTAAGGCTATAATTGAAGATAAGTTGATGCAGAAAAAGAGCTTTGTAAACACCAGGCTACGCTTCCACGACCACCGTGGTTAATGCATAGCCTTACATTTAAAATACATTCAAAATAAACAATACTTGAAAAATAAACTTTTAGTTGCTATTATCATGGAACTGATGAAATGGTAAAAGAAGTCATTATTTTTCATGATAATACAAAATCTTGGTGCTAAGAATATATGTTTTCTGCTTTTAAGATCAAAATATGTGCACTTATATCCACATGTTTTGTGTCTTGTAAAATGCAATGTGATTTCCAAACCAAGCATTTCCTGCTCTGGTCTAGACGGACATCATGTAAGGTAAATCTATTATATAGCAATAGAAATAGATGACTAACATGAGAGAAATAGAAGTGTAGATTTTAAAGTATTATTATCATAAGCATTATATCTTTCTCTTGCCTCCCGGTTAGGAGGGGGGGGAGGAGAGGAGGGGGGGGGGCGGGAGGAGGGGGAGTGAGAGAGAGAGAGAGAGAGAGAGTGAGAGAGAGAGAGAGAGAGAGAGAGAGATGAGGAAGAGCATGAACGCTCACTTTGCAGGCTGTTTCTCTTCTGATTTGCCATGTTTATCAACTAACCATATCTTTTATGTTGTGTCTAAAGTGGAGAATTGCAAGAGATAATTCCAAGAGATTAAAGCTATTAAACATATGTCATTTCTTTTTCTATAAACAAACTCTATAAATATTTTCTATAAATAAGATAACACCTTAAATAACAGAGAAGTGGGGGGGGACAGTTAAAGATGTTCCATTGTCTGTGTTGAAGCATGAGAAATCGGAAAAGAATTATTCTGTCAGTTTCTCTTTTGTCACCACTAGATGAAGATACCACATACGGAGCTTCCAACTCCAACATATTTAAGTTTTGAATCATCGAAGAGCTCTAACATTTGAACCGAAAAGAAGAGTATATCCTTTTTCTTCCTTGAATTTGCTGACGCAAAGCGATTGAGTAGTATAGGGATCGTTCTGGACGGAACACAAAAACATAGCCAGTAATTTAGATAGCAAAAATACATGAAAGTAAATCAAGGCTTATATCCAAAGGATAATAATTTTGTGACTGGATTGAACAGGGTACTTAGTTTTATGTGGGCATCTTTAATAATACCTTTGGTTTTATGATATGTAACAAAACGTTATGCAATCTGTATCTGTTCACTCCGGCAATTTCTTGATAATGACCTATCAAAATTCGTTCAGTAATTCGCACATGGGGCCGTTAGCTTTTTACCATAAATTTGTTATTTAATAGTTGTAGCTTACGTCTTCTACGATAGGTTGGACTAAGGAGTACGATACAGAGCGTAGTATTTACTAAGATAGTATTTTGCATATTTTTAGATTTCTACCATGGTTCCCTGTGTATAACTAATTTTCTATTTTAATATCGGGGGTGAAGGTTCCCAGGAACATAATCTGCTTGTAAGTATCTACCCTCTGATCTAATTGAAAATAACTCAGGGATCTTAGAAATTGAGGAACTGAAAGATTTAGTCTTTGGAAAGGGGGGAAGTCAAAATTTAATAAAAAATTGGATACAGTTACTTTCCTGTTAGCAATGTACAAGGTTACAGAGTTCTTAAATTCTCTTTGTGGGTCTTCTGAAATAGTCAACACATATAAAAGGGGGAAGAAAACTATTCTTCCACAGTAGCTTATAAGGCAGGATTGAGTCCTTTATTCTTTTGACCTAAAATAATTTACGTAATAGTTTTGTAAATATTTGTTATTGTTTTTTTTTCTTCAACGCGTTTTTTTTCTTAGAGATTACTTTGATTGTTACGGAATTATTTACTTATCCAAATGGTTTTAAAAGCCCAAGGGTGTAGTAAAAACGCTCAGGGCCCGCCAGTCAAGTGGGGGACCCCTGGTTATAAAAAAAATTGATCGTAGTCCAACATTTACTTATGTAGATGACATAGGTTTTCTGGTTTGCAAAATTCTATTGTTTAAAAATTTATTTTCCTTTGCTGCTAACAGACAAAGGTAAGTCCTTGAAATTTTTAAGAATAGGACCAAAGTCCCCCGTCTCTGTACACATGCCTCATATGGCTCAATGGGTAAATTTACCCTAGCTATGACTCGACATACCCTAGCACTCCATAGGAGAGCTCTTCTTGCCCAATTGTGTTGCCACAGGGAATCTTGTGCCACCCCCTCAAACCTGGAAAACTATATACAAATATCGCTATCGTATTTTTTCATTTGCAACGGCGTCAATTGGGATATGAGGCAAGGGCCATGTGCCCCCAGATTTCTTTGCCCCTCATAGATTTTGAAAAAAAACTTTTTGGGAGGAGCACCAGAGAATGTGAAGGTACTAATTGGTTAGGCGTTTGTTTTACCTAACTGCACCTATTTAAGCCTGTGGTTCAACAGCATCCTCGTTGTTTCTGAACCTCGTAAACAGCTCTGCTTGTCTACCAGCGGGTACCGTTCCATAGGACATAAAGGAAGGTAAAACATCCCTGTGGCTGATATTTTGAGACCAGGCCTTGAATTCCTCCGGTGTTTTGCAGTACTCACTGGCAAGTGCTATCAAGGTATCGCGAACCCGATGTGGCGAAAATGGTGGAAATCCGGCGTTGGAAAAGGCAGCCTTGAATATCTTTGCAGCAATTTAACATAGGTTTTTATAGTCTGTTTTAGTGTATATATATATATATATAATAGATAGATATATATATATATATGTAAACTAAGTGTTTAACAATTAGGCCACCTGGTCATATATTCATGTACATTGATGAAGTTATCATCGAGGTGGTACTTTCTATTGCTCTAGAAAAATTAATTTAGTTTGTCTCTTTGATTATTATGCGTGTGTATATGTGGGTGTGTATACATGTATATATATTTTTATCTTGACATATATATGCACATTGGTACATAAATCGAAACGTCAATGAAAATGTGTATCTTTACGAGTAATATAAATTTCTGTAACAGCAAAATATTAGTCAGTACGTTTATAGTCATAGTAGCCAGTATCTTCACAGGGATGTCATAAGAACCAGACTCTCTTATTATTCCAGCAATTGAAGCTTAGACCAGGTTCTTCCTCCAAAAACAATTTAAAACCAAGACGATACCAGTCTCTTGAAAATCACATTTGAATCACATTTACGGTTTTTTCCAATCATACCAGGGTAAATTTTTTAACATTTATCGCATTTAGCGTAGTGGCAATTGAAGCGTAAGAAACCTCTAGTGTGAGAGTCAAAAAAATCTTCAAGACAGGAATTAAAGTCCTCGTTAAACTGATTTTGTCTAATTGACTTGTTGCGTGCTGATTTTTGTTCGTGGAACTTGTTGCGTGCTGATTTTTCTCTTCGTGAAACTTCTACATCGATTTTTCTCCTCTTGAAACTGATTTTGTTCAAGGATCTTGTTGCGTGCTGATTTTGTTCATGGAACTTGTATCAAGCTGAATTTTGTTTGTTAAACTTGTTACATGTTGATTTTTCTCCTCGTGAAACAGATTTTGTTCATGTAAGTTGTTGTGTGCCGATTTTTGCCCATGCTGCTTGATGTGTACTGATTTTTGTTCGTGAAATTGATTTACCCTGTGGGGGGGAGGGGGGGCGGTCCTACTGGGTGGTTGAGCCTGCTTCATGGCTTGCTTCTCTGCTCGGTAACCTAAATTGAGGGGTGTACCCCTTGGACGCCCCAGCTGCTCTTTATTTATTAGTGAGCTTATTTGGTTGTTTTCTGTTTATTTAGGGTAGTTTCAATGTCGGGCACACTGCTCATCGGGGGTCTTTGATTGAGGGACTGCCACAAAATCTAATCGTTTCTCAGCCTTTCGGCAAGAAATAAATGAAGTATCTGTTTCCGTTGATGACAGATTCTTTCCATGATCCATGAGGGGCTGTCCTACTGTGTGTTTCACAAGTACCTTTGAATTAAAGTTTTTTTTATTCATTCATTTTTTATTCTGTATACTAAGAATAAGATGCTTGGCTATTAAAGATGATGATATATGCAGGATGAATAACCAAAGGATGAAAATATGTAATGACTCTGTATGTTCATCTAATTGTAAATATTTTTCTTATTTTTTGGATGGGACTGAGCCTTGAAGCCTCAGCAATAACCACTGGGAGCCTAGTGTGCCATTCCTTGAGATTCCTCGTATGATCTAGGGATTTTGGTCCTAAGGTTCTATCTCGAGAAACCTTTTAATTTACTTTTATGGGGGGGAGCGTGTGAAGCAGTAATAGTATCAGATGGCTTGTTGCTGCAGCTAGTTGATAGTAGTAGCAGTAGTACTCTTACTGTAATCAATAGCCATTTGCTGTATTGAACGCAAAATATGTCTATGATTTTTCTTCGTAGGGCTGGACACTACACCATTTTTAAGTAGTTGTCAACACCTATTGCCTCTGAGGAAACAATATTTACCCTACGCGAATACGGAGAATTCATGGCGAACACCCAAATAACCCTTTCCGAACTTGATATGGATAATTTGAACTTGCAGAGTGAAGACCAATTTTTACAAACTTTTTATTAGAATAAAGAGCTCTTTTGAAAGTAATAAAAAAAAACTTTAGCTTAAAGAGTGAGGTATTGACGAGGAGGCGAACCCCCTCATATACGTAATAATTTCTGTTATAAGTCTTAATGTTGCTCCTTTCTTTTAGTTGAAAAACTTTTTATTTAATACTAAATAAAAATGACTTGTTTCTCTAGATATGCTGGCTTATCCTTATTTTGAAAAGATTTTTTGCAGAAACTAAATTTCAGCTTGAAGGGGGGAGGGGCAAACTGAGGTCTGGGGGAGGGCAAACTTGGGTCCGGAAAGGGAAGTTGGCCCCTCCCTGCCCCTACCCCTAAAAAAGGCTAAAAATCTCACAAACAGTGGATGTATTGCTAAGTACAATCTAAAAAATTAAGATAAAATGCACTGACCTATATAAACATAAGGCATAGTTCTGACTGAGTTCTTGGTTGATTATTCTAGACGTTATGCCAATTAAAGGGTTCAGAAAACCTGAAACGAAAATAGACATTATCAGACCTTGAAATTAACAGAAAGGAGGGGAACTTCTGAAGGGAAGAATAGAAGGGGGAAAAGCACATTTGTGCCAAGAATTAATAATCACTTAAGACAGGGACTGAATAATGCAACTCTTCAGAATTGAGTTTAAACTTTACAAAATTAGTTTGAAACTTTAAAATAAAGCCTGTTAGTTTCTAATTTGTGTGTGCAGACCTTTCGCTGATTTTGATGTTAAGTTTATAAATTTTGAACAATTTCCATGGTTTAAATTTTGTCAAATTAGTTTGAAGCTTTTAGATAATGCAAGTTAATTTTTAATTTATCTGTGCAGACCGTTCATTGATTTTGAAATTAAGCTATAAGTTTTGAGCAGTATCGACAGTTTAAACTTTACAAAATTAGTTTGAAACTTTAAAATAAAGCCTGTTAGTTTCTAATTTGTGTGTGCAGACCTTTCCTATACTTTCAATCAAACCCTTAAACAGCCCTCTACGTTGTCCTTCGTCAGCAATGATGAAGGTAAGAAAAAAAGAGTAAACATTCGTGCTTGCCGGGTAAAAAAAAATATTTTACCTTGTTGTCCTAGCCAGGGGACTGTAAGTTTCCTGTATGAGATTTTTGTCGGTGGCAATTCCAAAGATATATTTTTGATTTCGATCCAAAGATGCGTTTGAGAGGTTTCAGTCTATTTTTTAGATATTCCCGCAAATTTGTTTTCACAACAAAATTTTTCTATGAAAACTAGTCGAGATAATAGTTATTATTCCAGGATGTGCCTAATTATAAATTTGTAGAGCTGCAGCGTGTAACATTGTATTGAAATATAATGTACATATGTATATATATAAAGCTCAAAAAATACACATTGCCTTAACGTTTCTATGTCATCTTCATCAGATTGAATCTCTCATATATATACACCTAAATCTGTATATCTATATACCTAAAAACTGATTATAACCCATAAAAGTTTAAAAAGTTCATACAATTAAAAAATTTGATAGCTAAAGTTTTAATGTTTAAATTATATATATAACTATATATATATATATATATATATATATATAATACTCAAAGAGAAAAACACCAAGAAACTTAATAGATTTGCATTTTTTAAAAATCTGCTTAATGAAGTAGATATTATGTATGAATATGTTATTTAAAGCTTGCCATTCATTATCAAGAATGGTTTCATAGAGCTACTGATTTTAGATTCCATTGATGCTACTTTGCTATTGAAGGATTTTGCAACATATGAATCAAGATAGAATATTCTGCAGAAATATCATCTAAATATATTTGAATAATTTTTCATTTCTTCATTAGAGCTGGGTATTTTGTATTAACTTTTGTACTCTCAGTTTGTGTTTAGAGGTATTAGATTTTTATTGCTTGGTTTCTTGAGCCTCCGACCCCCAACTCCCCGAAGAAAGCGGATACATTCCAGTTATGTCAATCACGTATCTAGGACTTATGATTATTTTTACCACCAAGTTTCATCCTGATCCTTTCACTCTAAGTGTTTCCCAAGATTTTAGGTCCCCCCCCACCAACTCCCCCCAATGTCACCGGATCCGGTCGAGATTTAAAATAAGAGCTCTGAGACCCGATATTCTTCCAAACATCAAATTGCATTAAGATCCGATAACTCCTTCGTAATTTAAAAATACCTCATTTTTTCTAGTTTTTCAGAATCAACCCCCCCTCCCAACTCCTCCGAAAAAAACTGTATAACTCCATATGAAGATCTTTTCATTATAAAATGAGATCCCAATGTTCCTATTTTTTTTAGATGTTCATGATTTCCACTTAAACAATTCAAATAATCATATTTCATTTTCACTTTCCTTGGTAATTTAATGTAATTTGATTAGCCATTCGAAGTTCTCAAATTATTTGTAGTTATGTAAATTTCGACCTAACCAATTCAAACAATCATATTTTATTTTCACTGTTTTATTTGTTGCTGTATAAGTATCAACTCAACCAGTTCCACCATATTTTTATTTTTACTGTCCTTGGTGCTTTAAGGTGGGAGATATAATTGGTCCCTTTGATGATTTTTAAGGCTCTTTTTTGTTTTGTTTCAATTTCGTCATTGAGGTAATCAAAGGTTGTGCACTTGTGGCCCCAAACTGGGCATGCATCTTCAAGCAACGATCGTAGCTAACACGTGTATTCAAACTATTTTGAAACATAATTTTTGGACTTGTAATTTTTTGAGGAATTATTCTGGGACACTGAGGATTTCAAAAATGATGCCGTTACCCGGTGACGCATAATTATCCATGTTGTTGGTGAGAATGCATCCTGTGGCAGCCCTAACATCTGGTCTTTTGAGACACAGATACTGCTGTTTTCATTTTAAAATTCATTTAAAAATTAAGAGCCTAGAAGACGCATAATGCGTAACAAATACTAAAAAGAAACTAACGACTAGAAAAATTTTGTGAAAGGATCCATACCTAGAGGAGGCGCGGTAGGTTTCAAAACATCCCGAGGTTCACTTTTGCTTCGTCGTCGGTTTTCGCGATTCATTGCTTCAAGCTGAGCAGTTGCAGTAACTGGCCCCTCTCTTGGTACTGATACGGTAGTGACACTAACTATATGACTGGCATCCTGATTCTCCAAAATGTGCTCATGAGACTGTAAGAGATTCAAACAGATATTCGCCAACGATTCCAAATCAGCAGTTCATAAAGCCCGCTCCGTATGTGAGGCGGTCGCGGAAGGCGATTTTGAAGCCCGTATCACGAACATCACCGAGAACGGTGAAGCGGCTCAGTTGCTGCACGCCATCAATCGGATGATTGACCGATCCGATGCCTATGTCCGCGAATCGCGAGCATCGCTCGAATATGTCGAGGCCAATAAGTATTTCCGCCGTATTTCCGAAAAAGGAATGTCGGGTGCCTTCGGTGAAGCCAGCCGTACCGTGAACAATGCGATGTCGGCAATGGAGCAACGCGTCACGGAATTTACGAGCAAATTACAACTACATCAAAGTATTAACCATTCAACCAACTGCCCGCGTACAACGATCCGGCTATTCGGAATTGCAAAAGGCCGTAAGGAAACACTGCTAATTTTCTCAGTTAATAAACTTATCAACTGAGTTCAAAGGTTTTGATAGGCATGATCCAAACTTTAAAAGGCTATATCTCGAGCTACAGGTATCGTTCTCAAATTTGGTCAGCTATATTAATAACAAAAATGAAACGAGTGCAAAATATTACAGAATTTCTGAAATTCTTGACGTCACACTTAAGTACTCTATTCCAACTATCCTTCCAAATCTGTTCTAGTTATTGGTAATAATAACCTGTGTATGTAGTAAATATCTCTATCAATTCTAAGGGGTTTTCGGCTGCCCGAATTCTGCTAACAATGTTACCTAGCAGATATATGTTTAAACAGTGGAAACAGAATTGCTAGCTAACAAATAAATTCTCCAAGAAGTAGGCTATTTGGTTTGTTAAAGATATTCCTAACGATATTAGTGGTAAAATTCTAGTTTATCCAATTTTTGCTTTCTTGGAAATAGGTTAGGATAGGAAAATGAAACCTTAGGGATGGCTCTAAAGACTAAAATATGTCCAAGGAAGGTATTTTGAAGTTATAGGGGCTGTGTATGTTTAGATCTATAATTTGTCAGGTGGAAGGAATGTATTTGTTAAAGCTGAATTTTAGTGGAAAAGGATGATGTTGACTATATTCACTTTGAACCTTTAATTTAACATAACGTTTGCCAAAATCAGATTAAAAATTATTTTATGAAACTTTCTAAAGGTTCTCCTAAGAAGACGGAATTGACGTTCAGGGTTTCTCCTTTTGTAATGTATCCCACTTCCTATGTAAATGACCCGAGCAATTGTTACTCTAAAAATGCAATTCAAGATTGATGCTTTGTCAGTCAATAATCAAATTTTAAAGTGCGAGGGGAGGGTGGCGGTGGTCACCGGTGCCCCTATAGAACCGCTCGTTGGCAAACAGACTAAGTCGCCATCCCAGTTAACATGGTCAAACTGGATGGGTCTACTAATCACAGCAGCCGCAATTTCATTGGGTGCACCATTTTGGTTTGACCTTCTCACAAAGATTGCAAACATAAGGTCGCGCAAAGACCCGACTCAATCCACAAGCTAGTTACTCCGCCTCAGTCGTTACCCGCACCGACTCCTCCCCCCTACTGCCATCTGGCAGTGTTGCCGATAGGAAGACTCTATTCCGATCACTTAGTGCGATTGGTTCTGTTATAACTAGCACTCTTGTTGGTCCAGCCGCTTCAATTCGGGCACAAAGGGATCCAGATCCGGGACGAAACTTTTGAAGCTCAATTGCTTGTTCGGCAGGCAAATCTCCCTTTTCTCCTCTGTACAACCGAGTAACTGGCTGAGAGGGCCCAATTACTACATCAGCATATGGTCTAAATAGGACAAAAAAGATATGAACAGAATGAGTTTGAACGTTAGGATTTTAACACCATGGCAAGAAAAACGAAATTATATTCTTCGTAAAAAAAAAAGAAAAAACTTTTAAGACTATAAATTGCAATCAGTTTCCCCCTCCTTACTTCCACTTAAAAAAACAGTTTTTTTTATTTAATAATGTATTAAGAGCAATATTGGAATCTAAAGAAACAGATACTACTGTAGCTATATATAATTACAGTGCTAAGCCGCAAACAGTACAGGTTGCAAACGCTATACGGTACTTGTATGATAAACCCCCTATCGCTCAAATGGTTCTTTCATTGACGTATTATAGGACCGATTTTTTCTGTTAATTTCTTTCAGTTGTCGTGAGACAAGACAAAGAGAAGTGACATAATAGATAGAATATATATATAATTTGAGCTATGTATTTGCACATTAGGAGGGGGAATTTTACAGGGAAGGAGGGTCTTTTTTGCGGTGGAGGAACTTGCCAAGGAGGAGTGTCATCGTGACGGGATGAAATTTTACATGAAGGAGGGTTGGGACTGATTTACCCGCTTTATTTATAAAGGTATCAGAAATTCCATTCAAATTAAGGAGCGACATTAAAACTAAAAACAAACAGAGATTATGTCATATTTTAAGGGGTTGCCCCCCTCCCTCAATACCTTGCTCTTTACGGTAAAGTTAGACGGTTTGTCCCAATTTCTTAAGAATGACTCCTGAAACACAAAGGCCGTTTAATTAGAATAAAAAGCTTTTACTGGTACGTAGGAAGCATCGGCGACTTTCAAGTCATAGATGGTGATGTGCTCAAACAAATCGGTAACCAATGTTTGGTGCTCAGCCGGTGTAACTGCGCGAAACTCTGCAACCAGGTCCTGGGCTGTTGGAAATGGCCCGGTACCATAGGCAAACTTCGCCAAGAACGCCCGTAATGCTAGGTTCACATTGTCTTCGCCAATCACGTCCTGCAGCGCATACATCACCAAGCTGCCCTTTTGGTAGTGAATGTAGCCTTGGTTTTCTACCTCCACCAGCGGTAGTTCTTCAATGAGCTCAGCACCTCGTGATTGTCCTTACGAATTGACTTACGTAACCAACTTCTATATTTGTGTATTTTTATTGCGTATATGAGGGGGTTCGCCCCCTCGTCAATACCTAGCTCTTTACACCAAAGCTTGAATTTTGTCCCAAATCATCAAGAATGACCCCCTGAATCACAAAGGCCGTAGAGTAAATAGTTGAAATTACTAATAATGCTTTAGCGTAAAGAGCAAGGTATTGTGGAGGAGAAGAGCCCCCTTATATACGTAATGTCTTATGTTCGTTTTAAGTTTTAATGCTGCACATTACTCCTAGCTGAAAAAAAATATTTATTTTCTCATTTTTTTTTTCTAAAATGAGGTAAATTTTCTCATGCACGTAACTTTTGATGGGTAAGTCTAAATTTAATGAAACTTATATATTTAAAATTAGCATTAAATTTTGATTCGTTTGATGTAGCTATTGTTAGAAAAGTTCCGGTTTTTAGAGTTTCGGTTAATATTGAGCCGGGTCGCTCCTTGCTACAGTTCGTTACCACGAACTGTTTGATAATTTCAAACAAAATTCACCCTTCTGGGATTTGAGGAACAACATTTTCTTTTCTTATAATATTTGATAAGAATTCTTGTCCCTATCCTCTACTATTTTGTCAATTAACGCCCTGGCACCATTGCCGCCCGTCGCAGGGCCCCTTGCGGCGAATGTCCAACCGGGAGACGCGAATCACGCAGCATTACAGACGCCGCCGTTGTATCCGTTGCCTGGGCAAAAGAAGCGTCTACGGATACACAGCACAGAGCAGCTATAAGTGTACCTAAGAGGAGTAGCTGCTTCCAATCCACAACGTGATACCTAAGATGAGCCGGAGCGTTCATGCGCTCACGTACGCAGAAGGTCCATCAAGCGTTCAAGGTCGTCGTTCGAGTAGTACGAAATTTCGATGCGCCCACTGCCAGAAGACTTGTGCTTGATCTGGATCCTACCGTTGAGGAAATACAAAACGAACTCCTGACAAAGGATCAACTCTTGATTGAGTACTTCGTTGGGGAAGAAGCCGTTAATATTTTTGTGATTTCTCAAAAAGAATTTCAGGTTCAAACCGTGGCCCTACCTTATGATTCCCTGCGGTATTGGGTGCATGGACTTCGTCAAAGCTTAGTTAATTTTTCTCAGCCTAATATTGAAAAAAGGTATGCTCGTCTTGCTTGCCAATTGTATAATAAGCTGGTAAATCCTATAGCCAACAAAGAGAAATACAAAAAATTGATCATTATTCCCGACGACGTCTTGGGGTGGTCGTTTGGTCAAATGTTCTGTAGATGATGAATACTACCGCTTCGATACCTCATATCTCCTTCATAAAGGAGATATCCAAAAAGAACTTACTCTTATGGAAGAGGAGCTTAAAGAGCGGTGCCCAAAGGGAAAACATGTCAACTACCACAAGTTGATGATCGAGTCTTTAGCCGATGAAGAATATGACCTTGCCCTCTATTCCTATTTAAAGATCGCTGAAAATCGATGTCAAAAAACCCGTTAATTTTTCTTGAAATTTTAACTTCCCTTAATTTACACTGACGGCTATGAAAAAGTTTGCTGTATTTCTCATTTCCCAAGTCAGCCCTACAAACTTCAGTGTTGTACAAAGCAGAATCAGCTAAGTAAAAATCTGGTAAATAGGGGGGATCCAGCACCAATTTTTCTGCTTCACCCACATTACTGTCACTGAGGACGGTGGGCACCTGTTCCTCCAGTAACCCCTCCACCTCGTTAGATGGTAGTTGCACTATGACAGAGTTTGAGAATTCCACATATAAACCGAGATCCTTCAAAAAAGCGTTTAAATAAAAGTTGTGGGAAGGTATAGTAATTGAACTCACCCCACACTAAAATATCCATTGTGTTCACTTTCCTCAGGGGCCTGTTGGGGTTAATTCCCCCCCCCTCTTTTTCTTAATTATATGCCTTCTGAAATTTATGCTTCCTCCCTGAAACTACTCGGTATCATAAATTCCTTCTCTTAAAAACCGTATATTCAAAATAACAATACTATTCATAAAGCAAAAGCACACATCTCCTTTCTATAACTCCTGAATAAGGTTTCTCCTTCTCATTGGTCAAAGATTTATATATATCAACGAGGTATGTTTATGAAAAACTAAATAATGAATCGAATGTAAGAAAGTAAAAGAGAGAATTCTGTAAGATAATTGTTGGTTCGTAAAGAATTCAATTGACTGAGGTCTTTTCTTTTAATGGAGAAAAACCTTTTATGACCGCGCTGGGAGAGGTCAGAGGCTACTTAACGGAAACGAAAACGGCGCCTTTTTACGCTTTTCAGGCGGGTTACGGTTTTTTAAACGATCAACGAATCCGCGACGCTCAAGGCGGTTTGATGCTTTATCCGGCCGTGGGCGTGCGTTTAGGCGCCAGAGAGGGCGCTAATTTTTCCATTGATTTAGGTTATAAATATCAGAAGTCTCGCCGCGAATACGGTTGGCCGGAGAGTTATGAGGTCTGGAATTATCGCTATCACCGCTATGTTTTTCGAGTAAGTTTCGTGAAATAAGAGTCAATGGGGCTGGGGGCCTTGAAATGAGTCAAAAATGTGATAAAATCTTTCTACCTTAATGTAAATCTCGAAGACTTGTTTGTGTTCATTTCAGAATTTCAAGTTCATAAATTTTCATAAAATATTGTCTGATAAAATCTTTGTCAAACAAAACTAGATGGCGAAGGGAACTGCACGAGGGAAATCTGTATAGCTGAAAGGAAATAGTATGAATCATAAATTTAATATTCATAAATTGATACATTGATAGAAATCATTTTAATATTTAAAATATAAAACATGGAATGTAAAACATTGATTTGTTGCAATAAACCTTTACTACTAGGATTAGCCAAAATGAAAGTTATCATTCATGCATGAGCTCCACGCATCAGTTCTTATTCACTTGAGATTTTTCAAAACATAATTTTAAGTTTTCGGTTACTATGGGATTGAGTCCGTTCTTTACTACGTTGCACCTTACGCTGCCGCCATAATTTCATCTTCTGTCTAAACACTAGGTCAAAGAACTCCCTAATCCTTATGACTAAACCTGTGCTCCAAAATTAGAATACCTATAAAATAACCACGATCACTTTCCATCTAAAATGAAAAACGTAAGGAAATGGAAGATATAAGTATTTAAAATACTGAGTCTCTGAAAAATATCAACTCAATACACAAGTTTTAAAAGTATTTAGCGTCATAAAACAAGGTGCATGATCTCTATTATTATCATTAAGAAATATGGCGATCTCTTCTTTTAGCTTAAGCACCATTTGAAGTAATTTGGCACGAGAAAGCCAACGTGCCTCGCAAAAGTATAGAAAGGATTTATATTCAGAACCCATGTCATCGCACGATTTTGCGAAAAGCCTTTCTCTTAATGTTTTTTTTTTTTTATAAAATTTACAACTCTTGTAATAACTTAGAATACTGTTAGTAGATCTTCACCGGCTTAAATAGGTTTCTCCAGTGTCTCTATTGAAAGCTACCTTTCGGTGAATATGCTTTTTTTTAAATCTCAACTGTCTCCCTGAAAACTTGCATGAGACCTTTAACTGGGACAATAATTGAGATGTTGTCAAGTAAAATGAAATGGTCTCAGACCTTTGGCATAGCCCCCTAGCATTGTCGATTCAGAACCAGTGTTCTGACGACCTCTCCCCCAAGTGCTGGTTGGTTTTTCCGACCTAGAAACATCCATAAGAACAGGGAACCCTATAAACACCACTGCCCGAAATGGGGCTGGTTTTATATTTCCTGCCGTTCTCCAGTGATATACAAAAATATAGTTTTTCGTAAAAATTTATTTTATTTTAAGAACTTTTTGCTAATTACAAAAGGTTCTTAAATACATAAATTTGCTTTAAAATGAGCAATTAAAAAGCTCTCTATAATATATAGCAAAAGAACGGACTCTAGACAATTGGTATGACATATAGGGACCCGGTCTCAATTGTTGACGAAGAATTTTGGAGGTTTTGAGAGTACTATGTTTGGTGGACCAGGACTTCAGCCCAAGCACTCCTAATATCATAGCGTCATATTTTCAGTTTGTTTTTGATTAGTTTTGTTATGTCTTAGGACGACTTGCATAACAACAAAAGGTATCTTTGAAAGGAGAAATGGTTTGGTTTTCTGTTGGAAGGCCAGTTTTGCTAGTACAGCTTATTTTGTACTGTGTTTGTCTGTTGTTAATTCATTTGAGCACTTTTGAGACAAGTTATATTTATTTTGTTCTAAATTAATGCAAGCTTAAGGAATGGGTGTACAGCTCAAGCTAGGATGTAGGTAGCTATTTTTCTGCTACCTCCACCTCTTTCATTCTAGAAAGAGGTGGTGTTCGTATTTTGTTATGTTTTTTTGCTACCTCCACCTCTTTCATTCTAGAAAGAGGTGGGATTAATTACTACAATCAAGGAGGTTAAGTGAAACTTCAATCAGAAGTAGAAAATCTAACCGGACTATAGGCTGGACAGCTTCAGGAGAAATCTTGCAGATCAGAAATATTTCTAAAAAGAAAAAACACAAGAAAATCAAAACATATTACAATGCTCAGTGTAAAAAGGGGCAACGCCAAGGTTTTATCTTTGCAAAATCGTAAGAAGCTTGTTCAAGTTCAAATACATCATGACCAGCCATAAGGAAATATGCTTTTTGTTTAGATTTTTTTAACAAATTTGTTTAACAAAAAGTTATTTTTAATAGAAGTCTTGCGCCACTTGATTTTTCTGGCAAATTTTTTGAGCCACAGTTTTTATAGGTATCGTCTATCATCGCCCTCAGGGTTTATAATTGAGTTTGGAGCACGGAGAACATCGCTCGTATTTTCTCAGAGAAAGGAATTCTCAAGGATACAGCTGAAGTGACTGGCCGGACGTAGTGCCGGTGAGACTTGTGAGTAAGACAAGTTGGCTATGGAATGACAAGAGCTTATCCATGCCGGTAGGAGGAGATGACCATGAAACGCTTTATTCAATATTGTTCGATCCTCACGCTGATGCTTTGTCTTTTGACGGCACCGTTGCTGTTTTCTTTAACTGATGAGCTTAGTATATTATGGTATTTTCACAAGCAAAGTAAAATGATTGAATCTGTACTAGGTACTAAAGTGCAAGAGAGTGATGCTTATCAAAAGGAACTGACGGACTTTTAAGTAAGCACTTCGATTATAACTATATGTTAGTCGTAACTTTATGTGGTAAACCAATTCAGCAAGTTGATCATCTCCGCTATCTTGGTTTTTATCTGGATTATCACCTGTCATGGAGATGCGACAGTAACGCTATTTCATCAAAAATCGCCCGTGGGGTTGGCATACTTTGGCGTCTGCAGCACTTTCACCCACTGCCGGAATTGCGCTGACGGAATTCAGTCGGGCTTTCGCCCATGATGGCGCGGAATGCCCGGTTGAACGGCCCGAGGGAAGCGAAGCCGGAATCGAAGGCGATTGTCAGGATCGGTTTGTCCGCGGCCTCCGGATCCGACAGTATTTCGCAGGCGGCGGCGATCCTGTGCTCGTTGATGAAAGCGGCGAAGTTCCGGTAGCCGAGACCGCTGTTGATGGCCCGGCGCAGACGATGCTCAGGTGTGTCGAGCGCCTCCGCCAGTTTTCCGATCGTCAGGCCCTCCTGGCGCCAGATGCCTGCTTTCATCTTTTCATCGGGTTTAGTTGCGCAAGTGTTCAGTTAAACGGCACCCGAATGTCGAGATGAACATCTCCCAGCTGCAACTCGTCGAATATCTGTTTGACCGCGGCAGCGGCACCGTCATTTGCATCGTCTGTCACGGTCACCTGCAGACCCCAGTCCGTAACCGTCAGGCGGGTGTTGTCCGCAGCCCGCGATACCGATGCACACACAGCATCCGGTATGGGAATGGCGAGTGCATGATGCCCATAGACGACGGCATGCTCCCCCAGCAGGATGATCTTGCCGGCTGCGCTCGCACTGACTTCATCTGCGGTCCGCGCCACCGTATGCCCCGCGACGGGAACGCCACACCAAGCACGTACATGGTGGATGGCAAACAATACGTTGTCATCTCGGCAGGCGGCGCGAAAACCAATCGTCCGAAAGGGGGATGGCTCGTTGCGTTTGCTTTGCCTGACTGAATATGAACCGATGACCTCGGGTCCTCAGAACTTCTGTATCGTTGAAATCGTAGGCTGCCTCAGATAAGCGAGAGGGATTATGCCAACTAAGAAACAAGCCAAACCGCCCCAGACGCATGGCTCCTACGATGCTGGGCAAGGCCAGCGTCTCAGGCTCGATACCACAAACCTAGATCGGCTGTTGCAGATCTGCATGCAGGTGCTGTCCACCGACCTGTCGAACGCCAGCGCGCGATTCCTGCTGGGCATGGTGGAGTTGGGCGACGGCGACACCCAGTCTGCGATCCGTCACCTGTCGGTTGCCAGCCGCAACAATCCCCAGAACGCGCTGTTCCATTTTTACCACGGCAATGCGTTGCAGGCCGCCAGTCAGGAGACCCAGGCGCTTGGCGCCTACCGCCGTGCGATCCTGACCGAGCCCGGGCATGCGCCGTCGCACTACAATATGGGTGTGTGTCTGGCGCGGCTGGGCGCTTACAAGGAAGCGACCATCGCCTACGTTTTCGCAATCTGCTTCTCATCGACAGGTTTGCGCCGAATTTCGACGTTTCGTAACCATCCGTAGTAGGAAGAATTTGGATTGCCACCCATTGAAGAACCAATCCAGAGCTCATCCGAATCGCTCACAGGCGGGTCTTGTGTAGGGCCACCCATATCCCAACTTCCACCGCTGAGTTTTCCATCGACATAGGAGAGAATCTTTTCGGGCTTTCCAAAGACGTATTGGATGGCAATATGATGCCAAGTCCCATCTGCGGCGAAACCAACTTTCGAATTCCATCGATTGTAGGCTTCCTTTCCCGTTTTCGAGTTTCTGATATTTTGGATCGTAGGAATTTAAACAAAAGATATCATAGGAACGTAATAGAATCATATCAAGTGTTTGATTCATATCAACACCGGCTTGATTAACTGCTGAGACACCACGTGGTTCAGCACAAACAAGGGCAGGATGTCGACTACGTATGGCCGTATGTAATTCATATTCGCCTTTGATCGATGGTTGATGAAAATTAAACCATGGTGTCCACGACCATGTTTCTCTTGGTTCACATGCTATTTCTTGTCCATGGATCGTGGCGAATAACATGAATAGATAGATCAATACCATGGTCGAGCGTCTTCTTCTTCGTTTCCAGCCAGGGAGTGTAAAGCGGGGTAATGTAGGACAGGAGAACCCGAGTAAAAATTTTATTTTTTTTCATAAACATATAAAATTAACAAATTGGTTTAGAAAGCCGAAAAGTTCGGAACAAAAAAAATACAAGTAAAACAGTAATATCTCCTGAACAAATTATGAACAAATTATCCACCCCCTGGCTGGAAACGTACCCGAGGCAAGGGCGCGTCACACTTGTGCTTAGTTGTCTACTTGTCTTTAATTCGAGTTTGTCTTCTGAGAGAATTAAATAAAAAAAAACAAGTTTTTTAACTGAAAGTAAGGAGCAGCACGAGAAGAAACGAAAATTAACGTACGTAGTGGTTGCCTGAGAAACTGTTCAAACCCGGCTCAATAGTAACCGAAACACTAAAAAATTGAATTTTGATACCAATAGTTACATCAAAAGAATTGCATTTTAATGCTGATTTCAAATGTGTAAGTTTCATCAAGATTAGTCTTACCCATCAAAAGTTACGAGCCTGAGAAAATTTGCCTTTTTTCGGAAAATAGGGGAAAACACCCCCTAAAAGTCATACGAACTTAACGGAAATCGCATTATCAGATTCAGCGTATCAGAAAACCATAGAGTAGAAGTTTCAAGGTCGTCTTCTCGGCATACCACAACACCTATGGACGCGAGATGTGGTTCAGCGACGGCACGCAAGCCGGCACGTTCATGGTGTGCGACTTGGACCCGGCCGGCGACGGCGTCCCCAGGGACTTCATGACCTGCGCCGGCCAGATGTTCTTCACCGCGACCGAGCAGAGCATCGGCCTCGAGCTCTGGCAGCTACCGACACCCGGCGCGACGGCCGCACTGTTCGGCGCCGCGAGCCATCCCTTCGGTCCGAAGCTGGAGCTGCGCGACGCCGCGGCTCCGGTCCTGGGCACGACGATCTCCTTCGAAGCATCGGGCCTATTAGTAAATCCCGACCTGGTTGCAACAAGAATTAAAAGGTACCTCGTCTCTCTTAATTGTTTATTTTTAACCATTATTTTTAACCATTTCCCCCTTTAGTTTTTTATCCATTTTTCCCGGGACGTAGAAAACTGTTTTCCAGAGAACTCAAGTCCTTAAAAGTATGTTAAAGGGATAATAGAAATCAGCCATGAAAATATTCTTCCTTGAGAAATGATCGTTTAAAAAAAAAGGTTAATACATTCGTGAATTTGGTTTTGGTTTCAGCGCATTAATTCCCAAAAACAATAGCACAAAATGTTTTTTATTAGGGACCAGATTTTTGCAGATGCATTTGAAACCACTACAGTAGTATTCATTCATACGCTACGTGGTGATGATATGATTTTTATCAAGGTTAATTGACTTTTTGGGGGTATTTCCAACACGCCCCCTGTTTCAAAAATCGGGTAGATTTCCTCAGGATTATAGCTTTTGATCAGCAGTACTAAACTTAATTAATCGTATATTTTTGGAATAAGGATTATTTTGCTGATTATTTGACTTTATTTTTGCTCATTCTTGGCTTAATGGAGCTCTTTACTTTTCTTTAAAGAACTTGTCTTGTGGAAAAAGTTTTTAAAATCAATTCCACGCCCGCCGTAACGGTCGCTCAACCGGTGGTGGCAGCAACTGCTGTTGTTGCCGCTCGGCCAGCGGTGGTGGCTCCCGCTGTTGTGGCTGCACCGGCGGTGACGACGGTTCGATACGCACCCGTCGTTCCTGTGCGTGCTTACTATGCACCGTTGGCAGTGCCTGTGACAACTTATCGAGTACCGGTCACGACCTACGTTCCAGCGCTGGGTTACTAGGCGAAACGTTCTCGACCGAACGATGGTCACGTGACGGGCTGGCTTTGCGGCAAGACTTCTTGCTGAATCGTCGGCCGCATGGCGTCGGAAGTCATTAAAAAGAATCGCATTTTAATGCTGATTTCAAACATATAAGTTTCATACAGTTAAGTCGTACCTATCAAAAGTTACGAGCCTGAGAAAATGTGCCTTCTTTTAGAAAATAGGGAAAAACACCCCCTAAAATCCATGAAATATTAACTAAAATCACATCATCAGATTCAGTAGGTCTGAGAGCCCCACTGTATTTCAAGTCTCCTATCTATAAAATGTGGAATTTTGCATTTTTTGCCAGAAGACAGATCACGGATGCGTGTTTATTTGTTTGTTTGTTTTTGTTGTTTTTTTCCAGGGGTAATCATATCAACCCAGTTATTTCGCTGTACACGGAATGTATAATGAGACATATTGAAGGAAGGGTAGGGGTAAAAATCGGTGGTGTAACTATTAACAACGTTCGTTACACCGACGACACAGTAATTCTTGTGGAAATTAAAGCTCAGTTGCAAAAGGATAATGAACGTGGTTGTGAAAGAAAGCGAAAGTAAATATCTATTTCCGGATGGTGAGAAGTCGTTTACAATGACATTTAGCAAAGCTTTCACCGTACCTCGTTGTGAGATTTCGGTTCAAGGAAATTTGTTGGAGCAAGTTACCGAGTTCAACTATCTGGGCAATGCTATCACCATGGGAGTAGGGCTCATGATGAATAAGGAAGATACTAAGTCTTGTTTAGGCTGGGAAGGTATTAATAATAGAATACTAATTGCTCATTAGACTAAAAAGTTCAGGGTATCAGTTATAGTAGTATATGCCCCTGTTGAACCAACTGTCGACTAAACAAATAGACTAGTCCCACTTAAAGACAGGAATGGGGCCACAATTAGTGATAAGGAAAGAGTTAAAGAAAGATGGGCGGAACATTTTGAGAATGTGCTAAACCGAGATGCAGTTGCAGGAAACGATATAGATGAAAATGAAAAAGTTTGTGCTACCTTTGATGTCCGTAGACACCACCGAGCATGGCACGTACGAAACGCCCGACGAAGCTGCTGCCGAAATGCTCAAGCTGGCCGACCGCTTCAACCTGATGCCCAGCATCACCCTCCTCTTCGACGAAGAGGATAGCTAACAGGCTGCTCTCTCTTAACGGTAATCCGTTTTCAGTTTTAGAGCCTTTGCTTCTGCCGTATTGTGTCTGGCATTCTGGCTAGAGAAGGAATCGTTCTGTATTCCCCGTCCCATCAGCTAGAATTTGGCTTTGACCAGCACGTACGCGAGGAGCCCCCAGCCACTAATAAAGGCAACCCCGCCCAATGGGACTGAATCAAACAATGGCCAAAAACAGCAACACTTTTGCAACTAATTGCAAGACAAAAAATTTCAAAAAAAAACTTTTCAAAGAAAGGTAGAGGACGATATTAAGACCTGAAAAGAACAGAAATAAATCTGTATGATAATTCAAATCAAAAATGGACTTAGAAGGATGAAAGCCGAAGCCTGCTTGGGGATTTCCCTTTGTTCTTATTCACTTAATCCCCATGCCGGGATGGCGTTGAAAGCACCGTCAGCTTTCTCCGCGTTGGGTTTTCTGCAGCAAAGGACTCTGCATCAGACAGCAAAATTCCAGCCTGGTTTCTAAGACATTTTGAGGTATTTTCTTGTTAAAAATGTACTTTAAATTCATTGGATCGTGTTTACGCAAGCCATCCTCAGCGTGATACACCATGTCAATTCACACCACCATGCCATACTATGACTGGCCCTCTGGCACCCATAATTACTTCTAAGACGCTTTTCATATATTTTTTCTCTTTAACAATCATGCTTTATATCCATTGGTTTGTGTTTTCGCAAGACGTACTAAACGTGATACATCATGTCAGTTCATGTCACCGTGCCAAAATATTTCTGGCCCTCTGGCACCCTCATTATTCCTAATACATTTTCCCATACAACAACAAAATTCGTGTCTAGAATTCGGTACAAGATCACGGTGATTATGAAAATCACCTTTATTTAAACCTAAAATCAAAACTTTGGTTTCCTAAGGTTGAAGTTGATTTTGAGGAGGTGAAGTTTGTTTTTGCATATAAAGGCGTACAACAAATTGATGTCTACAATAGGGTACTAGATCACAGTAATTATGAAAATCATCTTTATTTGAACGTAACATAGAAACTTTCGTTTACTTTTTTAGGTTGAACGATGAATATACAGTAAACTGTCTTTCAAGCGTCACTTCGATTTGATTAAAATGAAGATATGGACAAAATAAAGTTGTTACAAGTACTACATTCGGTTTATCAGAGTTGTTCTCATTCTAATCTTCCTATAGTAGTGAAAAATACTTCTAACGCAATATTTGAAACAATTTCAGGCTTTTCATATGGTTGCTCAATTAATACGGATGATGTGAAGCTCTATAGCGAGTCTTTGAATTGTTTAGAGAAACTAGTAGAAGTAGCTGACTCTGACAGAAGGACCGTAGTTTTAAACATGCTGATGATTGCTTTAGTGAATTGCCTGTCCACAGAAAATGGCTTGATAAAAGCTATGGCAAATACAAGAATACAGACATTAGTTCATTGAACTTTTACTAACCGCGGGAGTAAAACTAGTAAAACGAAAATTATGTTTCGCATTCTTAGCTTCCCTTGGTCTAAAAGTGTAACCTAGAAAATCAAAAGATATATTTCGATGTTTCTCTTTACGATTACTATCTTTACAATAAATAATCTTTGTTTTATCAGGGTGCAATTCGACACCACATTTCTCAAGCCTTTGCTTAAGATGTTTATAGATCATCTTAGCTTGTGGTTTACTTGAAAAATGGATCAGCCCATCATCAGCATACCGGCACCACTTAATATTAGGGTAATTAACTTCTAGCCATTTATACAACAGCTGAAATACCAACATATTGAACGAACACGAGGAACTTTTGATTTGAAAAAGCTAACTGCAAGCTAGAAATTCAGCGTCATCACCTTAGGAAAAATATGCATATGACAAGCTGATCATTTTGTAATACAGCATTTTGGTTTTTAGATGCAGCTTATCAATCGACTTCTTTTACCAATCAGATTCCAACCCGAAGATTCTTAGTTTTGGCTCCACTGAAGGAGCTCGTTTTTATATGAATTTCGGAGAATCTGTAGAATTCTGACATTTGCTTTTCTTTTTTAAAGAAATCGATGGTTTCGTATTCAACTCAGACCCGTTGCGGCTCAAGCTCGTTGGCCTCGATTTTCGCCAGGTCCAGAAGATCTTTCAGCAGCCCGCTCAAATGGCTGCCGCTATCGTAGATATCCTTGATGTAGCGCTTGTACTTGTCGTTTTCGATCGGGCCCAGCAACTCACTGTTCATGATTTCCGCAAAGCCGATAATGGCATTCAACGGCGTGCGCAGTTCGTGGCTCATGTTGGCCAGGAACCGTGTTTTCGACAGATTGGCCTCTTCCGCCCGCTGCCGGCTCAGACGCAACTCGTTCTCGATGTTCTCACGGATGCCAATCTCATGTCTCAGGTTGTTTGAGTTCCGTAAATTTTAAAGATACATATGGTCAAGTAAATTATCACTTAACCAATTCAAAACAAGCAGGTTCATTTTTACTATCCTTGTAACTTTAATGGATTGAATTAGCAGGTTAAACTTAGCATCTAACGGTTGAATTAGCAGAAGTAAATGTACTCGTCGCATACTTGGCTGTCGATAATACGCTGAGACTGTGGACATTTGCGTCTTTTTGGCATTAAATACCTGTTTGGGCATAAGTAATCATATAAATCAATTGTTTAAAGCAAATTGAATACGCAAATCAAGCTTGAAACAAAAAAAAAACACTCACCGAGGTGCCGGACGCGCCGGGACTCGGCTGTGCCGTGCTCGCGGCCGCGGCAACCGGCGCCTACGGCTCGATCGACGAAGCCGCTGGGGCCATGGTGCGGGAGTCACGAACGATCGAACCGGACATGAGGGTCCACGCCGCCTATGCCGAGATCTACGAGCGCTACGGGCGCCTCTACCATCAGCTCAAGGCGGTGCGTTAGGCCCCCGAACTCAAGTTCGCTGCACCGGAGGCAAGGGCCGGGCCAACTACGAGTCGATCACGGGGCGAGCCTTGATTTGGGCCTTGACCTCGGCATTCACGGGCCCTCGATAATGCGGCCGATACTCGAGGCGTCGCCAACGGCCACGATGGAACCGCCTATGGATGCATGGGAATCGCCACGGGTGATTTCAATCGCGATGGGACGTTTGATTTGCACATCACCAACTACGCCGAAGAATCGGCCAATCTGTACTTACAAACAGCCGATGGAGGGTTTACCGACTACGCGATCCAGTACCAGTTGGATTCTACGAGCCTGCCGTATGTCGGCTTTGGCACCAAAGCGATCGACCTGGACCGCAACGGTTGGCTGGATTTCATTGTCACCAACGGACATATCTTTGACATGACCTACATCGGCGAAGAGCGGCGACGGTATTGTGCTGGTGATACGCCGGTCTCTGCCCGGAATGCCTGGTAAAACGCCGAACGCGAGGTAAAGCCAGACATCAGAGCAACAGCTTCCACCGACGTGCGGCGTTCGCTCAGGTCCTCCAGCACCCCGCGCGCGTGGCGGATGCGAGCGCCAGCGACAAAACTGGAGAAGTTCTTGCCACTGCAACTGTTGACGGCTGCCGACAGGCGTTGCGGCGCGATGTCCAGGGCCGCGGCGGCGTCTGCCAGGCGTAAGTTTGGGTTGAGATGCGTCTGTTCGCTTCGAAATAGCTTATTGAGCGCCTCGGGATGTCGTCCTCGGCGTATTGCAGATCGGTCGCGTAGCCCGCCTCCTCGAACTGCTCGACCATGGACTCGCCGTCCGAAATCCAGCGAGCCGAAGATTTGGTGGGCATCGAAATCCCCACGGTGCCTTTGTCCTGCGCCGCTGCCGGCATACCGAGCCCGGCCATGAGAGCCATTGTCCCGACAGCCTTGATCATGTTCTTCATCATCGTCCTCCCGCTACCGCGTCCTTGGCGGTCCTGACGCCCCCTCCCCGGTGACGCGACGTGATATTGCCTAGTAAGAAGATGTATATCTAATAATAGTTCGATATGATGTGAAAAAAACGAACAATTTCTTCCATGCGCTCAAAATGAATTGAATTTGAATGGGTCAATAATCGGGCTCACGTGAATAAGCCTTTCTCCGGACAGTGACTTGCGAACCCGTTTTTTTAAGAATAAAAGGCAAATGAATCGGGATTCATCATGACTCAGAGGCAGATGATCGGGAATTTGATCAAAAGTCGGAGACATAAACAGAGTTTTCAGGATTATTTAGTTTTCAGAGAAACAAGAACGGGAATTAATTCATATATTAAAAGAAACATTCAAATAAGAATTTTTTTCACAACCAAAGGCACGCAAATAATGGTGATTCGAATGAAAAATTTCTAACCAGAGTGCTGGTACGAAAAGACGCACTTGGTAGAGTGGGAGTCTCACCACTTGAGGACGTAACGGTAATTGTTGGTGTTCTTTCCTGTACTTAAATTGGTCATTGTTTCATTCACTTGATCAAAGGGGACCACTTCTGTATGCCATGATTCTGGGTCTTTCTAATATATGTCTGGTTCATCTTGTGCCATTTGTAACATCCGACGAGTTCGACTGGTACCGGTGACGACCGAGGCAGCTATTTTCTTATGTGTAAAAATCATGGGTCTAAAGTCATATTCAAATTTGCCCTGTTAAAATACGTTGTGAACAACACAGCCGATTTTTGTATCATGGCTCAACTTTCACTGCTCAAAGTTTTTCTAGCCCTTAAAAAAAGGACTATAAAACGGGAAAAAAGCAATTACAGCTCAGCTATTACTGCTTAAAGGTTTTTTTTAACCCTTAGAAAACGGACTCTGTAAGACGGAAAAATTAAATCGAAAATAAGAAAAAAATAGAAAAACAAACAAAATATATATTGTTGTTAAAATACGTTGTGAACAACACAGCCGATTTTTGTATCATGGCTGAACTTTCACTGCTAAAAGTATTTTTATCCCTTAGAAGAAAAATGCAGAAGAAGTAAATGACTTACATCTATTAATTATAGATATCCTGAATGATAATATATAGGTTTGTCGAGAAGAAGCGCCACTACAAGAAACTTGATAACCATTTAACCTACGTTGGAGGATGGTAATAATGCTTATTATTTTCATATTCTACATTCTTATTTATACCGGCATTAACTTTGCTGAAATAGGTCACGATGATATGTAAAAATATAAGCAAAAGCTGAAAAAAAAATTACATTACGTACCTACTAATCTTCATACCCCAAGATCTACACTCTTCAATTTGCACTCAAGTCGAACTGCACTCGTTTTTGAAAAAAAATAATGAAAAAAATGTATTAGGTGTTTACAAACAGCATAAATTATGCCTTTTTAGGTATATTTGATCTTCCAGGGGGGTATATGTAACCCCTCCCCTGTCTTTTCTTTGCAACTCACTATGAAAAAAGGCGTTATTATTGCTTCTATAGAAAATCATAAATTTTATATTAAACTTCCAAGGAAATGTCAACTTGCTAGGCGTTCTTTGCGCGTGCTGGGAAGATGTTGGTAGCATCGAAATGTGCATTTTAGTGAAGGTAGTTTGGCATATGTATGTAGTTAATCAAGTGCAGGTAGTCCTTATATCCTGTAAATTCGAAGAGGAGAAAAATTATTATTTTTTAAATTTTTTTTTTTTATTTTGAATCGAATATGCTAAACACACCTTGAATAACAGAAAAAAAAACCTAAACAATGATCAGCAGACAAACTTTGAAAAAAGTAGACAAATCAGACCTAACGTTACAGAGCAAGTGTTGACCCTTCTCAGAATTAAATGAAAACACAACATGAGACACACAACGCTGATAAGTGTCAACACTCGCCCTATAACGCTAGGTTTGATTTGTAATTCAAAATAAATTGTAAAATAAATTTGTCCGTATTACACTTAAACAGGATTGATAAGCTTAAGACTGAAAGAGTTGCTTGAGCTATGTCGAAGAAAGGCCTACGATTCAGCTTGTCTTTTTAGCTGCTAACGCCAAACAAAAAATAATTTTGCGTTCACTTGGACGTCGTCTTGGAATAATTCCACCCAGTCCACCTGAAGCAAGTTTCGACACCGATTTTCCAGCTCACAAGGTCACGCTTTTAAGAAGAGAAAGTGGGAGCTGTTGGAAGTGTGACCTCACAGCAGCATTCAGACAAATTTGAGGAGAGGAAACTTTGATCTTCTTCGCAGTTGTTATGCAAGATCCGTCTCAACAAGACGGAGGAAAAAATGAGGTATTTTTAACTTACGAGTGAGTGATCGGATTTTTAATGAATCTTGATATTTAGAAGGACCTCGTGTCTCAGAGCTCTTATTTTAAGTCCCGACCGTCATTACGCCTCATATTTTCCTTTTAAATCAATCCAGTGATTCTTAGAATTTTGCTAGAGCTCATGCCATATGAGCTCTTGGCTCTTCCTGCCTCGTCACAAGTGCCTTATGAGCTCTTAGCTCTTGTTTTTATTCCTGAGTAAAACCCTTTTGAAAACTAGTATGTAAATAATATATTTTGACTTCATTCCGCACTTTCCTTACCCCCCATCCCAAACCAAATAACCGGCCACGCCAGGAATTGAACCCGTAGCCCCCGGACAAAGGATTTCCAACTCAGTGCTCCAGCTACTTAACAAGGGCGGCTTACTGTTTGACTGAGAATTGTTTCAATAGAATTCTGAAAAAATGCTTTGTTCTTCCCCGAAAAAAGTGCATCAGTTTATCAAATGTAGAGTTTTCAGTATGTTCCGCTTCCGGTTCCATTGAATGATACTAAGGATTCTGCTGCGTTGCGCATAAGCCGTCTCGGTCTTTTTTTTGTGTACGAAACAGAACTTATTCTTATTTAAAATTTCATGATCCTGTTCGAGGGCGGATCGCGGCTTGTGTTCCGGCTTTCCGGCACCGGCACGTCCGGCTCGACGATCCGGCTCTATGTCGAACGTTTCGAACCGGACACGTCGCGTCACAACCTCGACACCCAGGCCGCCCTGGCTGATCTGATCGGCGCCGCCGATGACATCGCCGGCATCGTGAAACACACCGGCCGAACCGCGCCGACGGTGATCACCTGAGCACGTTGGAACCGCACGAGACCGGCCAGCCCGGCGCGACGATCGCGGACAGCGGCGTGCGTTTCGCTGTCCGCGCCGAGGCCGCAACCTCGATCAGCGTTGTATTTTTTAACGTAAACACAAATTAACATTTATGACATTTATATAAGCACAAATGGAAATCAGGTTGTCCACGGTTTGGGGTGGATGTCGTAAAGAAAGATTTAAGGAGAATGGGAATTTCCTGGGAGGGGTTAAAAATGGAGGCTAGGAATGGATTATGATGGAGAAGGAACGCAAATAGCCATGCTTGTCACGGGTGGCTTGATGCTGCGGTGAGTTGTTAGTAGTAGTGGTAATTAGGCACAAATGTGAGAGCAAAATATGAGCTGCAATGTTCATTATAAGAAGGTAGGCAGGGGCTGATGTAGGCGCATAGGCATAAAATTAGATTTCTGAGTAGCCTAGACTAGCCTAAATCCATTCTATTAAGGTTTGAAAGAGCATAAAAAAGGCACTAGGCTAAATGGTATAGGCTATTCAAACTATTTTGTAGCTCAGTATTGGAATATCTCCAAATTTAACCATATCACTAACCCACCTTTACAGATATTGATGAACACAAGGTTCCAGCTTTCCCATGAGCTTCTTGCTCACTGGCTCCATTCAAATCACATAAATGAAGATTTGTTGAATCTCTACTGTTTAGAAAGTCCCTTGATAAATCACTGAAAAAATCTTTGGCATAAACTTCAACTCACTGCAACACCAAGCCGCCTGAGGTCAACCCATCTACACACGCTCCTCATCCATCCCAATCTATTCAAAGCTCCCTTCTGTTATCCTCCGAAGAAGTTCTCATTTCGCTTAAATCTTTCCCCACGACATACTACCACCCTATTCGGGAAGTTACCTCAGCCTTTCTCTCATTATAGCTATAGAAATCGGGATCGAAACCACGTTTTTTGAACAGCCTACTGTTTAAGATACGGTCAGTCAGTCGGGTACCCAAAATAATCCGTAGACAATATCTCTGGAAAACATCTAGCAAATCCTCCTCTGTCTTTCGACTTTTTTTTATTCTTGTAGTATGTGACATCATTTGTCAATAAATCTATGCAAAAATAACCAATTTAAATTTAATATTTTAAATAGAAATTTTTTTTGTTGATAAAAGTGATAATTTGCATAAATGTATTGCATACGTTAAAAGTCTGTCCTTAAATACTCTGTTTATACAGTGAATAATTATCAATAATAAATTTCTCCTTCTTTTTATGTACGATTCCTCCTCGATTTTTCTTTTTAAAGAAAAAAGATATTGTTTTCTATTTATTTAAAATCATATATCCGTTATAGAGAAAATCTTATTCTTATTTATATCCCGGAGGAAATATCGCTGATGCGCGTTAAAAGACTGAAAGCGTGAAAGCAAAGTTGAAAGGCTGAATAACTATGCCTTTGGAGATACCTTGACTCCTCACAGGCCCTGGGGAAAGTTTTTTAAGGTACAAAATTTGTGCATTGTTTAAACATAGTATTTGTTACTGGGAAGCATGCATGTATTTTTCGGATGGAGGGGGGTGAATTATCAAACATGACATGCCTCTCCCCAATAGGTCGCTTTTTATGCTATTTTTTTACTTTTAAAAGAGGTTATTATTCTACTTAAACAGCCTTTGTGATTCAGGAGTTTTGGTTCTTGCCAAATTTCATCGTCCTAGCTTACCTGGAAGTGCCTAAAGTAGCAAAACCGGAACCGACAGACAGACCGACAGAATTTGCGATTGCTATATGTCACTTGGTTAATACCAAGTGCCATAAAAAAACATTATAGGCTAACACACTAAGAAATTCAGTAAGAATTACTGAATTATTAAATATATACTTAAGATACGAGAAGAAGCATTCAAGCAAGGGGAGTTGATCAACTCACACTATTGTTTCTTTTTTTATTCGCGATGTTTTAAATCTCATCTGCAATCATTTTCGTGATTAATTTCGTGAAAAACCTGATCAATGTAGTTGAAAGATCCAGAATTGATGTCTTTGAGGATACCCTCTCCCCCAGAGCCCTCAGGGCAGGGGTTGTAAGCTATGCGCCGGGGCCATATAAGATATATGTAAAAAGTGATTGTATTCACCCTTGCTATTCAGAAGGTTCAGTGCCCTTCTTGAGATTGATTGTGAGGGTAGATTCCCCCTCCTTCTAAACACCTTGCATTTTCTCAAAATGCATCTAATAGAAATTATGAGATTGTCTTTTGTTGTCATAGAAACTTCAAAAAGAGCTCATTTGATTGGATATTGAAAGGGTCAGTGCCTGTTTAAACCTATAATCCAAAATTTGAAAATGATGAAATATTCGAACTTGATGGAAAGTTGATATTTCTGTGTAGATAATATTGTGAAGCCTGACTAGTGAATATGTTTTTTGACATATCAATATGACACCATTTTCTATCCTCTCTAGAAAGAGCTATATCAGTGGCAGTTCTAGGCCTGGGAAGGATGGCAGCCGCCACCTAATTTCCTCTGACATCTGACGTTATTTTCTTATTTTTTGCACTCCTATTAAGGTACCTTAATAGGAGTTATAATGCCTAAAACGACTATTGAGCTAAATTAACATACACTTTAAAAGAAAGAATTGGGCCTTTAACTTTTACGTCGAGTTGTGGTTTGTCATTATGAAAGACATATTGCCGAACCTTTGTTTCTTTTAATTGTTCAAGTGGTGGGAAAAAACTCATTCATTTGTTTTGGCTTGTCTTCTGTCATTATGACAGACATAACGCCCAACTTTTGTTTCTTTAAATTGTTCAGGTGAATGAAGAAAACTTATAAGGCACAGGCAATAACATCAAAATCTAATGCCTGATCATCATCCCTTTCATTTTCAATATATGTTTAAGTGAAGTTAATAGCCTGTTGACATTATTTCCAGCTGCGTGTTTTTTTTCTATAAGGAGCGACCCGGCTCAATAATAACTGAAACTCTAAAAACTGGAATTTTGATACCAATAGTTACATCAAAAGAATCTCAATTTAATGCTGATTTTTAATATATAAGTTTCATTAAGATCGGTTATACCCATCAAAAGTTACGAGCCTGAGAAAATTTGCTCATTTTAGAAAATAGGGGAAACACCCCCTAAAAGTCATACAATCTTAACGGAAATCACACCATCAGATTCAGCGTATCAGAGACCCCTATCGTAGAAGTTTCAAGCTCCTATCTAGAAAATGTGGAATTTCGCATTTTTTACCAGAAGACAGATCTGGGGGGAAATGGCGCGGGAGGGAGAAAAGCTGCTGCCAATCGTTTGGTCACTTTAAAGTGCTATAGAGTTTTTTGTTTCCGATCAAATAACTCACCTGCTAAGATTCTAGGACCATTGGTTTGATATTATCACCTCTGGGAAAAAACACGCATCCGCGATCTGGCAAAAAAAATAAAAAATTTCACGTTTTTTCAGTTAGGAGTATGAAATGTCTACAGTACGGTTCTCTGATACATTGAATCTGATGGTGTGATTTTCATTAAGATTCACCAACTTTTAGGAGGTCTTTCTCCCCTTTTTTCCTAGATCAGGCATTTCTTCTGGACGCTCCCAGTGCCTGCCCATTGGCTGAAGATATTCATGATTCCTAGTGGAATTCGTGAATTCTCCTTTCCTCTAGAATGTACCTCATCCAAAACATCACTTTTTTCTACATGTTGTAATACTTGAGCTTATTATGACCCCCAGGATGCTTATGGAATGATCTAATAATGCTACTACAACCAACAGTTTGCTGCAGTACCAAGTCGCCTGAGAACAGTACGGCCATGTACGCTCCTCCTTCAAACCAATCTATTCAAACAACCCACAGAAGTTCGAATTCACTTTAAATATCTAATTACGACCTCATGGAAATTTTCTATTGTGTAGTATATAACCGACAAGTACAGATAAAAATATACTTTAGAAACAAATTTGTGCGACATACTTTAAATTAGGGGTGGGGTAGGGTATAAAGTATATCTGGTCTGTAAACCTGATGTGTTAGGTACAAATATTCTGCATATTATGTAGTAAGAATTGTTGAATTTTCGTGAGTCTTGTTTAGACTGGGAAGGTCTAATAATAGGATAATAATTGCTCATTTTATGACTAAAAAGTTCAGGGTATCTGTTATAGTAGTATATGCCCCTGTTGAACCGAATAATGGAGATGTTAGTGACTTGTTGCTCTTTACTTTCAGTATGAAAACAATCGTACTTTAAATAATCCGATAAAATCAACCCCCCTCCTTGAAAAATTTCCCCCGTGAAGAATTCTCCATGGAAACTCCTTCCCATGTAAAATTCTTCGTCCAGGAAAATACCCTCGGACAATTCCATCCTCTCTTCGAAATCCCCCACAAAATATTTTGCTTACGATTTCACCTGAAAGATACACCTTAGCCTACTTTCATCTGAAGAAAGACTTCTTTCTTATTTAATTTCAGATCGTTTTTCAGTCATGGGGGACTCCCCTGAGTGGAAAATTATTCCCGGATCTAAACATGTTTATTCTTAAGAGCAGCATTGAAACTGAAAGCAAACAAAAATTATTCTTTATTTAAAGGGTACTGGCTTCTTTCTTATATCCCTCTCTTTACGCTAATGTTTTAAATAGATTCAGAAAAAGGTTCTGATTCTAATTACATGGCGCTTTTGTTTCAGAAATCTTTTTTAGAAAATGAAACCTTTGATTTCTTTCGTGATTCTTAAAGAAATAAAATATAATAGTTTTTAATTTTTCCAATAAAAAATGTTAGTGAAAAATTTGCTTCACTTACAAAAAGGGTTAATAGCCTACTATTGCAACTTTTTTGCGATAGTGCTCGAGGGAGGCCTCGAAGAGGTCGTGCTTGCAGCCGAAGGTGCCGTAGATCCCGGCATGGCTGACCCCGGTCTCCTCCACCAGGTCGCGCACTGAGGTATCGAAATAGCCCTTGCGCCAGAACAGGGCCATGGCCTTGTCCAGCGCCACCTCGGGATCGAATTCTCTACTGCGCGCCAAGGTCCGGGCCTTCTTGAAGAAGGGATACAAGAACGAATGTTCTTGAATTAAGTTGCGTCCGCGGGATGGTCAAGGCGGCAATTTCAATGGGGTCAGAGTCGATCAATCTCAATGGGGGCAGAGTCGGTAAGTGACAGCACTGCATACGACATAGATTGTGGAGAACGAGTGTTATGGAATTTTTTGTGGTGAGAGTGCGCAGTGAATAATTGTGGCATCTTCTAAGACCATTGTTTAATGGATTCAGCTAAATCACCATCAATCAAGAGTTTGGTTTAGTAATGTCAAACACATTTAATCCTTGTATTAATTTTAGTTCTACTGAAATAGTATTTATCTTATCATAGGAATCCTGCCTTATGTTATAAAAATTGTAGGTTTTTTGAGAATTTTCCAAAAACATTTTTTTACGATTTTAAATTATTTTCGCTAAAAGTGTTGTGGTGCAAGTAACAGCTGTGGGGCCGTCGCAGGCGTGGTTGTTTCAGTGAGAATACATACCATAAGGTACGGCTAATTTATCAATAATTCTAGTTAATAAACTTTAAAAGTGAATGAAACCGGTTGTTACTAAAATATTAATCGCTATGGCTATTTACAGTTTTTTGTTCCCTTTTTTTGGTAAGCAATAGCGCTCATTAAATCTGTTATTCCCGCTATAAGAACAGTAGCTAAGAGCTCATATGGCACTTCTGACTAGGTTGGAAGAGCCAAGAGCTCATATGTCATGAGCTCTAGCAAAATTCTAAGAATCAATGATGGGGATCAGAGAGACATTGTTTATAATCTCCTATGATTTGGGTGACAGAATCATCTTAGTAATATTTGGGTCTCCTAAGTTGTGTAGATTCCCTTGAGAGCTTACCCCAAGATTATAGAAACTGTGCCTGGTACCTGGATTCATAAACAAGGACGATTAATAAACAATAGATTTATTGCAGTACTTATATTTAAATTGTCACATAAGGTACATCAACTTTCACTTAAGCAAAGGTTTGGTTGTTCCACAAATTGACTGTGCTGTTTCGATGACTTGACTAATTCAAAACTAAACTTTTTCTCCCAACGAAAGTTTGTATTCTGTCCAAGTAATGCATTTATTCTGGAAAAGGAAATTGGATTTACCAATTTGCTAGAATAGGTTTCCCAGGAATATAGTTTTACATTTAGAGTTGTGAAACATTTTAAAAACTTTCCTTCTTCGTCGGAAACACTTGGATGAAAACAATCTAGAAAGTCATTTTCTCAGTTTCCCAGAGGAAACTGCCGTACCTAGAGGTGAAGGAGGGAAATTCTGGGCTTGAACCCGTGCCTCTTTCAGAGATTTTAGGTATCATCTATGCATTTTAACAAGGTTGGAGCCCCCCTCTTCCAAAGGAAAATGGATAAGATGTTGCGCGTGTATTGCTCATGGCCGGGCGTATCGGCGGCGATGAACTTCCGCTTGTCGGTCTCGAAATATCGGTAGGCAACGTCGATGGTGATCCCCTGCTCGCGCTCGGCTTGCAAGCCGTCCACCAACAGAGCCAGATCAACCGCCGCCCCCTGGGTGCCGTATTTCGCGCTTTCGCCTTCGGTCGCGGCGAGTTGATCCTCGAACACTGTCTTTGAATCATGCAACAACCGGCCCAGCAGCGTGGATTTTCCATCATCCACCGAGCCACAGGTAATGAAGCGCAGCTGGTCCTTGCGATCTTGAGCCGCGAAAAGTAAACGGGATTCAATTAGGAGATGCTGATGTCACTATTGATGATTATTCCTCAGATGGAAGAACGATCCATATTGTGTTGAACAGGGAAGGATTAAAACAAATTCGAGAACAAGCAATGCAAGAATCTTCATCACAAATGTATTTTGAATTAGGACCTAGCAGTGATGTAGGGTTGCCTTTAGAAGCTGTAACTCCAGATTTGAGATATAGAGTATGGCTCTCATGGGAACCTAGTATAATCAAAGCTGGAGAAGATGTAACATTCTTTTTGAAAACTGACGAATTATTCACAGACAAGTCTAACAAAAATATAACCACAAAAGTTGTTGGTGGTCTAAAAGGGTCATGACTGGCAGTATAAATACGCAATTTCTATGGGTATTTAGCTTGTAAAAATCTCCTTAGTAGGGACGCTTTAGAGGGATATTAAGTGTACCAAAGTGGTTGGAAAATACATTTTATCATTGAAGTAACAAAAATTTGAAAAATAATGGTTGTCTGCTATTTTTTTTTCAGGGGAAACATGGAACCCATTGAAACTTCGGTACCAGCTTAAAAATGTGCGGGAAAGATTGGCAAAAAACCTTGTGGAAAAAGGAGTATTGACAACTGAGAAGCAGAATTTTCCAGACCAGAGAAGAAAGAAAAATCAAGGTGATTTAATTTTGCAATCGCATGATGTAATCAGATTATTAGCCAGCTTAAATTAGACCAATAATATTCTAGACAATTTTGGTCGTTTTTTAGGCAAACTGGCGTTTTTGGTCGTGTTCAAATTCTTTTCAGACACTCCTTCATCATAAGTCTGTGATTAACTAATTCTATTAATTTTTAATTGACTGAAAAGTGGCACGCGTTTTTATGCTCCATCCTTTCATGATTTTGTCGACAAGTTCTTAATTAAATTAAATTTAGCCATTGTAGGAATCGTTATGGTAGGAGTATCATACAGCGGGGAAGCGGGAATTCTTGGAAAACGTGAAAATTAAGGTATCTTTATCTTATGAATGTGTGATCGGATTGTAATGAAACTTGACATATAGAAGGATCGTATGTCTCAGATGATCCATTTTTAATTTGAATCGGATCTGGGGACATAGGGGGCTGAAGGGGGGAAACAGAAATCCTGGAAACCGGAAATCTTGGAAAACTCTTAGAGTGGAGAGATCGGGATGAGACTTGATGGAAAGAATAAGCACAAGTTTTAGATACGTGATTGACATAATTGGAACGGATTCGTTCTCTTTGGGGGAGCTGGGTTGGTTTTAAACCAGATTATGCCAGGGCGTATTCTGGGTTTGGGGCCGCTTAGATGACGAGAATTTCAAAAATTCCCGCCATCTGCTTCATCCGCCATTTGGTTCTTTATTTTCTGATCAACGAAATCCTTTAATCTGCGTTCTATTGCTTAAACAGAGGCCCGTCTCATTAATTATTATTAAACGACTTATCCGGATAAGCCGGCGGCGGCGGTACTTTTCTTGAATCTTTCTTCATTAAATCCTGTAAATGTTTGATAGCCGCGTCTAGTTGGGCGTCCTCGCCATTAAAGGTAGCATGGGGGAGGTTATCCACAACATGAAACGTATCATTGGCATTTGATGTAATGGTAAGGAGTTTTTGGCTTTGGAAACAAATGTTCTTGTCTTCAGCAGTGATCAGGTATCAGCAGTGGTATCAAAATATTTACTCAGTCGGTTATTGTAATTCAGTTTTCGTCATTCCAATACCTAAATTATATTACGTTGTCCTAAGGTTGGTATTATTGTTGTCATTTCTGAATATTTTCTTTACAATCTAGTATCTTATACTGTCGAATTACTATCGTTTCTGACAAAAAACAAATGAATTTGAAATTCCACAGCACCTACGGTTCGCCAGTAAAAATCACCGGACGGTATGCGATCGACGGCGGGCGAGGTAGTAGTTCTCGTTCATGTCGCGCTCGATGAGCACGTTGTGCACGACGACCTCGTGATTGGGCACGTCGACCAGCAGCGAGTACTTGCCCACCGGGATGCCCTCGATGTTCCAGTAGCCGAATTCGTCGAGATGCATCCGCTCGCTCAGATCGAGCGGCTCCAGGTAGCCGCGGTGGGTCAGTGGGAAGGTCCCGAACCCCGGCGTGAGCTGGATGCGCGGCTTGACGATCTCGAGCTGAGCGCGCGATGCCAGCCGGAAGCGCAGGCGGTGTTCCCGCGGTAGCTATGGGGATCAAAAATGGCAAATTTAGCGATATACAGGACAATTTTTACCTCTTTTCTTTTAACATGGTATTGGTTGCGGCTTTAAAAAGGAACGAGAATGGGATTACACTGTCTTTGTAAATAGCTCTGAACAAACGCTTTGGACCAACTCAGTTTCTGTTGCAAATTCACTTAGAAATTGCGGGATCCAGATAGGGCATGTATATTTTAATAATGACCTGACAAAGGACAAGTAAACACACACGGTATGAATCTTAGCGACAGCAAGCTTTTTTTAACAGTTTAAACATAGATAATGAAACATTTGGTTGTTATACTACCTTCAAAATAATAGTATCCGAGTTTCGCTTACCAAGTATTTCATTCAATAATTGAAGTGACCTGGAAGTGACGTAAACAAAGTTTTGACATTGATTCTAATATACAGTTGGAAGGGATATTTTTTGTATTCTAATGGTATCGAGCACACTGGTTCTTTTGACGGCCAATGACACTTGTTTTTATACTAAAATTGTAACGCCACCAAAAATTGTAATGACTACAGCTGGCAAGGAATCCTTTTTGTAATGAAATGATCCCAATCAAACTGATTTTCCATCACCGGTTTTGTGCATGAGTTTAGGTCCCCCTTTGAATACTAGCACTACAACCACTTCAGCTACGAATACTAATGCTTCGGCTATTACTACTAAGGCTACTACGATTGGGCCTACTATGGCTACCACTACTGCTACTAAGACTTCTAGTATCAATGGGAATAGAACCCAAAACCGAACAAACAATAAATGATCAAGGGAAACTTAAGACGAACAGAAACTACCACAGACTGGAGTAGATCTAACGCCCCCTGTGCTTTGTAAAGAGTAAAACGTTACTGCGCTTTGCTGGGGAAAAATAGGCCTACACTCTAAATGTTTTCTCTTTTATAAAATGAAAATGCAAAACACCATAACCATTTTTCGTCGTAGAACTTCGAAAACAGCTAATTCAATTGGAACTGGAAAGGACCATTGTCCTTTTTAATAGTCGAAAGCAATTGGAGGGCAACAGCCCCCCTCCCACGCTCACCATTCACCCAAACACATCTAATCAAAATTTTGAAATGACCATTTTATTGAACGTAATTGATAGGTCTGGAAACTATGTCTTTGAGGATAACACCCCCCCCAGAGCCCTCAGGGTAACGGTTGTAAGTAAGGCCCTGGGGGCACATAAGGCATATATAGAGAGGATGATCGTAAAAAATTCGAAGGGGCCTCACTGGCCCTTTTTTACAGATTGGAGCTTGAACCTCTACAGTAAGGTATTCTGATAAGTTGAATCTGATAGTGTGATTTTCACTAAAATTCTTTGACTTATACGGGTTGAATCCTCCTTTTTTCTGAAATCAGGAAAATTTTTCTCAGGCTTGAAGCCGTTAATGCGTAAGACTAAACTTAATAAAACTTATTTATATATTTGAAATCAGCGGAATAAACCGATTCTTTTGACATAACCATGGATATCAAAATTCCATTTTTTAGATTTTTTGTTACTACTGAGCCGAGTCGCTACGTACTTTTTACAGTTCATTACCATAATGTCCACTCTGGTGTCACTAGAGTCTATATTGACACTGAATCATTTTATTAATAGTGCTTTTTGAAATATATAACTTTTCTCGGAATCGCTGGGTTTGAAAAAACAAATAATATAACTAAATAAAAGTTTCTAAATTTAAATGCAGAGAAAAAATGGAAGGGATGTGAGACTACATAGCTGCTTAGCAATCAAGGCTTCCTAAAACGTCTATTAAAAATTAATACTATAGCAGAAAATTTTTGCTTGTTCGTGTTTTTGGTACTTGTTTTTAATACAATGCTTAGTGGGCGGCCTGCATTCCATAATTCTCTGTTGCCCGCTATGCCGGCGACCGTCAGCCGGAGGAGATCGTCTCGACGCTCAATGCCATCTTCTCGCATTTCGACACACTCGCCGAAAACCACCGGTTGGAGAAGATCAAGACCATCGGCGACGCCTATATGGTCGTCGGCGGACTGTCGGGTCCGACCGACAATCATTGCGCCCGCATCGCCGAGATGGCGCTCGACATGATGACCTTTATCGAGACGTTTAAAGATGCCGGCGACCGCGCCCTGGCGCTGCGCATCGGCATCCACGTCGGGCCGGTGGTCGCGGGGGTCATCGGGCGCAGCAAATTCGCCTATGATCTTCGGAGAAAACATTTCCTAATCTGAAAAATTTCTAAAATTTCCGCTTTTACTAAATTAATGAAAATATACTTACCCTTGATAATTCTGAATGTGAATATTCAATCTTGTGGTTTAAACACTGTTCCTAACTATGGAACATTGTTGGGCGTCACAGCTACAAAACAATGAGCTAAAAAATGTAGGTAAAACTGTTCCTAGTTGGGAACAATGGGCGCTAATGGGTTAATAGCATACGTGTGTTTTTATTTGAGATAAAGGTTTAGCTGTCTACGTGTCTCTGTATTTGCTCTTTTTCTTTTAGTGTAATTTATTCCGATAACAACTTTGATAAACTTGATAATTTTATATTCAATTCGGTAAATCGCTTATTACATTAGTAAATACTTTTGATTCAAATTTTGACTGACTCTTCTTGTTTTTTCAACATACTTGGACTTACATATCTCCACGAAAACAACATATCTTGCTGACTATGTTTGGCTGGCACAGAATAAGCCCTCACCCTTTTGCGAAATAGGCCCCCAGAGCTTAATCGAGGACTTACGGTACTATATTATAGCGGTAGTAAACCTGTAGCAAACTGGAAATAAGACAATAATGATGACAATCACAATGATGATGATGATGATGACAAACATCTTATTATGTTTGACGGCAAGCTCCCGCGCCTGGCCCCAGCCGGTCCGCATAAAGCGCACCATGATGACGGTAAGGTCGGTCTTCTCGATATCCGCCTCGAATTTGTAGACGCTTTCGGTCCCGTTGGTGCTGGGCCAGACGAGTTCCGTCAGTTCAAGCTCTTTTTCCAGCCGCTGACGGCTCTCCTCACGACAGATTCCACCGATGAAGAGACAGCGCTTGCCGCGGACCAGGTTGCGGACTGCATCCAACTCAGCCTGTTCCGATTCGGAGAGGACGGAGAGGGCCGCTTCTGATTCCTGCGCGTCGTAATAAAATGTCAAAAACAAATTTTGACATTTTTTAAGTTTTTTTATAAACACCCTCCACCCAAAGAATAAACCCTTAACAAAAATCCTTGATATGGCCATAATCATCCAATGTTTCATTTTATTCTGAAAATTACCCCCAAAAGTGGCATTTTTCGAAGGCTTGTTAAGCGCTTCAAGCAGCGATTGACAAAAATATTTGTGGCAATGAGTGTTGGCTTTGGTATGAGCTACCTGTATGCGATCTTCAGTTGCGACTGAGGCCTTTAAAAAAAAAAAAAAAAAAAAAAAAAACGCATTCAGAAATTGGATTTGCAAATCATTGATGGTTACAGCATCCTTTGATGTTTGAACTATTGCTTGGATTGTGTATTGTAATTCCAAATTATCCATAATCACTCAAATATTGCGTTCTTGGTAAATTTTAGTTCGAATATTCAGATATTGGCAAGTCATTTAGAATGTTGCTCCCACAGTTGGGTTTTGGCGACAAGCTCTAAATATTTAACCTGAAATCCAAACTCTATTTTTGTACACATCACGCCTTGCAACTGTATTTCAGAAAGCAGTGTATATTCCGATGATGTGGATCGCTTGTACCAAAAGCCTGGATCAGCTATCAACAATCCAATACAGACCCGCCACGCGCGGATTGTCGCGGTCGGCGGCCAGCATGTACTGCACCAGGTCGTTGGTGCCGACGGACAAGAAGTCGACGTGCGGGAAGATGTGATCGAGGATCGGCACCAGAGCCGGCACCTCGACCATCACCCCGAGCTCGATCTTCTCGTCGTGCGCGGTCCCCTCCGCAACCAACTCCTCGCGAACGTGGTCGAGCACTTCACGCGCCCGCTTGACCTCGCGAAGCGAGGTCACCATGGGCAGCAGGATGCGCGCATGCCCGGCGTCGCTGGCCCGCAGGATGGCGTGGATCTGCGTGTAGAAGATGATGCGTTTTCATGAAGACGTCTCAGAAATATTTCTTAATATGGCGTAAGTTTACCTCTAATAACAACACCTCCCTCTGGAATCGATTGATAGGATGGGCCAGTCGCATATTCCCACGGGGGCGTGAATATCCATAGTTTTGTCTCAAAGAACCGTGGTATTTTCATTAAAACCTTTCTGAAATAACCGAATGCAAAAAAGTGTCTCTTTTTTCTTCGTTTGCGTGTTTCATTTTTCAAAATGTGATTTTGCTAGTGTCTAGATTGAAATTAATGAAACGTAACAGGCAGGTGTGCTTAATAGATCAATAATCAACGTTGCCATCAAGCCATTGGCCAATTGGAGACAAACCCAAGAAAGGTAGTCTGAGTGAGAGGCGGCAAAGCTGGCCTAAGCCTTTTTCAGGATTGTATAAAGTCCAGCTGATTCATTTGAGATTAATACTAGACCTACGTTGCCTGAGCAACGTGAAGTGTTGCGGCAACCTTTGTCCGGCTTCGCCGAATAAATGTTGCGAGAGCAACACTTTGGTTTTATTTTATTTTTTGCTATCAGATAAACGCTGAAGTTGTCAGCCTTTCAGACCCGTGGGAAACTGCCGCTTTTTTGCTTCTGTAATTTTTTCTATTTATCCTGACTATCATTGATCTGTACACATATGAGCCCAAAGGGAGGGGGGGGAGGTAAAAACAAATATCTTCGGCTCACATGTCATCCAAGAAGGCCTTTCTGACCAGAGGTTTGTTATAGAATAAGCAATTGACAATGTAGCAAACAATTTTGCTTAATGAGAGAGAAGTGTCCAAAACACAAAAAAGGGCGTGTTCTTATGTCCCAGTTTTGAAGTTCTCTTGGGAGGAGGTCTTCGGGTAGGCTGTATTTCTCTTCAAACGGGCATGCTGACTTTTATTTATAAACCTATATACAGAGAGGTTTAATCCTTGTCAGAGGAATTGATGACGGGGATAGGTTAAGTAGTGTTTGAAAGCGATCTTTCCATCTTATCAAACGTTCCTTTTGACAGCTAATGACTTTTCTTGCTGTGTCTCTGACAACTTCAGACACAGCAGCTTTCTTACCAGTCGATTCCTTAAGAGCCTGGTAGAGCTAGCGGGTGTCATCAGCGCAGGCTGCTTTTTCTAAAGACAAATCAGTCTCTTTTCACATTTCGCAGCAGTCAAGATAAGCAGAGCGCTTGACCTGTCTGCACAACTCTCTTGTGATATGTTTGGGGCTGCTCATCTTTTTCCTACGTTCCTCGACTCCAGTGTTCTTTTATTTTTATGGATTTTGTTTTCTCTCTCTCCCCCTTGGACAAGCTTTGCTTTTTAGGGGAGGTAGTAACCATCTTTGTTTATTACCTGTTTAATGAATAAATTCTTCTTTCTCTCTCTAAAAAGAAGCTGCCGGCCCTGCTGTATCGATTGGATAAATTGCTAGATTATTTCTTTTAATTATTCATGTTTGTTCAAAATACCATTTTACTCTCACTTTCATCTAATATAGTAATACCAAACTGCTGTTTATCGGTGCTTTTTTGATGGAAATATTCAATATACAAGGGTTTCCCCAAACTGTAGTCCCTCCTAATTTATAAAAACTTTTCTGGGGTAATTCTGTTGCTAACTAAATGCTAACTACGTTGTCTTTGCCTCATTATCTACCTGGATGGTATTTATAAAATAGTTTTTTTGTGCCGGAAAAGAAATTGTAAACTTATTTTCAGTCTTCCCAGGTGTATTTGTTCCTTTTCTCTCTAGATTGGCTCGATGTACTGCCCTTTTTTCTTCAGCAAGTTGCCGGATATTTTCTTTTGTCATCCTTTTTATGCAAAAAGTTTCTGCGGAGCTTTCGATGATATTGCTTTCATCCACAAATATTGTTAATTTTGTTCTAGAAATAATGATGGATTACTATTATTTGATACAACAGCATAAGATGCTCTAGTAATTTGTAGTACCATACTTAAGGTGCTCTGGGTAACAAACCATCTGGACCTGGGGCTTTCCCACATTTTAGTAGTCTAATTTGAGTCAAAATCGAAGATGGAGAAAAACAAATTAAGTTTTTATACGGGCTCAACGGAGAAAAATGCTTATACA
This sequence comes from Alatinidae sp. Z8VKAUB7J3, assembly GCA_010016025.2. Classification (NCBI taxonomy): domain Eukaryota; kingdom Metazoa; phylum Cnidaria; class Cubozoa; order Carybdeida; family Alatinidae; species Alatinidae sp. Z8VKAUB7J3. The sequence goes on from JAAAKM020721499.1 coordinate 59,458,026, forward strand.
ACAATTCACGATAACTCAATTCAGTCGATGGTAGGTTTTTTTTTCATTGATGTTCGCGTCTTTGTTTTTGAAAAGGTGGAACCAGCATACTGAGTTGAACCATTCTCTATTTTAGGAAGGAGGGGAGCTAAAAAAACTACCTGTACACAGTCTTCCCCTCCCTTTATCACCGTTGCAATTTGTAATTGTACCATTCTCTTTTTCTTTTCTTTTTAAGCGTTAACTCCAATCCCATTTTTGAATCTATGTAAGTAAATTAAATAAATTGAACAAGGGAAGAAAATTTTTAAACGCTACGTCTCCCCAGAAGTAAATGAAATAAATACACAGTCTGGTCAATTGAGTGGAATTACTGAGCGTTTAAAGATTTATATTGGAGTGCGTGAGAATCTTAAATAATTAATTTGTTGCAAAGTCGATAAGCAGGAAGAAGAATTAAGAAGGCGAGAGCATAAATCAAGCAAAATTGACGGCCTTATACCTGTATCATGCCTGCTTGGATATCAATTTGAGGGTAATAAAGATACTTGGGTGGTCTGTAAAAAATCAATATAAAGCGATTTAGAGGCTCTAAAGATAAACAATTATGCGAGCAACACACGTGTACCCTGAATAAATTGCGCATGAGACAAGCTTCGTAATATTTCAACCCCTATTTTTTCTAATAACTACATTATTTAGTATACTCTATAATTCTATAGTCGTATCTAATTTTATAACTATGTTTCTATATTCATCTTAAAATTTAATTCCACCTTCGGATTTTTTTTCCGAAAGATGTAAGTGATACACAATCTACTCTATCGAAAACTCTTCATAAATTATTTTTTCCACTCATCTGGTTTTCCCAGTAAATTATCTTAAGGAAACATGGATAATTGGTGCCAACTGTCCAAACGTCCCACGTTCAAAAGGGACAAAATATCCATTAAATGGCCTTGGGGGATTTTCCTTCTATCTTCGTATGTAAGTATTTATTATGCTGAATTTCGCAAAACTGAGCTCTCGTTCATTAATTGAAGAAAAAGAAATGGACTTCGGAAAATTCTTTCTTTTGGAGAGCCGGATTTTCGGGTATTATTTAAAAACAATCAGAAATTAAATTAAAAGAAAAAGTTTTTTCAACTGAAAGTAAAGAGCAACAGCCTCCTCCTCAACACCTCGCTCTCTACGCTAAAGCTTTTGTATAGAATTTTAAAACAAAGCTTATTGTTCTAATTAAACAGCCATTTGTTTTTCAGGAATCATTATTAAAGAATTAGGACAAAAAGTAAAAACTTTAGCGTAAAGAGCAAGGTCTTGTGGAAGCGGCAGCTCGTTTCACGTACGTAATATTTTCTGTTATTTTTAAGTTTTGATGTTGCTCCTTTATGTGGAGCTCACAACCAAGATTTTTTTTTATTTCAACAGAGACATAGTTAATTCACAAAAAAATCCATAAGAGAAAGCATGAAACACCATAAACTGGGCTTGTTTTGCCACTCTAAACAAAGGCGTTAATTTATATCAGTGCATTCGGGTTTCTGTTTTACAACAAAATAAAAAATATATAAAACATGTAGAACATTTAGAACTACTTGTGAACAAAAACGAAGAAAAAAAAAGAATTACTTTTTCTTTAAACTTTTTTAGTTTTTCTGAATTTCAAGGATTTATTTTTATTTTGTTGTAAATATTCAAAAGAAAGTTTAAAAAAAAAAAAAAAAAAAAAAAAAAAAAAACTTCATGAAGAGGTTTGTCTTTTTTCGATAAAGGGACTTAAAAATAGTGTTAGGAAGAAGAGGCAAAACGTTTTTTCTCCAGCCCTCACAAAAGAGTGTGCGCTACAGTTTTTTTTTATGCCTGTGTGTCCAACAGTGTCTTTGGTTGCTTGTTTTAGTAATTTGAACCAGTCCAAATATGGGTATAACAATTGTACAGAGCCTGGAAATGAATTATGCCACGATTGTCCAGCGGAGAAGACTGCTTTGGCTTAGTCATGTCATGAGAAGGCTGAATTACCACATAACGATAGTTTTTATATCAAAACGATAGCGGGGGATATAATTTACTCTCCTGAAATGTACTCACAAATATAACGTCAATCCTTTCATTTTTCTTGTCAATCATTTGTTTCTTGTGTATTTTTGAATGCATCATAGAAATTGAAAACAATACAACCACTACTGAGCCAAATGTGTCGCATGTATGCTTTTTGAATGTATACATAAATATGACATCACTTAGATAAATATTTTTTCCAGAATTGGGGCTTTTAATGAATTTTCTCAAACATCTGACCCATTTATATTGTTTTTTTTTTCTTTGGTCAGAAAGTACCAGGGTCAGAGTTTGTAATTTGTAGCCCCTCCCACATGGACTGTGGGGGAGTAAGTGGTCCCCAAAGACATAGTTATAAGGTTTTTCGACTACGCTGAGTATGGCTATCCCAGAATTTTGATCCGTTGACTTTGGGAAAATAATTGGCGTGGGAGGGAGCCTAGGTGCTCTCTAATTTTTTGGTCACTTAAAAAGGGCACTAGAACTTTTAATTTCAATTAGAATGAGCTCTCTCGCAACATTCTAGGACTACTCAGTCGATACGTTCACCCCTGGGAAAAAAAAAACAAACAAGAAAAAAAAATAAAATAAACACACATTGGAAAAAAAAATTGTGAAGTTGCTGATAGTGTCTTAGGAAAGATAGGAAAGGGGCCACAATTAGTGATAAGGAAAGAATTAAAGAGAGATGGGCGGAACATTTTGAGAATATGCTGAACCAAGATAGAGTTGCAGGAAGATTTGTTTTGTGAGAAAGAATTAGTGACAGCACTAAAAGGATTAGAAAATAATAAGGCTCCAGGTGCTGATAGTGTGGTAAATGAGTTTCTTACATATGGTGGCTCTGAGGTTAGAAATACGTTACTGAAGATTATGAGCATAATTTTTGAAAAAGGAAAAGCACCTAGCGATTTCCAAACTGCAAGTAAAGAGTGACTTGTCAATAGAAAATCAAAATGCTAAAATAATTTGACTTCAATATATGCAACAATGAAACCCATCACTTGTTTGCATAACAAATGTAGGGCTAATAAGGGGGCAGACCCCGCGATGTAGAAAGTAATTTATTTTCGTTGTAAGTTTTATTGTCGCACTTTATTTTTGCAAAAAGAATGCCTAAAACACAAGATTTTGCTTGTTTTTTGTTTGTTTTTTTTTAGCTAGGAGCTCGAGACCTCTTAAGCCGAGTATTTTTATATCTTGGATATGAAGGTTTCATATCCAACCAGCGGTTAATTTCCCTAAAAGGTAATTTTCCTTTTTTTTTCTAGTTAATTTCTTAAATTGAAGTTAAAAAAAAAAAAAAAACAAACAATTTTTGCAACAAGCAACCAGTGCAGATTTTGGATATGTTGTTTAACTTTTTTTTTTTTAGACAAAACAGTGAAACAAGTATTTTTTTATGAATTTGTTCTTGGTTAGGCCACTTTTTTCATACCTTTCATACAGTTCATGGTAACAAACTGCAACTCAGCCCTATATTAACCGAAACTCTAAAAAAAATGAATTTTTAGAACAATTAATGCATCACAAGAATTGGATTTTCAATTAGCCATGGCTTGATGCCGCAACTACTTGATCTGAATAAAAATCAACGGACATACGTAATAAGTATTTAGACAACGGACGCAGAAAGTATTTTTGAAAGGTATTTTTTTTAATAAGAGATTATAAGGTAGAGAGCGCATCAGTGTTTAGGTTAAAGTGAAGTTTGTATCCCTTTCCGAGGGAAACATTATGCTACTACACTTTTGCTTCATTAAACTAGAAAATGTCTCCATACGTTTGTCTCATATTTGATTTACAGAATCACTTCCAGCTTAACTGTATACCACCCCGATTGCTAAATGCTTGAATAAATGGGATTCGATTCCCAGTCGATTGTACTTGTTTTTCAGTCATTCAGTATCCTTAACTTAAGATGAAGGAAAAAGGGAAAATATTTCTCCTTCACCCTTTTTCCTTTATCCTTTTCGAGAGGCCAAAGACGGTTTAGCTCGCCGTTTGTTTTTCCGGGAAGTGCCCGTAGTCTTCCTGCTGCGAGGCGCATCGTTGGCGATTTTCAGTAAAATCCCGGCGTAGACACAGCTCAATACCAATGCCGTTCCACCGTAGCTGATAAACGGCAACGGTAAGCCGGTTGCTGGCAGCAATCGGAGAGTTACCATCATATTAATCGGTAGATTTTGCCATTCCTCCTTATAAGCACATTTTTTTGTGCATAAGCACACTTATGAAAGCTTATCACTTGCAGCAGACTGCATCTGAAATACAAAATAGTTTCAATACACAACAAAGGCTCATAAGGACAACTGACGCCATCTGACTCAGTCCATCACCAACAAATGGCTAAACATTCGAATATCTACCAAAGGTAGATTTTGCCATTCCTCCTTATAAGCACATTTTTTTGTGCATAAGCACACTTATGAAAATCTTGAGACTCAAAACTTTTCGTTACTTTAAAATTCCACATAGTACTAACAAAACTATTAGGTTGGTGTTGAAAACATGAACATCATGTTTGATCTGCCTCGCACAGCAGGCCTGACGCGGCGCGGACTACACCCGAATTAGAAAATCAATTCGCCCAGCATGTCGTCGTCCAGCCATGCCGAGACTTTGCCGTGGGGTGATTGTGCCTGTTGCTGCGGGTCAGGCGAATAGTCAATCTGCACCACCGAGCAAGGTTGAGTAAGCACCTGTGCAACTACTGCGTCCGCTGCTGGTTTTTGACACTTGTACACCAGACATACGTGGTCTGCCTGTTGTTGGGCTTCCGGCAGGCGCAGCGCGTAGCCGGCAGTGGGGAAATTATGACTATGGAAGTATTTACAGTGTGCAATTTTTCTCCGAGAAGGAGGAGGTCATTGAGGGGTACTTCAAATCGATATTAGGGAAAGGTTCCTCTTGTCTTGACTGAATATCAAAGGCGATGGAGGTTTTTTAACCCTGCCTCCTAGATTTGTTTGCCATCCCTGATTTTGAAAACAAATTTTTCTGTGGGAATTCTCATTGAAAAAACACCTTTTCTTGTAATTTTAATGAAAAAATACAAAATTGTCCCCTCCTCCCAGTTTGAAATATTTTTGCCTCCCGTGCATCAAATTAAGTTGATGCTACTGAACGTTCTGCGCGCCAGAACAAAAGTTCAGGGCTGTGGTTCCAAACCCCTACCCCCCTTGATAGGGCCTTGGTGATTAACTAGCCACAGAAACATGGGGGCTAAAGAAGACGAGAAAATATAGCAGAAAATTTGTCTATATATATTTTTGCTATGTTTTACGAGTTAGAAAAACGTGCAGGGCGGTGTTCAGGGCAGTGGTTCAAACCCCCTAGCCCGCCTGGATACGGCCTTGATGATTAACTACCTGCAGAAACATGGGGGATAAAGAAGACAAGAATATACTAGAAGGTTTTTCATAGAGGCTCCCTATCTTTTTTGTTCACTAATCCTGGTTTTTTCATTCCACAAAATATCCAATTCCTCAAATAGGCCTACGGTTTTCCTGGATAAAAATTCGACATGAGAAGTCTGAGCCAACCACCAATAAAAGATACTCTTTTTACTTGCTTTTGATATTAATACTAACTCTCCTATAGATTTTGACCAAAGCACAGACGAAAATGTCTTAGGAAAGGACAGAGTTCCGATATGACAAGTCTGGGTTAAACACTTAAAAATTGTCTTAAACCGCCCAGAAACTGTCAATACTATCAATATACAAAACACTCTCTTACTTGTTGTTGACACCGATGGGAGTTGTGTTGTTTTATATGAAAGCCAGTAATACTCTTTGAACCGATTTTACCCAATATCTATCCTTACCTGTGTTATTTCTGCATTCCCACTTTTGAGAAGGCAAAATGTGTCAAATTCTGGAAACTCCTTTAAATAATTCTAAATAATTTAAGATTGGATTATCTCATTTCTGAAGATAGGCCATAGTATAAGCACCCAGTATTCAGCAGCTACCCACTTAAACAGTTAAACCACTGTAAAACCTCTGTTACAGCACCTTGAAATTGATCTTTTTTTCACCATTGAATTTGTTTGAATTCTCTTTATAGGCTAAGAAAAGGAAGGTAAATGAATGAATGTAAAGAAACCTCTAATCCATAAAAAAAACTGGAATAAAGGTATACAGACAAGTTAAAAATCCGCACAAGCGAAGACACATACGCAAAAGTACATTCAAGTGACAATAAAATACATATAATTTAAGCGAATACAAAAAAAAAATACAACCCTGAATATCAGGAAGCCGTCCTGGCCGAGTGGATTGGTGCGCTGGATTCAGGATCCTTCGTCTGAGAGGACGCGGGTTCGAATCCCAGTGTACCCAATTATTTAGTTTGGGACGGGAGTCAGTGGCGTGACTCTGTAAGCATTTGCCTTATTTATAAAAATAGGGGGAAACACCCCGTAAAAGTCATATAATCTTAACGAAAATCACACCATCAGATTCAGCGTACCAGAGAACCTTACTGTAGAAGTTTCAAGCTCCTATCTAAAGGAATGTGGAATTTCGCATTTTTTTTGCCAGAATACGGATCACAGATGCGTGTTTATTTGTTTGTTTTTTTTTCCAGGGGTGATCGTATCGAACCAGTGGTCCTAGAATCTTGCGAGAGGGCTCATTCTAACGGAAATGAAAAGTTCTAGTGCATTTTTTAAGTGGCCAAAAATTGGAGGGCACCTAGGCAATCCTGGTTAGTTAAATTAGTTCAACCTTCCCTTGCTGAAAAAACTAGAGATGGTTCAATGATTTTGAAGGGTTGGCCAAATGGCATTTCTGATATGAGTTTCCATGCATTAGATTGCTTTTCAAGGAGAACTGAAAGAAACATCTATTTCAGACTCTGTTTACGTCTTCCTCTTCAAATAATTACTTTAAGAAAAAGAAAACGTAAAATTAGATGCCCAAAACATCCAAAATGCATGTATAGCCGTATACAAGAAACAATAACTTCTGTTATAATATACTTTCTGAGTGTTTCGAAGACCTAGGAAACTTCTTTGCGGTACTTGGTTCCCGCCACCATCATGGCCAGATCCAACACGACGATCCGCTTGTCCGCGAGCAGCTCAGGCACATTGCCGGCCACGACGCGCTGAGCAAATCCTTCCACAATTGCGGTCTTGCCCACCCCTGCTTCGCCGAGCAGGACGGGATTGTTCTTCGTGCGGCGACAGAGGATCTGAATCGCACGTTCGATTTCACGTTCTCGCCCGATCACGGGATCCAGCTTGGTTTGGCGTGCCAGCTCGGTCAGGTCGCGACCAAAACTATCCAACGCGGGCGTCTTCGATTTGCTGCCCTTCGAGCTGCCTCCGATTTGTGCACCACTAACCGCTTCGCCATTGAGGGTTTTTGCTTCACCCTTTTCGAAGCCAATAGTGATGCCGAACGAAGCGGCGGGCCATTTTTCGCGGGGTTGCGATAGGGCGTAGGTTTCTGGCCCGGGTGCGGCGAATTCGTCTACTTCCGAACCCGAAATGGTGACACCGAGGAGGTTTTCATTGATCGAGTACTGGCTTGAGGAGGCACGCACCTCGACACCGGCTGCCTCAAGCTTTTCAATCTCGTAGTCGCGCACGCGATCGGTGCGCGCCTGAAGATCGCGAATCGGCGCAATAATCTGGTAGTTACACCATTTTTTAGTTTACTAGTAGTAGCGGGTAAAAATTGAAAAAAAAAAAAAAAAAAACGCCTTAAAACACATGGAAACAAACAGCTTAAGAAAATCCAGCTTTCCTTTGCAACTAGAGATGTTTATGGGAAACAATACACTGTTCGTGTTTGAATTTTTATGGACCAAAAATACTGCCAAATATAATTTATTAGTTTTTCATATTTCTTTTCTTATTATTTAGTTTCTAAAGTTTTTTTTATAGTTTTTAACTTCTTACTATTATTATGTATATATTAAAATTTTATTATGGGTGATGTTTTTTTCTTTTTTTTGTTACCTCCCCATTGCCCCGCAAACGACGCCCCTGTATCTACCTCGTTTGGTTATGTGGTTGAGGTTATTTATTGGTTATTTATATATATATTCTCCCCTTTCTTTAGGTTTGAAGGTGTGGCTGTATTGAGTAACGCTCGTGGGAAAGTCCAAGTTGCCACAGTTGTTGTCCTCTCAGATGTTATTTTCTTTTTGCTGGAAAATAATCAAAAATTTCATTTCTTCGCTCAGGTAAAGGTTCTTTTACTGCATCTAGTTTATAGTTCATTCCAAATTTATGATCTATAATTGTAAGATATATTTATGATGTCTTAAGTATATTAAAACACGCTGTGTGTATACGGGTTGTCAAAGCGGCGTAACTAAGGAATGGCTGGGTGCGTTAATTTGGAACCTTCAGGAAATGATAAGGGTGATGATCGATTGACCAACAAGACAATATTTACAATCTACTATTACTGATACTACTACTACTACAACAACAACAACTTCTACTTCCACTACTGCTACTACTACCACTACTACCACTACAACTGCTACTTCTGTACTGAGTACTACCAAGGCTGAGCCATCATTTTTCTTTAGAAGGGGATAAAGACCAGATAGATAAAGGACAGATTGATCACAGAATGAAATCTTTGTTGAGCATTTTTTTTTTAGTGGTAAGACCAACCTTAAATACTGCCTACACATTTTGGGCCAATATCAAAAGTAAGATTTTGTTCAATTTTTGGCCTTTTTGTTCTGTGAAAGAAGTTCTAGATAGTAAAAATTCACTTTTTATCCTAAATAATATATTGTTTTTTATCCTAGATAATACAAGTTCACGAAAAAAAGAAAGCTCGATTTTATAGGTTTAGTAGATAAGTATTTATGCACAGGTTTTCAAAGTATTTTTTTTTCTCAGATTATTTATTTGCTAGTTTAATTACTGAAGAAGATTCATCTAGAGTTTTCAAATAAATGTAGACAGAGGGGGGGAGGGAGGATTAATTAAAAAATTAATTATTTTTCCATGTTGCGTAAAATATTACATTCCACATGCAGAATATTGCGTATCCATCAGCAGAGAGGTAGAAAAGGCAAGGCAAGGCATATGAAATGACATATTTCATTGTATTAAAACAAACATGCGTGTAGTGTGTTTATTGATTGGACAATCCTATTGTAGAGGTTGTAATGGCTTCAGCCATGTAAAAAAAAAAAATCAAAAGTCTCACGGGTCGTGGTAACGAAGTGCAAGTAAGCGACCCGACTCAATAGTAAGTTGTGAGGCTCAAAGCAGTTTTGTTGTACTTCATCTAACCATAAGACTTATTTTATTGTTTTGCTTGCATAATACAATGGTTCTTAAAGGTTATCAAAGGTCAGGGACCTCCAGAGAGAGATGGAATAAAGATAGGTAGTTAAAAATGCCCTCCCAGGACATACTTTAGTCAATTGACTCATCCATGAAAGTTTCATTTTCCTAAATTATCTCTTTCAGGGTAGCAAAAAGTAGCTAAACTAGAATTTTACATATTTTCAAAGTTAATTTTAGTTGAATACAAAATTAATTGGCTTTGAAATCATAAATTGTCGGTTTAGTCTTACCCATAAAAAGTTACGAGCCAAAGAAAATTTGCCTTATTGTCGAAAAGAGGGAGAAACACCCCCTAAAAGTCATAGAATCTTAATGAAAATTACACCATCACATTCAGCGTATCAAAAAACACTGCTGTAGAGGTTACAAGCTAATTTCTGCAAAAATGTGGAATTTTGCATTTTTTGTCAGAAGAAAGATCACGGATGCACGTTTATTTGTTTATTTGTTTTTTCCTCAGAGGTGATTGTATCGACCCAGTGGTCCGAGAATAACGTGAGGGGTCTCATTCTAACAAAAATTAAAAGTTTTAGTCTCGAGTGTGAAAGATCTGCGAGTCAATGGAAGGAAGTGGAATTCTTTCGTGGATGAAGCGTTCAGCCAAATGTATATCATATTCTGGGTGGTCTCACCACATCAGTAGACAAAGCGCAGATACTTCAACTTGTTACAAAGTACTTGGAAGAAATTCACCAGGATTTTAGACTTTGAAATCAGTTATTGGAGTTCAAGAATTTACAAAGAAGGCTCTTAGGTATCAAACAGAGGAGAGCATAATTCCTTCCACTTCAACTTCAACTTCTATCACTATGCGTAGCAAACTAAATTGAGTGTTGTCTTTGTGGCTATAGCCGACACAGAAACATGACGTCACCTGATCCACAGATCCACAGACAGATAACTTATTTTTATATATATATAGATAGATAGATAAAGAATAGGACATTATCAGCGCTTATTAGGCATTTCAATGATAAATAAGAGAATCGGAGTTTTAAATAAATACTGGAAATAAAAATTAAAACGATTAAATTATTCTTAGAGCAGATCTCCTCTACCAAATTCTATGACCAAACTAAGATTGATTTGACCTATGTAGTTATAGTACGAATCCGGGTTGCAGTGGTAGTTAGCAACCTAATAAGAGATGATCACGCCCCATAGTAAAAATCCCCTGAAAATGTCTGTGCACGTCCCAATAACCATCGCTGTGTGTAAACCCTGGTCAAAGTTTGTAACTTGCAGCCCCTCCCCCGGGGACTGTGGGGGAGTAAGTCGTCCTCAAAGACATATTTATTATATTTTTTTACTATGCTGAACAAAATTGCTATCTCGAAATTTTGATCCATTGAATTTGAGAAAAAAGAGCGTGGGAGGGGGCCTAGGTGCCCTCCAATTTTTTGGTCACTGAAAGAGGGCACTAGAACTTTTAATTTTGGTTAGAATGAGCCCTCTTGCAACATTCTAGGACCACTGGCTCGAAATGAGATGACCTCTTTTAGGAAAGTGTTGAAAAAGAAAACCTGGGAATCAGGGTTGAGAATCAATATTTGTATATACATTGACCAGTCGATCTACATTTATGTTTTTTTTTCTCAGCAATCTTGAATATGATGGTGATTTTTATTTTCTTTTTTTGTTGTTATATGAAATAAAAATACATAGCTCAAAATAAGTATTGTTTTCAGTAAAGTGCAAACTATGCTCTGTTCTTGAAAAGGCACAGGTGCAAATTTTCCACTCCTCTTTGTGGTAGGCTCTGCTTGTTTTGTAGTTTGCCATGGTTGTCAATTTATGTGATGGCTTATCCAGAGGTGACGTGATTCAGGAAAGAGCCTACTATGATATCCACGCCAGTCAGACTGATGCAAACGCTCGCCGCTTCAAGCACAAAGCTCGTTTTGCGCTGCTGATTGAAGACTCTGTGCGGGGACTTAAGCCAGGTGCCCCAGTAGAATACAGAGGCTTGCCTATCGGAGAGGTTGAACAAATTAATGTCACCCAAGAGCAAAAAAATGGCTTATTGGAAGACGGATATAAAATCCCTATTGTCATTGCTATATTTCCGGGCATGGTGTCCTCTGAAGATTCGCCAGAGGGTGTAGATTGGGTAGCCCCCTCAAGCCCACAAAAGACTATGGTCACTTGTGCTTTACTGGAAGCGTTGTTTATTTTGAGCAGTGTTTTGTTTTCTAAGAATATCAATAATGAAAAAAAGAAGGTGGTCGTTATACTAATTCAAGTTAAAGGAAAGAAATAATATTCCAGCAAACAATTATAATTGATGCTGACAATTTAATTTTCCCATTTTAAAAAGACATTTTTTTTTGTCAAAATTTCTTTATATTCTAATTTATTCATAAACATACAAATTGATGGCACATGTCGCTTGGTGAGTCAATCAAGGCCTTGACGATCGACAAGATCATGCGGCATCTCGTAGGCCGCAGCAGTGAGGCCGTCGGCGCTCAGTGCCCCGATGCGCGCAGCGAGCTCGGGGGTGACGCGTTCGTCGGCGTCGAGGCACAACACCCAGTCGTGGGTGGCTGCGTCCACAGCGAACTGCTTCTGCTCGCGGTGCCCGGGGAACGGTTCGTTGCGCACCACGCGCGCACCGTGCTGCTCCGCCAACTCGCGGGTGCGATCCCGGCTGCCGCTGTCGACCACCACGATCTCGCCGCAGAACGACAGCGAGCGCACGCAGTCGACAATCCGGTCCTCTTCTTGAAAGGCGATGACGCAGGCGCAACAATGTGGAATTCTGTGGTTTTTGCCAGAAGAAAGATCACGGATGCACCGTTGAAATGTCCAGTAAGGTCAAATAACTTTTCTTCTGGGTATGACGAAACCTTCTGCGGCCCCTGGGGAAAGGGTTGTAAGTTATAAAGTTTGCCTATTGTTTATATATATAGGATTTGTTATTGTGATGTATACAGGCATTTTGAAGGATTTCGGCGAGAAGGATTTTCTGGGGGGGGGGGTGGTTCACAAGGAGAATTTTCCATTGGAAAGGAAGTTTCCAGGGATGAACTTTCCATGATAAATTTCACTCGGGGTAATTGTTTTATGCTATAAATTATTTGCTGAAATCCAAGCTTTCAACAACAATATGTTTGTCTTTTATTTTTCATGGAAGTATATAATTTTTAACAGGCCGAATTGAGGTCCGACAGAGTGGCTAACCCATTGCATGCCATGTTAACCGCGATGTAGTTTGCTCATTTTTGGAATACTTTGATGGTATTTGCCCTTAAATGAATCATAACACCCTGCTAGCGTATTAATTTGCAAATATTACCTGCATAGCCCCAAGCTGATACTATCAATCTGGCTTCTATTTTATGCATAACTATGGTTCATTAGTTTAAGATGTTCTCGTTTTGTTTTCTAGTAATTTTTTTTTATATTTCCCAGGGCTGTGTATAGGACCATCATATGGGGTGGTAAACATTGTCAGAAAAGTGGCTATGTTATTTGGAAAAGGCATAAAATAAGAAATATAATGGCACTACAATTTTTTGGTAAATATTGAGCAGATCATATTATTGACCTACAAATAAATTGGACATGCCACTAGATACCATTTTTCAAGCTCTTTCTGAATATGATAATCGTTTACTCTGAAGTTCATTTTTAGGCCCTTTTAGGGGACTTGAAAATAGTAATTTCATTCTATTTTTTTGATATAAAAATCATATGAAGATTAAGTAGAATATCTTGGCTAATACTGGGACAAAGAGAAAAAGAGATGGAATTTTTCATAGAAGAGAGTATGACTTAATGTCATTAGATTACGACTATGATCAGTTATGGTAAGCCACTCAGATAATTCCTTGATCGTACATCAGAAAGAGAAGTCAAACAAGCTCAGTTGCATCAAAATTCGATGTTACAATGCTTACCTGTAAATCGGTTATATTTGTTCTAGAACCATAAATTCTCCGACATCTATTTTGATCGAATATTGGAAGCTTCACTTCTTTCAAAGTTTGACTGTAACCAAGTCCTATTTATCCACGGCTTTTGGAAACTCAGATCAATTTTAATATTGAACTGTGTTTTCCGTAATACTCTGTGCCTGTAATGAAAAGAAATAAGAGCGACATCAGCAGACGTATTTAAGTATTTTAAAGCTCCTAAGCACCAAGCAAAGCAATTTTCATTGTATCAACTCTTGTCACTGCTTTTCAAACGTGAGTTCGAATATTAGCAAGTGAAGATTTAAAATCTAATCTCCCGCTTTCTCTTTTCTTTTAAGCGAGCAGCACAATTTCAATATTAAATATTTAAATAAGAAAATCAGTTTTTTTTAACTGAAAGTAAGGAATGCCCCTTAAACTGTCGAAGATCTTATCATTGTTGATTTTATTATCATAATTATATTCTTGTTATATCTGTTTTACTCGTACCACTATTATTTTTATTGATTCGAGGGTTCACGACAATACCGTTATCTGACATTTTGCAGCCAAGCCTTCCTGTGGAAAGCTTGGAAGCAACCAATTATCCTGTGTTAATCATTTTTTAATATTAGTTATACTTTCGGTTAAAACAATAAGAAAAGATTTTTGAGGACAAAACCTCCAAGTTTGACTTTTTTTCTTCTTGTTATTCTTCATATTATTATAATTACAGTTGTATTCTGAGTATTAGCACTGTTTGTCCGAGTTAAAAGTGGTATTTTTAGTGGCAACTGCCAGAAAATTGGTTAAACTTAATGTTTTTCCAAGTTTAAACAAGAATTTCTGCACCCTGCCTGAACAAAAAACATCGTTATTTTTATATTATGGCTGTTGCTGATAGGCGTTGTAAACCTATCAAATAGACTTGAATGAAATTGTTTGGAAATAAAAGTAGGTCAGCAGAACAAACTGAAAGCCAAAATTCGTCGTAAAGAACATAGAAAAATTGGCAAAAAGCAGAGGATCCTGTATGGAATTACACGTTAAAAGTGGTACGTAAGTTGAAAATACCTCATTTTTCTAATTTTTAAGAATTACTCCCCCCCCCTCCAACTACGCCAAAGAGAGCAGATCAGTTCCAATTATGTCAATCATGTGTCTGGGACTTGCGCTTATTTTTCCCATCAAGTTTCATCCCGATCCCTCCGCTCAAAGTGTTTTCCAAGATTTTAGGTTTCCCCCTTCCAACTCACCCTAATGTCATCAGATCCGGTCGGGATTTAAAATAATGGCTCTGAGACACAATATCTTTCCAAACATCAAATTTCATTAAGGACCAATCACCCGGTCATAAGTTAAAAATAATTCATTTTTTTTTTTCAGTTTATCTTCCTCTCTTATTTCCTTTAAATTGGAAAATAGTTGTCACAAAATTAAGTTTGATAGTTAAATGTATGCGCAAAACAGCAAACCTCTGAGACATGGTTGTTTCCCTTCCCTTCTAAAAATAAGTTTTTTCCCTGTTACATGGAAAAATACAATACAATTTTTAAAATTAAAGCTTTTATGGAATAATTTAAAACTATTCAAGGACCTGTTCTTATATCAAAACCCACGATTTTAGTTTTAAGAATTTTGATACTGGGGTAGTAGGAAAAAACAGTTACTTTATATTTTGGAGCCTTTAATATTATTGAGTCTTTTTATATGACAGGACATAAAGTATCAGTGAATGATTATCTATGACAGTTCATCTATGATAGATAAGCACTTGACCTGTCATTTTCCACGTTTTAACAAATGATATGAGCAATGCAATGCGAGGTCTTGACCTGGATCTGCTAACAAATTCACTTTTAAACGACGGTGGAAGAAGGAAAAGCTTATCCTCATTTGCAGTATTCAATTGCAGTTTCAGTTTTCAGTTGCAACATTCAATTGCAACATTCAGTTTTCAATTGCAAGTATTCAGTTTTCAATTGCAACAAAAATAGCAAACTAGCCCCGGAGTATCCAAGATGTTCAATACGCAAGAAGAGTCAGCCCCTCACTAGTGAGATCTGAAGAAGAGGAATATTAATGTTTGGATATAACGAAGTTCCGATCCCACTACACCGTTGTAAGGTCTCGCACCTAGCCTGTTCTGGGAATGGTTGAAAGGGATTTCTGAATTCACCGTGATCAGTCTCAAGACTTAGGACACCAATATCTTAATCCTTAGATTTTAGATTTTTTAGACAAAAGTAGTCTCGGTTATTTAAAAAGGACTCCATTTAAGTTCGTCTGAATGTTGGCCAGACAATCTAACAATTGCCAAACTTAACGAGCTTTGACCGCTTAGCTATTCTCTTTTGTGAAGCTATTTCTGTAGTCAAAAAATAAAACCTTAGTGACCACGAAAAGATAAAAAAATTTGACTTACCTATATCTAGGTAAGTTATGTTTAATTAAGCAGATTTTTTTTTCTTCAGCATTGGTATGTCTTAGCCATTGCTGCACTAATTATAAGAGTATACAGTTGTTCAGTTGGAGTAACACCCATCGATGTCGTATCATCAGGAAATAAGGGTGTGGGGATCCCGATCCAAGAAGATGCAGTTTCTTCTTAATCCTTAATTTTAAAAGCAATTGTAACGTTTCATTATGAATCTATTTTTCTTCATGTTATATAATCCACAAGCACTGATTTTCTACGATTAAGTTGTATAAACAAATTTTACAATGTCATGCCGTTTTATTCTTCCTTGACGCAGAATATTCTTCAGCTTCATTCAAGCCGTGTATATTTTTTTATATTTCTTCAGAAAAAAAAAAAACAGAATAGAACAGAATAGTACCCATGCATAGTCAGAAGAGCTAATGTTTTCTCTGCTAATCAGCGTGCATGACATTCAGAATTTCTCCTGCAGTTCTGCGCTTGCTTACGTTTAGTCTTGTGTCTACAATTAAATATCTACCTGAGTATTTTTTAAAAGCTTCATCTTAATACCCTTAGCTTGGGTAGTAGCAATAGTTGTAGCAGTATTAGTAGCAGGATGCGCGTAGCACCTTTGGTTTCTTCAGCATCCCATTCAACACAAGCTGAAAGTTTAAGCTTTATACATACCATCAACTGTTCCTGAAGCATTTCTGATGCGTCTGCTTGACAACCTGTGTGGGCATAGTGTGTTTCGAATTAGTTCAATACAGTTTCGATGTGTTCCAAATTTTTCACCTCAATACCGTGGTTTTAATAGCAGTAGTATTAGTAGTATCAGTAAAGTTAACCACGAGGTCCTTCTGAATATCAAAATTCACTAAGATCCGATCACCCACTCGTAAGTTAAAAATACCTCATTTTTCCAATTTTTCCCCAATTTCAACAGATCTGGTCGGGATTTGAAATAAGAGCTCTCAGACATGAGTTCCTACTAAATATCAATTTCATTAAGATCTGGTCACCCAATCTTAAGTTAAAAATACCTCAATTTTTCTAATTTTTCCAAATTAATAACCCGCAGCTCCCCCAAAGAGAACGAATCCGTACCAGTTATGTCAATCTCGTATCTATAACTTGTACTTATTCTTCCCATCAAGTTTCATCCGCAAAAAACTATCTTTTTAGGAGAACAACTCTGACGAAGATACTTGTCATGATCTAAAACGCACGAGAGCAATTTGGCCCCCTAAGACACATTTGCGCCCCTTCCTTAAGAACATTTTGCACAAGACAGTATCTTTTCGGGATAACAAACCTGGCGAAGAAACTTGTCATGATCTAAAACGTTTAAGAGCCTTAAGGCGTATTAAAAACCATTCCCGTTTCTCCCCTTAAGGACATTTTGACACGTTTTGACACATCATGCACCGTTCATCCGGATCTGGAAGAAACTGCAATTCCCAGGCGAAAAGATGAAATCCTCAAGAATTTTAACATTTTAAAATTCTTGAGTTGAAATTCATTTTAACTTTTTGCATTGATACTTGGTTTTCTTTATGACTGAAGGGTAACCATAGATGGAATTATGCAATATAAGGTATGTAGTAAGAATGTTGGGCAAAGGTCTAGCATAACAAGTCCAGAAAGTGATCATACCAATTTTATTGTATACTTAAATCCAAAGTGGTTGATTGCTCTTATTTAAGTGGACAACTTATGCTTGCATCTAACAACGTTTGTTGAGAACATCTAGGGACTCATTTTCTGTCTTATTTGCAATGCATAGAATTATGGTAATTACTTGTAATGTATGCGTTCTTTAAGTTTAATCTATGGTAATAGATGTCATTTTGTTTGTCCGCAGCAAATCCAATGCTTTATTATTGCTCATCAGTATGGTATCCTCTTAATAAAACAAAGAGAGTGCAACAGAGGGCTGCCAACTCATAGTTTACCTGAGATGGTTATCATACCACCAGAGAATGCAGAGACTACAGTTGCCTGTTTCTAGTTCTGATGTGACAGACCTGACTTAATGAATATATATTCTGTATTGTATGGAGGATTGATAATACTACTCCAACTCTCTTCTTCACTTTTGTAGAATGTAATAGGGGAGTAATATCTTTCCTTTTTGCAATCAATTGGTATAAGCGATAGGCTAATGCTCTTGGTTTAGACTTAATGCTTTAATCGCTCTTGGGTGCTTGAGTCAGAAAATGAGCGCAACTTTCGCGTATTCGAAATGCTGTACTTTTTCGGCATCTTAAAATGCAGTCACACCGAATATTTAACAAATCGAGTTGCGGAGACAGTTAAGTTCTTACGTCTTGCTCCTGAATAACGTCATACGGCACCAACTACAGTGGTTCGGGCATGCCAAAGAATGGCTCCCAATAACTTCCCAAAAATAATGCGCGAAGGAGCGTGACGTTGAACTGCGAATTTATAAACTAATACTGTCAGTGAATTGTTCAACAAACATCTGTATCCCTCAGAGATACCAGAGCTACGGCCTTCTAGAAATGGAAAATACGAGTTTCCTCAGGAAACTATCAGCTTCAAGTCTAGAATAAAGTCAGTAATTCGGGCAGAAATTTAATCCCTTTTTGGACAATAATCTCTGCAATGTTTTACCAGACTCGTTTAACAAATCAAAGACAAAGAATGGAAAAATATTCAAAGACAAAAGAATGGAGATAATCATGCAATTTTCATTTCCAACACTTTTAACAAATTAAAGCAGGACGGTCAAGCGGAGGTCTTGACCGAAATATTTGCAAAATTTTCAATTTTTGTTTCACTGGCTTTTTATTGTCCTTATTTTCTTCCTATCTTAGTGAATTAATGTATTATTAGACTCTATACGAGGTTCAAAGATGTCACAATAGTCCTTACAAGTATATTTTACTGGCAATCAGTGTTTATAGTTGCTATAAATTTGCCGTTACGGTGCAGATAAAGCGAAGTCATGAAGATGGATGTAGGCCCTTGAATCAATCTTTGAACAAGATTGTTATAGGAAAAATCAAGCAGATCGAGGTAGAAAATTTATTAATCGGGGACATGTGAGGCCCATGCCTCAGACAACTTTGGGAGGAAAAAGTACATGCAAGGGTGCTGAGATGGAAGATGCAAATTTAATAAGGCTAATAGTTCAATAAAATGTAAGTTTAATAAGGCTAAGATGCAAGTTTAAAATATTAAACTCTTACCGAATGTAAAAATCTCACTTATTTACTCAGAATACAAGGAGTGCAATTAAAATAAGAATGTTTCTCCAACAAAGAATTATATGAGAGTGAGTTAATTTTCCTGTTCCCACATTGTATTAGGCCTGCTATTGAGTATATTTGTCACCGTTTTTGCTAGTTCCCAAAATCAAAGTTCATTGGTCAGCAGGATTCCCATATAAGGTATAGCGTGACATATTCGTCAAAAACCAACACCGGCTCTTGTCCACGGATGGATCGGCTAATTTTACATAAAAGGTGAGAATTCATTTTAATCTTAAGACTGGATGTTTAGATTGGCATGCTGATTCTCCGCCATTGTTATTTTTACCTCATATGGAAGGATTATAATGTGCAATAGAAAAGTTAGCAAATAATTTCTGAAGCTATCAGTAGTTTTATTTTAATGTAGTAACATATTTGCGATGGTCATGATAGAACTTTGAATCTTGTCAATTGCTAGTCCTAGCTCATAATTTTATTTCTCTTAATTGCTATTTCAAGACACAATAGAAAACTAGTGTATTGTTTAGATTTTGTTGTTTTTGTGCCTTATATAAACCCTAGCTTGCTTGGATATCACTGAAAAAATGATCAACAATCCAAGCAAAAAACAATCCGTGTTTTTATATTTTTGAAGTTCTCGCTAGATTTGAAATCCTTTGCAAGCGTTTGAAAGCATAAGCAATGAAATATTAAAATAGGTTAGAATAAAAAAAGAGGCTTATGATTTTATAGATTAGAGATTTTACAACATATGATCCTAAAGTCCTCTCCAGCCGATCTTTGGTACGAATGACAAAAGGGGCATGAGTATGGTATCCTCCTCTTCATGCGCAACTGCACTCTTCGGTCTATAATAAACAGGGGGGAGGGGGGGGTGTGGACGGGTCGACGTTTATTAATTAAATCAGCTTTGATGATGTAACAAAGAAACATATTCACAGATGTATTTTATGACGACATTTTTAAACGATGTAAAGATTTCTGAGGCTAAAGAGTGACTGATTTTGACATTTATTCTGTTTAATTTTCATTTTACAACTATCAAAATTATTTTCAAGAAATTGATTCCACCCTCCCCCGTCTATTTTTATTGTTCAGTAGCTAAAATCCTTTATCACCTAACTTTGTGCTTTCTAGCCCTATGAGATGAGTTTCTGGAAATTCCAACGAGTCAAATTCAAAATGTACTTTAATATTTAATTTAATATGTATTCTTTTTTAAAATACAACATCATTTCAGAAACATTTCTATTAATGGCCCATTGAAGCAAACAGACTTCAAGTATCTGTTTGACCTTCGAAAGGATTTTCAAAAATATTCATTATAACTTAATGTCTTCTACAACTAATATTGGCCATGCATTTGAGTCAATTAGAATCTAAAAAAAAAAAAAAATCAAAAAAAAAAACAATGAAAAAATAAATATGAAGAAGTTTTTTTCAACTGAAAGTAAGAAGCAGCATTAACGAACGGAAACTATAACGAACGGAAATTATAACGCATATGAGGGGTTCACCTCCTAATAATACCTAATACGCTAAAGTGTTTCTAGTAATTTCAACAATTTATTCTACGGCCTTTGTGATTCAGGGGTCATTCTTAAGGAATTAGGACAAAATTTATGCTTAGAGAAAAGAGTGATAAGAACACACGAATATAGAAGTTCGTTATGTAAGTTAATTCGTAAGTTATGTATATTTTTCACCAATAAAAACGGAAAATCAAGTGACTCAACTGAATTTGGAATTGCAAGCATTAAGATCAGCAAACAGTGAGGATAATGGGGTATGGAAGAAGCATCATTATGTTATTGTTATATGTGTTTACATGATTGCATGTACATCACACTTTCTTCAGGTCAGCTATTCAGGGGCGGATCCAGGATTTCAAATTTCAGAGAGGAGGGTGTGTGAAATTGATAATCTAAAATTTGGAAAACCTTTTTGGGTCATTTTTTAAAGTTCATATACACCGCGAAGAAACAAAGGCACGCATACAGCAGGCTGCGGAAAGCGTGTTTGCCGATTATGGACGATGGTGTGATTCTTATTCAAGATACTATGACTTTAGGGGGCGTTTTCCCCTATTTTCCAAAATAAGGCAAATTTTCTCAGGCTCGTAACTTTTGATACGTAAGACTAAATTTGATGAAACTTAAGACTAAATTTGATCAAATACTAATTTGTGTTGATGCATGAAACGCTAATTTGCGTTAACGAATCGAACACTAATTTATGTTGATACATCAAACACTAATTTCCTCCCAACTGTTCGCACTATACTGCCATAAATTCTGGCAGCATCTATACTGCCTAAGCAAGTTCAAGTTCCTTTTATTGCCAATATACAAAACCGAGGCAGAAATCGACTATGCGCTGCATCAGGGCATTCGCTGTTTCAATGTCGAATCCATTCCCGAACTGAGCCGCATCAACAGCGTTGCCGGCAATCATGTTGGGAATTGTCAGCCACGCGACGGCCAGGCACGCGAGAATGACAACCGGTATAGGAAGCGCCAGTTTGAAGATGATGGACTTGTTGAACAGCATCGTGACCACCTGTTCGCCGGGAACCGGCGCCGGGCCGTCGCGCCTCCTTGGACGGCGGGTCGCTGTTCGTCAGCGCCGATCGCGTTCGCGATCGATCGAACCATTTGGAAACATGAAAACCAGTTCTAGAAGGTAAGCGCCACGTCTTGATTTCTTCTGAATTCGCTTGGCTGGAATTTCAATTTCGCTCTCCTCATAATTCCTGCGGAAAATCTACAGGTTCCTGAACCGTATCTCACAATCAAGAGGTTTAAGTTAGATAAGGTAAATGAATACGTACAAACGGAAGGACAAGAGGAACTTACCCCCTTCTCTTCTAATGTCAGTCTAAAAAACCCAAATTACTAGCGCCCTCCTAATCCCTCTTTTTGTGTTCTGATCATGCAATTTTATGACGTAATTAATGTTATTATAAAAATATAGTAGCTTTAATCTGTCTTCTGGCAAAAAATACGAAATTACACATTTTTATAGATAGGAGCTGAAATTTTTTCTATATGGTTGTCTGATACGCTGAATGCAATGGTGTGATTTTTGTAAGATTCTATGACTTTTAGGGGGTGTTTCCCCCTATTTTCCAAAATAAGACAAATTTTCTCAGGCTGATAACTTTTAATGACAAAGACTAAATTAGACGAAACTTATATATGTTAAATCAGCATGAAAATCCGATTCTTTTGATGTATCTTTTAACATCAAAATTCCGTTTTTTAGAGTTTCGTTTACTATTGAGCCAGGTCATTCGTTTTCCAAAATTAAGGTAAAATATTGTCTTCAAAATTTAGATAAGTAGGCTACAGATTTATTTCCTGTACAATCTTTTAAGCCCCTGAAATACAGTATGGGTAGATATACTAGCTTGAAAAAAGCATATTGGGGTGTATTTTAGGCCCTAGATTTATTCCTGAATGTTTTGTTTAGCCTAAGTATCTATTTTTCAAAATAGCAAAAAGCCTTTCATCTAGAATTTTACAGTATTTCTGGCCATCATAAAAAAAACAACAATGTAATAGCAAAAGATTTTTACAAGTTGAATCATACAATCGGCATTCTTTTCAAATATTGCCCTGTTGGGCTGCGGCGTAATCAGAAGAATACGCCCTGATGCAGCCGAGTTGAAACGGATGTATGTGCGTCCCGATGCGCAGGGTCTGGGTATTGGGCGACAGCTTTTTGAGATGAGAATTGCAGAAGCACGAAAAATGGGCTGCACGCACCTTTATGCGGACACCGTCAAGGGCAATCGGGAGATGCTGTCAATGTACGAAAAATTCGGCTTCCGATATATTGCGCGGTATCCGGAGAACGCCAACGGCCCTGAATTGGCACCGTATCTCGTCTACCTTGAGCACCAAATGGACTAACTGGGCGCCCGGTTCATGTTAAAGTATCCGGCACACCCGAAAGCCCGGATATTCGCGGTAATGTTCGCTCAACCGGGGCGCGGTTTGTACATGCGGAAAGCGGTATCGCGATCAATAATATTTCAATGCATATCGCCATGGCGGATGAGCAGGTTCGTATTGAAAAAATGACCGGCAATCTTTCCACCGGTGGCCGCGTTTCATCTTCCGGTCAAGTGAACATTGCCCAGCCAGGCAACTTTCCCGCCGATCTGTCCCTGAAAGTCAGCGATGGTGTTTTCACAGACCATAAATCGATTACTTCAAACTTTGATGCTGACATCAAGCTTTCTTTGCCAGAAGGCAGATCACGGATGCGTGTTTGTTTGTTTTTTTTTCCCCAGGGGTGATCGTATCGGCCCAGTAGTCCTAGAATCTTGCGAGAGGGCTCATTCTAACGGAAATGAAAAGTTCTAGTGCCCTTTTTAAGTAACCAAAAAAATTGGAGGGCATTTAAACCATTTTATTCAGCGTAGTCAAAAAACCTTATAACTATGTCTTTGGGGACGACTTACTCCCTCAAAGTCTCCGTGGGAGGGGCCACAAGTTACAAACTTTGACCAGTGCTTACATATTCTAATGGTTATTTGGAAGTGTACAGACGTTTTAAAGAGCGGCCCCGTTTAATAGTAACTGAGACTCTAAAAAACGGAATTTTAATGCCAATTCATACATCAAAAGAATTGGATTTTTTCCCTATTTTTAAATATATAAAAATTATGACATTTAGTATTACCCATCAAGAGTTACGAGCCTAAGAATATTTCCTATATCTTAATAAAATCACACTATGAGATTTAGCGTATCAGAGAACCTTACTGTACAGGTTTCAAACTCCTACGTGCAAAAATGTGGAATTTGTATTTGTTCCGGAAGAAAGATAACGGATGCGAGTTTATTTGTTTGTTTTTTTTCTCTTTCCCAGTGGTTCAATCCCATTTTCTAGGGCAATAATGAGAGAAAGTTTGAGATGGCTCGGGAACGTTTTGCAGATGAAGGGTGACAGATTGCCGAAGATTGATCTTTTTAAAGAAGATGGCTTTGAGTAGACTGGAATAGAGGAGGAGCGTGCGTAGCTGTGCTGGCCCCAGATGGCTTAATGCTGTGGTGAGTTGTTTGTAGTAGATGTAGTTTGACGACTGAAAGCCTTTTTTGAGTGGAAGAAATATTTAATAAACCTGGGTGTTCTAATAAGGTCTTGGGGCTGGAAAAATTCCAAATATTAATACCCCCCCAATCTGTTTATTTTGATAAGAGTTACTTAAAACTAAATGGTTTACATTTTTATAGACTCCTTTGCGCTAAATTTTTTGATAAAATTTTGCTCTCCAGTATTATCTTCCGTCTTTTTGAATTCGATTATTTAAATCGTTGCATTATTTCTTAGTTCTTCTTGAAAGTCCCCGTTAATTCCTATTTGAAATTGAATTAACCGAAAGGTCTGTTTTGAAAGCCCAAATACTTCCAGATTGGTAAACTCTTCCTTGGACATTTAACATAATTAATTTAAAAAAAAAATTCCAGAAAAGAAGATTTTCAAAGAAAAATAAAGAGCTTCTTAGTACTTTGGAATTTGAAACTATGAGGCATTAGCGAGTATATGTAATCGTTAAATCTAACAATGCTTATTTGCTAGATTACAACAGCTGGAGGACTCTCCTCAGTAATCGAAAGACGGGAGTTCCTGGACGCGGCAGATGTACAAAAAATAAAACATTTGAAATGCATTGTAAGTAGACATTTAAGTCCTTGATTCTGGAAAGCTTTAAAATAAAAATAAAAGGAAGAAAGAGAAAAAAGAAACCTAAGATAGTGAGACGTCGGAGAATAAGAAGTATTTTGAAGCAAGCCATGACTCAGCTGAAAAGTCTCCCTCTTCTACAATTTTACTAAGATAATGTACTTTGCTAGATTCTTTGATAAATCCAAACTGACTGGGATGTACTTTATCACAGAAATCTTCAAGTAATTATTTATTTAGAAAATTTCCAAAACCTTTAGATACAATAGGGTTAAAGATATAGGTAACAACATTGAAAGATATTTACTTTCTCAGCTCATTTGCAATTTTGCTATAATGATTTGTTTTGTTGGAAATATTATCTAGCATTTTTTGGTACCTTGCAGAATCACAATTTTCGACGAAATTGCTTGCTTAAAACATTAGTTTGGATAGCAGGAAAATACCCAAACACCCAGAGCCCAGGGGCAAGGGTTGCAAGTTATGTCCTTGGGCATAAACATTGAATCGGATGGGTCTCATTTGACTGGGAGTTGGACGCTTTAGTGCCGTTTCATGATTCTAAAATGAATGGGGGGGGGCAATTAGCCCCCCCCTCCCCAAGCCTACCATTCCCCAAAACACATCTTATCAAAATTTTAAGAGATTTATTAACCTCCCTACAGTCCTCAGGGTAAGGGCTATAGGTTGGGCAATTAGTTCACTGTTTACAAATACTATATCTTATTGAAAAAACTTCGTCTTAGCTAATTTGTCTACTACGTCAATTCTATACACAGAAAACCCCTTTGAAATGCTCACCTTGTCCCATACCTACCGCAAATTTGATTAAAAATCCTTGAATATCTTCTTCTTCCTCAAATCAACGAAAGTAAAAATCTTGGATCTAATCAACTTATTTTTAAATCTGATTTTAGTTATCAACATACACATTGCCTTCTCTCATAAAAAAAAAGCCTGGCTTAGGGATCTTCACTTTATGCTCCTTGGATCTTTCTAAAGTTTTTGGCAATGTGACTCACAGTCAAGTTTTTTTTTTTTTGGGGGGGGGGGGGGGGGGCAGGAAAAAAGGGGGTTGAGATAGATAGATGATTGACCGGACCGAATTCGAGATCTTTGGGGGAGTTGGAGGGATTTCTAGTGCTTTGGCGAGTTTCCGGGATCCGAGGAAATAGGGGGTGGAGGGGGAAACGGAAATCTTGGAAATCGGAAATCTTTGAAAACTCTTAGAGTGGAGAGATGGGGATGAAACTTCATGGGAATATTAGGCACAACTTCTAGATAGATGATTGACATAGATGATAGATGATTGATAGATGATAGATAGATGATTGACCGGACCGAATTCGAGATCTTTGGGGGAGTTGGAGGGATTTCTAGTGCTTTGGCGAGTTTGAAAGGGCTGTTGTCAGGTCAATTTGTGTAGGTCCCTGACACGCATACCAATTTGCATCGCCCTAAAACGTCCAAAAGCACTGAGAATCTCCTTCCCCCAGCTCCCCCAAAGCAAGCGGATCTGGTCTGGTTATGTCAATCAAGTATCTAGGACTTGTGCTCATTCTTTCCACCAGGTTTCATCCCAATCTGTCCGCTCTAAGCGTTTTTCGAAATTTCTCGATTCCCCACCAACCCCCCCAATGTCACCAGATCCGGTGGGAATTTAAAATAAGAGCTCTGAGACAGAAGGTCCTTCTAAATATCAAATTTCATTCCCTCCCCCTCTCTCTCTCCCTCTCTCTCTCTAATGCAAAAATTCACAAATATAAATCAGTTCAGGTATTGTTGATTTATGTCTGTTTAACGAAAAATCGCATAATTTTGTCGTCTGAGACTTCAAAAGCTTTGTTATGGAATATAGGTGGTGGCGACATGGGAAGGTTCATCTCTATTTGTATTTGGACGCTCTGCCACTCAGTCTGCATTGATCCCTACTTCTTTCTAAATCCCTTTCTCTTTTTAAAACACTACCGTAGATTTTTAATCTTCATTTCAGCAATTACTAAACTATTCAATAGTAATAAGATTGACACGGTACTTATTGTCTGTAGGGAGATTATTGGTCTTTGTTGTTTTGGTTGCCATTAATTGTCCAGTAAGGCTAAAATTTATTGAAAGTTGGGGTAGTAAAAGTGGAGGCTATTAAAGGGGGCGACTGGAAAAGGACAGTTAAAAGGTGGTGACAGGAAGCATAAATAGGACATAAAACAAGCATAAATAAGTGTCAACCGCAAAGTCACTGTACATGTTCACGGATGTAAGATTTTGTCACGGTACTTATTGTCTGTAGGGAGATTATTGGTCTTTGTTGTTTTGGTTGCCATTAATTGTCCAGTAAGGCTAAAAGAACCTTAAAAAGGTTCTTGGGCAACTTAAATTTAGTATTTAGCCTCAACGAGTGGCCCGAAAGGATAGCAGGATTGATAAAATTCAACAGTATTCAAATAATTGACACGTAAATAAATTGGATGAATATTTCCATTATTCATGAAGCTTTTTGAATGGTATTCTCTTTGAATAAGGATTGAATGTAATCGATGGTGAAGTAATCGTGCTTCCTTCATCAATGAAAGTACCTCATATGGGTTGGAACAATCTTGAAATTAAGAAACCTGGAAAAATTCTTGAAGGTGTTGAAAATGGTTCTTGGGCATATTTTGTTACTGTAAACTTTTTTTATATTTAAAATTAACCGAATTATTTTGCCATAAGCTTGGTTTCAAAACAATTGGTGACTGTGGTTGTCTTCAGACTCCTTAAGATGGGTAAGGAGTCAGGTAATACCTCTTTTGTTAAATACTTTAGGATTGCTTCTAGATTCTTATGATTAGCGAAAAATCTAGAAATTACAGTACCTAGCACAGTGAAAATACATCTTATTTTTTGAAACGGTTTCGTATAAAATTACACAATTATTTTTTGGAATTTTACAAAATTACAAAAATCAGAAATTCAATTTTCAATTTATATTTAGACATTTTGTTTTACTTTGTCATGTAAGGTGAGCCAAATTCCAGCCTACATTAGCTGAAAAATGCTCAGAAATTAAATAAAAAAAAACAAGATTTTTTTTAACTGAAAGTAAGGAGCAACATTAAAACTTAAAACGAACAGATTTTTTTATGTTTATGAAAGGGGCTGTCCCCTGCTCCTTTGACTCTTTGTCGCCACTCTGTACACACTTTGTACTTTTTAAAGCAATACAAACTTTAGCGTAATAAGCGAGGTGTTAAGAAGGGGACAACCCCTTTCTTAGTCGTGTTATTTTCTGTTTGTTTTAAGTTTTAATGCCGAAATTGCCTATGGATTGCTTTGGGTCCCCAACTGACTGGCCGTATCTCACAGTATGCTGTGCAAAAAATGTGTTTCAATCCAGCTTTCTAGGGCCATAATGAGAGAAAGGTTGCAATGGCGGGGACATGTTCTGCGGATGAAGGATTACGAATTCTCAAAGACTGTTCTTGTCGGCTAACCGTCTAGGGACAAAAAAAACAGGTCGTCCTCGAATAGGATGGGAGGATGTAATAAGAAAATATCAAGGAGTAATGGGTAATTCCTGGGAGTGTGTAAAGAGTCCTAGCCATCTCAACCTTTCTCTCATTATAGCCCTTCCATGCCAACTCATTTCTCTCACATATTAATAAAACAGGCTAGTGCGTTCTCTACGAATATAGCAGGTAGATTTTTTAAATAGGGTCGGTGGATTTGACAGAAATCAGGTTTAACAGATCTAATAGCCGCATACAGCTCCCCAGCTTTCAACACTAGTGAAAGATATCCTCCCCCTGGTCAAGAAAAGTTCCTAGTGAATGAGTTTGTTGGAGGCTAGTAATGGTTTGGGTTACAAGTTTGTATGTATTATGCTAATCACTGTGAAAGTGAGCACATGCTGTATTAGACTGTTTGTGTTTTTTTGGCATATGGCTTGTAACTTGCAACCCCTCGCAGGGAGACTGCGGGGTAGTAAGTCGTCCCTAAAGACATAGTTATTAGGTTTGTTGACTGGTGAATAAAATGGCTATCTCAGAATTTTGATCCGGTGACTTTTGGAAAAAAATGAGCATGGGAGGGGGCCTAGGTGCCCTCCAATATTTTGGTCACTGAAAATGGGCACTAGAACTTTTAATTTCCGTTAGAATGAGCCCTTCCGCGACATTCTAGGACGACTGGGTCTATACGATCTCCCCTGGAAAAAAAAAAAAAAAAAAAACAAATAAACACGCATCCGTGATTTGTCTTCTGAGCGGACGAAGAAGGTGATTGTGAAATTGTGAAAACAATAAGATGGTCCAATCCTGTCAATACGAGTTTGTCAACAACTTCACCACGATGTACATCCACGAGGAGTGACTGTAAATTCCGATAATCGTCGTGTTGTTGCCAAAGCGATCCACAAAACAACATGAGTGGTTTACTTCCCATCCGTTTCTTAAAGACCCCGGTACTACTATAATTTGTCATGCTCTTGTAGCGCAATACCTGTAGTTCTGCCATATCCAAAATGTGATGGTCAAAGGTTCTGCCAATAGTTATGCGGTTGGGTCGTTTTTTCGTGTTGCATACCACTTGATGCCTTTTTTTTATGTTCTTTACAAAAATAATAATTGCTTTTACTGTAAATTCAAATTCAAGCACTTTTTGAGCTCTTAGAGATGACAAATTTTCAAAAGATTATACAGTTCATATAACTGACTTACTAATAAAGTAAAAATACTACTTCATGCCTTTTTTTATGCTCTTTACAAGTATAATAATTGCTTTTATCACAAATTCAAATTTAAGCACATTTTGAGCTCTTAAAAATGACAAATTTTTAATCAAAACATGAGTTATTGCTAATTTTCCACAAAATAATACTACATTTTCTCAGCACCGTCACCAGTTAAACCAGTCACAACTAACTGCTTTACTAACGGCTTACGTAACGAAGTTGA
Source organism: Alatinidae sp. Z8VKAUB7J3 (assembly GCA_010016025.2). Classification (NCBI taxonomy): domain Eukaryota; kingdom Metazoa; phylum Cnidaria; class Cubozoa; order Carybdeida; family Alatinidae; species Alatinidae sp. Z8VKAUB7J3. The sequence continues at coordinate 59,487,584 of JAAAKM020721499.1, forward strand.
AAATTTCAGCATATGTTGAGGGAAGTGTTTAAGAAAACAAAAGGTGATATGTGCATGCTGCTGCTAATGGCACTGCTGCTGTACCCCCTCTCAATTTTCATGCTCAATTTTCACTTTTTCCCAGAATTCCAGTTTCCATTTCCCCCCCCAGTTTCACCGAATCTGGTTGGGATTTAAAATGAGAGCTCAAAAGCACAAGATACTTCTAAATATCAGATTTCATTAAGATCTGATAACCCGTTCGTAAGTTACAAATAACTCGAGAAAACCTACCACTCTTAAAAGTAACAAAGAGAAAAGAAATCTGACAATGTCAAGGACGAACCGATGCTATCTATTCGACCAAAATCCATACATAAATCAGCTACTGCTACTACTGACCACCCACTGCAACATAAAACCACCTGATACCAATACAACTGCACATGCTTTTGCCCCTCCTAGTCCATTCAAACCTGTGCTATCTACCCCTTCCTGTAAAGTTTAAATCTCTCTGTATGACCTCTTCTTACCCCAATCAGGAGGTAAATATATTGTAAGCAAACACTAGGGAATTCTTTGCTGCGCATCCAGAAGAGTACAGGATTCATCACGGTTGCTTGGAACTTTGAAGAATCTATCATGATTTTCACATGCTGAGGAATTGTATTTTCAAAATTTGCAGCCAATTTCTCCAGAAGGAAAGCAGAGATGCATGGTTAAATTATTCCGAATTTAATTAAGGGGATTTTAAATTTATGCATTAAGGTTTTCGGTAGCATATTTAATAGCTTTAAAAAGTTTTATAAGTTATTAAGAAATAATGATAGTTTCTCAAACTTTCCAGAAAACATTGAAGTAAACCGATGTTTCATTCTTTTCAATTAAAGCTTTAATGGTTGTTTCTACATATTTCCGAAACAAACACAATTACTTACTTACCTATTATACCTCTAATTTATTTAGTAAATATAATAAACAGCTTATAAATTCAAAGTAGGTATCCGGAATCGGATTATTCCGATTCCGGTATATTTCGGATTATATTTCGGATTATTCCGATAAGCAGGTATAATCGGAATCGGTCAGAATCCATTCGTTGAATGGATTCTCTCAGCTTCTCATATTTAAAAATTGGTTGGAAAAAAAATTACCTTGTGGTGATTTCTGAAAATTCTGAAAATTTGAAGTCGGAAGTAAACCTCAAACTATATTTTAAGGGATGATACAAATACGAATAGATTTTGTTTTCGTATGGGCCAATTTCACCTTGAGACTGTATTTTTACTCCTGAAGAATTATTTGAGCTACTCACTTGTCCTATATTAATGAATCCAAGTGAGGCATTTAAATCTTCTTTTATTTCAGTTGTAATTGTCAGGACATAATATGTATATTTAAAAACTAAACTGTGATCTGTTATTGCCCAATTTCTATGCTTTGGATTTCTTAGTTTTGTTTCTAACTTTGTGATTAGAATACACAAAACAATTTTGCAATATATTTATAAACTAAACTGTGATCTGTTATTGCCCAATTTCCAAAGAATAAAATTTTTATGGTGATCTTAAATATGCATTTTTTAATTATTTTTTAATAATTAGTGCAGCTATAAGTACAAAAGAAATTTCGTATAGTTATAAAAATCACAAGGAAAAACACTTAAGAAGGGGCAATTTCGGTAAAAAATATGCCGTCAACATTTGCTTGCATTACAAGAGCATACATGAGCTGATATATGAAGCCTGATATAATCAGGATTGTTTCCCCTGAATTGAATAATGAGAATTTTGTATTTCCCCCCTGATGGGACACGTTTTTTGTGCTATCTTTTTTTTCAGGATTTATTGTATTTATGGCCCCATAGGTGAAGCCGGTGCAATAGGTCGGCAAGGTGAAATAGGCAGTCCAGGTGTCCCAGGTACCCCAGGCACTCCTGGAATGCCGGGTCCTCCAGGTCCCCCGCCAGACGTTGGACCTCTCATTGCTCAGCTTCAACAGTCTCAGGGAGGTGAAAAAGGTCCAGCGCCCGATTCATTTTCGTTTCTTCAAGCTCAAGTAGGTCCAGTTGGACCAAGAGGCTCCCCAGGTAACTAACTTTCTACTAAAGAATGACCTCCTTAAAATATAATTCTTTTTCCCCCCTAATAAAATTAAAGAACAACTCCAATTCACTATTTTTAAATATAAATTTCTAATTTATAGTAAGAAATTAACAAAATACATGAATGAGAAAACATATTTCAATGTGAGGGGCGACACTATTTTTGCATTAACAATGCTCACCGTAAGGCATATATGTTGTAGCGTCCATTCGAATGCTGTTCTTCAAATTCTCGTCAGTAAACTAGTTCCTGTAATTGTTTTTAATGAGTTACATGCTGTAAAATGAAATTTCACACAGATTTGTTGAGCTGAACATTGTCTTCAGTCTCCAATTTGGTACAATCAGTTCCACCTCAACTGTAACGGTGTCTTCTTCAAAATGTATACGCACAAATCTTCAATAATAACTAAAGTGTAGTTATAAATTTATGATGTAAAATCAAAAGTCATATCTGACGTCTCCAGCCGTTTTCGATGGAGTATATCCTCGGCCATTTTCGATTTACATTTTTCCCATAACTCTGTTGGAGCTGAAGGAGAGCAAGTTGTTTGTATGATTCCAAACAATGCACAAATTTGACTTGGAATTGACGTTTTGCACGCGTCATTGATGCAGTCATCCCAGTGTTGGTCATTCTCCAATAAATTCAGAGCTTGGCATGCACTAAAGTAAGTGTCATGTATAATACCGTTTACAGTCGATCGAGGCGACGGAAGACTTCCTGGGCAGCTAACCGGTTCCGAACCAAGCCAGCAGCGCGCTGACGGTCGCTATCGACACCACTGTCGAGACCAGGATCGCAGCGGAACAGCGTTGCACGAAGACGCCGTATTTCTGCGCCACGACGAAGGCCAGTGCGCCTGTGGGCAGCGCCGCCATCAGCACCGCCCCGCGGGTCAGTTCGAAGTCCAGCGCGAACACTTCCACCGCCAGCCACCAGGTGATAAGCGGCTGCGCGGCGAGCTTGGCGACGACCATCCATCCGACCTCTCCCACGCCGCTGGCGATCGGTTTTGAAAGAGAATTGTTTTCGTTTGCCGTCATTGACAGTCGTGCTATTTTGAACACAATCCAATGCCATATTGAACAGAATGTGTTTGATCCTTTTAAAGAAAACTCTACCAGAATATTAAAATTTAATTTTAAGGCACAAGGAGTTTCTAGCCTTTACAATGTCACTGTTTCCTGCCTACTCCAGTCTACAAAAAGGAGGTAAGATTGAAATGTTACCTTTTTAGAAGATCATTACCAGATTACTTACATTATTTATCTGACTCAGGTGTAACCCCCCCCCCCAAAAAAAAAAGACAAGCCAAGCAAGCAGAAATAGGATTTTTTTCACATATTTCAATGAGAGCATAAATCTTCTGTTTCTCATGAAATACCCTGGGTTTCCCGCAGCTCCTTTTTATAACATATAATACCCAATTGTTGTAAGGATTTGGCCAATTTATTTCTTTGCAACAGTTTGTGGTCACTAGGCCGATTTGTAATAGCGCAAGAGCCTGAGAAAAAGTCAAACCATAATCCCTTTCCACCTTGACGCGTGGGAATCTGGTAATTTATATGCCGGAAGACTTCCTTAGTATTGACAAAGATGGAGCCACAAAAAATGTATACATTTCAAAATGATTTAATGTAGCCAGGTCATCCACCAATTTTAAGTTCTTCACATGGTTTTTGATGAGGACTTTCTTTTAAATTCCTGCTATTTTGTCCAATAGCTTATAAACTTAGAAACAAGAAATTCTAGAAAAAGATTCTAGAAAGGCAGAGACGAGGAATTGACAATGAAGACTTAACTTAGCAACAGTAGAATAGAAATAGGAAAAGGAGGAATTTCAACTTAAACCCTTACCTCAATCTTTTTGATAATCCCTCACTCCTGGTAAACCAAAAAAGTATTTGCTTTAGAAATCGCGGAACACGGACCCAGAAGTCGCTGAAAATTAACCAGAGACTGAGGTCGACGAACACGGCGCCGCTGTCGCTCGCAGTGGCGATGTCGCGCATCATCGCGTTGCACTGATCGATGTGCTTCGCGAACCAGGCGTACTTGATGTCGGGTCGCGCTGAGTGCGGCTGGGTCGCCAGCACCGGCACGGCGCCGCGGAGCTTCGCGATATCGATCATCAGCCGCAGGTTGCGCTCGTACGCCCACAGCTCGGTGAGGTCGTCGTAGTTGCCGTCGTGACGCAGTGGACGCTGGTCGATGATGCAGGGCCCGAGCCCGGCCCACTCGCCGCGAATCGCCACACGAAACTTGAGGAAGCGATAGTTTAGTTCGGCGTTCTCTACTATATAAAATTCAAGTCCATTCATGCCTGCGATCTGCGATTATTAGAATTTTTTGTTGTTGCTTACCAATTATGAAGTTTTGTCGCAATACCACATTTTCATCAGTGTTGCCATGTTGCATCGTGAAAATGAATAAGCAAAACTAGTTCGTCAAATTTGACAACGCCCTTCGTTTGTAATACTTGAAACGCTAACCATCTGTTGATTTCCAAGGAAAGCTAAACTTTCAAAGGAAGGCTACACCTTCTTAGGCCACTTTTTAAAATAGTTTTTTTAGTTTTTTTTTTATTTTCACCGGGCTCATGGACAACGGCGTCGACAGCGTGGCATTGCCCTGCGCGTCGGTGAGTTGCGCAGCGACGGTGAGCGGGTTGACCACGAACGTGCACGGTCCACACGGCAGTGCCGTCGCACTCGCCCCGATCAGCATCCACGCCGGCACTGCCGGAGCCGCGTGCTGCAGCCGAACACCGAACGTGCCGCCGCGCATCGCGCACGTCGCCTGGGCGGTGCCACCCGACCCGCATGACGTCCCAACCGCAGAGATCAGACCGTCGTCGATTCGGAACCGCTGCGCGAACGACGTACCCCGCACTCCGGGCTGTCCGAGTCCGCTTGATCACCGGACGACAGAGCGTCCTCGACCTTGCGGATGAAGGTGCGAATACGGTTGCGGCGCGCCATGTTACGCTCCGTCCGGCGGAGGGTCTGCCGGTGCCGTTTCAACGCGGACTTATGGTTCGCCATTTTGTCTGACCTTGCTTCAACAAAGATGTTCGTGTGTCGCCTGGGTCGTCTTTCGCCCACGGGCCTTAGAGGCCCTCGGAAAGCGATCCGAGCGCGGGCTTATAATAAGCCGCGTGGCCGTCGTCAAGCCCGCCGGCAACCAATAAAAATCGGCATCTGCCTGCGATTCCGACAGCCTATTGAAATGTAATTCAATTTTCTTGTTTGATTATTTGGAGACTCGAATCGAAAATCTCCATAAATTATCCAATGACTTCGCCATTTGATTTTTTCTATTTGAATACGCTACTAAAATTAAAAATGCATTAATGCATAAAGAGAGCGCGATAGTAATCAAATATGTAAAGGCTCGTTTTCAGATCATCCACATCAAACACGGAGTTCGACACGGGTTATGCAGATTTTAGTTTTGAGTACCTTGTCAAACACAGGTAAATGTCTTCTCAGAACCCGTGTTCAACCATGCTATTCTGTTGCGCTATAGTTTTGAGAAACCTTTGTGAGATTTTTCTAATATTTCCAAGACTTGGAATTTTTCTTGAATCAATGTTTTTTCAAGTTTGTCATATTTTTCACGTACATCATCATCTGATCATTAAAATTTTGAGTCGATATCTCATCGTTTGTAAGCTTTCTCAAAATTTCTTTTTCCTCATCTTTTTGTTCAAACTCTATTTGATTTATTCTTAATTTGTATTTTTGATTCATCTCAATTGACTTTCTTTCATGCATTTCTTCTATTTTCTCAATTTTTGAATTTACATTCATTCTCTTCTTGGCAATCCTGTCTTTGTTCATCTCTTCCAGGTCTATTTTATTGAAAATAGTTCTATACCACTTATGAAATATATTCACCAGTTATAACGCTAATACCAGTTTCTATCAAATGCAGACTGTCCAAAGTAGACACATGCAATAACCGAAGACTCATAAAAAAAAACTAGATATGGATTCTCATAAAATTGTTTAGTCACTATTAGGACGATTTCAACCATGGAGGCAGACAACCAATAGAGGCCAGACTCTCCTAAATTTCAACGCCACTGGAGTCACACTAATTTTTAGAATTTTGATTATATCAAGAGGTCAGAAAAATAACGGCGAAACTGTTATCGTTATTCTTTCCTAGAGGTAAATACCAAATCAATCCAGGTTTGTTGGTACAAGCTTGAAGTAAAAGTATGCTGTTAATAAGAGAGTACCCGTGCATTAACACAAAATGCAATTCACATTTTCAGCCACTGAGTGTTGGCTCATGATGGGGTATTTGTCGAATTATGATGCGCCACAATCCTTACCTATTCCTACATCTGTGCTACATCTCCAATCACAGACTAAGTGACACCTGAAGCAAAGGGTACTAGGAAAGGTTATCCGTGTAAAAATGCAAGCCTCTACCTTCGTAACATCAAATGTATCTTAAAAGTAGTCCACTAAAATCCCTTTCCCCTGCCCTCGTACTCGATCCAAATTTCTTCGCTGATCTAACCCCGCCGGATCAAGTCTGCTGCGGGATTAGCTTAATTCGAGACAACTCAATTTTGTTCCACGAATGGGGCCACCTGCACAACTTGCCAACCCTGCAACACCAAGAGCAGGAGTCAAACGTCCATCTACTTGCCGCGGTGGTTTACAACACGGTGATGGGTGCAAGTATGGATAACGCTTTGAAATTCTCCGGCTTCCAATTCTACGATTTTGATCAGGCAGCATTGGACACCATGCAGTCTCCCAACTGGCAACAAGGTCAACGCCTAACTGTGTCAACTTTAAACCTTGCTTCATTGATTATAAGGTAGACTAACACGTAAACATCAAAAATCTCGATGCAAGCCTTTAAATATTAGTCTGAATAAGCCATTAGGCTACGAATTCATCCGTTTTCGTCATTATTTTCTTAAAAATTCAAACAATACATAACTGAATCATAAGTACATACAAAAAAAGGATAATGTCCAATAAAACATTTTGTTACCTTCCTATTTTTGATGTAGATAGTCTGTAATTCAGTTCAAAGGCAAAATATTTCCTAGGCTACAAGCTGGCTCTTCTTGGAGTCGTAGACTTTGACACTAGGTTGGTTTTGCTAGCTTAGGCACTTCCAGATAAGCTAGAACAATGAAATTTGGCAGGCGTATGAAGGACCAGACCAGATTAAAGTAGAAATAGTCGTTTCTTTGATTCGACCGTCTGGGGGGAGTGGAGGGACAGTTAATTCAGAAAAATTAGAAAAAATGAAGTATTTTTAACTTACGAACGGGTGATCGGATCTTAATGAAATTGGATATTTAGATTGATATGTATGATCTCTTTTAAATCCCGACTGGATTCTGTGACATTGGGAGGAGTTAAAGGGGGAACCAGAAATCTTGGAAAACGCTTAGAGTGTAGGGGTTGGTTGTGATGGTGGGGAATTTTGAGGCTGGGTGTCATCAGTAACATTGATCTGTGTGATCTTTCGTGGTAGGGTTTATGCCTGTCGACACGTCGAAATGGATTTTGAAGCAAAAGTAATTTTTAATCTTGAGCAACTTTTCTCATTGTTAATAAAGATTATCTTCAAAGTGCTCTTTTGGTGAAAGGGCAAGTTCTATTGGTGTCAATATTTAGGGTTTAGTAATTTTTTCTAGATAATATTGTTTACAAGTCACGCAATTATTGGCAGTGACACTGAAAAGAAGCTGCTACCCACTTGAAGAAGGAGACTTTGAACAGATCATCAACAACCGCAGGGACGTCGCTGATGTGCGTCTCGGTGTTCCGGTCTACCGATCCCTCGCCCTGGCCGCCAACTACCAGCGCACCGAGACCGAGAACCTGCTCGACGAAACCCCTTCCAGCACGATCCCGAACTTCACCCGGCTCGATGAGACGACGGACTCGTTCGCGGCGGGACTGCAGGTGGAACCGGGGCGCGTCACCAGACTGTTCCTGGGCTACCGCGAGGTCGAAGCGGACACCGGCACCGCCCTTCGTGACTACGAGGCCGAGGGGCCGACAGCGCTGGTGGAGATCGATGCAGGCGTCTCGATGCGAGGGGTATATTGTCAGCAATTGGAAAAATCAAAGGCAAAAGAGCCGTTGGTGTAGACCCATCAAAGCCTGAGTCGAAAGGGAAGCCAATTTCGAGAGCTATCAAGACCGCACTTCGGATCTATTCTCGCTATCGAGAGACGCTGCTGTCTACAAATTGCCTTGATTTTGACGACCTCATTTTTTTGACCAGGGAACTACTTTTGGAACACGAAAATGTCCGACAGCGTATACAAAAACGATGGGCTCACGTTCTGGTTGATGAGTTCCAGGATACATCACGGTCTCAAATGGATCTAGTCAAGTTGGGCCAAGCGAAGCCTTCACCAACATGAACGGTTTGCTGTACCACGGAGCCGCGTACGCTTCGTCGAAACCATAGGGATCGAACGGCACACCTTGCTTGCCTTTGACGTACCCCCGAACCAAATTGGCAATCTGAATGGCATCTTGAGAGGAGTTCTTGAAGACGGTGCATTCGACAGCCGGGTAACTGTTGAAGTAGCTCTCCAAGTCGGTCTCGATGAACTCATCGCGTACAATGGCGAGATCGTTGACGGTAATGGTCCGGCCATCGGGCATGGTGCGGACGACGATATCTTCCAATTCGAACCCTTGGCTTTCGAATGGGCGGGATAACAGTTTCCACTGATCTAACTTGAGTCCATAAGTGCTCAGTTGACTTGATGTCACTAGCAAGCACACAGATCTCTATCTTAGCATTGAATAGCTCTAGAATGCTATTGGGCAGTGTTTCTCCACCTATCTGAGACAGTCCATGGATTAGAAGAATGTTTGATCTTCTTTCCTGTTCCAAATCGTTGTTGTTGTATTCTAGAATTTTGATGCAATTTTCTAGCACTGTTATTTGAGCTTGAAACCCCTTGAGCGTCTTTTCAATATTTGCAAATTTTGAACTGTAATCAAGACTTATTGCATCTATAGGAAAAGAACCGTTTAGTTTCGAGAAGACTTGCCTAAAGAAAATCCTCGAAATCCACTAGGCCAACAAGATCAATTTGATCTATAACAACAAAGGACACGCCCCCACAATGTATCCCGCTGGGTTCTACTTACACTGCAAGGAAGTAGAAGACACTGGGTCTATCCCTGGAGAAGGAGACGTCAGTGTTTGAATTTTTGTTGGCGAAAAGTGTCGTTAAATTAATCTAATTATCTTTGCTCATTTACTCATACGATTCAATGTGAAAACACTGACAGAAATGTGGTATAGCCCACCAAACTTAATAATTTTGAGAACACACTGTCGCACACCACGAGCTTTGCGTTATCACATAATTTGCCCAGTGTTAGGTGCGTATACTTGGCTTATGATTTCCAAAAATCCCTTTGTTGGCCATAAGGAAGGCAATACCTCCTGGGAAATTCATGGGAGTGTGAATTTTACGGGCGCTGAAAACCCTAGTTATACCCTCTGCTTATGAGACGTTAGCCGTAGTTCTGTCTGTGGTAATTTCTGTTAGTTTTAAGTTTGACTTCACTATTTTTGTAAAATGTGTTCGTTTTGGGTTTTATTTATTCATTGATAGTGATTTTTATTCATTTCAACTTCAAACCAGTTCATTTTTCAAACATATCCAGTCGGAATTTTGAGACACCCATTTTGTTTAGCATAGTAGAACAGTCCAGCAGCTATGTCTATAGGTATAATGGGTATTTCAACCCCCCACCATTATACGCATTTAGCTCAAACTTTCGGGGTTGTTTCTGTTACTACTTCTGCTCTTACAGTTTAACTAAATCAAAAGAAGGTAACTGTATCCAGACTGTCAAAGAGCATAAATTCAATTTTTTTGGGGGAATGGTATTAAGTATTGTTTTGTAGGTAAACTATAGAAGATATAAAACTAAATTAAACAATATTATTTAAGATGATACAGCATTAGGAATTAAATGGATGTCACCCACTATATTATTTAATAACCTAAGAAAATACAAAAACTATTAGTTGGCGGTCTTAGTCAAATATTTTTCTAACTAGTTCTGTCAGACAAAATGTATTAATTTTGTTTACAATACGATAAAAAACAGTAAAGAAGAGAACACGAGGATAAAAACAGCCAGTAAAGAAACACAAATTACAATGCAAATATTTCGGCCATGACTTCTGCTTGACCTTCCTCTGGGCAGAACAATAAAACATACCGACAAAAAATTCCAAAATAAATATAAGAAATCAAAACCTTCGCAAGCAGGGTATCGGCAACCCAATTCTGGTGGGTGATACAGTTCCATCATTTGAGGCACCCAACGATCAGGGAGGGACCTACAACTCGGAAGCACTGATCGGTACACCCACGCTCGTGAAGTTCTTCCGGGGGCATTGGTGACCATATTGTGTCGCCGAGTTACGGCGATGGGCTAGTGAGCTTGGCGCTGATCTTGAAAAGCGCAACATGAAAGTGGTCGCGGTGTGTACTGACACCCCCGATCAGATTGCTAAAGGACGCACGCAACACGGTCTGCAGGGGACTTTCCTCGCCGATCCGGATCTTGTGGATGTTGACCCCCACGACCGTTACAGCCGACTCCGAATCATCCGCTTGCCCGAGAGGGAGCGGACCACGCTCTCCTCCAGCCTTCCCGGCGGTGCACGAGCTGCTGTAGCAGCAGCAGTAGCAGGAGTAGTAGTTGTTGCTGAGGCCGAAGTCCGACTCCGCCTCCCCGTGCCGCTCGCTGTGTGCCTCTGGAAATCCGCTCGAACGTACGCTTTCAGTCTTGCGGCGTCTGCACTAGGCCCTACATCCAGCAGACAGCAACCATGAGCGACCAGAAACACACGAGTAAACCAATCACGCAACCCAACAGACCGTTTGGCTGGTCAAACCATTCAGTCCTTTAATTGGAAAAAACATCCGGGGATACTAAAGCAGGAGATAGATATTAGCCAAATACCCGCAGGAATGTATATGCTGGCCCTGACGAATGACTCTTATCGAGCGGTGAAAAAATTTGTGAAACAGTAATTTAACCAGTTATGCTAGTTATAATAAGTACTTCCCAGCCTTTGCAGGCTTTATAAAGAAGGTAGAGGAAATACAGGAAGGTAGAGGAATAAAGGCGATAAAACGCCTGTCGGGAGGAAATATTTCGATCGAGAGTTGGAAACAACCGGGCACATGGACAGAAAGTCGTCAATTAGCGCCGGATGCTGAGCAAGTGATCAGTTCAATGTCGGCGGTTTATGAAGAAGTGTTAATTGCTGCAAGTGATGGCACCTTTGCCACCGATATTCGCCCGCTTATTCGCTTAAACTGCTCAGTGTTACTTGAGAAGAACGGCCGTCGTGAGCGCGGTGGTGCAGGGGGCGGTGCGCGTTTAGATTATGGCTATTTTAAAGAGTTAGTCGATGGCAAACCGCGTTGGATGGAATACGCCGAAGAAGCTGTTCGCCAAGCAAAAGTAAACCTAGAAGCAATCGATGCACCTGCGGGTAGCATGGAAGTGCAAAGCAGTTTCCTACAGGGAGGCAGAAGGTAATATAAGCATTAGTAATGGCATAAACAAAGAAAAAAGAAGAAAATATAATGTTAGAATTTTGCCCCCAGCAGCACCAAACACCCTTAAAATCCCTAAGAGACATGCAAAAATGAACCTGGAAAACAAAACAGAAAACTTTTTCCAATGATTGTAGCTGTAAATGCAAGCATAGAATATCACTGTAGCATAAATATAATCCCCATAGAACATGACAAGCAGCTCCCTGACCACAGCACAATTAAGTTATTCTGTAAGTTTGTCTCAAACCCAACCGTTAACTCAAAGGTGTTTACACTTATTTCCCGGCATTGTCTCCCAGTCTACGGATATCTTGGACTTATTGTTAGTGTTTAAAAGACTTTTTAGCAGTTGCTTCTACTCTGAATTTGTAACAGGATCACCTCCCCTAACGTTATGGCCTGTTTCCTCTAACTTGAAGTAGAGGCTAAGCCATTCAAGCCTGGTTCTACAATAGATTCTATGTGCCAACGTATTCTATCACATTGGAAATATTATGTTAATACTAACTAGGTGAAATAGAACACAGTTGCTGGTACTACTTGATGTTTGAGTCAAACTGGCCTTCAAATTGAAGTTTCGATCGACGCCGTCCCCGCCGGATAAGGTTTCCGCGCCCTCTTGCCCGATCAGGACATCGTCGCCTGCTTCGCCAAAGGCCTGTTTGTCCGCCGTCGCCACAAGGATTTCGTCGCTTCGGTTTCCCCTGAGCGGCTGGCCGGCCGCCGGCACCACATCCAGCCGGCGCGTGAAGTGCCCGCGCGCCTCTGAATGTCCGGCGCTCCAACTGATCAATATGTCGCCATCCGAAAACGACGAGAGCTGAGGAACCGATTGGCCGCCCTTAAGTGTGTCGTTTACTTCAAGTTTTTCACCAATCGGCGCACCGGCACGATCATAAATGACGACCGGGACACTCAAAGCTTGGGGGGCGCGAAGCGCCCCACCAACTAGGTGTTGGGGTGGCGCGAAGCGCCACCCCAACAGCTAGTTACTTAATAATATAAACATTTTATTATATTAAAAACGCAGTACTGGCTAACCATTTCCCTGTTGATAGGCTCCTGCGAGTTAGTTAGATTTTCAATTCTTCCTTCTTTGCTTAAATCTGATGCAATATATCTGAACATTCATATAGAAAGATTTGTTAAAAGTTTTAGCAAGGGAAATGTCTTAGGATAGTTTTAGGAACCCGTTTGACTGACCCTATGTCGCTGCGGTCGGCGGGGAGGTCGCCGGCCAGATCTTCGAGGGCGTCCGGCGCTTCGACATCTACGCCCGCTTCGCCGAGGAGTATCGCTCGAATCGCGAGGCGATCGGAAATGTCCTCGTGCCGGGACCGGGCGGCGTTCGCGTGCCCCTTTCTGATCTGGCAGTCCTCGAGGAGATCGTCGGGCCAAGGCAGATCACGCGAGAGAACAATCAGCGATTCGTGACGATTCAGTGCAACGTCGTGGGGCGTGACATCGGATCGTTCGTCGACGAGGCGAGTCGAGTGATCGAGCGGGAGGTCGAACTCCCTGCCGGATCTTGGCCGTATTGACCGCTATCCGGTACATCCAGGTATAAAAGGCACTGTCACCACGAAACTTGGGCAAGGCCCGATACGCCTTTAAGAAAGCTTCCTGTGTGACATCCAAGGCATCACTTGGGTTCCGCACAAAACGAGAAACCAGGTTGACGATCCGTTGCTGGTATTTCAATACAAGCAAATCGAATGCCTGTTTATCACCTTGCTGAACCCGCTGGACTAATTGTTGATCAGTAATTTTTTCGCCCATCCGGGCAATTCCTTCATTTGTTGTATTGTGTGTATGCGCCTGTTTGACCTAGACTGTTAAGACTGTGACTTCGAGAGGTTCTCCAGAAGCCAGATCGACCGCGACGCGAAGCTCGGTGCCGTCACCGAGCTCCACGCGCCTCGGCGCCGACGCCAGCAAGCCATGACCCGTCGGGACGACGCGCAGAAACCACGTGCCCTGATCCAGCGCGGGCAAGCGCAGGGAGCCACCGCTCGGCCGTCCCGCACGCAGTGGCCGAATCTCCTGTTCGCGACGCGCCAAGCTGACGCCAAAGCCATCGACCGCGCGTCCGTCGTCGGCGCGGCGCACCACGAGGTCGAGCGCCGGCAGGTCGGTCAACGCCAGATCCACGGGCGGTCAGCTGTACAGGGATGCGTTCGGGACGGCTCAAGTCACCGCGCCGCGCACCATCATGGCGATCGCGACCTACCTGCGGACGCTCGTCTCCGACCAGTCGCCATTCGACGACTATCTGGCGGGGCAGACCAGTGCGTTGACCGCGCAACAGCGCGCGGGATTCACGGCCTTCCAAGCCGCGCGCTGCGACGGCTGCCATCGTCGGCCGTTGATGACCGACAACACCTATCACAACACCGGCGTGCGCCCGGAGGGCGAGGACTTGGGCCGCGGTTCCATTACCGGCACGACCGCGGACCGGGGCCAGTTCAAGACGCCGGAATTTCCGGCAATTCAAGGAAATGGCTTTTACCTTGTTTTGAAGATGAGTGACATCGATCAATTGAACACTTACCTGACGCGCAATTTCAATAAAGGTAAGGATGAGGTAAAAATCCCTGATGAGAGTGAGCCAAATGATGATGAAAATCTATATACGTTAGATCAAACCACGCCGGTTTTTACCTGGGTAATTGATGAAGTTCACAAGACTACGGAATTAGATCTCGATTATCGCTATATCCCGATTTGGCGCTATCGGTTCGAGCGGAAAAACAATGAATTCCAAACAACGCTCGCCAGAAATACGCTCGATTACCCTGACAAATTAATTTGTAAAAGTGACCATACCTAGATGATCCATACATGATCTAGAACATTATGTATACCTAAAATTATTTATCCGTCACCGAGGAAGAGCATGCTGCGTAGAATGTATGAACGTGACAGAAGAGCCCTCCAGACAAGTCTCATCCCAAAGTAGGCCAACATCTACGCAGCAGCCTACTTGAAGGAAGGTTGAAGGCTACTCACTGACACCCTGTGCGCCTCTGGAGGCACAGGAGAAACTGAGGCCTAAAGTATAGTCACGATTCATTAAATTATTATTCTAGCTTGGAAATTGATCCAATTCCCATCAAATACTTTTTATCAAAAAGCTCAACTTTCTATCACAATGCGTTAAAATTTACAAATGACAGGAATTTGATAGAACTATAATTTCCGTAATAATAGGGGGCAATATTCCCGTTTGTCAAAGCCGAGTCGTTAGATCGTCAGAATTTAAGTCCTTGTTCGGCGAAGACAGGAGTTAGAGCCCTATATCACTGGCAGTTTGATTTGGAACAGGGGTCAGTGGTGTGACTGTGTATCAGCCAGAGTCGACCTAGGTCTAAATGGGTGCCTGGAGAAAGGTTTTTAACTGTTTCTAAATATAAAGTATTCGGGGGGCTTTGTCTGTTTTGTGTGTGTTTTGAGAGTTGACGTCACTTTAAATAATAAGATAAACCAAAATTGACGAAAATTTACAGGCTTTTAGCCCCAAGCCCGACTTAGGAGTTTCTTTCGAATTCTCAGTTTTTCAAACTAATGTCAATTCTTTTCTTAGGAGCAAACACACAAAAAACGCACCCTGGGGAGTCCATAATAGAAACTGAGGAGCCCTCGCTCGGGGCCCGTGAATACAAGCGGAGGAGGAAGAAGGCCCCTCTAATGTATACTCAGCACTGCCGACCGGTGTAGGGACACGTCCCGTGAGTTACATGGCCGCAATGTCGATTTCGACGCCCAGGTCTCCTCGGGCAACCATTACCGCATCGGTGGCATCAACAATTTCAGGTAGGTTTTTGAGCGCCTCTGGTTTTTCAATTTTGGATACGACGGAAGCATGCGAATCGTGTTGATCTATAATAGCCCGTAGTTGTTTGACTTCGTCCGCATTTCGCACAAAGCTCAAACTGATAAAGTCGACACCCGACTGGGCGGCCCAGTTCGCGTTTGAGATATCGACTTCTCCCATGGCGGGAATACTTAATTTCACCTCGGGCAAATTGATCCCTTGGCGACTGCGGATTGTTCCGGGTAAGTTTTTGTTTAATTTATCCATTAAACATTACTCCCTGGAATAGCAAAATAAGCGTATGACAAATCATAATTATCCTAAGGACAAAGTTCAAGTTTAGGGGTTTCTTACTATCTTAAAAAGCAGCTAAGATAGGCCAAGGAAACTTTCAAGGGTGAATTCAAGGCCTAAAATATAACCTGGAAAGGTGTTATCATGCTACAATCTCTATCCCTTTCGTATTATCTAGGACTTAGAAGATTGCATATTTAATATCTAAATTTTGACAAAAACGTTTTACCTTAATTTTGGGATATTCATTTTTTTTTTCATTGCACAAAAGTAGACTTTAATGTCTGTCGCCAAGGTAAAGCGTTGATGGTCGGCCATCTCCTTACCTCGATCCCAGGTTAATGATTTATACAACTCTGTGGGAAGTCTGTGTGCATGTTTGATGAGTGCCGAGATAACCGTTTTCGAGTCTTTACCTTTCACTCTCACTAACATGACATAGCGTGTATGCCGTTCAACCAAAGTAGCAATATGACTGTTGTTTGAGCCGGCAATCAGATCACCCTCCCAGTGACCGGGGACCGCACGATCTTCAACCGAAGCAGGGCGTTCCCTGATCGACACCCCATTCGTAATTTTTCAGTTTGAATGGGTGGATGCAAGTTTGGTGAGCGATGAGCCATCCAAAGCCTTGGGAAATGCCGAACACTCTGACCTGATGATTACTCGGCTCGTAAAACTGCTCGGTTCCCCATCCGAACAAATTGATTTGGTAACTCCTTATTTCGTACCGGGCAAAACCGGTTTGAATCAATTCGAGCACTTATCACAAGCCGGCATCAACATACGCATTCTCACTAACAGTTACAAAGCGACCGATGTTGCGGTCGTACATGCCGGATACACAAAATACCGAAAAAAGCTGATCGAGGCAGGCGTCGAATTAATCGAGATGCCTCGGCGCTATGATAATGAATATGGGCGGAATGGCCAATGCCTGGGATCACGCAGTTCGACAGGGCGGAGCTTTCGAATTGGGCCGCGAATTGACCTGGGCTTTTAAACAGATTCCGGCAGAGATCAAAGACCCCGTTGTTCAAGCGCATTTCCAATCAGAAAAAATAAATGATTGGTATGAAGCCTGGCCATTTCGAAAAGGCCTAAGCCCATTGGCGATCGCCCCTAATTTTGAAGACTATATACTGAAAGAACTGACCCATACTGATTATGATGATTTCTGGCGGAAAATGGGGATCAATTGGGAGGAATATTAAAAATTAATGCTCCAACACACAGGCGCTCAATAAAAAAAGAGTATTATTTGCAATGTTTAAGAATAGAAGACTTTACTAAGCACATATTCTTTTACTTAAATAAAAAAGAACAAGTTTTTTCATTCCATAAATGAAGGGGTTGATTATTACCTTGCTCTTTATGCTAAAGTTTTTAGAATATTTAAAAAAGCTTCCTGTTCTAATTAAACGTTCCTTGGGTTTTATGAGTAGTTTTTAGAAAATTGGGAGAAACAGTCAAGCTTTAGCATTAAAAACAAGTGGGTGGGACAGGGTCCCAAATATCAGTAAACATGGGCAACTAGGCCTCCTCCCTCGCTCCTTTTTCTCAAAATCTTCCGATTAATTGCAGTTAATTAATATGCAAATTCTGTTTTAATTATTTATGTGCGGAGAGCCAAGATCAAAACATGCATTAATTCAACATCCAGAAATTAAATAAAAAAAAAACAAGCTTTTTTAAATGAAAGTAAGGAGCAACAACAAAACTTAAAACGAACAGAAATTACTCCGTATATGAAAGGAGCCTTTCCTCCTCAACGCCCCGCTCTTTACGCTAAAGTTTCTTACTGTTTTAAAATAGGGTTAAGAGAAGAGTCAAACTTTAGCGTGGTGCTGCGCAGATACGTGCTAAATCTCTTTGCTAAAGCGTCTCGCTGGCCCGACAAGTTATTTTCCTCCAACAATTTCAGCTCGCGGCTCACTTGATGAAGCGACTCACCGAATACCGGATTCATTTTCGTCCACGGAATCTGTAATCGGTCGTCTCCCAGTTTGCGACTGATTTCAACAGCGGGTTGAGTTCATAGTCGGTTGAGATCAAAGAGTGTTCAAAACTCAATTTTAATCTTGCCGCAATTGTGAATAATAATCGTTTGTCTAATTTAGTTTCAAAATAGAGATCACCATGGCGCTACAAGAATTCGTGTTACCCTACTAAAACTGCTGAATAGTGGGGTGTCCCTATTAAAACTATTAAAAATGTTAAGTAGTCAAAGTATTCATCGGAATACATTCCGAGTTTTTGCTTCTCATCTTAGGGGCAAGTCCTTTTTGGGCAAATTTTATCAATAGAGTGGGATCTGGAGTTTCACAGAAGTTATTCTAGGTAACTCAAGTATTGGCACTACCCGTGTGTTTATGATCTTTACTTAGTCATGGTTGTACTTCGTAGTGGAGGTGACAGTAACTAAACACAAGAGCACCCTAATCAAGCTTGACCCTTACTTGTATGTGAGACTTGTAAAATTGCCATTCCAGGGTTTTCCATGGTTCGCCGAGTGTTATAAACCAATAACATTTTGGACCAACTCGATGACATATCAGATGAAGACCTGTCAGGTAGCAGTGATGGTGATGACAATGGGCGTCCTGAGGTCAGGCCTGACCCTGAAAGCTATGATTCTAGTCAAGAAGAAACGATAGAAGAATCTTCCAGAGACCAGGATGCTCCTTCTGTATTAGTGAGAAATGAGACAGAAGCAGAGACTATCGCGGAAAGTACAAGCATACCCACTGCAGTACTAGTAACAGAAAATGCATTTTCAAGCCAAGTTAGCGTCTTATGGTGAGATAGTGAGAACCTTTGGTAATGCCGAATATAAAAAGCGTGCCGACGGAATTAATAGAAAAATAAAAGCAACTACCGAAAATATTAAGTCAATTATTCTTCAACGAGCTTTGTCTCAAAATTGGAAAAAAGACGAAATTCTAAAGAACGTATTGGTTGTCACATATAGCTGTTACGTCATTATGATTGAATTTAGAAACAGAGCATGGCCATATGAGTATATGGCGTTTGCTCGTAGAATTGGTGAGCTGTGGGAGCCGTTTTGCAAACTCTGTTTTGATTACCCCATTCGAAATGATGTTGAGTTGTACTTTAACAAACTCACTATTCGCACAAGAGCTAAATCCAGATGAGCCGTGGAATTGGCCTGAAGAGTACGTGTTAGAACAGGTAAATCAGGTGCGAGCCGGTCGCAACCTAAACCCGGACAGTTGGCCTGGTGGTGCGCGGGTAGCGGTTTTGCTCTCCTATGACGTGGACAATGAAACCGTCCATGGCCTGCGAACCGGGGAGGTGAGTGTTGGGCCCCTGTCGCAAGGACAATACGGAGCACGAGTGGCTCTGCCCCGAGTTGTTTCATTGATGGATGAAGAAGATATTCCTGCTACGTTCTTCTTCCCGGATATCGTTCTTCGGCTGGGAGCCGGAACCGGATCGGTCAATATGGATCGTTATTATCTGCTGGTCGGGCCCGATATTGTTGACGGCCCTGATGATCTGCCACTTTGTCATGTTGTTGAAGTCAAACAACAGCGCGAGGCAGCACCTATTTATCATTTCCCCGACATCAGCCCGAACAACACACTGAACCCGGCACATCTGAGCATCGATTGTCAGCGTGTCATGCAGCGCCGCCCGGATACCGTTCTTGACGAAGCTGTCTGGCGCGAAGCCCATTGGCTCATACGTTCCCGTCATCATGCGCGGGTGGGGCTTGCCCAATTAGAATAAATTCTAATGACAATTATGTCGAGTCTAACCTATCTGACTATTTCAAGAATCCACCCCCATCCCCCATCTTCTATCTAAATAGACCTATTATATCTCTTTCGAGTCAGGAATCATTCTGGGAAAGATCAGACTCCCTCCAGCTCACATTCAACTAATTGTCACACTTGTCTATTTTTTTTGCAAGCAATCAAGTCGGGGGTAGTCCCCCAAAATAGGAAACTAGCGAGAACATACTAGTATCCCCACCAAGACCGTATCCAGGCAGGGGGGTTGGGTGTTGAACCCCTCCCCCCAAAATGTTTCTCTTTGGCCTAAAAGCAAACGACTACACATTAATATAGAGACTGCATGTAGTTAATTGATTTAATTAAAAGACGGCGAATTTTATAAGTAGCCCACTAAGTATATCCTGTTTCTCACGGCTCAGCGATCGTGATGAGACTTTCAGAAAGTTTTTCTAGGAGGGGTGTGGAGAGGGGAAGGTATAAGACTTAGAAGTTTGGGGGAAGGGGAAAAGGCTAGTTTTTCCTTGTCCTCAGAAAATAGTATGCACTACAGTGGCATTCAATGTACTCTATTCAGAAACCAAATCATCAAAATTCCGACAATTTTTTTCGTGGGGTCCATATGACAAAGGTACCAGTAATTGACCAAATTAACAAATTTAGGTACTTGTGAATCATTCAAAACACACTCAGTAAGTGAAGTTAGGGTCTTCCGTAAAACAAACCACGATGCTGGTACATTTTATGAGAAAATCGGTTTCATAACCACAAGACAAAAGTCAATTTAGTTTGCTACGCATAGTGATAGAAGTTTGTGTCTGAACAGGGATTTTGAAATGAAGATTTGGGACTTGCCAAAGACTGAAAAAGAGGCAATTATATTTTTCCAGGATAAGGGGCTGTTGCCCACAACAAAACAGTGCGTCCATGTTACTTTATAAATGATGTACTTCCCGTATTTATTTTAGATTTAGCCATCCTTTTCAATCTTTTTTCTCCTAGTCATTTTTATGTGATTATCTCGATAGTCGAACTCAGATTAAAGAAAGCCTCAGGTATGTCTACAGCCAGGGGGTGTGAAGTGGCATTACATAAAACGGCAGAAATAAAATAAATTTTTTATTTGTTCCATCTATATACACACTAAATAAATAAAAAATTACTAATTCGGATTAATAGCTGAAAAGTTTGGAATACACAACATAAAAGAAGAGCTACAATTTGAAGTTAATTTCGACTTTGTCGCCGCCCGCAATCATGCCGGTGACGCGCAGTGCGATGCGTTGGAGAAAGAGACTCAGGATCGCGGCTACGATGCCGACGAGCAGCGGGGCGACGATGAGCACCCAGGCGGGTTCGGGTGGGAACACTTCGTGTCCGACAACCATCCCACCCGCAAACCCAGCCGCGGCGATCACGAACCAGTAGAGTTTGCGGCCGAAGAGGAGCAGGATGGTCCCGGCGGTGATGACCAAGGCCATTTCCAAGTCCGCGGGATTCCCGGCCATTTGGGAGAGTTGCGCGATGCCTTTGCGAAGGGATTCTACGATGGGTTCCATGGGTGCGTGCGGACTTCTGCGCCGAGCTTCACGGCACCACGCACCAAAGCAGGCCCCGCGGTGCGCGTCTCGGCCTTACCCTCGATCGGGCAGAAGGCGGCTGCGAGCACCGACTCCGACAGGTAGGGCGCGATGCGCAGCGCCTCATCACCGTCGAGGAGGGTGACATCCAGCCCCCACTCCTGCTCGAGACAGACCTTGCGTTCGAGCACCGCGACCTGCTCCGCTGTCTCCGCGAGCATGAAGCCGCCGCGCTGCACGACGCCGACCGATTCGCCCAGCTCATCTCCCAGCCGCTTCCAGGCCTCGGCGGCGTCCTTTAGTAATCTTTATGGCTAAGTATAATACCAGCCCGCTTGTCTTATTGGACATTAAATTGCCTCTTTGTTGATTTTAAGTTCCCCTAGATGAGAATTTTATTCCTGTCAAGTGCCAAGCTCGGTAAGTAGCCTACCCAATTCGAAAATCAGATTTACATACTAAACTTCGTAGAAAACATGTCTTTTATTTTCTGAAATTGTCTTCAAAAGTCGCCAAACGGCTATAATATTTTTTATAGGCAACTTATGTGATTATAATGTACGAAAATGTATTGTAAAGATATGTGTTTTGAAGTTCAAGGCCAATGTTCTACCTGTATAGTTTTCTTCTTTTTCTTGAACATATCTATTATGTAGAAGGATAATTCCCTCCTATTCCAAGTAGAGGTAAAAAATGTCGCCTCTTTTCAGCATAAAATACACGGAATATTGCAATCTATTTTTTTCTTTCTTTTAGTACGAATTTCCATCTCTTACACATTCCTTGGTAATTTCTTGATTATATAATAATTTCAAGGTAACAAAAATAATTTCACAGGCACATGTTCTATTTTTGCTTAATAATCTGGACCTACCCTTACAACCATGAGTCATGATTTCAATGTAAGCTATAAGCCTTCTGTTAATGCTCTTAAAAAGGACTTTAGAACTTTTAATTTTACTTATGAACGTTTTTGTTAGAAATAAATATACGTAACTTACGTAAGGAACTTCTATATTCGTATATTTTTATTATGTATATGAGGGGGTTCACCCCCTCGTCAACACTTCACTCTTTACGCTGAAGTTCGGATCTTTTTTCCAAATTTTTAAGAATAGCCCCTTGAATCACAAAGGGTTTAATGAGAATAAATAGTTATCATGAAAGTACTAAAAAAAAAACTTAGCGTAAACAGCGAGGTACTGTCGAGGGGCAAGCCCCCTTATATAAGTAATAATTTCTGTTGGTTCCGCCCGGCCTCGGTGTGGTGGCGCCCGCGGCCGGGCCGGACGCAGACCGGGTAGCGGGGCCCGGCGCCATTCCCTACCGACCGGAAGCCCTGGAAAAGAAAGAGCACAACGCCGCCAACTGGATCGACCTGGACCCGGAGGTGAAGTGCTACCTGCCGGGCGTGCCCCGCGCCACTTACCTGCCGCATCCTTTTCAGATCGTGCAGAGCGACAGTGCCATCGTGTTCCTGTACCAGTACGCGGACGCGGTTCGCGACGTCTACCTGGAAGACCCGGGGCCGGCCCCGGTGGATTCGTGGATGGGACAGTCCGGAGATGGAAATAAGTGTATAATCCTCAGGTCCGTATCCAAGACTTTTGTTTGGGGGGTTATTTCTTCGGAGGGAGGAGGATTAAAAAGCTTTAAAAAACGAAGAAAAATGTTGTTGTTATGAAAGTAAAGAGTAACATTAAACCCCAAAACAAGCATAGTTTATTCTTTATAGGAGTGGGACTGTCCCTTCCTCACCCACACCTCCACGTCATGGTTTCAGAAACTACAGAGGGTGCTCATTAGATCTAAAATTGAGATTTCTAGTCCTTTTTTAGAAATCAAGAGTGACTGAGACCAGCCAGCTACAGAGGGGGTGCTCAACACGATCAACGGCGCGACCTTCGATCTGATGAGTTCCAGCCTGCCGGGGCTGGAATTGCTCGACACCCAGCTTTCCATCGAGGACGGCAGCTTCACATTCCACGCCTGGCAGTCCGACGACAGTACGGTGATCTACGTCGCCTCGCGCGCCACCGAGACCATCGAGCTGGAGCTGGACCTCTCGACGCTGGTGCCGGACTACGCTTCTGCCTCGGCGGTGAAGATCGGCGCGGATCTTTCGTCAAACTCGAGCGACGGGGTGCACTACGTGCCGGGCGAGGGTTTTCAGGAGGCAGACAGCCTGCTGGTTTTATCCTTTACATACTCTAAAATAACACGTTCCTTAATCCTTTTAAATATCTGACATATCTAAATTACACAATAGCATAATTATCGTGTTACTCTTGGTTTTAAGTCGCATTTTCTTTTGAAATTCAATGTGATTTTTACTGTTTCTTGTTGCATGGTTTTTTCTGTAGCTGTTCATAGTTATTTTTCATTTTTTGTAATTTTGTAATTTTGCACATGTCATAAATATTAAAAATTAATTCTTCCTTTCTGTTTATCCTTCTCAATTTCAAACACACTAAACCAGCACGCTCCTTAATTCCGATGGAATTTGCTTTATACTATCAAAGCCGGGACCGACAGACAGACCGACAGAATTTGCGATTGCTATATGACACTTAGTATTTACCAAGTGCCATAAGTACCAAGAAACTGTAATAGGTGCGAAATTAGCATTTGTATTTGGGTCTATACCTTTTTTGGGCATAAATATTACAAAGCCATAAAAAAAATATAAGGCTCAAATGATCGCATCACGTAACGGGCAATCATACTTATAATTAAATTAAAAAAACAAATTTTTTTAACTGAAAGTAAGGAGCGACATTAAAACTTAAAACGAACAGAAATAACTTAAGGGGCTTTTTCTCCTCACAACGATGCATAACCAAAATGTAAAGTTATTATGTCCCGAGAGCTGTTTGACACCTTTTCTTTGTACAATCAAGAACATTCTTAACCTACACGGTTCAGGCATTTTAACCATACAATGCTGCTGGGGAGCAATCAGAGTGTAGGCAGGAACTTTGCAAATGTACGTCTCTGATTACCAAGTTTTGAAACAACATTAGTACTCAAATAAATAAATAAATAGATAAATAAATAAATAATAAAGAAAGTTTGGTTTGAAATGCCATATAAAGGTAGGAAGATTTGTGTAATAGAATCATTAATCAGCATGAAATTTTGTATTTTCTATTACCCTATTTTTGGTCTCCGAACTTCTCTGATGACAAAAAAAACTTTTAACAACTCCGTTTCAGTGGTCACTCAAGATGGGGTTGCAGTGTACTCCTAGTTCAAAATACTTTGCATTTTTTTTTAGAAGGATGATTGAAGTTCTTCTGGAATGTGTTTATTACCGTCTCCTTTCTTGAAATTTTGCTCTGGGCTTTCCAAATAAACCTAGAGATACTGATGAAAAACACATCAAATCTTTTTGGGTTGACATGCTTCTCCGTCAACCAGAAACTATTGTCAGCAAAAAATTAAAATATTTACTGACCTCCTATTTGACTGAAAAGATGCAATAATACTGACTAGAAAATGAAGTACTTTAAATTCGTTCATTGATTTTTCAACTAAAACGTTATAAGTAACAAGATCAAAAGCCTTTTGGGGGCCAATTTAAATGAGATTGAGCCAGATATCTGGATTGTCAAGCAGTTTATATACAGTATCGAGGAGACTGACCACGAAATGTGTCGTCGATACGCCTTTCATGTTTCCAAATTGTTGCTCACCAATAAGTTCAAGGATCGTTTCTTTAAGCCGATCTGCTTCAAAGCTGTCATACAGTTTAGAGAAGATTAGTGTTAAGGCCAGCCGAAATCACGGCAGCACTTTCGGACCCGTGGGAAAGTGCTGCTTTTTTGCTTCTGTAATTTTTTTATTTATCACTCAAAGAAGATATATTGGCTGTGGGGCCGGGTAACTGCCGCATATATTCAACACTTATAGATTTAAGTCCATCTTCAATTTGAAAGTGGTGCCTGCCTGTTTGCTTGCTAGAACGGACCTTTCCACTAGAAAGCAGAAACAAGGTTTGATGAACCGAAAGCTTGGCTGAACAACTTCAGATATTCCTCTCCGACAAAGGCTATATAACTCCACTTCACTTCGCACACCATAGGCTCTTGACAGGTGCTGACGGATATCGAAGGCGGGCGAGGTTTCAGCATAATGCGCGGGCCGCTGGTGGCGAAAGCCGATGCCCGGTCGCCACAGCGCCAGCCCAAGCAGTACCAACAGAACCACGCATATCAGGTTCATGTGGCCAGCTCCTCCTGCGGCAGGCGAAACACCAACAGGATGGCAAAGACCTTCAGCACGCACGGCAGCACGGCATAGGCGAATGTCAGCGCGGTCAGCGCCGCCGCGCTGTTATCGCCACCCGGAGTGAAACCGCTGAATTCCAGCGCGGGCAGCAAAATCAGCGCCGCAAGCGCCAGCGTCTTTGATTGGTCTCGCGATTGTGGTCAGTGGGGCCCGGTGTGGGTGGTTTCTCCCCGCAAAAGAATCGGTTTGGGGCTTTGGGGATAAAGCGGCTTGGGATCCGGAATGGAGTGGCGTGGTAGAACTTCGAGATGAGGGGAACAAACCGACATTCGGGTTGTTGACGGCATGGTTTCCGTATCTTTTGGTAGCGCTTCTGTTGGTGTTGACCCGGCTGAAGAGTCTCCCCGTTGTCGATTTTCTCCGGAGCGTGAAACTGGAGGTGACCGGGATTTTTGGGACTTCGATTTCCGCCGCCGTGGAACCGCTCTACCATTCAACAAATTGTCGCGGAACTTTATTAGACAGATAGTACTTATTTGAAATACCTTGAAGTTTTTTTGTTGAATACTCGAGATACTCATTTCATGCATTCAGTATATGCTGTTTTCCTTTATGCTACTACGGATTATGTAATATTTTACTCTGAGAAAGACTGCACTCAGAAATTCTCGTGACAGTTGTGATGTATCTGTTCCTATCATCGTTTGAGCAAGAACCGAAAATCTTCTCTAAGCTAAGTAGCGTAAGGAGGTTGGCAGAATTCACAGCAAGAGATCTAGTTTCCAACTGCAGTGACAAAAACTGGGTGTTGAGGTTCCTTTTTTTTAACAAACAAAATTGAAAGAAAACTGGTCATTACAAAAAAACCTTGGCAAAGATCTAAATAAACTGAATGAATTAAAAAGTTCATGTGCCGTGAGATTTTTTAATCCTAATCTGAAAGGTCTGCCTCATTGAAGCAATGGCCAAAGGCACAGGTCCCACCACCCAAGGAAAACTGAAAACCAAATCTGCTGCTAAGTAGAAGAAGGTGTAAAATAAATATTTTCTCATTTTTTTTTTCTGGCACAGTGAGCGTTTCACCTTGAATGTACTTGTCGGTATCTCCTTTTCTGTAAAAGTGTCAATTGTATAATTTTTTGCTTGCATACTACGAAAAGCAGCAGAGACCGTTCGCTTCTTCCCGGTGTCCCGTTCAACATAGCCTTTAGACCGGGCAAATTGCAATGCTGCACCAAGTCCTTTGGCAACAATAGGCTCGTCATCAAGAATGGACAGTCGACTCACTGCAGGTTGATTTTCTTCCGCCATTGATTCTTCCTCTTCCATATTAACTTCTGCCCATTTGCTTCTTGTCTCTCTCTCCTCCGGTTCTTCTTCTTCTTCTGATTCTTCCATTTCTTCTTCTTTAATACTGAGCCCAAGTGTTGATGTGTCACTATGAAACCGGATTTTCTCATAAAATGTACCTGCATCGTAGTTTGTTTCATGAAAGAACCTAACCTTACTTATTGAGTCTGGTCTGAATAATACACAAGTACCCTATATCATACAAGCACCAAAGGATGTTCCGAGATGTACACCAGTTGTTAAAAGTTGAAGACCCCTCTTAATTTTACTAAACATCGTACCCTATTTTAAATTATCTACATGCGTTTCTTTTATGCAAAATGTTTAATATTTCATTATTCTTCTGGTTGTCCATGGGAAACCTAACTTGTCTCGGCGCCGGCTTCCGTAAATTAATTTCACCGGGTCGAGGGGTGCGCGTCTTGCGTCTGGGGGCACGAGGCGCGCCTCGGTGTCCCGGAATTGAGGCATTTCTACTCGTCTCGCCGCGAGGGGCGACTCGAAGCCGATCCGTCAGACGTCGAGCGGATCCACGAGGTCACAGAGTCGCAGCGTCTCTTCCCAGAGCCCCCGGCTGAGCGTCTCGTCGAACGCGAGCGGCTCGTCCCGCCGCTTCAGCGATCGATAGTACCCGCCGCTCTCTTCGGCGAGTGCCGGATCCGTCGCGATCCAGAGCGCCGTCCGCGCCGCGCGTTCCGCACTCGGGAAGAGACCCCGGATCTACTATAATACTATAATAGTAAATCATACACAGGTAACTCAGTTGCGTTCTCTTTTTGAAACCCAAACTAAGAGGCATAAAGTACGATATCTTGGTATAAGTAATTAATTTTATACTGGAAGATAAACAGCTTCCTTAAACGTTTTACTTAGAACCGAAAGAAGCGGTATGTCTCTACAACAAGGCTGTATCCAGAAAATGGCAAAGCGGCTTGAACCCCCCGTCCCCCCAAATATTTTTACGACTCGTAAAACTATTTTTAAAATGCATATAAACAAATTTTTGATGCGTTATTGAATTTTTTTGTAGCCCCCCCCTTTTGCGTTGGAAAGGAAAAGAAGGTTCATAAGAGTGTCAGGCTTTTTGTTCAAAATTCCGAAGAATGTACCTTCGCAGCTATCTTTTACTGTTAGAATAAGTGGTAATTGTACGCACTGCTCAAACCAAAGCAATATGAGATGAATACTACCGGGGCTTGTTCGCTGGAACTAGTTTTACCGGTCTATAGGTCCCTATAACAGATAAATAAATTAAAAGATAAAGTTAAAAGATAAATAAAATTTAACAAAAGCGTAAAATTATAAGAATTTATTGCATTTTATTCGTCTTTTATTTTTTTTGGTTTTTTCATTCTGCCCAAAGTGTTAAATTTAAACATGCTCTAAAAGCAATTTATCTAATGAAGAAATATTTGCTCTTTCTCGGAATACTGATTTGTTTTTTGCCTGCCTGCGAAACAGGGTCTAACAAGCTGGAGCGCCCGCAAGTACCCTGGATTATTCGTTCCGTACTAGATAACCGCCCGCGGATGCTGACCCTCGCTTTGCACCGAGAAGGATACGCCGCTTATGACACGAAAAAATGCGGTCTCTATAAAATCTGGAGCGGCGGTATTCACCTTGACGGCGCGGCTTATAATAATATAAAAACCGTGCAACCTACCGCCTGTATATATCGGGAAACCTCAATTTTTGCTTTTTGATTGAAAGTTTTTGTTTTGAAAGTACTTTCTTAATCTTAATTTTCTGACAATTTTTATCCAATATATCACGCAAGTACAAATTGGTATATGGGGGAGAAAAATGGAGTCTTTTCCAGTATTCGGGCTTCATTACTTCCCGTTAAAAGACAAGTTTAAGAAAAGGAAACTACTGTATGGTCAGAGATAAAAAAGAAAAAACTAAAAATCGAAAAAATGGCAAAGATAAAAAACGAGCATAATTCTAGCCAGTAAAAAGAAAAAGAAGAAATGAATAAAAATTGTGTAAATTGGTGGGTCTCATTTATCATTCATAGCAAGTTTTGTTTGCTTTAAGTTTCAATTATTATCTGAGTTTGTTTCTGCTTGTCTCTCAGTCTCATTATATTGTAACAAAATTGACGGAATCTCAAGCATCGTCAAGGTCCAATGACTTGGACACATCTTACACCACTCCAATGCCCTTAATTGTGGTTGCTGAGTAGTTACCAGCATATTCCAGAAGACAAGAAGAATAGCGAAAGAAGCCATGCATACTTGTTAAGCAAGATATGGATTCAGATTATGGTTTATGCAAGTTCAGACACAACTAAGAACAAATCTGCCAATGATCATGCTCCCATTACAAGAGGAATCTTGGTGAATAATCAAGCTAGTATGGTTCTGAAATTTTGGCTCATTATCAATCATTATTACAAGATCTTTCAGTTACTGCTTATAACTGTACACCTGTGAATGAATTAAGCCACTGTATAAAAAAGGTGACAAGAGTGAGTGTTGTAATTATCAAGGCATTAGTCTGGTCTCTGCAAGTGGCAAATTACTTAGTAATATGATACTTTTTAGACTGAGAGATGCTGTAGACAAAGTTTTAAGGGAAGAACAGCATAGTTTTAGAAAAGGTGGAGGATGTGTTGGATTTTATGAAAACAACCAGGGGGTAAAAGGCAATCTCTCTTCAGTCCCACAAAAAGATTGGGGATAAAGATAAGGTGTAGGAAGGGAGCGAAATTGCGTGTACTTAAAACAGGCTTCCCTTGTAATATGTGTATTGCTCCCATGTATTCACATGCATTCCCATAGATCATTATTTGTATTTTTGTGTTTGTGTTTTATCGTATCAAATGGATTATTCCCTTTTCCCCTGTATATTATTACCTGATACATAAACTTCAAGGCAACTACTTATCACCTAGCGAACAAGACTGATCATTACAATTACCCAATTTCAATGTCATTAGCTGTGTCCCGTAGCCCTGTCCGCGGACATTGGGAGAAACAATCACATTGGAAATGTAGGGAACTAAATCTCTCTCGTTGTGGTTCTCTGCGCTGTCCCACCAACGATGACAATGGTTTAGAAACGAAAGCTGTCTCTTGACATGTTTAGGTAAGGCCAGTGGAAGGGCTGCTTGTTGCAGCGGCTGCCAAGAAAACTCAGCAGCACCGACCAGTTCCCCCAGATCGTTCTCCAAAACAAACACTAGAGAATCACCATCACCATCATCGAATGACGATGACGACGATAACCCCTTTCGATTCCATCTTTGTAAGTGTTACTCTCTTTTCTCGTGTTTTCGGTCTGTCTATTTGAATATCTGTAAGATAGTTAATAATTGTTAGACCACACTGCTTTTCCATTTACAGAATTTAAGAGAGAGTGAGAGATTTATATTTTAAGTAATAATTTATAATTTAAATAAAATTATAATCTAAATAAAATAGTATTAATTTAAATAAAATAGTGAAACAAAAAAAGCAACAACAACAAAATTTCAAAAAAAATCCGAATATTTCGACTCCATGTCTAGGAGCCTTTACCAACGGGAAAAAACTTAAGTTAAATCAAATGACACGCAAAATATCTGCAGATTGTGGATATCAATCTGGGATTATTGTCAATATCCATATTACTGGGATTATTGTCAGATTATTGTAATACTCTCCGGCTATTGGTGTCAAACTCGCACTCTCTCTTGGATTTTGATTTCTTTTAGTTTTTTTTCTTTTTTTTGCAACGGAAGTTCACTGGAATCTTAATGTTTTTTCCCTCCCTGTTCATGAAACTTCTTTGTTGTATTAAGCTGGATTGACTTAAACCTTTGAGGATTTAAACTAGATATGCAGTAGTAAGCGTACACGTCTGATTTAAGGGTGGTACTTGTAATTACCATCCAATTGCGGAATTCCAACCGGAGCTTGAAGGCACTCACACCATCAGGGTCACTTCGAAAGATAACACATTATTAATTGATCCGGTGGGAGATTCCAGGAGAATAGACCTGGAAGTCGCTGCTTTTGAAAGGGATATTATGATCATCGACGAAACCAGCGAAGATGCCTCTCTCCCCGACTTTAACGGAATGTTTACTGATGAAATGGTCGATTCCATGTATTTTGAAAATTTTGGCGGGAATGATCGCGGGCTGGACATCTTGGAATGGGATTTTAACCTGCGGGGATTACCCAGCTTCCGGCGTTTGAAACTTTTTAAAATGGCGCATATTTTTTTATTGTTGCTATATTTACCATTGGTGATGGTATCAAAGGAGTTATCATGAAATATTGGGACAGAAATTGTCTCAAAGGAAATTTAAGATTCTAGTGCCTTTTCTAAGTAACTAAAGATAGTTCTGAACAGTGAAGTGCAGCTTTATGGAATTGTGTACCACAAAAAAGCTGCCTGTCTAGGGTGTAAATACTATCAAGCAAAATTTAGGAGATGACCAGTCAGTTAGAACCTCTTGAAAAGCTAATCACGTAGCCTCTCAGTTTCAAAGCTCCTGAGGTTGTATACTTGTTCCTAAGCATCTGGTCAACCAGAAATGGACGCACCTCTAGGATTAGCATTTATAAGTGCTCTAAACTGGAAACTATGCTGTTTCGCAGCATAGTTTCCAGTTTAGAGCACTTGGAACAAAAGTAAACATTTACCTCACACGCTAACGGGTTTATTGCTGCTTGTATACGAGGACAATTAGCTTCGGTTCAGTGGAAAACTACATTGTAGTTATATTTAACTAAATATTTAGTTGGTATTTTGGTTAGGTTGCATTTTTCATCCAGCCCCGCTATACATACCCCCACCCCTTATGAGGAAATGTATAGCCCAAATTATATATATCCTATGTTGTTTGTTCAGATGACTTTGTTGCTGGACACATGATCCGCGGGGGTTGTAAAATCTATTATTACACTGCAGAAGAACACCAGTGGTGTGTCCTTGGAATAAGCACTTAAATACCAGCACTCCTGATGCCATCTAATTTTAAGCTGGAGTCAGTATAGGACAAAATGAGTTCTAAAACAATATGCACAAGAAATGTATACAAAGTGGAAACACTGCTCTCCTAGCTTCCTGTTTTATTCACACTTTAACAATCACAAATTTTATGTTACTGTTATTAGGGCCAATTGAGAACGTAAAAAAGACTGAGCCTATGCTGAGATGCAGTGGATGGCTCCATCGATGGACTTGCCGATGGAACGGGTTGGAGTTGACTAATGGAAGCAACCCTTCCACCGTCGCCCACGGCCACCACTTCCGTATCCGAAACCACCGTTACCATTTGTACTCGGAATCCATTGTACTCCCATATTAAATCCCCTGAAACTTGATCATTGCATTGGACGATTCCACGCTCACTAACAGTGAAGACACAAGACTGGCTTAGAGATTCTATTGCAGGACCAGTTACTAGATCCGCCCCAGCCGGATCGAGGTCCCCCAACACATCAACTTGCCATTCACGTGTGCCATTTACTTATATTTATTACTTTAAAAATGTTCGTAAAAAAATCGTTCTAGGTGCCTTTTTAAGTAACAAAAAATTGGAGGGCAGCTATGCCTCCTCCTCACCCCTTTTTCTATTAAAATTGTCCGATCAAAAATACGAGAAAGGTATTTAGCCAAAAAAATTATATACATATTTTGTTTTAATTATTCATGTGCGGTGAATTAATTCACCTCGCATTATGCACTGAAACATGCATTAATTTAAAAACGTTCAGAAATTATCAGTTTTGTTGAACAAGTTTTGTTAACAGTTTTGTTAAACAAGTTTTGTTAACTGCAAGAGTAAATCTTCATCCACTTTTCGGAGCACCCCAGCTTCAGAGCCATATTTGACCACTGTACCTTCCAATATTCTGATCTTGGTTTGTATACTTATCTTCTTATTTTCCCAAACTTTTTTTAACTGTAAAAAAACGCCCTGAGCCTCGGTTATCCTACTTTTAACATCCTCACTGCTCCCATCGTCTTTACTAATATTACTACCATGGTAAGTGAAGCTTCCCACCTGACCAATGTTTCCGTTACCCAACGTCACTTTTTCACGTTCACTTATTCCTAGCCTTAGTGACTTAGTGTTCTTAAAATTAATTTTCGAACCGAACCGGACAGCTATTTTGATGGCCGGCCATCAATCGGGCAAACAATTTGCGGCCAGCCGGAACTAGGAATTTCCGATCGGCGCTTGCCACAGCCCCAACGCCGGGTTTTGGATGAAGTAAAACTCGGACCCATCACGATCGGTATGCCAACCGTCGTCCAGCGAATGAATGTCATACCGATTCATCAATTCGTTGATGTCACCGGGCGTGTATCCGACCGATTCGATCTCTTGGGCGGACAGTTTTCCCGCCGCATAAACGACTTCGAATCGGTTTTCGTGCGAACCGTGCACTAGATGAGCCGCCGCCGAAGGTATGATATTTTAATTAAGAAGGTCTCTACTGAGCCTGTACAGCTGCTGCTTTAACCAAGAAGACAACATGAAATGGAAAGTGAGCTATTTATGATAATTACTGATTGCGCAATAGAGAACCTGAAAAATGTCTTCGTGACCATTCCGTAGTATGAAAAACCCCTGTATTCCCAGACTCCCCCACGTATTAAGTTCAATAAACTCTGAAATAAATGTAATACCGGGTTTCAATTTAGCACAAATAATAGATCTGAATTCGAGAAGTCTCTAAATTGCATAATGTGAAATTTCTCGTGGTATTTTTTGGTACCTTGTTACGTAGCGGATTTAAGTCGCAGCGTTTATTACTATAGATGCAAGCGACCATCGATGTGATTGATGCTTTGTTGGCGCTTGTTGAGCGGCATCCTAGGTGGGGAATACCAAAGCTGTTTAAACGATTTAGGCATCAAGGCAAAGTATGGAATAAAAAGCGTGTTGAGCGAGTGTATAACCTGCTCAAACTTAACCTTAGACGAAAAGGAAAACGCCGTGTACAAACACGCACACCAAAGCCGTTAAGCGCACCGGGAAAACATAATGAGTCGTGGTCGATGGATTTTATGAGCGATGTGCTCAATTACGGACATCGTGCTTCGGTGTCGACACAACCTCCAAGGGCCCGAGGGCAGGCGTTGTAAGTTATGTCCTTGGGGCATATATGGTTCTTATCGGAAAGATGCTGCTATAAACTTCAGAGAGGGCTCATTTGATTTGGAATTGAGGGTTCTAGTTCACTTTTTAAGAGTCAAAAGAGACCCGGTGGTAACTAGCCCCCCACGCCCCCTTTTCCCCAAATCCAATAAGAATTTAGAAATAGCTATTTAGTTAAAAATAGTTCAAAGATCATATAATGAAAACTTCAGGGTCGAAACAACCCCCCAAGGGTATGGGTGCTGTAAGTTATGCGAAGAACCTGTAGTTTCCAATTTTATCCGCAATATCATCAACGAAGACAACCGTACCGGTAAATGGGAAGAACGTGTTGAAACGCGTTTTCCTCCGGAACCCAATGGTTATTTGCATATCGGACACGCAAAAAGTATCTGCTTAAATTTTGGTATAGCCGAGGAATACAATGGAACATGCCATCTTAGATTTGATGACACCAACCCAGAAAAGGAAGCACAGGAATATGTCGATGCCATTTGCGACAATGTACGATGGTTGGGTTTTGATTGGGGAGAGCATATCTACTATTCTTCGGATTACTTTGATCAATTGTTAATTTCTGCTTTGTTGAAGCTTGACTTAAGTATTCATTCCAATTTCTGTTCGGTTTAGGTTTGAATTATTATATGCCTTTATGTTACCCGTTTTACGTGTTAATAAGGCAGTTTAATTTTGTTAAAAAAAAGTCATTTTTTAACGATTCAAAAATTAATTCAGGGATAAGGTTAGTAACCATTTCTAATGTTACTGAGATGGCAACCTAAAAATAAAACAAAAGAAGAAAATGGAAGAAATTGGCGCTTAGCACTAAAATATTACAAGACTCAAGTACTTGTTCGACTGTCTAAAACCAAAATTAAGGCAGCCACTCTGTAAAATCTTATATGCCCCAGGGAATAACTTACAACACCAGTCCCTTGGCTCTGTAGGGTTTTTTCAACCCCACTGTTATTATTATGTGATCTTTGAACTATTTTGAACTAAAAGTTATCTAAAAATTTTGATCTTGTGCATTTGGGAAAGAGGGCCAGGACAGGGGGGAGGAGGGATAGTTGCCCTCAGATCATTTTCAACTGTTATAAAGAGAACTACAACTTTCGATTTCCAATCAGATGAGACCCCTCCGAAGTACAAACGTCACTTGCATATAGAGTGAGTCTGAGAAAAAATAATAAACGAATAAATCTGCTCTCCATGACCTGCAAGTCGACCGTGACGCAGCATCGCGGGCCGAAAGGGCGGAAGGGGGCATTGTAAGTATGAGGGTGAGAGGGTGAGAGCGTTCGCTCACGCTCTGTTTCAGGTTCTGCGAATCAGGACTTGCCTCGCTGAGTGGATATCCATCTGCAGACCAACGTGCCGTCTTTGACGAGAAGGGAGCGATCGGTGTACGCGTTTCGTGATCCGGCTCATGTTGCTCTCTATCTCTCTCTCCCTCAACTCTCTCTCTTTCTTTCTCTTAACCTCCCTCTCGTTGCAGTCTGCGTTCGATGCGATGCAGAACAACATGGATTTAGACGATTCCAGAAGCGAATCCTGTACCAGTATTATTACTCCAATAATTGCTGATTTTTATGATGTTTATAGCACAGAACTCAGATGGAGCTGGGCCCCCCAGGATATGTATGCTAAAGTTTGAATTCTGTCCCAATTGCTTAAGAAAGACTCCTGAAATACAAGGGTCGTTTAATTAGAACAATTAAATATAAAGAAAACCAGCTTTTTAACTGAAAGTAATGAGTGACATTAAAACTTAAAACGAACAGAAATTATTCCGTATATGAAAGGGACTTTAAGCGTAAAGAGCGAGGTCTTGGGTATATTTTTGTTTTTTTTTTATTTAAAAAAATTCATTTGTCATTAATTAACAATAATTATTGTTAAACTGAAGGCTAAATCCACTCTTTCAAATTTTCACCTTTTGGTTTATTTTAAGGAAAATGGCCTGAAATGAAATATAACGAAAATGTTAGGCCAAAAATGTTGGTACACAATTTAGGACACTATAAATAAAAAATAAATTTACATTGTAGCAAAATTCGCGACGTAAAACATTATCTACGTCACAAATTACAGTATCTTTTTAAAAATATTTCGCAAAGAGGGGAAGCTAGAAGAAAAATTTCCCCCCTCCCAGACGAGACTAGGGAGTGGCTCGATACACTTCACAATTTGGATGTTGAGCTGGATGACGTCGTTGTGGAGTGTAATGTAAAGCTGGCAGGACATATGGTAAGGACGGGGAAATCCACCCTAGTCCCCAAACAGTTTTTTTTCTGTGTTGAAGCAATGGGCCATTTTGACCCGGGCTTTGGCACAATTTAGTCAGCCCATCATAATAATAAACTTGAAATTTGAAGCATAGAACACACATGCTGTGATATCTCTCAGTATTACAGTTGGATGCTGCCTTCTTAGGTCACCAGTAAGACCAGTTGACTTCACTTTTTAGTGGGTGGCGTAATCATTGGGCTTGAGCTCACAGAGCAGCAGGCCGGGCTGGTTGCTTTTGCAGAGTTTACAGTATTATCGCTGACGGCCATTCTGGTGGCGCCGGTACTCCCAAAGTTATCGACACGCACACTTTGTTTTTCCGCTGCTGGCGTAGCGATCAGCGCTCAGTTCTTATCACTATTTCTGACGGATCTGTATGCATTGGTCTCGGTTCGCTGTGTTGCCGGATTAGGTGAAGGTTTGGTTTATGCTGCCTCACTGGCTATTGTTGCCTCACGTTCCGCTAATCCCGACAAGATGTATGGCTATGTCTAAGTTCTGGCTTTACGAACCTATGGATCAAATCAATTTAAAAGGATATGAGAGCTGATAACAATGAGTTATTTGATAAAAAAAACCATGAAAGACCAGAGACAAAAGATATTAAGAAATTTTACAAAGTCTTGCTATGCATAATTTTAACTCGGTAACAGTGTAATGTCTTAGATGGAGAAGATACTGGATAGGATACCATTCACGAAGTTTCTGCTCTTGAAATCTCCGACAGTCGCCATATCCCTGAGTTTATAATTGTATATAAATGTCTACTATTTATAAAAGACCATTTCAGAAAGATTTAGTCCATATAAGTGCCATAATTAATAAATATAGTATACCTGATAAACATTAAAATTGGAAATGCTGCACCGAAAGCTCTCTGATGTTACTCTTGATGGGGTTTCTACACATAATCGGTGTACTTTTGTCGAGAATTTCATTTCTTGTGTGTATTTAATGTTGAAATTTTCTATTTTTCTTTAGTTCTTTTTTGTGCGTTTGCGTTAATTTAATGTTAATTTTTTCCTATAGTTATTATTTGTCGCGTTTTTGTCTGGTAATTTTTTACCAGACATTTTAAAAATAGTATAGTGTTTTGTGAATAATAAATAAATTCTTTATATTAGGAATATAAATGACGACCAGGACACTCAAAGAGAAAATTAAGAACGGGACACCGTAATACAAATGACGACCAGGACACAGGGAATATAAATGACGACCGTGACACTCAAAGAGAAATTACATACTGGGACACCGGGACACAAATGACGACCGGGACACAGGGAAACAACAACAACGGGGACGCCGGGGGCACAGGGGGATATATAAATGACGACGGGGACATAGCTAGTCTCCTATATATGTAAAAGTAAGTTGTCTGTGTGTCTGTGTGTCGAGTGACGTCATGTTTGTCAACTGGCGAAATTACAGACCGGGACAGCCGCGACCGATCCGGACCGATTTGCTGCAGGGCACCAATCTGGTGGGATTTGAGATCAACCACTTTTTCCCCTGGATGCTGAATCAGGACGGAAGTGGCGAAGAAACTCTGAATCATATTGGCCGTCACGAACTGCACGACTTCTTTTCAGTGGCCATTAACGATGACCCGAATCTGACTGAGTTTATCGACGCGACCAGCAATCGAACCAATCCGAACGAGGTCTTCAACACTTTCCAAATTGCCGAAGACCCGACCATGGATGGCCGCTTTTTTGCCGTCGACGCCCCGGAGTTTGCAACCCACGCGTCCGGCTGGACTTAGATGATGCTGATGATTTAAGCATCCTAGATGAAAGCGTGAGCAAAATGAATGAGCTTTTTGGAAGGTCAAGGTGCTAGAATAGGTCTGAAAATTAATGTCAAGAAACTAAGTCACTGAGGCTAGGAATAAGTGAACATGAAAAGATGACGCTGGGTAACGAAAATATTGATCATGTGGGCAGCTTCACTTACCTTTGTAGTATTATTAGTAAAGACGGTAGGAGCAGTGAAAATATTAAAAGAGGCTCAGGGTGTTTCTTCACAGTTAAAAAAAAGTTTCGAAGAATAGAAAGATAATTCTGTAAACTCGATCTTGTACCCCTCATTGAACTTCGTTCCCCAGTCCTTTTTCTGGGTGAGGGTCTCTTCTTTCTCAAGCTTGAGAGGAAGGGCCTTCTTCTCTTCGTAGAAAAGGGCAACAGAATGCGAGGGGAGCTGTTTTTTCCAAAGCTGCTTAAAGGCTGCCAAATCCTGCACTTGATGCAAGGCTATGCCCTCTTCTAAAACGGCTTTGCGGCTGATGCACATGAACGGTGACTGTTTTTGTCCTACTTCGCCTAATTGCCAAGCATACGTCCCCTCTGTAATTTGAATGGCTTCTGGTAAGGGGGGGTGCACGACTTGTCAGAATTGTCTTATATTGTACCTTTACGAATAAAAAGAGACGTAAGCCTCTAGAAGGCGTATGTCTTTTTTTTTATCAGGTCTTATTGCAATTCAGAATGACAGAAAAGGATTATTTTATGGAGCTATAACATAGAGACCTGGCGTTTGTCTACAATTTTTTGTCAAGGAAAATGAGACACACGCCATAAAATGGAACAGGCGCAGGAGAGCGTAGGTCTTAGTAAGTTGGATTTATTTGGATCGGCTATGGCTCATAGAAAATTTTTCCATTTTTGATATTTCCTCTCCTGTCGTTATAGAAAAAAAGCAATGGCGGGTCCCTCGACCTCGACCATCGAATCGAGCCAGCGGCCGGCGCCGAAGTTGTCCTTGGCGTACTCGTCGCCAACGTTGCGCCCACCGAGGATCGCGGTCTTTCCATCGACGACCAGCAGCTTGCGGTGGTTGCGCAGGTTCAACGTGAACGGTCGGTGCCGCCAGAGCAGCGGCAGGTAGGCCTCTGCCTTGCCTCCGGCGTCGAGCAAGCCGCGCAGGTGCGAACGCTTCAGCGACCAGCTGCCCAGGCTGTCATAGAGGACGCGCACCTCGACACCGCGCGCGGCCACCTCGGCCAAGACCGCGAGCAGCCAAATAAAAACAATGAAACATATCAACGCAATAAAATTGTTCAAAGACGGTATGCGTTATGAAAACAAGACTGGAATGTTTTTGTACTGAGACCCCAAGAGAGTGCAGATCCAGTACAAGACGATTGGACAATGACAGTGCTGTGGCCTGTATAAGCATGCAAAGGCTGGTATCTCTTATCACTGCTCCCTGGAGACAGAGACACAGATAAAGTGTATGTAATACATGCGTCCAAATGAAGTAGTTTTATTTCCATCACTGAACTTGAGAAAATCCAAGATTCCTACACCACCAGTGTAAATGTTTGCCTCCTTGCTCCGCCTCCAGGTCGAACAGCTGATCGGGGTCCAGCGCGCAGCGATTGTACTTCCACTTGCCGTAGCGCGTGGAGACCAGCGGCGCGTATGAGGCCTCTGCCGCGTATTCTATCAGCACCGGGTCGGTGCGCTCAGTGCCGGTGGCCAGCGGCACCAGGCTGTGGCCGTCGGTCCAGGGTGCGATCTCTCCCATGTCGACACCGGCCAGCGCGCCCAGCGTCGGGGTCACGTCGATGGTGGAAACCGGCGTCTCAATAAGGCCCGCAGGCAGGTCCGGCGCCGAGATCATCAGCGGCACGCCGCTGGAGCCTTCATATGATAGACATTGACCTTTGTTTTCTACTGGTTCAGTCTGATATAAATTCAACTAACAGAAATTGTTTCAATTCACATCAGAGTAATTCCTCAAATGTTCAAATTTACTCCTTGTAATATAAATTCTTTTTCCTATTCTTGTGAAAAATTGCCAACATTTCATTTGCTGGTCGGCATTTAGTAGGCTTTTTAAGTGTGTTTTTATTCCTAATACTTTATCTTCTAGGCGAAGCCCAGGAAATTTTCCTAATATTATTCTAGTATATTATCGGTTAACCAGACTCTCAACTAAAATTAGTTTAAAATTTTCTGTTATCCTTTCAATCTAAAAATAAAGATGACAAAAAAAAATTAGAAAGCAATAAATTGCTGATCTCAGTCTGGTGCAACACCAGAAGGTGCGTTGTTATGGGAGGACGCACTCTCAAGGAATCTTCCTATACCTCCCATGTTAAACATTTGGAGTTTGCCTAAAGTTCCTGAATTAGTGATTTCGGCGGTTTTTATGTCAATAGAAATAAAATGGTGAATATTTTGATCTAATCAAATCTTAAAGTCGACAATTATTTTTTTTATAATTCCAAAATAATTGTAAAACCTGTTTCGAGTTTGCATTCTAGATTGCTATACTTTCAAGACAACCTCTCTGGAAAACATGTAGTAAATCTTCCTTCGTATTTTGGTGCACTCATACTTCAGAACCATACTTGGCCACTTCCAATATTCTAATCTTGATTTGCATATTTATTTTGCGATTCTTCCAAACTTTTTTCAAATGTAAAAAAAACATTTTGCACCTTGGTTATTCTGCTTCTAACATCTTCACTGCGCATAAGTTAAGTTAAGCGTTCCACTTGTTCGATCTATTCCTTACCTGTCTTTGAAGTGGCATGGCGTCGTCGGGGAAGCGCTCGTTGAGAGCTCGGTAGAGGTCGGCCGCCGCCATCGGCTGCTTTTATTAACAGATGAGACTATGATGTGGCTCAAGCATAAGACTTGCTTGATTGTATAAAAAATGAACGTGCTGTGACAACCCAGGACAGTCCCAAACATGGGGTCCTGTTCCGATAGACATCAAAGCTACCATAATATTTCTTATATCTACGACCTACAGAGAAACAAAATGAGACAGTTACAAGCTTAATATTTCAAAGAGTAGTCTTTGATGCTGGAGTTTGAATCTGTGACTTGAGAAAGGCCAATTTTAAGGAGGGTTCTTCGGCAAAGTTTACGGATATTAGGATTGCTCACGCTTCGCTTCTACTAGTGCAGGAGTTTGCTATTTTTGATACCAAAGAATCTTAAAGGTTTCCAAAGAGGGGGTTCCATTCTCTAATTTTGATGCCTGGGAAAATTAGCAGACTAAAAGATTCAAAGTTTCAATATACATAGCAACTTGTGGGATCCTTGCTTTTTAAAAGCATATTGCTTGGAAAACAGTAGTCAAGTGTATTGATATGCTGCTAATCTGACTTCAAGTTCAAAAGAACATGGGCGTGGGCACGACTGTAGCGAGAACCTGCATCTCATAAGCTGTGCAAGTTTCTCTTTAAAGTTCAAAAGAAGTTTTTTAAAATATAGGATGTTTTGATCATTTGGGATGCAAGAGTAGCTTTGAAAACTAGTATTAAGAATGCCAAGTTCCTTAGACTTAAAATAAATGAAGGTGATAAGGTGCTTGGCTATTCTAATTTAACATCTTCAGTGCATCTAATAATTTTAATAACAATAATACTTCCAACTTATCTTCTCGCTACTCAACATTACCTCTTCACTTCACCAGAGACGATTAAGGAAATAGCAACCCCCCCCCGAAATTAAGGAAATTTTTACTGTAGGATCGACACTCTTATAGATTTTGACTAATACGAAATATGCCAGATATCTTATCGTAAAGGGTATCGCAAAATTGCTTGAGACGAGCGCCGTGCCGCAGACAGTTGCCGTCACGCGCGAGGGTATGCGTGCCATGACACCGGAGTACGCGAGCCCGGAGCAGGTACGCGGTGAGCCGATCTCTGTTGCGACCGATGTGTATGCGCTGGGCGTCCTGTTGTATCGGTTGATGACGGGGCAGTCGCCGTACGGCATGTCGACCTCGACGCGGCGCGACTATGAAGCCGCTATTCTTGATAGCGAACCGCGCCGGCCCAGTACCGTGGTGACGCGTCCCGATACGGATGTGAATGTCGGCACACGTCGCGCGACGTCGAGTCAAGGATTTCATTATTTTTCAGTGACTCCATTTCTGTCCTATGTGCAGATGTATTTGTGGGCATATTCATATCATTTTTGAAAGTTTTAAAACAAGAAAATCTTGTTGTGAATTGTTAGATTTTGGGAAGTAAGAGACTCTTAACAATCAGGGCAAAAAAATTTGACCTGAGCAAACACAGCATAACAGGAAGTATAGTACATTTTTGCAATTTTGTGATTAACTAAGCTCACCTATTTACTTGATGATAATGTTTCAAAGCTGCAATATTTGTATAAATACTAATTGGGAACATATTAGGAAACATAATGAACAAGGGTATACTCCAAACATAGGGGTAAAATTTTTGGTTTTCGACTATATTAATGAAAAATAAAAAATAAAATCTTTCCAAATTGGAGAGGAGAAAATTGCACTCCCTGAATTATCAAAACTTATTATGATGCTTAACGAAGTATTCATAGTTACATGCTAAAGGGCATTATAGCTTATGCTACTGGCAAGATCAGCCAGGTAACACATTCACGTTACCTTCAGGCACATTAGGTATGACGCTAAGGGTATTAAGATGAAACTTATAGGGAACGTTTAGGAGTTTCAATTTAAAAAAAAAAACTGTATGCTTGTAGGGTGGTTGCAACACTGATCGTAAACGTTATTATTTGACAATTATTAGCTAACATAGGCAATGAGCAATTCCTTCTAAAAACTCTCAAGATATCTTTATTCTTGAGAAATATTTTTGTTTGTAAGTAAATAAGCCGAATTTTTTATTTGTTTATTCTGTCTAACTGCATATAAAATGTACAGCTTTTATAAAAATTTAATAGGTAATTTATTAAAGAAATTTTGTATCATACAATCTAACGTCCGGTCTATTGTATCATGATTTTTTTTTTGTAATGTCAGTGGTCAAGGTTCAGCCTCATTTGATCTTGAGGTCACTGTCAGATACAAGCATGACTTAATCCTTTTATAAGAAAAAAAAAAAACATCAGAAAACAGAGCAGCTCTCAAAAGGGTCCAAAGGTGACTCCATAAGAGTGACTCAGGGGTGATAGTATCTTCCATAATGAGAAAAACTTGTGTCCCCTCACACTGCTAAGATTTTCTACACATTCCTTCTCAGTTACCCTCCTTGGACTAGAAATAGTTACTTAATGAATAAATCCCACCTAGTTTTGACTATATGTGTTCTTGATAAAAGGCTACATGATTTTCATTCTTCTATGCCGATAGTATCTCATTCTTGGTCTCCATTACCGTTGCGAAGGGGTATCTGCCGCTTGGCCTCGCGCACAACGTGAAGCTGCTAAAAGACGTGGCGGAAAACGCGCCCGTGACCTGGGACGATGTCGAGATCGACACAACCAGCGACGCCTACCGGCTCCGCAAGCAGGTCGAAGCGATGATCGGATAAGGGCTTCTCGCCGGGTTTTCCGCCGGAAGGTGTAAGAGGACGCGGTACAAGCCGGCCGACGTAATCGCGGGGACCGTTACCGAATGGTCACGCGGCTTGCGGAGGCGTGACGGCGCGCGTCGCGAGACGCCACATCAGGCGCTCATGGGGGAAATAGTTTTTTAAATCTTTATTATCTTTCCTTTTTTAAACTTTCCTTTTTTATATCTTTATTATCTTTCCTTTTTTAAACTTTCCTTTTTTAAATCTTTATTATCTTTCCTTTTTTAAACTCTCCTCTTATAAATCTTTATTATCTTTCCTTTTTTAAACTTTCCTTTTTTAAATCTTTTTTATCTTTCCTTTTTTAAACTTTCCTCTTATAAATCTTCATTATCTTTCCTTTTTTAAATTTCCTTTTTTAAATCTTTATTATCTTTCCTTTTTTAAACTTTCCTTTTTTATATCTTTATTATCTTTCCTTTTTTAAACTTTATTGGTAACAAAATGGCTGTCTCACAATTTCAACTGAAAGTGTTTTGAAAAAAGAAGACGTCAAGGAGGGGAGCTAGTTGTTCTCTGTCATGTTTGACTCTTAAAGGGAACTAGAACTATACATCTCAAATTAAATGAACCTCTTCTAAAATTCAAAGCTTTGAATTTTAGAAGAGGTTCATTTAATTTGAGATGTATAGTTCTAGTTCCCTTTAAGAGTCAAACATGACAGAGAACAACTAGCTCCCCTCCTTGACGTCTTCTTTTTTCAAAACACTTTCAGTTGAAATTGTGAGACAGCCATTTTGTTACCAATCCCCCAGCTGAAATTTAGTTTCTGCAAAAAAATCTTGTCAAAAATAAGATAAGCCTGCATAATTCAAGCATCCACAGAAACATATCAGCTCTCTTTAGTATATCTTTGTCCGTAGCCTATAGCACTATATTGCTCATTTTTCCTTTTTCACTGTCATTGTCACTTGATTTGGGAAAACTGGCTCCAATTTTGCCACCACCACCCCCAG
The DNA here is from genome assembly GCA_010016025.2 of Alatinidae sp. Z8VKAUB7J3. NCBI lineage: Eukaryota > Metazoa > Cnidaria > Cubozoa > Carybdeida > Alatinidae > Alatinidae sp. Z8VKAUB7J3. The sequence continues at coordinate 59,531,972 of JAAAKM020721499.1, forward strand.
GATTTTGATGAAATTACACTGGATTCAGACACAAATTTAGAGAGGGGGTCACCGTGGATACGTCCTTAGATGATTTTTAATATTTGTATCTGCTTTCCAAGTATAGAAAAAAGTTGCTTTAATCATATCTTGAAGCTATTCTAAGTGCTTATTTGGACTTTTAAGAAGCAAATTTTAACCTAATTTAAGAAACTCGAAAGGTCACTTCTTCCCCTATTTTTCCAGTACTGGGAAAAAACCTTAAACACTTCAAAATATCTCCTGAAAAGTAGCAATTTGGACATGGATAGTTTCAATTAGAGCAAATTTGAAGGTAGGATAGTTTCATTCCAGTGCATCGAAATGTTCAGCTGCAAAGGTGTTAAGATTTACAAGACCATGATCATTCGGCAAATAAAAAAACAAGAAAAATGCTACAGCGAACAAAAAAGACAATCCTATAGATGGTGTTTTGATCAGGACTGTCCTTATCACGTTTGTACTGTTATCAAGCAATTTAACTATTATTATTACTAAGTTTTTGTCGATATGACTGTTATTAGCACATAAAAAACTGTCTCAATCAAGTAACAAACAGAAACTAAGTTTCTAGAAAACAATATGTTTTTAGCTTAAAGAACAGAGTGCATTTAATTCTAACTGTTAGAACTTATCCTGCATAATACTTACAAATAAAACGAATAGAAATCACTTAAAATGAAGAAATGTAACAAACATAACATTGCACAATGAAACATAAAGCGCCTGGTTGTTACCGTTTAAAATAGATGAGTCTGCTACAATTTTCTATGAATAAGCTGAAATCAGTCAAGTATAAAATAAAATAAAATCCAGGACAAAACCAAAGTCTTTCTGCTATGCTAATTCACAAAACTGTAAATGGGAAGAGGAAGGGAATATATTTTGAAAATCTGGGGAGGGGGATTCCTTGATGGATATACCAAAATATATATATTTCAATGAAATTTCCAAAAGCATTTTGCCAAATCTAGGGGCATTCCCTCTCATTTGATGCAGATACATTACTAAAAAATCATTAAGTAAGCTCAATTACTTAATTTGAACCAGGTAAACATGTCGCGGAGTCACAACGAATGATTCCTAGATTCAGTTCTTACGTCTCTCCTAAGCGCAAAAAAAAAGAAGAACGAACTAGTTGTTTTCTACACTCGTCCCCACCAGCCTTTATTCTTTTTTTTAAAAGAAAATCCTGCCACAAGAAAGCTCTGAGCAAACTAATAAGGCATAAAAATTTGTCAGAAATAAGTTTTGCAACATCTTGATAGAACAAATTACATTTAAAACAATATTTTGGATGAAAGGCTATATAAAATAGAAAGTTAGTAAATTTACTTCAAAAATAAAATTTTATTGACTCGAATATAACAAGGTTTATACCTCTCTCTTTATTTTCTACAGGGTCTATGTAACCATTAGCTTGTAGGCAAATTTCAGGGCACTCTAGAGGGAGAAGGAGTGGAGGTGGGTACTTTAAAATACCTTCCAAAACATACTTTAGCCTGTAGACCCATCCCAGAAAGTTTCATTTTCCTAACCTAAACCCTTTCCAAGATAGCAAGAAGTCAATTAACTAGAATTTCACCATATATTTTAACTAATAAAACACAACAAAATTTATTGAATTCAAAAATGCAAATACCCATTGTCTTTTATCCTGTAATGCATCAGTGCGTTTGTGTTTCTGGCTCTGCGTTTATGTTTGTTTTTTCCCTCTCTCTCTCTCTATCTCTCTTCCCGTGCCTGTGTGTTTGACTGTGTTTTTGCTTGTTTCTGTGTCTATCTTTTTGTGTTTATGTGTCTGACTTGTAGTATATTTTGCTATCACATCGTACAATGTTCAACATTAGCATTATTCTCATAGCTTTTAGCGCAAAAACTTGCACATCCTTTAAAAAACTCTATGCAATAGTATTTATTACTACAACGTAAATATTACGAAACATTTGAAATTTTTATTGAGAAGTATATAGTTCGACTCTTATGATATAAGGGGGTTCGTCTCCTCCACAATACTTTGCTCTTTACGCTAAAGTTTTCTTAGTAATTTCAACTATTTATTCTGCGGCCTATTTGATTCAGGGGTCATTCTTAAAGATTTTGGACAAAATTTAAGCTTTGATGTAAAGAGCGGTGTATTGGCAAGGGGGCGAACCTCCTCATATACGTAATGAAAATACACAAACATAGAAGTTCGTTACGCAAGTCAATTCGTAAGGTACGTATGTTTATTACTAGCAAAAGCGTTCGTAAAAAATAAAAATAAATCTAGTTGCATTTTTAAGTAACCAAAAAATTGGAGCTGAAGTTCACACAGAAGATGACAGTACTGGCTTTTAGGTAGCAAAAACGTTGGAAGACTCGTGTTTAAAACACTCATTGTGTCTAAACAACTGCTAATTTGTTCAACTAACTTAATAGCATAGTAAATATAATCAAAATACAGTGTAGTAACTAGTATAGCATAGTATAGCAATGGTATAGTAGCTATAACTATACATAATAGCATGTAGTGTTAAATTTAACAATATTTTATTAAAGGAAAATCTTTCAGTTAAGTAGGTAGTGGGCAAAAATATTCAAATAATATTATATAAATTTATTATTGTATATTATGCCATCTAAGCAGAAAAAATTTTGTTCAAGTCAACTCTCTCCTTTCCGAAACTACCGAGATTGGTTCATTTTTCCTGTTTTCCCATGTGTTTACCATTACCGGCGGTATAAAATGGATACACTTTATGGTAATGGTAAACACATGGTATACACATCTTTTGAGGTATAAAATGGATTTACAGCCTCTCATCCTCTTCACTTAAAAAATTCTTATTTTTGAGATAATTAAATAATAAAAAAACTAGTTTTTTAACTGAAAGTAAGGAGCAAAAACTTAAGACGAACAGAAATTATCCCGTATATGAAGGGGACTGTCCCCGTATGGTTTTGTCCCACTATGAGTCCTCAAATGTTGAGTTAATTTACCTTTGTGAGCGAAGCGCTTTTTACATATTTTGCATTCGTGCGGTTTTTCCTCACTGTGGATTCTCATATGCTGGGTTAAATTACGCTTCTGAGAAAATACTTTTTGGCATACTTTACATTCGTGTTGTCTTTCATCTTTGCAATATTTACAATGTCTATGCAAATTGCATTTAAATGGGACGTCTTGCATGCACGTTTCAGACATGTGCACGTCTTGCAGACCCGGATTAATAGAGATTGTTCGACGATATTGGATATCTGAAAAAAGTTTCCAAACCTTTCCCTCTGCCAAAAACTTTCAATACATCCAAAAATTCACTCATTGCGCTAACGTTTTTATGCAGGACATTCAAATCATCTGCATGATCTAAGTCTATGAGGGTTTTAACTTTCCAAACAGTCAATCAAAATAATCCAAGTAAACGGGATAGTAAACAGACATGATTAAATTCCTGTTTCAACACTAAACTAAATAGTAGCCTCAATTCCTTCCTTAACCACAGCAATGTCGGTTTCGTACAAAGCACTAAAAACTTTAATGTATTTATTTGGGATAATAGACAGCGCAATAGCGCTGCCTAACTAAATTAATACCCCCTTCCCCCTCGCTCCCCCAAAGAGAATGGATCCGTTCCAATTATATTAATCACTTATCTATAACTTGTGCTTATTCTTCCCGTCAAGTTTCATCCCGATCTCTCCACTCTAAGCGTTTTCCAAGATTTCTGGTTTCCTAGATTTCTGTTTCCCCCCTCCAACCCCCTGTGTCTCTGGATCCGATTCGAATTGAAAATGGAGCATCTGAGACATAAGATCCTTCTATATATCAAGTTTCATTAAGATCCAATCACCCATTCCTAAGATAAAGATGCCTCAATTTTCACGTTTTCTAAGAATTCCATACTATATTCTATCACGAGTCAAGGCAAACTAACCAGGGTCCTCAAGAATCACATGAATAATAAATTAAAATGAGCAAGGTCGAGAATTGTGTTAATAATGAACTTTTCTTTGTCTTTCAGACAGTCAGCCAACACCAAAGCTCCCAATTTAATAATTTACAAGTGACCTTCACAATTTGCTAATAAAGTATTCTATTTTCTCCATATTCTATTGTAACCAAACTTCACTTCTCAAGTGTGTTTTTATAAGTTCTCTTTTGGTATTTGACCAGTGAACAACTAATTGAATTTAAGCCAGATTAACTCTGTTCTTGGAATGATCTTGGGGAGAAATGGAGAGAGGGGCCAAATTGTCCAGGGGAAAAAATAAAATTTAAAATGAAAATGAGGATATTGATTCTGCTTTGGGCTCTCCACTTTGTTGAAAATCCGGACCATTTAGTTGTTTTTATGAGGCAACTTTAATATGTAAAGCAAACGGCTTCTCACATTCTTTTAGGAAGGGATTTTAATTTTTAAAAATCTATAAACAGAGAACTTGCTTAAAGTAGAGATACTGGAGGTATTCCTGTAAACTAAATTTACAATAACTTAAAATTAAAAATTATGTTTTTTTGCTTTCAAGAGTCACCCCACCTCTCTCTGTATGCTAAGATTGCGGAAGCACGGGAGGGGGGGGTGTTCTAAGGCAAGGTTTATCAAAGTGGATGGTATCGGTAATAAAATTTTTAACCACTTAGGGATAAGGTGAGAATGTTGCGAATATGAAGGTGGAGAAGCTGCTTTAATTCATTTTTAGGTTTTCTAAGGAGTTAGAGGGATGTTGGGAGGAAAATTTTAAGGCGTTGTTTGAAAGGAATGAACGGGTGGATATTTATTAAGACATATAGCATATTGGGTTTTTTTCACAACTGAAAAACATTTGGAAGAATAGGAAGATAAGTCTTACTTAATTTTGCCCAAAATGTACAAATGCCTATTTTTACAAAATCAGGAAATTAGGCATTCTCAGATACAAGAGTTTATTACTATTAGTATTTACATCCTTAAATTTTGCATCAGCTCTTATTGAGGCCCAGTTATTTTTCGTGCAGGGGCGGGCGGAGTGGGCTTAAACCTCCACATGCCCAAATTTTCTAATTCTCCATTTGGCAATAAACAAAAGAGAATGAGGTATGGAGAGGGGGAGGTAAATATTACTCTCACATCCCCCTTGCTACCATGGAATGTTTTTATACTGCGCCTGTAATACGGAATCTGGGGGCATAACTTACAATGCCTACCCCTTGACCCTGGGGGGTTGTGTCGACACCAGAGTTTTTGTTATATGATCTTCGAACTATTTTTAACAAAAGGGTTATCTCAGAATTTTTGTCGGATGAACTTTGGAAAAAAGGGCGTGGGGGGAGGCTAGTTACCGTCCGGTCATTTGTGACTCTTAAAAAGGGCACTAGAACTCTTGATTTCTAATCGAATGAGCCCCCTTTGAAGTTTCTACAACGACCTCTTCCATGTGAAGTACCTCTGGGGAAAAAAAAAAATAATAATAAAACATTGGAGCCATATGGCCTTTACTACGAAGCGCGTTTTCACGACGGCACGCCGATCACAGCCGAGGATGTGGCTTACACCTTTGAGGTTTCGACAACGCTCGCCAATCCCACGGTTCGACAACCATTGGAGCCCTTCGATCGTGTGGAGGTGCTCGGACCGAAGGAAGTTAAGTTCCACGTTCGTCCCCAGGACCGCGGTAATGCGATGTTGCCGATTCGCATCGGCTCGATTCCCATCCTGCCGAAACACTACTGGGAGCAAAACGACATTGAGAAAACGACCGTACAACCACCCCTCGGCTCGGGGCCCTACAAAATTGGCGATTTCTCGGTTGGTCGATAGTTCTAATTGGCTAGCAAGATGATCTTTTGCCTTTTGTATTTCTTCTTCTTTTTTTGTCAGATACAATTTCTGATAATAATAGGCGCTATCTAGTCTGTTTTCCAATGCAAAATATTCGCTAAAGACGCCGTAAAAGTCTGTCAAAATATTACTATAATTGATTTGTTCTATCAAAGCCAGCGATTGACGAAGATAAGGGAAGGCTTTTTTTGAATCGCCCAGAGCAATGTTTGTTTTGCCAAGTCCTAAAAGAGCATCTGTTTTATGGAAGACTAAATTAAATTGTTCCGCTCCTTGCAGGGTCAATTTATAATAAAACTTTGTCTACAGCATCTCTCAGTAGAAAAAGTATCATATTACTAAGTAATTTGCTACCTACAGAGACCAGACTATCGCCTTGATAATTACCACACTTACTCTTATCACATTTCTTATTCAGTGATTTAATTAAGACTTCTATAAAATAGCTAAGTACTTTCTCTTTTTCAAAATCTTAAAGTTCAAGTTCAATCTTTCTCAAATCAAAATTCGCAATCTTCAGTACTTTATTTCTAACATCACAGCCACCATTTTTAAGAAATCGATTTACCACACTATCAGCACCTGGAGCCTTATTATTTTTCAATTCTTAAAAGAATAGAGAATGGTAAATTTAGTGTGAAAGGTTTAAAGCTATGTAAAGAAATAGTGGACTACCATAATGGTACAATCTTCGGTAAAAGTATTATTGGGCAGGGAGCAAAATTCACAATTAGGCTTCCAGAAACACAAAATATTTAATTATTAAAGAAGAATAGAAAAAAAATAAGCTTTTGGGATCATATGACTCCTGGTTTTGTTTCCAAAATATGTTTTTAACTCTTTCTTTGTCCTCTGATTTTTGGATCGCTTATTTAAAATTGGAAACGTCATAAAGTTGGGGGTTTGGGATTTGCGTTTCTTTCTGCCTGGCCCCGACACTCGGCACGCGGCAGGCTTCTATATATAGATTCTGATTGTCGTTTGTCTTTCAACCGCAGATAATGAGATAATTTATAGTCTTCTCATACTGTCTTTCAGAGATATTTTAAAGTAAGTCTGATTTCTAACAACGATATCTACTAAGCTTTAAACTTTTGGTTTTCTTTTTTAAGGTTTTTGAATTATTGTAATCCCTTGTCAAAACATATACAAATATTTTTGCAATTACCAGTTTTTTTGCTCTTTACGCAATTTAATGTCTTTTCATACAGTATCTGTTGAAAGATATTTGATTATTGAAGTACGACGTGAACGCGAGTGTGCTGAAGCCGACGAACGCTGTCGCTCTGACGTATTACTGAGGAGCAAGGCGGCGCGCTTGCGAGGTCATCCGGGAGCGCGGGTTTGCCCCGCGCCACGGCCAGCGAGAGAATGAGGTCTCCCTCGCTTGCCTGAAGCCGTTTGACCCAACCGGATCCCGCTGAGCTCGAGTCGCTGGTGGCGCAATGCCTCGCCGCTGGTGCCGATCGTGCGGAAGTCGCCGACCGGATCTGCGCCGCACAGCCCGACCTCGCCGATGCACTGCGGTCGCGGCTGGCGGAGCTCGAGCGCTTGGGGAAAAGCTATGATCAATTTTAATTTTTATGGCTGCTTTTGTAGGAAAATTTTTTAAGGTGCTTTAGCAATGATAGTGTGTGCCAGAGGTTGCCACCCATAGTGTTTCACAGAGGCGTGAACTGCAATGGGGGCACCATAAAGGGTTTGGCTTGCGAAAACACAAAACAAATGGATTTAAAGCGTAAGTTTTTATTTAGAAAATATCTGAAAAATGCCTTAGGAATGATAATATGCATCACAGGGATTCACTGGCCAGCCATATATTGCCATGGCGGGACAGGAACAGTGTTGATGTTCAAAAATCAAAGAAAATATGCAGCGATTTCCGTCGTTGTCCTTATCAGTTCCGCCTGGTGGCTGGGCCTTTACAACTCGATTCTCCGATATATGGGCAGCGACCTCGTGGCGGCCGGTCTGAAGACCACCGGTACAACCGCGATTGTCCTTATGGCACTGATTGTCGCGCTCGGCATCTCGGTACCGGCAACACGCTGGGGCGTCACTTTCTTCATGTTTTCCCTGATCTATACGGTCGGTGGTCGACTCGCGGCTCGCCTTTTTCTGAATCGGCGCAACAAGGATCGTGAGGCTGTGGTCATTTACGGCGCGGGTGAGGGCGGTTCACGCTTGATCTTTGTTTGAGACTATTAAACAAATTCAGCGGTAGCTAAACACTTACGTTTTTATTCTTTGACAATCTTCCCACCCCTCCCCCTGAACAAAATTCTTTTGGTAGCCCAGTCTCCCGAACAGAAATCCTGGATATGTCTCTGGGCTTCAATCTTATTTTCAAATGCCCAAAAATTTGTTTTCGTACTTATCTTTTCCTGTTAAGATAAACAGAAAAATATTTGCTATTCCCGAATCAAACTTTTTTGTTCTTAGCATTGGAACCTCCCCCCCCCCCCCTGTTCACCAATTTTACCAAAACAAGCCTGTAGGGATTAAGAGCCGGCATTAGGAGTACCGACCAATATCGCCCGCTCTACATAACGGCTGCCTGCCCAATTGACCGGTTGAATCGGCCCATCCTCCGGCAGGTCGGCAATCCCGTAGCGAAGATAATATCTCGTGATAAGCCCGCCCATAGAATGGGCGACAATATCGTATTTTACATTATAGTTAGGTAGGTTATATCGCCTTTCATATTCAGCTTGAATATATGCACGTTTCTCTAAAATGAATTCATGCAATCTGCGAGCATTTTCCACATTGTCCCTACGCCAGTCATAATCAAACTCGAAACAGGTAAAATGGTCGTCTCAACTTTCTCTGAGAGATTTGGTGGCTTTTAAAAAAGCCGTTTCTGCTTGTCAGTCCTCATACAGCAGTTCCCATGCTTGATAACTGGTAAGCCTCATTGTTTTCTTCTTTTTCTTCTTGTTGTATTTTTTTTTTTTTTTAATATTCTAATAAATCTATAGAGTAAAGAAAATAGAAAGCTATTGCAACTGAAAAGTAGTGCGAGCTTACAATTAGCTAAAAACACTTAGGACAATCTTCAGAATTGGTCTTATAATGAATAATTAACTCAGAAATTGTAGTGAAAAATTCAGCTTTTTTTTGCAGTAACTTCTTAATAGTAAACAAATACATATTTAGGATCACTATAAAAAGCTGATTCTTTGATTGAATGTTATCAATAGTTAGGCTCTTATACTTTCGTTATTGACAAGGATTGTTATTTACTTACCATTCATTACTATGGAGGTTTTAATGATTTTTTTTTTACTCCAGCCAAATCATATAAAAAAAATGGTTGTTGAAAACTTGAGGGTCACTGAATCTCACATTAGGACTTATATTTTCGTTATTAAATGTCAAAATCTATTGGCAAGCGGCCAACAATGGGGTATTAATTTTTTTTTATTTACATCAGCCAAATCATATATAAAACTCGCCAAAAATCCCCCCAACTCCCTCAAAGAGATTGGATCTGGTCCGGTTATGTTAATCACGTATCTAGAACTTGTGCGTATTCTTCCCATCAAGTTTTATCCCGATCTCTCCACTCAAAGAGTTTTCCAAGATTTTCGGTTTCCTAGATTTCCGTTTTCCCCCTCCACGCCTCAATGTTTTGGGATCCGATCCGAATTGAAAATGGAGCTTCTGAGACATGACATCTTTCTATATGTCAAGTTTCATTAGGATCCGATCACCCATTCGTGAGATAAACATACCTCAATTTTTAACTATTTCCCCTCCCTCCACCGCGTCTGCAAGTTCTCATATCTGTCTTTTTATGTTTGCGTGTCTGACTCTTTAAGTTTGTAGGTGTTTTGTCTCTCTCTATCTCTTTTTCTCTCTCTCTCTCTCTTTCTCTCTCTCTCTGTTTCTCTCTCTCTCTCTTTCACTATGCCTGTTGATCTGACCGGTGATTTGCTTGTCTCTCTTACCATCCCTGTGTGTCTGAACGGGTGTTTGCATGTTTCCGTGTCTGTCTTTGTATGCTTTTTTGTATGTATATTTCTATGTTTTTCTCTATATCTTTCTCTCTCATTATACATGTGTGTTTTAGTGGCTTTTTGAAAGTCTAAAAAAATATTAAAGGTCTCTTGGTTTAGTATGAAATAAAAAAGGAAGCTTTTAAACTGACAGTAAAGAGTAACATCAAAGCGAAAATAAATCATTCCGTATTATAGGGGAACTTCCGCTTCTTTAACCCTTGTTCGTGTAAACATTTTTCAGTGTTTAAAAAAGCTTCTTTTCCCAATTAAATGGTCCCCATGTTTCAGGAACCGTTCTTGAAGAATTGGGCAAAAGATCAAACTTTAGCGTAAAGAGTAACGGCTGAAATATATCCTAATAATTGGAAAAATCCGGGATTTTTATCAACTAAGCATGAGTGGGGTTACCGTCGCCGGCCCGCCGCTCTGCAGGAAAATGTCAAAATCGTGTTCCCCGGCAAACGCCGCCAGCCGCTCGCGGTCGGCAACGCTCAACGGCTCGAGGTGACGCACAATCAGCGCGGCCGTGGTGTCGCCGAAAGCAACTTCGATCTGCGGGATGCGGGCGGCAATCGTCAACGTCTGCAACATTTCCCGCAGCGCAGGTAGCTGTGTGCCAAGGCGCGGATCGAGAATATCGCAATGGCTGCAGTCGGTGATGTAGGCTTTCGCGCGCTCGCGGAACCCCGCGATCACGCCGCCCTTGGCGGGCATGGTTGCTAATAAATATTTTTTGCAAAAGACTAAAGCTCATGAAATTTTAAATTGCCAGAAGCTAAAACGAAAGATTTGCGGCTTTCGGGACTTCGAACTACTAGTGAAAATCCTTGTTAAAAAAAAAAAAAAATCAAAATTGCTTCCACGTGTGTTTTGATGGTTCTGCAAGATTTATAGAGTTAAAAAAATGTCTTTAAACTAACATATTTTGTCCAAGTTATATTCCATTAACCCCATATATTACTAATCCCATATAATTACTAAAGTTTAAAGCTACGTACAAGGAACTAGTTTTTGAAGGGATGCAATCAAAAATGAGCCGTTTCGCGACATTCTAGTACCACTGAGTTGATACGATCACCCCTGGGGGGAAAAAACAACAAAAAACAAATAAACACGCATCCGTGATTTGTCTTCGGGCAAAAAATGTGAAATTCCACATTTTTGTAGATAGGGGCTTGAAACTTCTGCAATAAGATTCTCTGATACGCTGAATCTGATGGTGTGATTTTCGTTAAGATCGTATGATTTTTACAGGGTAGTTCCCCCTATTTTCTAAAACGAGACAAATTTTCTCAGGCTCGTAACTTTTGATGGGTGAGACTAATCTTGATGAAACTTATATATTAGTGCACAATGGCGCACAAAAATCGATCGAGGCTCTCGAACGATCATTGCAAGATTTGCCGCTTGCCTGACAAATTCTAATTTACGGGTCCACGTAAAGACATTAAAATTAACTATAAATATGCGTCCCCGATTGTAAAACGTTTCTTCTGGAGAAATATTTTTAGTTCAGTTGCTGGCAATTGGAAACGGAAAGCTCCCAGTTGACTCAATTTCAAGACGTACACACCTGACTCCTAAATATTGTAATTTAGTGACGTCAAAAAAAAAAAACTGAAAGGATTTGGTCAATATAAAATCTATTAGCCAATAGAGCCAGTAAGTTTTTTCAGTGAAAATATATATTAATATTATCACTTCTTCTTTTTAGTGATGTTTTATGAGGTTACTTCTGTAACACTTAACTTATTGTTAAATGGGGTTTATGTTGAGATTAGATACATCCTTCTCGACATTGAGAGCTCAGTCCCCAAGTCTGAGCTTCAAGGTGATGTCGCACGTTTTATTATTGCACACCTTTTGACTGCAAGTCGTTTTTTTTCTGTTTATTTATATTTTTTTTGCTAAGTACAAATATTGGGCATATGACTAAAATATACAGGTACAAAAATTGTCACTGTCCAAGAAGAAAACGTAAACAATACATACTTTATATTTACTTTAGTGCTCTTTACAAGGAACTTTTGAATTCAAAATGATTGAACCCCCTACAAAGTGTATACGACCACCCTTCCAATGAAAACTCAGAGCACATAGGGGGTTGGAGGGGGGAAACAGAAATCCTGGAAACCGAAAATCATGGAAAACGATTATGGTGGAGAGATTGATGGGAAGGATATGCATAAGTTCTAGATACGTGATAGACATAATTGGGACGGATCCACTCTCTTTGGGGGTATGGGGGGGGTGTTAATTCACAAAAATTGGAAAAATTGAGTTAGTTTTAACTGGTGAGCACAAGAACTAAAGTATTTTAAGCAGAGGGAGACCAACAGAATTCTATTTTTGTTCAAATCATTTGAGATAATTTTCCATCTTTAGCATACATATATTTCATGAACATTAATGAGGAAGCTGTCCCAGCAGTCCCCAATTTGAGCATAAATTTTAAAGCTACAGTTATAACAAGCAACTAGAATTATGTCATTTAAGAAAAAACTTTAAAGAAAAATCTTAACAAGTCAATTGTTAAAAATAAATATAAAAGAAAAAAAGAAAATAAATATAAAACATAAAAGAAAGGAGTAAAGCGGGATGAAAATAAGAATTTAACATCCAAAACTTTAAAAGCAAAATTTTTCTTTAATAAAACAGAACCGTTTTATTCTTTTTTTCCCAGAAGGTGTAAAAATATTTTTTCTTTTATTTACTTACAACTCCTGAAGAGTTGTTACGGTCAAAGGGGTCGTTAATCCTGTGGCCAGTGTTTATCCCTCCCCCTCGGAAAATATCCCCCCAGGGGCTGGTTGTTCTCCAATCCCTTTGGACTTACAAAAAGACTAGAATTCTCAATTTCTGATCTAACGAGCACACTCCGAAGTTTAGGCGACCAGAAGGTGGAGGTGTGAATGAGGAAAGGGCGGAAATTACTGAAGGAATGACCATCCAAGACGTGCTGGAGTCATCAGGCGCGGTGAAGCGGTTTGGTAAAATGCACATCACGATTCAAAGAGTAGTGTCGGGCAAACCACGCCGGCTCGATCTGCCAGTGGAATACGATGTCAAAAAACGACGAGTTCCATACGACCGAAACTACGCCATTCACCCCAACGATATCGTGAGGGTCGCTCCAGATAAAACGACACAACTCGACAAGATGGTCGATGCACTTGCGGGCGTACTCGGCTCGAGATAATCGGCCACGTCTTTCAAAAAAGATAAGCAGAAAAGATAAGTAGTAAAAAAAATTCTTGGCAAAACAGCAGTGGATATTTAAGGGAAGATACTACCCTTGAAGAGTTGTCAGAGCTGCATCTTTCTCTAGACCTAAGTATATTAGACATTTAGACATTTATTGAAACATCATTCATAATCGGATTATTTTCATTTGTTGGCTTATTGCTAGTTTTGGTATTTGAGTGCAAATTCCCTTAAGAACTTGAATATATTTCAATGACATATTATCTGGGATAGCCATGTCGGAGAAATTAGTTTGGAATGCGATTTTGAACTTTTTAAATCGTGCTCGTAAAACTGGAAATAAGAGTGACGAGCTTAGTAGGCCAATATTAAGTTGCCTATCTTAAAATTTTTACATCTCAAAGTTTCACTTTGAGACAACCGGCCCAATGTTGCCTCCGTCACAAGATTTTGATAAATTTCTCATGTTTTTCTGATAGTCACAGGTTTATAGGTTTTTGCCGAAAAATGGTAGAAAGTCATGGGTTCTTATGCAAAAAAGTTCAATGGCTGCTAAAAGGACATTTTTAGTGGGTTTTTTCTTACGCCTTTCACCGCTAATTAAACTTTGAGGTTTGAAAATAACACTTATGGTATTTTTTCCATCAAATGTATCAAACAAAAAGTCACCCAAAGCTTTGTAACGGCACGTGACTTGCCGTAAAAACAAAACGATGGAAAACGTAATAAAGGCAACAATCTTGACAGGGCCTTTTGAGGGTGAGGCTATTCTTATTCCTTGCCTTTTCAATTTAAAAGATCGCAATTCCCAATTTGATTAGCATTTGCAACCACCATCAACAAAGATTAAGGGCAATCATTAGAAAAATGCGGTATAGATCTTAATACGAATTGTTTTTCCCATGGAAAATTATATGTTGCATGTTCTAGAGTCAGTAAACCGGACGATCCGTTTATATGCACAGACAATTCGACTGCGAAGAATATCAATAGAGATACGCTCAGATACGCCCTTTTGACCACTTAGATGGTGTTTTTCTTTTTTTGCGACACCTCCCTCAATATTCAATGAAATCCACACTATAATAACCTTTGCTATTCACGATTTATTGCAGATAAGTCCTATTGACAAACTGGATGCACTTTCCATTTTGACAAATAGGATTCAGTTAAACTCTTTTGATTTAGTTATATAGTTTTAATTGTAATTGTAGAAGTTGCCTGAGTATTTACAGTCACAGTCACAATGGCAGTAGCATTTCTAGTAACAGTGGTCACAGTCATTAGTTGCCGCAGCTGTAGTGGGCCGAACTGAAGCAGTTCCTGGCGTCCGCGCTGCTCGAACTTCCGGCATCCAGCCGCGATGCGCGCGAGGATAACTTCGAGAGGGCGATCGATTGCCTGACCGACGCGCTGAGCGTCTGGACGCGTGGGTCTTCTCCGGGCCATTGGGCCGCGGCGCAGTCGAGCCTCGGTCTCGCCTACGAGCGGCGCGCCGCCGGGGATCGCACCGAGAATCTCGAGCACGCCGTCAGTTGCTACTCGTCCGCGCTGATCGTACGGCGACGCGAGACCCATCCGATCGGCTGGGCACGCCTGCAGATGCATCTCGGCCACCTTGAAATCTGCTGGAAAGCAAAAACGATAAAATGGAAAGCAAAGTTGACGCTTGGAGCACGAAAACTAGTCGAACACGTCTGTTATAGTGGAAGATTTGAGTATATTTAGCATGGATGTAAATAATCGAAGTAATAAGTGTCATGGGTGATGCGAAAGCATACTTACAGAAGCAGCAAGGTTGGTGGCTAATATCTTGGATTTTCTAGAACCCTGGCTTCAAGATATTGAATTAAATACCACTCTCTAGCATACCTGCTCTTTGACATAATTAATGGCCCTCTTCACTCGTGCCAAAAAAATCTTTTTTTTAATATAGTGAAGCAATCAGTACCAGCAATAAAGGTAAAGTACATAAATGATAAACGATTGTCATATGTATCTGATAAAGCTAGGTTATAGTATATTAATCTTGGACTTTCAGTAACGAATTAAGGCATGTCAAATCTAGTCCAGTTTAAAGTTATGGTAGATACACGTTTTTATAAGAAACCAGTTTATAAGAAACCAGTTTATAAGAAACCAGTTTATAAGAAACCAGGGCTCAATCTCCCAAATATTTAAGAAACTCAAGGGCTGGATGGGGCTGCTCTGAGAAACGTAAATATTCTCTTAAAGCGGTTTAGACAGTTGAAGGGGGCCTAGGTACCCTCCAATTTTTTTGGTCAATTAAAAAGGGCACTAGAGCTTTTAATATCCACTAGACTGAGCCCTCTTGCGACTTTCTAGGACCACTGAGCCGATACGATCACTCCTGGAAAAACAACAACAAATAAACACGCATCCGTGATCTGTCTTTTGGCAAAAAATGCAAAATTCCACATTTTTTGTAGATAGGAGCTTGAAACTTATACGATAGGGTTCTCTGATACGCTGAATCTGATTTGAATCTCTCTCTCTCTCTCTCTCTCTCTCTCTCTCTCTCTCTCTCTCTCTCTCTCTCCCTCTGAGAATGGCCGACAACCTTCGTTACATGCCCGTAGCCATGGACGGACAATACGCAAGCACGGCGGCAACGGAAATGCCGATGGCGCCGAGGCACCTGGGGTGTTGCCTCCGGCGCACGGATTTGCACCCTACCTATGAGCCAGTTCACAGCTACTGCTCGCTGCGCTGACCAAATTGGCTGGCATGGGGCCGCTGATGGCCCCTCAACCGGGAGCACCAAATCATGTCCAAGCGCACACTGTTCGGGTCCTGGCGTGGCCCTGCCCTCGCCGTTTCCCTGCTGGCTGCCATCGCGGCCGTCGGCATTGTCGTCTTCCAAAGTACTGAAATTCGTAAACAAAAAAAATCCTAAGTATTTTATAAGATTAATCTTCGAGAGGTCTCGGGGAGAAAGTCTTCTTCCCTTATGTGTAAGAATATAAAAACTAGAATAATCATGATATTCTTCTCCTAGAAATCAAAAAGTCTGAGTTTCAAAGATGAAGAAAGTTCTCAGAATTATTTGAGAAGGTTATGCTATTGAAAAAATGAATATGCAATTACTTTGACAGTAAATATTGACCTTGCATATCCCTAACAAAATTGTACTGCTTTGAGGAAACAACATCCAAATGATAAAGAAAATATTTTTTTTAAGATTAGATGCATAATAATTAAATATATTATTGATGAAATAAATTGATCCCTTTAACTTTGAAAGACGCTTGTTTGCCTGTCATTTTACACAAATTAATGGTCAATTCTAAATTCTTGCTTCAACCTGTCCAAAGACCATTAGTAGGCGTGGCTTGTTTACCTCTCATTCCAGGCAATCTAATGGTCCTATGTCAATTTTTAATTTTTGGCTTTTTCTACAATGACCACAACTATTTGATTTGAATTCAAAAATCAGAAATAGTTATTGGGCTTTTCGACGATGCTGAAGAAAAGAGCCTCTCACTCAATTGGCAGATCGAACGCCTTCTCGGCCTCTTCACTTCTCGGGGCCCGCCAGATGTTGTGCAGCATTCGTTTGGCCTGAGCCTGAATGCTCTTCGGCAGTTTATTGAGCACGTTGACCGTTTTGTGGAGCCTGCAACGTTGAATGCGTGTTCCGGGAAAGACCTGTTTCCGGTGCCTTCCTGAAGCCAGGAGCTCCATCACCGATCGCCAACTCCGGAGCGTGCACCAGCCCTCTTGCCTGGAGGCTGAGCAACACTTCCTTCCATGACAATTCAGTCTCACGATGACCTTCCACCACGGCGATGAGATCCTTGGTACCGTCTTGAATGGAGAATTGAAGGATGAAAGCGAAAATAAAATCTCATCTCAATATATTAGCTTAGTTGCTGAAACCATATATCTCGATGCAATTAGCCGAATCATTAAGGATGAGTTACTTACGCAGTCCGATAAAATGGATTTAGAAACAGTATTTTTAGTTACAAATTACCTTGCGTCTAAGAAAAAGTATGGAGAAGCCAATTATATACTGCGAAAACTAAGTGAACATTTGTCTGAGCAAGTTGATAAATATAATCAATATAACGAACAATTAACTGATTATAGAAATATGCTCGTAGCTAAGGATATCGCACAAATGGATGGTCATCTGTAAGGTAGTTCTAAGAAAGGCTTAGGTAATTGAGGTTAGTTTCAGTAAAATAATAAGAATAATTTTTTTGCAGTATGGGCAACTGGATCCCAAATTAGCCCATAAGCTATTGAGCAATTGTCATCTGAGGGTTCATATATTTATATAGTAGGCCTATACCTATAAGATCCAAAATTTGTAGACTCTATGGCAAAATTGTAGCCTTAGCTACATTTTGCTACCCTGAAAAGCAGTAGTGGAATTTTGTGAAATCCAGGGGGTCCAAAGTTGTAGCCAATTTTCCCAAATCAAGTGAAAATGACGAAAAAGTTGATTCGGCCTAATCCTACAACATGGAAGTCTGAATATGATGCACTAAAAAGAATTTTTGAATACCACCAAGCTAGAAAACTGCCCACAGTTTGCGACGTACTAAAGAAACCAAAATTTAAGCAAAATGAGATAGAGTTTCTAATCGAATATGTTTCTGTACTGGAACCTTTAGCAATAGCCCTTGACATGCTCCGAACAGAAATTACAATAAATAATCGAGTCAAATTATAAACAAGCAGAAATTAACAAGATTACAGTTCACAACCCTTATGCATTCTTAAAGTCAGAACATAATCTGTACTTTACCTAGATCCTTTCCCAAGTTTTTTAGGGTACAAAAAAATCAAATTTTTGTGTTTCTACGAATAAGAACTTGAAGCCTCTGCACTTGGGTCTTTGACATGCTGAATATTATGGTTCAATTTTTATTAAGTTCACACTTGTTTAAGTGATGTTATCCACCACCTTCTCTAAAATTGTACAAGCTCGTAAATTCTTTTGGCTAATATTGAATTTCACAAATTTAAAATATTTTGAGTTAACATAAAACGGTAATTCTTTCGATGTGTTTATTGTTATAAAATTTCAATTTTTACGGTTCCGATTACTATTGGTCCATGGTATGTTCCTAATAGGAAGATATACCACTCCAAAATAGAAATCAGCCCGCTGTCATGTGGTAACAGCGTCCTATCGGGATAGATAAATTTTAATGCCAGACTCATTGTTATAGAAAAAAGAATGGAGGATGAAAATCGCATGGAGAATAAGCATTTGATACCGAAAGGTTGTTCTGTTCAACATTCCATTATGCACTTTGTAGTGTACAATGACAGTTTGTCCCATACAGATAACAGGAAAGAATTTATAAAATACTCTAAACAAGATAATTTCAAATAGCCAAGTTGCGTAAACAGATATCGCGGTTAGGATCATTACTTCAAATTTTGACTGGATGTCTTTGGAGAAATGATGAGCGTGGGGGGGTGCTGGTTGCTCTAAAATCACTTTTGACTCCAAAAATCACTTTAGGCATTATAACTTCCAGTTTCAAATCAAATGAGGCCCGTTTGAAGTTTATACAACCAACCATTCCATAAAAACTTTATATACCCCCAGGGTATGGCTTACAACCCTATCCCCGATGCAATGGGGATTGTGTCAACCATAGAGGCATTGTTATGTGTTCTTTGGACTATTTTGAGCAAAATCACTATCTCACAATTTTAATTAGATTCCTTTGGTGAAGAGGGGAATACGGTATTTTGTCATTAAATGAGCAATAGGTTAACATACCTGCCAAATTATGACAACACCGCAATACTTATTGACTACTTTATTGCAAATCAGAGAAGGACCAGTGCTGGAAACCAGAGAACATAGGGTACTTTTATTGATGTTAAACGTAAAGATAAGCGTATAGTAGTATCTAGAGTTAATTTAAGGGTGAAAATTAGAAAATGTATCTATCGTCTGGATAAGTTTTGACGTTGATAGACTCCAGGACGAGAACGTTTGAGGAACTTTGCAAGAACAAATGGACGTGAAACCAAAAAACTTTGAATTTGACCGAGACCGCCGACGTCTTCATCACCACGACGGGCAACTTCAACGTCATCACCGCCGACCACATGGCGAAGATGAAGAACAACGCCATCGTCGGCAACATCGGTCACTTCGACAACGAGATCGACACCGCCTTCATGCGCAAGAACTGGGCCTGGGAAGAGGTCAAGCCGCAGGTGCACAAGATCCACCGCACCGGCGCCGGCAGCTTCGACGCTGCCAACGACGACTACCTGATCCTGCTGGCCGAAGGCCGCCTGGTGAACCTGGGCAACGCCACTGGCCACCCGAGCCGCATCATGGACGGCTCCTTCGCCAACGAAGTTTTTAAATGATGAAGACATTGTTTCTGTCAATTGGCAAAGATTGTGGGATGAACAGACAACGTGGTAAAATCAAATACAAATTTTTGTACAGGTTTATTTTTTATATCCCTCGATATTAAGAAGTTTTTACTTTGGGTAAGATCATTTGGAATAATTGGATTAGGCTTGGTTAATGAATTACACCCTTTATTGGGGGTTTCCCCCTAGGGGAAGTGTCACAGTGGGTACTAGCCATCTACAACAGACAAACCATATAACTGAAACAGGGTCAACACCAGCAAAAGTAGTAATCTGACCTCCACACATAGCACTATTAATAAAAATGTTTTCAAGGAAATCCAAGGGTATACAATATAATTTTTGTGGTGACGTGCATGGATCCAAGTTAAATACATCGATTATTTGATTTGTGTTCATGGTGGTAAAGTCCAATAGAAAAATACAGCCAGGGGTAGTTTTTTAAAACGATAAATTTAATTCATTGAGATTACACTCCCGTCAATGGTTTTGAAAAGGTACACTCTAAACTTATTGTGCCTGTTCGGACAATGCTCATATCTTGAGTACCAGACGTGTCCAATATAATGATACCTTGACTTTTTGCGAACAATGTATCAGTTACACCAATGGCCCACGGGCTTTTTCTGGAATAAATTATTATTATTATTATTATTATTATTAATATTATTGTTATTATTATTATTATTATTATTATTATTATTATTTTTATTATCTCAGGTAATGGCCAAGTTCGTCAACCCAGCCCAGTTCTTCCTCTGAACTATAGTATTACGAGCCACTGGCTATATCTTGGGGATTCTTGCAGCCCCTTCAAGGATTCAGGAACAAAACTTTCCCTAGAAAAATAACTAACTAAAAAAAGAAGCTTTTTAGTACTTTCAAAAGAGCTATTTATTCAAATTAAACGGCCTTTGTGATTCACTCCTTACAACAATTCGTTACCACGAACTGTTTGACCGCCAAAAATCAGTATCCGACTTTTGACGTGTTCAGATTGTGACACAGTCAAGAACTAGAGGACCTCTTAATGTTAAGCATTTATGTTTTTGGTCTTAAAGAATTCTAAATTCTTAAGCTTGGCCCTTTCAGCAGGATATTAAATGTGGTAATTCATTCAAGTTTCAAAAAGGCTTTGTTGCCTAGTGTAATTGCAATTTCGATCTTTTCAAGGCTTCATGTGCTTATATTTTGCAACATGGGATTACTTTTAGTGTTTGAAGAATTTCAAGATTTTTACGAGCGTACATTATGATGGTTCGGACACTTACTTCGAATGCCCCAGCACTTACCCGCAAAGACGATCTTTGACTTTGACCCTACGGAAGCCGGTCGGAAGTGACCCCGCGACAGGCCGAAGAAACGATAGTCCGACAGCCAGTCCGAGCTTCTGGCGATGGCAAATACCAGACCGAGTGAAGCACTAACGCTTGCATTGGACCGAAATGGATGGAGGAGGCAGACGCCACTCTAGGCTGAGCAGCGCCCGACAGGAAACCTTAGTCAAGTAAGTCAAGTCTTGTGGACGATTTGCAAGAGCTAATATCGGATCGGACAAAATGATTCATTTAGGGAAAAACACCCGATCGACCATTGTGTCGAAAGGGATTTCTGCCGATGAGTCGCACAACACGTACCGGGGCCGCGTGCATATCGGCCCACGTGCCAAAAAGGCGCGCAACTTCACCCAGTGCGATTCAATGCTCGTCAAAAACAGATGCTCGGCCAATACCTTTCCCTACATTGAAGTGCACAATGAGGATTCCGAAGTGGAACATGAAGCCTCCACTTCAAAAATGAGCGAAGAACAGCTCTTTTACTTGCAATCCCGCGGTTTATCCCAAGAGGACGCCGTGCACATGATTGTCAACGATGGTTTGTATGCTTTTTATTCTTTTTTGTTGTTTTTGATCGACATCGTTTTATGAGGTAGCATTTTATTCTTTATGAATTCAGATGAATTCAAGTCTGCTAAAATGATGGGGTATAGTTGTTCAATACGGAATTATCCTGGTATGAAGCAATCCAAATTTTCTTTGTTGTTTGTGAGTTCCTTTAGCTGAAAAATAGCATAGCGATGTAATTAGTGACGCTAAACAATGACAAATATAAAATGTTTACTGAAAAATGGTGACGTAAATGTCGCTTCTTGCTTTAAAATCTTTTAAAAACATGACGTCTGTATATTTAATATGACCAATAATTAATTCGACTATTACTCCCCATTTTTAGCCGCGTCACTTGGTCTATTATTTATTTTTCTGGTTTTATTTTGAATGTGTAAACCGCTGAAACACGCCAACTAGCTATTAGAGACTATTTAGCCCCCATAGACGTCTTGGTGGCGCTTCCAGGTTTCAATTATAGTAATGCAGTCAGACAGGATACATTTGAAGCTTAATAGGCTTAACTAAATTGATTTGAATGTGTGAAAGCGTCATTTGTCTTTAATTCAGGGATTACAAGAGAGATTCGCCGAGACGTTTTGCAGAAAAGGCTGCAAGGTAAATCTCTCCAAACCTTATTCTTTGAGCCGCATAACTAAATTTCATCTCCAGTAGGAATCAATGTTTATTCTTCATAGAATTATTACAGAGGACGGGACACAGAAAAGCTAATTCAAGTTTCGATTGGGTTTTTATCGAGTTCCCCCGTACACCAATCGGTACTAAGAACCTTTGCATCTTGCGCCATAAGTAATTTCAAATTATGCCAAGGAGTAATTCTGATTTCAATTGAGATGTGGACTTGTTTTCATTACTGGAGGTTAAGAGGCGTTTTGTGTTTTGACGTTTTACGTCCTGACCAAAATGGCGAGGTCATCACAATTTAATCTCCCATTTTTCCGTTTTGGTGATAGTTTGGTTTCTGAATCGGACTTTAACTGCTCTTTTGATTTCTTTTATGATTTAGTGAAAGAATGTTTCCTATAAGTTTGCCATCAGGGTCCAGCGCCCCATACTTTGAAAAGAATAGCTCCGCTGAGTCCATGGATGACTTTGGGTCTCCATAAAAGCTGGAAAACGAAAAAAGGATATTTGTATATCTAAATTATAGGAGTATATTTGATTGTCTGTGTCAGAAGGCTAAGTCTCAGTTATATCATAGAAAATTTTTTTTGAATGTGGAAAGGATGATTTAGATTTCGGTTACAATTAGTGTATTAGTTTACACAATTAGTTAGATTAGCCTCTCCTTTAGTTTTCTTATGTAACAAACTATTCGAGTAACTTTTATTTTTGGACTTTCTAAAGACCTTAAGATTTTAATTTGAAACTGTATGTTCAAAGATACCAATGCATTAATTCTAAGTAATAAAAAAAATTTAGCACAGTTAACCACGGCTTTTCCATAAAATGACACATAAAATCAACAGATAATAAGGTTTATTTGTGATCTTTGTTATAATATAAGACCATGATTTTGTTTGTTTTGTGTGTATCTTAACTTACAGCAACAAAATTGGAATTTCAACATCTAAAAGTCGGCGAATTGAATATTAGAGACCTTACTGGGATTCCCTGATCTTTATTAAATTTCCAATTTGTTGAAAAACAATAATATTGGATTCCCATACTCAAATCGAATTTTCAATTTGTTGACAAAAGAACATGTTGGATTACAAGATCATTCTTGCTTCCTCTTGATTTCTTTGATTTCCATCTTGTTTCCTGGATTTCCTCTTCTTTTGTTGTATTTCCATCATTAGCGTTGTTCGAATTCCTAGGTATATAGTCTAATATCTAGTGCTCATGATTCAGTTTCCCACCGCGACGCCCTGACTGATCGCGAACACCGCGGCAGTCGGATCGAAGTGCAGCGCCTGCTGGTAGATCGTCGCGCCGACCAGCGACTGGCTGGCGGGAACGGGAACTGATTGCCGGAACGCCTGGGCTGCGCCGTCGAGAGTCATCGGCACCACCAGCTCGGTCGACGTCAGCAGGTGGCACATCCGCTTGAAGCCGAACCGGAGCAGCAGGAACTGCCGCTGCGTCACGCCCAAGAACATCACCGCCACGCCGGGTCCGGTGGCGGTCGTCGGCACGGGAGCATCGATCGTATAGGAGCCGCCGAGCGCGGTGCTAAAACAACAACAGAAACAAAACAAACAAATAAATAAAAGTCACATCTCAATAACCTCCGAAGTACTGTAATCACTGTTTTGGATGTTAATAAGATGTAAATTCTATTTATTGTTTGTTTGTTTCTTGTTTTGTGTGGATGTTTTTTTTTTATTTGTCTTTTTCTTTATATGTTGCGTTTAATGTAATTTTACTTTAACTTTTTTTCTGTCGATAAAAGCTCCCGGACGTAGTGTCAAAATATCCAAACGTGTATTATTTGAAGTGTCTTATTGTTTTTTTTTCACGGTTTTATTTAAATTTTACCCGTTTGTCGGTCGCCATGGCTCAATAATAACCGAAACTCTAAAAAATGGAATTTCGATACCGATAGTTCCATCAAAAGAATCGCATTTTAATGCTGATTTTAAATATATAATTTTCATTAATATCAGTTGTACCCATCAAAAGTTACGAGCCTGAGAAAATTTGCCTCATTTCAGAAAATAGGGGGAAACACCCCCTGAAAGTCATACAATCTTAACGAAAATTACACCATCAGATTCAGCGTATCAGGGAACCTTGTAGTAGAAGTTTCAAGCCCCTATCTACAAAAATGTGGAATTTTGCATTTTTTTTTTTGCCAGAAGACAGAATAAGCTACAGAGGTGGCTCATTTGATTAGAAATTGAAATTTATAATTACCTTTTCAAGAGTCAAAGGTGAAATGAGGACAACTACACCCCCTTTCACACACACCCTCTTTTCTCCAAACAGATTCAATCCAAATTTTGAGAGAACCATTTTATTTGAAATAGTCCAACGATCAGATAACGAAAAATTCGGGTCAACACAGCCCTCCTCCCAGAAACAAATTATGCTATTAAAATTTTTGTATTTAAAACAAGATTGTAATAAAACATAAAATTTACAGTAAAATTTAATTTTGAACTGATGAGCTTTTAGAAATTCTCTATCGGAGTGTTTTCCTATTTTGAGAACAAAATGGTCACTCTACAGTTGTATATCTTCAAAAAAGAAGCTATTTTCCTAGTTTCCTTGTTTTGTGCATTCCGACAACTCTATCGGAATATTTTTAAATTTGGAAAACAAAACAGTTACTGTAAAGTTGTATATGTATAAAAAAAGAATCTGTTTTTCTAGTTTCCAAGTTCTATACATTCCGATAACTCTATCGGAATGTTTTCAAATTTTGAGGATATTGTGTAAATAATTCTATAACAGAATTATAATAAAATATTTCTTGCAATAATCTTAAATTACCTAGAAAAGCAGATGAACATTTACTAGATTTTTTCCAGAGAAATTGCCTATGGATTGTTCTGGATACCCTGTCTACTAACCCTTTTTCAAACAGTAGGCTGTACAAAAAATGTAGTTCAATCCTGCTTTTTAGGGCTATAGTGAAAGAAAGGTTGAGATGGCTTGGCCAGGTTCTGCCTATGAAGGATGACATATTGCCAAAGATTGTCCTTGTCAGTCAACTTTTCTAGGGCTAAACGGAAAGCAGGTTGTCCTTGTCATGAGTGGGAGGGTGCCATAAATAAAGATTTAAAGGAAATGGGAACTTTGCGGGAAGGTGAACTTCCAATGTTTAATTTCAACATTTCAATATAATTTTTTAATATTCAGTAATTTCAATATATGAAACTTCCAATGTTTAATTTCAATATCCCACTTGTTTTCTGTAATAGCGAAAGCATGGTATTTTCAGGACTTGAATGCGCTCAGTATCGTTTAATTTTAATCTATTGTCATTTAAAACAATTCCTAAAAGGTTGGAGATGAAATTTTGGAACCACTGGATCAAATATAGCCTCCTTCCCATTTCTCTATTATAAAACGCATTCAGACACAGAGAAAGAGAGAGAGGGGGAGAAAAAGATACAAAAACCCACTTTTTTCCCCCAGAAGCACTTCGTATGAAAAAAGTGGTCGCATAAAGTTTCAAGGCGGCTCTTTCACTCGAAAATTAGAAGTTCTTAGTGTCCGTTTTAAGAGTCGAAAGTGATTGGGTGGTACCTAGCCCTCCAAATCCTTTTCCGCCAAATCCTACTGATCAAAATTTGAAAGAAAGTCCAAAGGTCAAATTATTATACCTCTGGGCTCTGCAGCCCCACCCCCTTCATTCCCTGAAGCAGTAGCTGTAAGCCATGCAAGTTTTTCAATCATAACCTAAGGTTCTTATGGAAGTGCTTGTCGTTGAAACATCTGCCTAAACACCATTTTTTTTTACATGTTCATAATATTGCACCATCCATGCAATAAGAGACCGAATGACTTTCAAGTTCGTAGGACCTTCATCGCTATTACTTCTAGCAAAGGTCTTTCAACTGCTTTGAGCTTTTGACTTAGGGTTTTATGACCCTGAGACAAAGAACGATGCTTGTTTACCTGTACTAACATATAAATATTCTGCCTTGTCCCCTTATCACATGGGTACGACAATATAAAGTTGAAAAGTTTACATAATGATTTTATTTAGCTTTCTCCCGATTTTTCGATACCACACTTTGTCTGGGGATCCGTTTTGGGTTGACCATCTGGGGGGAGTGGGGGCCCGGTTAATTCGGAAAAAATAGAAAAAATTAAATGAAGTATTTTTAACTTACGAACAGGTGATGAGATATTAATGAAATTTGATGTTTGGAAGGATGTCGTGTCCCAGAGCTCTTATTTTAAATATCGACCAGATCCGGTGACATTGGGGGGAGTTGGAAGGGGGAACCTAAAATCTTAGAAAACGCTTAGAGTGGAGGGATCGGGATGAAACTTGGTGGGAAAAGTAAGCAGAAGTCCTAGATACATGATTGACATAACTGGAACGGATCTGCTCTGTTTGGGGGCAGAAGACAAATCACAAATCACATGCGTGTTTATTCGTTTTTTTTTTCTTTCTTTTCCCAGGGGTGATCGTATCGACCCAGTGGTCCTAGAATTTTTCGAGAGGGCTCATTCGAAGGGAAATGAAAAGTTCTAGTGGCCTTTTTAAGTGACCAAAAATTGGAGGGCACCTAGGCCCCCTCCCACGCTCATTTTTCCCAACGCCGTCGGATCAAAATTCTGAGATAGCCATTTTATTCAGCATAGTCAAAAACTTTATAACTATGTCTTTGGGGACGACTTACTCCCCCACTGTCCCCGTGGGAGGGGCTGCAAGTTTTCATATTTAAACGAATTTTTTCCCTGTTGCGGAATTACATTGAAAACAGGCTTGTCTCTATGAGCTTTTAACTGACAATGAAAACCACACTGTAGGCAACCCATATAAAAAGGAACAGGGACATTTATCTGAAAAGAAAAGGGGCAAGGGCTTAAACAATGTGGCTCTATTGAAGTATGGAACGCAGCAATTGCATTACATTGGTCTATTCTTAAAACAATGAAAACAAATTCCGGATGTTTCAATCACATACACAGTGACCGTCATCGGCAGATAAATTTTTAGTTTATACGCTGACTTCTGATACTTCTCTATCCTTTATCTCACTTCTATCTATTAAATAAAAACATTTTTTCTAACTGAAAGTAAAGAGCGACATTAAAACGAACAGAAATTATTCAGTATATTTAAAGGGGCTGTTCCCTCCTCAGTGCCCCGCTCTTTACGCTAAAGTATGACTCTTTCTTACAACTCTACTTTTTAAAGCAACATAAACTTTAGCATATTATTAAAAAAAATGAACTTTATCGTAAAGAATGAGGTATTGATGAGGGGGCGAACATTCTCATATACGTAATATGAGGAGGTTCTCCCCCTCATCAGTTCCTCGCTCTTTATGCTAAAGTACAAAGGACAAACGGGCAGCCAACACAGCACCCGCATATATGTCCCCGGCACCGGTAGTGTCGACCGCTTTAGTGGGTACGCCAGCAGCCTGTTGTTCACCAGAGCTTGTGACGGCGACAGAACCTGCAGCACCTAGGGTAATGTAGATTTCCGGTGCGATGTCTTTGAGCTCAGCCACGGCGATATCAAGTCGATCTGTGCGAGCCCAAGACAATGCCTCTTCTTCGTTACAGAAGATCCTAGTGACGCCATTGCCTAACATGGTTTGCAAAGGATCGCGGAAAAATTCAACCATGGATGGATCTGACAGCGACACGGCGCCATATTCCGACACAGAAATTATATCTGTGCAAAAGTTTAATTTCACCATTTATATCCCTAAAGTTAAAAACGGCGCTTAAAAATGAAGACGTTTTGGCAAATTCAAGTTATTATGCAGGATTCACTTGACTACTAATATATGAAATCTTTTAACACTACTCAAAAAAATTGTTTAAAATAATGCGAAAAAATAATGATTTTGTAATTTAAGGGTCATTTTTTTTCTCTCTCTCTCTATCTTTCTTTCCCCCCCCCCTTAATTTTTGTCAGCGTTGTTGACGAGCGCTTGATCTGTATTTCATATTGGAAACCCTTAATTTTCCCAACGGTTATGACTCTTGACTAAGGTTCCAGAATTCATTGTGTTCAGTACATATGAGATTCCATGATTAGCTTGATATAATCTTTCGAAAATGGTAAATAAGGGATCTATTTCCGCAATAACTCAAAATGCGGCTGGAAGACAGAAAATAAATACAAAATAAATGAAACCTAACGGTTCGAGAATGTGTTTTCTTTCTCTGATTTTAAAATTGTTCAGATTCGATTCGACAATCATTACAACCCCATATCTAGTTGTAACACTTTTTTATTGGCAAATTACGATTTCCTTTTATATTTTTGGTACTAGCACCCTTTCCAGGACTGAGATTAGGCTTAGCCTAACTGGGTTTCTGGTGGGAGTCTACTCAGAAATTAAGCTTTAGTATTAAAGTATATGGACTCTTTAGAGAGGAATTCAATAGCTAAGTTTGTTTCTGGTTTTTTTATTTGTTGAATGTTGTCATGAGACAAGCCTAACTGGAAATTGTCTTAGCTTATACTATTTATATTCATGTTATGGATTAGATTCAAATCATCCACATTCCCTCCGCCTGCTGGACTTTAGGCCGAACTCATTACAGTAGGGGTGTCCTGTCTCATAATTCCTACAGTAGGCAGGTAATGACCATTGCTCGTGCGGGCGGCTTGCTGCTCACTGCTATGAAGCCACTCAGTTGGTTGCTCTTGATGTTTGTCTCCATCTTCCGCTTTCTGTTCCGCATCTCGTCGAACGCCTATCGTGCATTGGTGCCGCATAAGCGGCGACAGCAGCAGCAGAAGAGCGGCGACAGCGAACCGCCGGAGATGTCCGCTCTCCTGCCTTCCACTGACGCGAACGGCAACGATCTGCTATCCATCACGCAGCGCACCATCTCGCCCTTGTCCACGAGGGATGGCGGCGGTCATGGCCTCTCCAGATCAGATGCACTTGAAGCTATTAGCTGCATAAACAAAATAAAACGCGGACAGACAAATGGCAAGTAAACAACAACAAGAAGGAAATTTAAAGCACTGAGAAGTACACTAAGCATAATTAGCATTGAGACTGGCAGGCACAGATGGTCCAGCACAACCAATATCACCTTTAGTTGCTATCTTATGGGGACTGGTATGATGAGTTTTGACAAAAAAGTTGCTGTCTACTTTCCAAGCATTTCTTAACCCTAGCTTACTCTTAGCATAGGAAAGAAGATTGAGTCTATTCTTAGTCAGGGACTCGTTCACTGAAATTCGCATGCCCTTCAAATTCTTTCTGAAGAATATTTTTGTAGATGTCTATCAATCCGCTAAGAATTTAAAGGCAAGTCACTCATGTGCTTTGACGCTATAAATGCAAAAAGTAGATTCGGTCAATGTTGCTGTTGAAAGGCTCAAAGGTGGTAAAATTGTTTTTCTTTTTTTGTGTTTCCTTGTTTTTGTTTGTTTAAAATAGTTGATAATTATGTAATTTATATTATAAACATTGTTAAAATGATGGAGGATACTTTGCTTCAAAAGGAAAGAAAGAACATAATTTTTTTGGATGACCTGCTCAAGTTTATAGCTTGAAAAGTAAATTGACTCGTTCATTAAGTTTTAGTTTTTCCTATTATGAACCGGATTTTTTATTCTTCCGGGAGGTTTTGTATTTGTTCTAAAACTTTACTGGTCATTTTATTCCTTGTAAGAAAAGTTGTATTAAATTTGTGTTCAAAAGAGGTATTTGAGGATGATTTTTATTCCATAGTATTTTTATGATGTAGAGCAGTGGTATCCAGTCCAGAATTCCAAGGCTGCATGGAGGTCGTCGTTTTGTGGCAGTACCAATGCTGCTTACGTGATTCTTTCCTTCGTGATCAACGGTCCATTATAAGATAATGAATAGCTTATAAGAGTGAGAACTGGCACGTGCAAACAGAAGGCCCTAACCCCCCTGATGTATAATATACTTTAAATTTTATTGTATAAGTTTTGTGTATAATTTAAAAAGGGAGGGAACCCTTTGGAAATTATTGGACATTTTAGGACTTTTTTGGAATTTGAACATTTTTTAGGAATATTTTTTGTAAGTTGGCCAGGAAGACTGTTTTACTCCCGAAAAACTGTATTATCACTCCTGTTTTTTTTTGTTTTTTTTTAAGCCAACAGTGCAAACAGAAGGCCCTAACCCCCCTGATGTATAATATACTTTAAATTTTATTGTATAAGTTTTGTGTATAATTTACTGAAAGTAGTCAAATTCTTCGTGTTGAGTTATTTGGAATGATTATCCGTTAGCTGAGGCTAGGTTAGTACACAGAGTGTAAGAAAATCTAAAAAAGCACAAGAATATACCTATTCTCTAATTGTTTTTTATCTTTTTTTCAAAAAAGCCAAAATAAAAAAAATGGATACAAGTAGCTCAAGTGACACCAACTAGGGGGGGGGTATTTTTCTTCTCCCAAATGATCCTCCTCTCTCTATATTTTCAATTCTTTTTGTATTTTCATTGAAAAACTGAAAAAATTACCTCTCCCTAAGTTTAAAATAATACGATTTATGGAAACGACTGTTATCAAGTCAATTTGTGCAGGTGTCTGACACGCCTACCCATTTTCATCGCCCTAGGACGTCCAGAAGCACCGAACCCGCCAAAGAACTGGAAATCCCCCCCCATCTCCCTCAAAGAGAGCGGAACCGTTTCAATTATGTCAATCAGGTATCTAGAACTTGTGCTAATTCTTCCCATCAAGTTTCATCCCGATCTCTCCACTCTCAATGTTTTGCAAGATTTCCGGTTTCCAAGATTTTTGTTTCCACCCTCCCACCCCCAATGTCCCCGGATCCGATTCAAATTGAAAATGGATCATCTGAGACAATAATTCAAAAGGCATTGTGTTTACGGTTGCCACAAAGAGACCTCGGCAATATATTGAGAACGAACTGGAGGTATCAAGTCGCAATTTTGGGAATACTACTATTACTACTTCTACTCTTACAATTTAAATAAGTAAAAAGGGTATACGTGTATACAGATTATCAAAGAGCAAACATAGAATCTTTGGGGAATGATAATAAGTCTTATTCTTCAGGTCAACTTCAGGAGCTATAAAATTAAATTAAAAAATACTTTTTGTGTCAGGATTAAAAATTGTTGAAAAATTTTCTCCAACGTACAAATATCAGCCCATACATCGTCCCAGCCCAACCGCAGACGACCTGCTTTCCGTTTAACCCTAGACGGTTGGGCGAAAAGGACAATCTTTGGCAATTTTTCATCCTTCATCCACAGCACCGGCCCTAGCCATCTCAACATTTCTCTCATTATAGCCCTAGAAAACGGGATAGAACCGGATTTTTCGTAGAGCCTACTGTTTGAAATACGGTCAGTCAGCTGGGTACCCAAAACAATCTGTAGTCAATTTCTAGAAAACGTCTAGCAAATTTTCATCCGCTTTTCGGAGCGCCCATGCTTCAGACTGGTCAGTGGTCAGTGGTCAGATTTGACCCCTAAGATATTGTAGATGAGTCTTTTTGATGATCCAGATGCATATAGCGTCTCTTTATTCGGTATTATATCCCCCTTAACGTTTCCAGAAGTTTCTTCTCGATGTCTTAGTCTATTCTGAGACACTGAGGATCAAATATTCCTCTTGTTTCCCGATGTTAATGTAAACAATGGGCACATTGCATAGTTTACAACCCCTTCTCTGGGGGCTATGGGGGTGCTTTCCCCGGAGGCATAGCTATTAAATCTTCTGAATGCATTGAAGAGAGCAGCTATGAAGCTATGTAGTAGTATGAAGTTAGTAGTAGTATGTACTTGCCCTAAAATTTACCAAAACTTTACGACAAATGAGCTCTGGTTGCTGCTCGAGCTCAACATTATGTTATTCTAATGTATATATTGCCCAGATTACTGGGATAAAAATTATATTTCTTTATTTACTGAAAACATGACACTTGAAAGGACAGAGAGAAAAAAAAACGAAGACAGTACAAAACACACAAGAAAACAACATAAAATAAACTCCACTCATTCTGCTAAGACCTTCATCAAGGATGCTTAAATCATTATCATGGTCTAAGTTTAGGAAAGTTTTACTTCCCCAATTGATTCCGTGCTCTCCCATTGCCTTTGATCACTAGTTGACACAATGTTTACTTTCCCTTTGAAGAGCATCTGTGGATTGTCTTTGCATTTGCAGAGATCACATATTTTGTTGAAAATTCAGGAAAGGACCCTGACAATGGTCATTATTGTTTATCTTAATATTATATATTTCTGTGATGTTCAGCAGACTCATGAAACTATTTTTTAATGGTATTTTTCGCAGTTGTGTAGTTTGTGTACAATAATATGTGCTGCAATTTCCCAGAACCTAAACCTGTATCTGTTGATTCCTCCAATTAGCACCCTTGTTAAATAGGATGCATATTGTTAAATAGCTGATCTGAAAAGTTTAACGAAGAAATTGAATGGGCCCTTAGTAACACACACTAAAACTTATTCTCCTTGCCCATTCACAAACACACAAAAAAAGAAGATATTTCTAAATATTTTTCCGTCAAAAAAGTTAATCAATTTGGATTCTGGATGTCTCACTTTTGACTAAGGTCATAAGATAACATCTTATGGTATATTTTGCTGCACCATTCAAATAGTAAGGGCAACCTTGTTATGAAAAGCTTATCCGATTATTGATTTTTAGTTTCTTTAGCTCTACAATGATGTGTTTTTAAATATCCTCTGTTAATAAGTTTAATTTCCCTAGCTTAAATTTAACTATGGTGATTATAAGGGCGTCTTTGGAAGTGAGAGGTTGAAAGGTTTAATTGATTTCAAACTCAATCGTCTGAAGGTTTTTCATTTTCTTTCAAAATGCATAAGGAGGCCGGAAATTCATTAAATACTTATTTAAAAAGAACAAAATATTTGAAGTACGCTTAAAGCTTTCATATCTTGGTGGCATTAAGTTACTGTACAAAAAAAGTACACTCTTTTTGAAGATAAGCCCGATTGACATATTTTTAGTTGCAACGTGTTCTTGACATCTAAAAAACCTCGTTGCAAAGATAACTGTGCACCCATTTTGCTTAAAGCTTCTCCATTCATTAGTTACTAATTTTATTTAAAAAAATTTCCGAAACAGAAATATTTTTTCTTTTATTTACCTCTTGCTTTTCCCTAAGCATTCTTCGTTATATGAAAGAATTCTGAGAAGAAATCCAAACACGCGTCAGAAGCCTGTCAAATGAACACAAAAAAATTGTACAAAATCTCCTTACAGGTGAGCAAGGCCGAGTTGGTAAAGTGATTGACTGATCATCGGTTGCGATCCAACAGTTCGAATCTCACTGTTACCTCGTGTAGCAGTTGATAACGTCAATACGATCCGGCCACTATGCGTTCATTAGAGTTCGACAGGACTGATAACAAAGAACATTTACTTCTAAAAGAGATCGCCATTTAAGCCTGTATGGTGTTTTTTTTTAGTTATTTTCTGTTTAAACTGTCTTCACATCCGTAGAGCGACCGTTTTATTGACGACCCATAACCACAGAAAATCGCAGAGGACCACCACAAATGTAATCAAAACAGGAACTCTATGGACAATCAGGTCTGTAAAAAGCAGTTTACAATACATCTATTTCAAACGCTCTTAGTTTTTAGGCAAGAAAATGTAGTTACAAGTGTTATTGTGCAACTTTGAGCCATGATGCAATTTAACGGCGCTGACCGGATTCGAACCCGGGACCTCACGATTACTAAACCAACATTTTACTGTCAATCCTTCGCGAATTCTCCTCTAGTCAGTGGGTAAGGGGAAATTAATTAATTAATATTTATCGTGTTTCAACTTTGAGCCTTCATCAGTGCTAGACATATACATATTATCAGCAGACACATTGCAGCTATACATATAGTTCTTAAAGAGTGGAGCGTTACCACAGTAGCTTGCAATTTAACGGCGCTGACCGGATTCGAACCCGGGACCTCACGATTACTAAACCAACATTTTACTGTCAATCCTTCCTCCAAATGTCAAAAGATTTTTCCAACTAGATAAGGATTGCTTTTTGGGAACCTCTACTTAGAAATTTTAATTTAAACTTATAGATTTGTAAACAATAGGCTGGCAGCATCTATTCTTGAAGCAATTAATCAAGTTTAAAGATAAAATGTCTAATCTCGCTTTCTCTTTGCATTTATATTTCAAAGTAAAAATACTATATTTATGAAAACTCTTTTGTTTATATTGGTGTATAATTTTAATTTCTTTTGAACAGAATAAATAGAGTAAGATTGAATAAGACAAGTAAAGGTATAAATGTGGACTTGCGATTCTATTCGGTTCTAATGTTGTACTTTGTGTTTAATAACACTGTACTTTGTGTTCATAACACTAATTGAAAACCCAATTGAGTAAAAGCAGAGCTTATTTTTATAGTCCTATAATCACTATTGTAATCTTCCTGGATTTTCAACAACTCTGACTCCCTAATCCCTCTAGGAATAACTTTCCGCTTACGTCCTGTTGCGAAATACCTTCCAAAATTTTTCTTTCCTAGTTTCACCAATAACGACCCGTAGTCAGAGGGAGGACATCATCACAGTAGCAAATCTGATGAAGAATTGGCGGGCCCTTCTTGATGCTCTGGGACCAGATATGAAAATATATAAATTTAGAATTCGTTTTGAAACATATAAAAATCTAAAATTGAAATTATAGAAATGTTTTTATTATAGTTTCAAAAACAAAAGTGGATTCTGACCGTCTCAATACCAATAGTTACATCAAAAGAATGGCATTTTAATGCTGACTTTAAATATATATGTTTCATCAAGATTAGTCTTACCCATCAAAAGTTACGAGCCTGAGAAAATTTGCCTCATTTTGGAAAATAGGGGGAAACATCCCCTAAAAGTCATACGATCTTAACGAAAATCACAACATCAGATTCATTGTATCAGAAACCTTATTTCTTAGTAAAAAAATACCAGATACTCGTTTCAGAGAAGAAGCGCTTAATTGCCTGAGTGAAGAAAGAGACTTTGATTACAAATTGAATTTTTTAAGAAGTGTAATGCCCGGTGATTGCTGAAACAAGCTGGCATAAGGCTGTCTCAGCACATATCAACCAATTACGGTGTCGTGATTTTGGCAATCTCTCAATCAAAGACCCCTGATGAGCAGTGGGCCCGACATTGAAACTACCGCTAGAAACTTTTTAGAATGTATTATATATTATATAGTATTGATAAACTTGATAAACGGGGTGGTGTTTAATAGTTTAATTTTATGTTAGCTGTTTAGAGTCCTTTAATTTTAACAATACACGAATTCAAGTAGCTAAATAAACAAAATCCTTCCACTTTGAGTTCAGTTGTATATGCAACATTTGTACAGTTGGACATACAAGCAAAAGAGTATATGTAGGCCTATGAATGCGTGTGCGTGTGCGTGTGCGTTCGTATACCGTGAAGCCTTTATTTGTTCACTTGGCGTAAAGTTTGTTTCTTTAACTCCTTGTTGTGGCGTACACCACTTCTGTTGTACTATTAGCGTCAACTATTGCTTTCTTTGGACAATTCTAGTCTGTCTTTTATTTGAACTTCATTGTTCTCAATCAATTTGACTAAAGCTAGTCTTGCTATGTCGTTCTTCACAAATAAAACCTAAAAAAAACTGCTATTTTATGTTATTTTTTTTACAATAGTAGGTAACTGTCGAATTTTGTTGGCAGCATCTTAGATTTCAGAATAATCTAGCTCGATTACGCGTTGCCATTCATCTATACACGAAGGGAAAATAAAAAATGAAATACCAAAGTTTTCAGGAATTCTGTGACTACGTTGCAGGACGTAATCCGGTACAGCCAGAATTCATTCAGGCTGTCGAGGAAGTCATGGAAAGTCTATGGCCATTTAAGCTCTTTGCTCTTGTTATTACATATTTACAACAATATGTCACTCATTTTTACTTACTGATATATCTTATTGTCCTTAATATATTTCACTATTGCGTTTAAAGCAGCTTGAAGTCTAAATATCCAATTTTAAGATAGATGCATTCACCTTGAGCTCTGAATCGTTACTCTTTTTTTTCTTTTCTTTTTTATTTTAAGATAAACAGTCTTAATCTGGAATTATATGAGAATAAAATAAAAACCACTTCACAGTTTTTTCAGTTTTTTTGTTATTTCTTCGATTAGCCTTTCCCGTGGGATTTTTTCTTTTTCTCTTGTAATCAGCCCCGCGCGAGCGTGATATGACGGACAGGACCGATGCTCGAAACGCGGTTGAGGCGGTTTCGAAGCTCTACCAAGCTTACATTACCGGCCTCATACTCACCGTTTCGAGCCAATGCGGCGCGGCGGTCGCCGGTGATTGGATCTTCCGCCTGTTTCGTCGTCAGCACGAAGTTCGTTTCCTACCCGGGCTGGAGAAGCTTGGACTGGCCGATAAACCGCATGCGGTGGCCTGCGCCGGTTATCACTATCTGGCCAACCGGATCGGTGGCGTGGACGTACAGTTCATGGCGGAGTCGGACACCAAGGCGTCACAGAAACCTCACCATCAATGACATCACCCTTGATGCTGATGGGCCCGATCCATTGTGTTGGGATAGGGGTGATACTGACTTCGTTCTTTTTCACAGGCTTTGTCTTTTCCAAGGCGTTCGTTTGCATCTTTACGCATAAAAGACCGCTAACTTATCTCGTTCGCTGGACACACAACGCCATTATTGGACGAAAAACTTCGCCGCGCCTGTCCCACCAAAGCCGATATATTTTGGGCCTATCTATCGATCACACTTGTTACACCCAATATTTGCCAACGGCAAACATTGATCGACATTTGCATTCGATCAGCTTTCCTCAACAATTACAGAGGTGCTGATTCGTGAAGCTTAAGGGTAGGGGATCATTTTTACTTTATTTTTAAAAGGAAGCCAAAAAGAAAGGCTAAAAAGCTATGGGAAGGGGGTAATTTTATTGTTTTTGATTTTCTTCAATAAAAATACCAAAAAAAAAGATATTTTTCAAAATCTAGAGGGGCCAAATATCCAGGGTCAATTATCTCCCCCCTCCTCAATTCATCCTTTTAAACAGTTGTGTTTATGATTAGATTTATCATATTTATTCGTTTCATCTGTCGAGTATTGAACAAAATCCTAAATGTTTGATCTAATGACCGGATCCAGTGTCATTGGAGGGATTTGCGGGGGGGGGGTGTGGAAATCTTGGAAAACGCTTAGAGTGGCGTGATCAGGATGAAATTTGGTGGGAAGAATAAACACAAGTCCTAGATACGTGATTGACATAACCGAAATGGATTCGCTCTCTTCGGGGGAGTTGGAGGGGGTGTTAATTCGGAAAAATCAAAAAATTGAGGTATTTTTAACTTGAGAGAGGTTGACCGCTCGTGAGGTATTTTTGGATTTGATATTAAGAAGGAACTCATGTATCTGATCTCTTATTTTAAACCCCGACCAGTTCTGGTGACATTAAAATACTATGTGTCCAAGGCCTTTACTGTTTTTGACACCATTGTATAGCTGAGTCATGCATTCTGAGCTTTAATGGATAAGAACTTTCCTGGACTTAGATTATGCTGATGATTTAATCATCCTAAAAGAAAGTGTGAGAAAATGAATGAACTTTGAGAGGTTTTGCGAGTTCAGGGTGCTAGAATAGGTTTGAAAATTAATGTTAAGAAGACTAAGTCATATGTCTGCGGAAAAAATGAAGATATTAGACAATTTTATGATCGCACGTGGTAAATAATGTGCTACGTATGTTGAAATAATGAAGATATTAGACTCTATCTAGAAAGGTTGATGAGCTTTGTGCCAAGTTTGATAACTTTGTCGCTTCTGATCGCCGATCAAATCCCATCAGTGAAAGGGAAGTTGCTTTTCATAGACCCCAGACTACGAGACCTTCTTATGTGGTTATCCTGAAAAACCCTCCTAAGGAATTGCAGTACGCTTCAGCCCGCAAGGTTTTCCTTGATAGCGTCTGTGGTAGCTATGCGTCTAGTATACTTGAATTAAAGCCCCAAAAGAATAATTGAAAAGTAGTGTTTAATGATAAGCATACTGCAAACTCACTTGTTCAGGCTATAAGAAATAATGATCAGTTGGAACCAATATTGTGACTATGAAGGAAAAGTGTTTTTTTTTTTTTTTTACAGAAAATTTCACCATAGTTGGATTTCTTTTTAGAATTGAGCCTCTAGTTAGTGGCTTGTTGTGATTTGTGTCGTCATTTGACTAGCTGAGCGCGGACATCAGAGAGAGACAGTAAAATCGTGGTTAAAATAAGAAGGAAAAAGTAATGCAGTGAAAGTGATGACCAGTCTCTGCCCTTTCAAGCTGAAAGAACCGTTGACCCATATTGAGATTAAAGCAAGGGGGGAAGAGTAAAACTGTCCCTGACATTCATGGCTTGTAGCAAGAGAGATCAAGAAATATTATTCTATGGAACATTAAAGGTGAATCTAAATCAAGGGGTAGAAACCATGTCGACACTCTTCTTTCCCCATATTAGAATTAATAGTCAATTTGAGATACTTGAGTATACAGATCGATTCGTCAAAATCCATCTCCAGGATGATAAGGGCAAATTCTGTGTCCTTAAAGGAAATAAAAAATAGCACGAGAATCCATTCAGAATAGCAGCCGGACGTGAATCCCTCAATGTTTATATAACGGACGATGTGACAAAATAAGTTCGTGACATTCACAATTCCCTGATAATAAATCAAAAAGAGAAATCCGCCCAACAGGCGCTGGATGACACGGCCAGTTCTTGGGAAGCGGTTACGGACCGGTTGGGCCGTGAAAGCCAGAAGGACTATTACCAAGCGGCCATCGGCTACGAAGGCTAGGTCGTCTTAATCCGTTCGGTGTAGCCACCGTGGCCTGTCGATTGACGGGCCACGGTTCTGGCCATCAATGGGTTATCCGTCGATTTCAGACATGCATGTGATGGTCAGACTAGGAATACGCGGAGGGACTGCGTGATGCGGTGGACGGGTCGCATCCGCTTCTTGTTCCTGATGCCCGCCGTCATCTTGGTGCTGGGTTAACTGTTTAATCTAGTTTTTTTTTCTGTTTATAAAGGTTTCTTTGTATTAAGGAGAGCCAATGGGATGTTAATCAGTACGACTTTATACTGATAAGTATAATGAGTATCAGCAATG
Organism: Alatinidae sp. Z8VKAUB7J3; assembly: GCA_010016025.2. Taxonomy (NCBI): domain Eukaryota; kingdom Metazoa; phylum Cnidaria; class Cubozoa; order Carybdeida; family Alatinidae; species Alatinidae sp. Z8VKAUB7J3. The sequence goes on from JAAAKM020721499.1 coordinate 59,571,067, forward strand.
AGATATATAACTTTTTTCGAGTTTTACTGGCTTCATTAAGGGTTTTACCCGTTAATAACGACGAAGACCATACTGTATTTCCATTCTATCAACAATAAAGAGTATAACCCCAATGTGAAATTTTTAAGAAAGTGAAATTTTAGAAGGAACTAATTGAATATTTCGGCTTTAACACCAAAAGCCGTTTTCAGAAGTTTAAAAGGGTCGTGGAGGTGGGCTAGTTACCCTCCAATCTTTCTGGTCATTTTAAAAGGGAACTAAAGCCCTTGGTTTCTGCAAATAAGTCCTCTCTTGATCTTCTAGGAACATTGGTTTGACGCCATCACCCCTGTGAAAAGAAACATAACAAAAAAAGTGAAAAATAAACACGCATCAGTAACCATTATTCTGGCGAAAAACAACAAATTCCACATTTTTGTAGATATGAGCTTGAATCCCTTGCAGCAGAATTCTCTGACACGCTGAATCTCATGGTGGGATTTTCAATGAGATTCCTTATTTCCAGAGGTTGTTTCCTTATGTTTATGATACAATAACCAATTTTTCAACCAAATTTTGGGTCTACCAATGGGTACGAACCGTTCACCGTTCTTCATATCACTTGCTTTTTTGGAACGTTCCCCCCATTCTTTTCAAAATCAAGCAAGGGAACGGGAGGTCGGAATTGAAGAGTGTTGTAGACTGGATTTTTTATTATTTTTTTAAAATTTTTATTTATGTATTACTATTTTTAATTCAGTTATATTTTTCATGTATATAGGTTAAAGTTTATTTATTTTTGTTTATTTATAATAGTTTTAATTAAATAGCTGATGTTTAGGTAAATAGCAAATAGCTTAGTTTTTTTTAAAAAGACTTGCCAGTATTTAAAGTTTAGCTTTAAGAATTATCAACTTTGCCTTTTTTCAACAAGACTCAATATTTTACCTTTTTTCAGTCTCACCAATATTTAAATTTTATTTTAAAGACTTTTCAGGCTTAATGTTTTAGTTTTTCTAAGTCTTATCAACTTTTAAAACTTTATTTTAAAGATTTTTAAGGCCGAATATTTTACCTTTTTTTTCAGTTTTACTAATATGTAAAATTTATTTTAAAGACTTTTAAGGCTAAATATTTTATTTTATTTTTTCAGTCTTAACGACATTTTGATGATGTGATTTCAGCTGAAATACCTGATGAAAATTTTCGATTCCTTTGATGTTTCTAATGTTATCAACACTCTGTTTGATACAGTGCTCTGCAGTAGGCTCATTCGATTGGAAATTAAAATTCTAGTTTTCTCTTAGCAATCAAAGTTATTTGAGGGAAACATATTCCCTCCCGTACCCTTTTCTGCCACCTGCTGCCCACCCAAAGGGACCAAAAAATGGACAAACTTTTCTTCCCCTTAATAATTGTAATTCGAGTGAACATTTACAAATCATTCGCTATAGCAACATCTCCAGAGTTTCCAAGGAGTATCTGATTTTTTTTTCTTTTTTTTTTTTGACTTGGAACGAGTGGTTTGTTCGTATTAGCCAAAAATCTAAAAGAAAAAATCAGGAGTTTTTTTTTATCTGGCTCGGGTTTTCTATACAAGTTTCTGTCATGTTTCAATAACAAAGGTATTTTTTTTTTACTTTTAGACGTCATTATATTATACACTGCGGATTTTTAAGTGGCAATTTTAGCCAATTTGTTACGCGACTGCCTTCGACATAAATACTAGGTAAGGGTACCGCTTCCTCCCCCCCCCAATAAAAAAATTCTATATTATAATTTGCCTTTCAATGAAAAGATACCTTAAGGAAGGCAACTAAAGCCTTGTTTTTTTGTTGTTTTTTTTTTAGTATTATACCATTGTAAGTTCATGAAAACAGGTCTCTTAGCCAGAAGGAATAATTGAATAGTCCCCACTTAATGATAAGATTACAGATATATAAAATATAATAAAAGGCCATCGCTCATCATTGAAAACTTTTGCTCAGGAGAAACCGGCTGCAGCTGGCCTTTTAGGAAGGTGCACACGTGCCGTTTTAGCCTAAAATGGATTCGAAGTGATAATTTTTATTAATAACTAGTAAACTAGGTAAACAAAAAATTGATAGATAATGGGTGCCCAATCCGGAGGCCGTGGCGCGCTACCAAGCTTTGCAGGCCTTGCAGACGGAAACGTCCAAGGCGCTTCGAGGCGCCTTTGGGTCCCATCGGGCCTTGATTGCTTAACTCAACACTGCTTGCTGCGACCCGTGCGATGAACCGATTGGACGCCTGGTTTCAGCTTTCGGCTAAAGGCACTACGGTACGCACCGAAGTGCTGGCCGGAATGACTTCGTTTGCCGCCATGGCCTACATCCTGGCGGTCAATCCCTCGATCCAGGAAGCCGCCGGTATGGAGCGAAACGCTTTGGTGACGGTCACTGCTTTGGGAGGTAAAAAAAAACTTGTTTTTTTTATATTTAATTTCTGAACGTTTTTGAATTAATGCAGGTTTTGTGTTTCGCTCAATGTACATGAATAATTGAAAAGAAATTTCCATCTTATTTCAACTATTTTTAAACTTATAATAACCTAAGTTTCATTTTGTTTCAGTTGTTTAAGAATGCCTCCTGAATTGCAAAGACTATTTAATTAGAATAATAACCCCTTTAAAAGTTAAAAAAGAAACTTTAGCGCAAGAGCGAGGTTCTGAGAAGAGGAAACCCCTCTCATATATCTAATATTTTCTGTTCGTTTTAAGTATTAATATTGCAGACTTCGATATTCCAATTGAAGAAGGGGTTTCAAAAGGGATGATATTTGCTGATGACAATTCTTTATGGGCACTAACGAGAACTTTAGAAAAGTCAATTGAGATTGTTAGATCAACATTACTACAAACTGAACATTGAACTGAGGGGCTTGATTTAAATTTTTCTCCCCACAAGTATCAAATGATAATTATCACTAGAAAGAAAATAATAAATATACCCAAATCGCGTCTTTTTGGCTAACCTATTGAATATGTGAAACTAAAAAAAGTCCTTGGGTGCATAATCAAAGACAAACTGAATTGGAATCCAGGGACAACCCATTTCATATACGGAGAAATTTCTGTTCGTTTTAAGTTTTAATCTTGCTCCTTACTTTCAGTTAAAAAAAACAGTTTTTTTTTATTTAATATATAAAGAAAACAATTAGCCTTAAAGAGTAAAAAATGTACAGAAAATATGTAAAGAAAAGCAATAATTTATCAGAAACAATAGATTATCTTTTCAAAGAACATTTCTTTTTTGTTGAAAAGAGTAATTCGAATATAATAGAAAACTTTATTTGACGTAGGAAGATCTTTAAACTCTTCCAAGATAAATTTTTAACGACGAAGTGACGAAAACAAATTTCTATGACTTTTAGGGGTTGTTTTCCCCTAGTTTCTAAAATAAGGCAAATTTTCTATGGCTCGTAACTTTTGATGGTTAATACTAAACTTGATGAAACTAATATATTTAAAATCAGCATTAAAATTCGATTCTTTTGATGTGACTATTCACATATTATTAAAGTTCCGTGTTTTAGAGTCACGATTACTATTGAGCCAGGTCGCTCCTTACTACAGTTCGTTACTACAGACTGTTTGATAGCCTACTAAATAATCTAGAACTAATCCTCCTGGTGGGAACACTATACTACCGTAATTAATCGAAGACTTACTTTTCTTATTGGATTGGGAAAAACTCAGATTTTAGCGTAAAGTGCGAAACATGGACGGGGAGGCGACCCCCTCACATACTTGACAATCTTCGTTCGTTTTAAGTTTTGATGTTGCTCCTTACTTTTAGTGGAAAAAATCTATTTCTTATTTAATTTTTGAATAAGCATCGAAATTTAATCCTTTTGATGTGTCCATGGTTATTTTTCTTACAGTCTTGGTTAGTATTGAGCCATAAGCTTTTTTATTCTTTCCTTGAGCAATGCCGCCCTGATTTCATGAAAAGAAACAGAATTTGCCTGAAAAAAATTTGTTCGATATGGTAAGTGGCTAGTGTTGCTGCAGTAGAATATAATGATTGGGTATAGTGCTATACAAGCATATAGGTCTATAGTCACCATACTTTGTATATACTACATACATATTTTGCGATATACTATATGCTATATTTTGTATATAATATAGCCTTCAAAAATGGAAGGGTGTATAAACGGCTTTTAGATAATTTTAAAGTGATTGACTAACTGGAAATGGTTTTGAGTACGAGCATTTTAGCCGTATTTGGGCCAAATTTGTTTATTTTGGCGTAAAATGGTGAAAATTTGCATTTTTTGTAGTGTTTAATTTTTGAAAGATTTCTGGCAAAAATTACAAAATAACACAGCTTGATAGATAGGAGTTTGAAACTTCTACAATAGGATTCTCTGATATTCTGAATGTGATGGTGTGATTTTCGTTAACATTCTATTACTTTGAGGGGTTGTTTCCCCCTATTTATTTAAATAAGGCAAATTTTCTCAGGCTCGTAACTTTTGATGAGTAAGATTAAACTTGATGAAACATATATATTAAAAATCAGCATTAAAATGCGATTCTTTTGATGTAGCTATTGGTATCAAAATTCCATTTTTTAGAGTTTTGGTTACCGTTGAGCCGGGTCACTCCTCACTACAGGTGGTCATCTGATAACTAGTTGATCACAAAGATTACCTCTAATTTTCGTATAATTGATTGTCCATAAATGGAATATCCAGCAGCATAATAAAATGTCACTAGTTTTACCTTGAGATGGGGAACCTAGCTGCTATTCAGCCTGGGCCTTTAAATCCTGTCAATCGCGAAAGGGTTAAGATATTTTCCTCGGCTGCATAGTTCTAATTTCATTTTATTTATCGTCAATCCTGGCTAATATCCATGCCTCCTCTTAGAATAGTCCGTGCCTCCCTAGGGAAGCGGGCCTCCCAGCTTGGAAAACGCTGGACTAATAAAATTAGGGTTCCGTACAGCTGTGAGAAAAAGAGAGCAATCTAGAAGCGGTGGTGATAGTATTAAGAAAAAAGAGGATAAGAAAATTGAAGACATGAACTTAAGCCAAGTGATTAAGATTGTAGATACTAAGTTATCCCACAAATCTGGTTTAAATAGGTTTCATTGGAATATGGAACATCAAGGGCCTTGGCATAAAGAAGCTAAAAGACGTTATAAAAATGGGCCAATGGTGGCTCCTGGAATTTACACGGTAAGAATGACCGTTGGAGCACAGAAGTTTGATCAAACTTTCGAACTCAAGATGGACCCTAGAGTTATAGAAAGTAAACGATCAAAAACTGGGGTTTTAAATGCCAAACGAAATTATTGAAGAAAACTGATAATACGAATATTTCGAGAGAACAAAAGCCTCTCTTCTTCAGCGTCATTTTGGATTTTGGAGGATAATATCAGTTTTAACCCATCTATATCAGAAAGTTCCAAACTTTCAAATTAGATAATTCTTTCACTTACTGGCTTTTGGAACGGGACTTCTTTTTGCCCCCATTATAGAAGCATTTTTTTAGACAGAAATATGAGTTTTCAAAGGGCGCCCCCTTTTCGCCAACAGATGCTGACATCTTCATGGAAAACTGTACCCGTGGATCGCCCCGTAGGGGCTGAAGAAACAAGTCACGTGTGAATGCGTTATTCTTAACACTGGTAAACATCCTCATTACCTAAGAACTAAACGAATCATGAAGAAAAACGCCTTGAAGAAAAATGTCTTAGAAAACATCTTGGGATGTCTAGAAACTTCTTGAAAAATGAATTGAAGAAAAATATCTTAGAAGACTTCTCCGCTTGGCTAGTGCACTCTAGCACGTCATACTACGTAACAGCCAAAGCCATATTATGTAACAACCAAAAGTAAGCATGTACTGTTAAATAACAACCAAAGTAAACCCTCTGATTTACAAATGGTTAGAGAATTTTTTCATTTATTTATCATATTTTTCTCATTTCTACATTTCGATTTTTTACTCATTAAGCGTATTTTTTAAAAATTGTTTATTGACTATTTGTTTTAGTTGGTTATTAAAATAAAATGAAAGGATTGAATGTCTGGTTTCTGATTTCCAATAGTTTAATTTCTAACCTATAATCTGTTATATATTTTCCTTGTTTTGATTTCTTGCAAGATTTGTAAGCATCATCTGTTTACAGTATCGTGTTTGAATAAAGTTCATTTTCTTTTATCGCTTCTTCTCTTTTTTTCTCCTGGTAGGTGAGATGACGGAGCTAGACTGGGTCAATCTGGGCGGCTTCACCATGGGCCAGATCGCATCGCGCAAAGCTCAGCGCGTCAGCTTGATTGCTGAAACACCTGAGACAGGCGACATGTTACCAGAAGATGTTGCTGCCAACCTCGCCATGGGCATTCTGTTGCGCCAGTACAACTTTGATAAATACCGCAGCAAGAAGAAGAATGGAGATGAGGGTGAGCAGGATAACGGCGCCCAAAAGAAAACGCTCGAACGCTTGACCGTCCACTGCAAGAACCCAGAAAAGGCACGCGCTGCCTTCCAGCGCTACCAGGCCAATGTTGTTTGGACTGATGTCGCCGTCCACCTACAAATAGAAAAGCAAAATAATGAAGTTGATTAACTCAATTTCTCCCATCTGCTGAATTAATGATTTTATCTGCAATTTTTTTTGTTTCGAAGTTTTGGATCCATTTTTCGTCTAGCTTCTCAGTATTTGTAGCAGTTTATTTCTATTCTCCTTTTCTTTAAATACTTTGGCTTGTTTTTTGCTGAATTAATGAGTTTATTAATTAGTAAAGTTGTTGAAAAAGCCGTAGGGTTCACTTTGTACTAATAACGCCTTCTTATTTGTAAAAGTGAAATACATAATGCATTGTCAGAATTTATTAAATATTCATTTTTGTGAGACAGATCACAAGCTTAATTTTTCAATTCTTGGGTTTAATGCGCTTGAAAACTAAATTTGAAAGTTCAAAGCTAAAAAAAACAAATTAAAAAAAATTAATCACATTTTCTTTTCAGGGATAAAGGAGTGAGTAATAACTATCAGGTTAGAGCCAAAGACCATAGCCACCCAAGCACAAGGATTCATCTGTAGTCTTGGTCCATGACTTTAAGCTGACATATAACAATCCCATCTGTTACAAGAGCAAACAGAAAATATTTATAAGAAACACCATTGTCAAATCTCCCAAGCGTCTCAGTTGTTTCAACCCTGTACCAGCAGATCCAAATTCTCGAGTGTGTGCTGGCTAACAGATAGGCAGCTAATTTTTTTTAGTATTGTGAGAAATTCTTGATAGCCTCATTCCTTCTACTGCGTATGCTCCTGACGAGAAGGGAGGCGTGACAACATGGTAAGTAGAACACTGCGCCATGCTTATAATATTTTACTAAAAATTAGGTCCCTTAGATAGGTAAAACTTGGTGAGCGTTTCAAAAACTGTCAAAGCCTTCCATACGTTTTCCAAAAATCGAATAATTATGTGAGCGTAGAGGGAGGAGTCACCACTCTTTTTCCTTTAGAGAATATAAACTGAACCATATCACAGCCCGAAGAAGCAACATAAAAAAAAGATTGGCCCTATATATTCACGAATTCAGATTAAAAAATCTCCGCTTTTCACGATTTGAGTTGTATCTAAGAAATAGCCTATAATGGTAGAGCAAAAGCGCAACAATGCCTATGTCGTTCGCGTCAACACATAAAATTTCGTTACCCCTCTTCAAAAAGTCCAATCTGTGTAATACAGCTCTAGCATCCACCCCTTTATGAGTGCCACTCAAACTCTGTTCAAAGTCTGTAAATGATCCACTTCCTTCTGGCAAAAAATACGAAGTTCCACATTTTTCTAGATAGGAGCATGAAACTTTTAATATAGGGTTCTCTGATACGCTGAATGTGATGGTGTGATTTTTGTTAAGATTCTATGACTTTTAGTGGTTGTTTCCCCCTTTCCAAAATAAGGCAAATTTTCTCAGGCTCGTAACTTTTGATGGGTAAAACTAAACTAGATGAAACTTATATATTTAAAATCAGCATAAAAATTCGATTCTTTTAATGTATCTTTTAGTATCCAACTTTCGTTTTTTAGAGTTTCTTTTACTATTGAACCTCGTCGCTCCTTACTTCAGACAAGCTGGAGGGGAGTGGGGGGGGGGGACGGTTAATTCGGAATAAATTGAAAAAATAAAGTATTTTTGACTTACGAACAGGTGATCGGATTTTAATTGAGATTTGATATTTAGATTTATATTATGTCTCAGAGCTCTTATTTTAAATCCTGACTGGATCCGGTGACATTGGGGGGAGTTGAGGGGGAGACTAAAATCTTGGAAAACGCTTAGAGTGGAGGGATCGGGATGAAACTTGATGAGAAAAATAAGCACAAGTCCTAGATACGTGATTGACATAACCGGAACTGATCTGCTCTCTTTGGGGGATTTGGGGGATATTCTACACCAAATATTATAAATGTGTTTTGGAATATAGGTAGAATATTCAAGAATCCCCTCTTTTCTTTATTCTTTTTACTGATCTTAATTTCTCCTTCGCTTCTTCCACAGGAGGTGGAGGGGAAGTATACTGGTACCTGGAATATTCGAGAATCCCTTCTTTCTTTATTTTTTTATCTGTCTTTGGCAGCTCAATTTTCTATGTTTTTTCTAATTTTCCACGGGGGGGATTTTCCACCATTAATTCTGGACGGGGGCATTTTCCTTAGGGTGGGAATACGCTAGAATTCGATTAAAGTAACCAAGAAACCAGGAAGAGTTTCCGGGAGCGGAAATCATGGTTCACCAGGACCCGGTCGGTATCGAAGAAAATATTCCTGAATTTAACTAAGGCTTTGAGAAATTGAGGACCTTGCCTAGGTATGTTTTCTCTTTGGAAAAGGAACAGATTTTTGAATCAATACACAAGGGTTCATCGTTAGATCCATTGACTTGAATTTTTGTGAAATGGCTTTCTTTTTACGGTTTTCAAGTGCTATATCGTGCTTTAGGTTCCCCCTACCATCACTTGAGTAATAGGACGTTCAACCCACATTTTAAGGAGGGTGGTCTATGGCGGTGATTCGGAGATGATAACAGCTGGGACAATGTCAATTCATAAAGGGGAACATTGGTATTTTTCCAATTTATCATTGAGAACCACTTGGGAGAGTTTTGGCGCACAGATCTTGCCATGGAGAGAGGTAGTTGGCATGTGATTGGCAAATGGTCGTCGTCAATTTTAGAGTCGTCCACATGAACGATTGATGAAAGTAGAGTTGAACCTGACACAATTATATAATCGAAGTTGGAAATAAGACCACCACGATCTTGACTTATAAGTAAATAGAAGAACTTTGTTAGCCAGATGGACCCCTCCTGGAAGTGAACCGAGAAAAATTTTCGACACGGCCTCCAGGCAGGCAATCGTCGTTTCCCGCCGGTTGAAGCAGGTCATGGCGACGGCGATACGCCGGTGACAGGTCTTGATCGAAGATGTTTGGGGCGGTGCCGCCTCCCGCTGGTTTGCGGCCATCCCGTCGAACCATTTCTCGAAACACAGCGCCCGAAAGGCCAACAGCGACCGATACCCTATCCCCGGTCTGGTGCGGGCAAGATGCCGGGCGGCATCCGGCCTGAAGAAACCCATCTCGACCAGGTGGCCCCCGGCAATCGCGTCGCCGTAGGTGTTAAGCAATCCCGCCTGCCATGCCGCCACGCTAATAGAATCATACCCCAAGAGGCAATAATAATTTATCAAAATTATTCATTGACGATTATTGTTAAAGATACAATGTTTCAATAACCAACTACCGTTATTCTCGTATTCTACTTAAAAGACAAAGAAAGGTTGTAATAACGGGTAATGATTTTGGTTTTTACCAAAATGGGTAGTAATAATTTATTTGTTCAATTTTGTTCATATTTCTCGACCTCTTGGCTTTTGTAAGAAAATATCATTAATATATCCCGGATACATATTCCATGGTTTCTATATGAAAGCTAATGATCTCTGGAAAATGGAAATTATTCTAGTTATTTTTTTACCAACGTTTTTATTAGTAATAAATATACGTAACTTACGAATTAACTTACTTAACGAACTTCGATATTTGTATACTTTTATTACGTGTATGAGGGGAATCTCTCGTCAATACCTCGCTCTTTACACTAAAGCTTGAATTTTTTCCAAATTCTTTAAGAATGACCCCTGAAAAACAAAGGCCGTAGAATAAATAGATGAAATTACTTAAACTGCTTTAGCGTAAAGAGCGAGGTATTGTGGAGGAGACGAACCCCCTTATATACGTATAATTTCTGTTCATTTTAGGTTTTAATGCTGCTATTTACTAAATCCACTGAATGGCCCGGTTGTGGATAGGACCTGCCGTTATCGTAGATTTCGTTGTCGTAGAAGCTGCGAACGTGTCCGTCCGCCATTGTCGTCCAATGGTCCCACCCGGGGGCCGGCGCCCTGGGATCGCCGAGATGATACTTGCCGAAGATGCCGGTGGTGTATCCCCGTTGCTTGAGCGTCTCCGGCAGTGTCGCAATCCCGGCCAAAGCGTTCCATCCGGGCGGCCAGACCTGCGCCGTGCGGTCGTCGATCCACTAGTGCACACCGTGCTTGCATGGCAGCAGTCCCGTCAAAAGCGATGCCCGGTAAGATCGAATGATTTTGAGATAAAAAGGAGTGGGGGAGGAAGCCTAGTTGCCCTGCGATTTTTTGGTTGCTTAAAAAGGCAACTAGAACTTCTTATTTTTTCCAAACATTTTTATTAGTAATAAATATACGTAACTTTCAATTAAATTACATAACGAACTTCAATATTTTTGTTTTTTATAATGTATATGAGGGGGTTCACCCCCTCGTCAACACCTCACTCTTTACACTAAAGCTTGAATTCTGTCCCAATTCTTTAAGAATAACCTCTGAATCACAAAGGCCATAGAATAAATAATTGAAATTAATAAAAATACTTTCCCCTCCCTATTCAAGAAAAAATTCCCCTGAAAACGTCTGTACACTTCCTAATAGCCATTAATATATATAAACACTGGTCAAAGTTTGTAACTTGTAGCCCTTCCCCCGGGGACTGTGAGGGAGTAAGTCGTCCCCAAAGACATAGTTATTAGGTTTTTTCGACTATGCCGAACAAAATGGCTATCTCAGAATTTTGACCCGTTGACTTTAGGAAAAAAAGAGCGTGGAGGAGGGTGTAGGTGCCCTCCAATTTTTTGGCCACTTAAAAAGGACACTAGAACTTTTAATTTTCGTTAGAATGAGCCCTCTCGCAACATATCCTAAGTCCATAATTGGTTTCATTTTTTATTAAGTCTAATATTCATTTTATTTTAACTATTTTATCTCTTTTACTGTTTTAGCTCTTATAATAACTGTTTAAAAAATTATAATTGGGGTTAAAGAGAGACCATTTCCTCGTTCAAATATTAGTAATTTCTGCTCGTTTTGAGTTCGAGTTGAACATTCGTTTTATTTTTTGTAACTTATAAGTTGATTATTGATTTTATTTTTATTAAGTTGTTTCTTTTAACTTTTAGTTGATTATTCATTATAATGTCAGATATTTTATTTTTTTAACCTTCTGAAGACCCTGCATTAGAATATGAAAGAGATTTCCCCTCAACGGCATGGGTTGCTAGACAGCATGACTACGAAAGCCTTTCTGATATTTTGATTCAGTGAATATTTTCTGCGTGTAAACCTTTTCCACGCATGGAGAATTCCCTGTCCGCCTTTCTAGAATGATTGAATGATCGCCATTTTCCAGCCCTCTCCACATGAGAGCGCGCAAGCATCCCAGTCCTGTTGTGGTTTTCTCTATTAGATGAACCTGCATGCTAAATTATATTATTTTAAATATTAAATATATTAGCAGAATCACATTTTGAGTGAGCCGTAAGTATTACTATTCGTATGTTTTTATTACATATATGAGGGGGTTCACCCCTTCGTCAATACCTTGCTCTTTATACTAAAGCTTAAATTTTGTCCCGATTCCTTAAGAATAACCCCTGAATCATAAAGGCCGTAGAATAAATAGTTGAAATTACTAAAAGTACTTCAGCGTAAAGAGCGAGGTATTACGAGGAGGTGAACCCCTCGATGCGTAATAATTTCTGTTAGTTTAAAATTTTAATGCTGCTCCTTACTTTCAGTTGAAAAGACTTTTCATATTTATTTTAATAATGCTAAAAAATCCTAAGCCCCTTTAGAAATTCTCTTCGCTGTAGGATATCTGATTCTTGAGGTTCGTCCAAGTTGGTTTTCTTGTACATAGTTTGTTTGCCTCTGACAATAGAAACCTGCAGAATATAAACTATGTTACATGGCATTTTTGTTGTGTTTCTTCCAGACTTCCACAATCTATAATCTCCAAAGCAAATTTTCAGGATGTTATTTTTTCCCAGGGCTTAGGAAATCACCTCTTTTAGGATTTGGTGCGACGAATCTTCTACTCGATGTTGGCATGGACTGTGTCTACACTCATGTGACTATGGCCTTTTGTCTAGTAACGAAGATCAATTCGGTTGATTGTACTCACAAAAGTAGCAATCAGGTTTAAAAAAGGCTAGGCTATTTATCTCTCCAGATTTCATATTTCCTTGTCTATCTGGCTATGCAGCTCAGCATTTGTCAACCCCAAGACGAGTTGACCCAGTTTAAAAAAGGCGAGTCTAATTACATCTTCAAATAAGAAATAATATGGTTGACTTACAAAAGTCCGTCGCAAAAATAAACCAATGGAATTAAATAATAAACAAATGGAATACGCTTTTTAAAACCGAAATCAGTGAAAGTTTGATTCTAGCTAGTCTATCTACTATTTCTATGAGTCATATGCAAGACGTCATTTTTTCTTTTTATGCAATGCTATTCTAAGTCAATAACAAATGGACAAAGAAAGAAGCTGGATAAACTACAACTAAAGTAGAAACTTGTAGATATATTGAGCTCTATTTTTTCAGCAATTTGCACAAATGCTCGATTTTAGATGCTTTGGCAAACGATGCTAAATTTCAGAGTAGTCTATTTTCAGCACGAAAACGCATATGTCATTCAAGTAAAAGCGAATTTACTTTCATTGAAGATTTCGATTTTGTGGTTATAAATCTTACGGAAATGCCTTTTTCAAAGTAGATTTTCACTTTTTTTTGTTTTTTACTGTTTTTTCAAGCAAATTAAATTCTTTAATCTTTATCTTAACCTGATATGATAATTCAACTCCCCTAAAACTCAAAAAAGTACAAGAAGTATAAATATAAACACTATAGGATATTATACACCAGATACCCTATCTATATTTTGAAATGACCTATAGGTAGAATATTCCAAGATGCTTCATTTTCTTCATTATTTTTACTTGTCATACTTTTCCTTTGGCTGCTCAGTTTTACATGTGGGGGGGAAATTTCAGGATTAATTGTCTGCAAAGGGGAATTTTCCGAAAGGGGGAGGGTATCCATGTTGGGAATTTTACGCGTGGGGGCTTTCTTCTGGAAAACATACGAAATTCCACATTTTGAAAGATAGCAGCTTGAAACCACTACAGTAGGTTTCTCTGATACGCTGAATCTGATGGTGTGATTTTCATTAAAATTCTATGAATTCTAGGGGGTGTTTTCCCTTTTTTTCCAAAATAAGGCAAATTTTCTCAGGCTCGTAACCTTTGATGGGTAAGACTAAACTTTATAAAACTTATATATTTAAAATCAGCAAAAAATCTAATTTCTTTTGATATAATCCTAATCCTATTGGTATGAAAATCCCATTTTTTTTTAGAGTTTTAGTTACTATCGAGCCGGCTGATTTTAAATATATAAGCTCCATTTATTCGTATTCGTACTTATCAAGAGTTACGAGCCTGAGGAAATTCACCTTATTTCGGAAAATAGGGGGAATCACCCCCTAAATGTCAAAATATTAACGTGTGATTTTTAACGAAAATCACACAATCACATTCAGCGTATCAGAGAACTCCACTCTAGACGTTTCATGCACCATCTACAAAATGTGTAATTTTTGTATTTTTTGCCAGAAAACATACGGGTGTATGTTTTCTTCCAGGGGTGATCGTATCGACCCAGTGGCCCTAGAATGTCGTGAAAGGGCTCATTATAAGCCCATTCCCATTAACTGTAATTAATTATTTGTACATTACCTTCATTCTAAAACAGCAGACAACAACAAATTCAAATCCCTAAATGCTCATATTGCCAAAAATTGTCCTTATTACACAACCATCTGGGGCCAAGCGAAATACAGGCCGTCTGCGAATAGGGTGGGAGGAGGTCGTAAGGAAAAATTTAAGGGAAATTAGAACTTCTTGTGAGGGTGTAAAGAGTAAATTATTTCTGATACCACACTGGCTAATCATGATCAAACAAAAAATTGTAAGGAAGACAGAAACGAGGACAATAACAACCATTGAAAAATAAGAGGACCCGTTCAAACGAAAATGAAAAGTTCTAGTGCCCTTTTGAAGTGACAAAAAATTGGAGGGCAACAAGGTCCTCTCTTACGCTTATTTTTCCCCAAGTCCTTATCTTAGACCTCAGATCCTACTGGGCCTCTAGAAGCATCCAGGGCATCCAAAAGAAGCCACCAGTCATCCCTCATGTGCGCCGCAGAAAAAAACATCATCCCACACCGGTTGAAGGGAAGCACTTATGTTTCGCAAGTCCGTCTGATAGGTGCACCGCAGTGTATTGCGCAGCCTGCCTCTTCTTCTTCTTCCTTCTGGTTGCTTCTGGATAACATGTATAAAACCCAAAAACGGAAAAGAAACAGAAATAAAAGTGTGAAATAAAAAAAAAAACAACCAATATTTATGCTTTTTAGGTTAACTGAGCCATTAACATGCCATTTGACTATTCATCAATAATATTACGACTATTAAGCCTAATACAAAATTTAGCCATTTAAGCCAATATAAAATAAGGCATTATCTTGCACTATCAAAATATGCATTTCATTATTTCTCCACACTTTAAGACTTTGCATTGCAAGATTTCGTATTAGAAAAACATATATTGTACTATTTAAACCTCCAAATAGACATAAATCGAACTAGGAAAAAAAAGGTTCAGCTTCCATGTAAGCTCTGCAACCAGAGTAGAAACTAAAGTAGCGAAAAAGAGGGCCTACAGCAGAAGAAACGGTTTGAACAGTTTCAGGCTAAGTTACCGTCGACTGTGATTATATAATTATTATTATTGTTATAATATAATTATTATATTATAATACAATAATTATTATTATACTATACTATAGGCTACACTATATTAGGCTTGCTAATATTATACTGAATTATATTATATTAATTTATTATTATTATTGATGGGGTGGTTTCCCTGACGCCAGGAGTAGGAAGGTATTCGGTTAGCTTGAGAATAATTATTTAAATTACCAAGGAGAAGTAACATCCCACCAGCTAGTGTATATCTTGGAATTGCACCTGTTCCACACTATTTCACTACGTTTGTTACAGTTGGGCCACGCGTAGCATAGTCGCAAAAATGCTTAGCCCACTCCTAAAAACGCTTGGCACAGTTCCACTGCTCTTGACATGCCTAGCAGTCTTGTTGTTTGACTAGTCTAAGTGAGAACTTACACATTAATATGTATTAAACATACTGAAAATGCTGTTTTTATGGAAAATTTCCCATATTCAGGTGTGTATTTTCTTTATAGTACCAGGTTTAGAAATCAGAATTTCTAGTGCCATTTATAAGATTCAGAAAGATTGGAGGTCGGATACCCCTCCCACAGCTCGTATTTTCCTGAAATGCATCTTATAGAAATTTGAGATGACCTTTTTTGTCATAGAAACTTCAGAAAAGGCTCATTCTGATTGAAAATTGAAAGGTCTATAGCCCTTTTTAATAGTCAAAAGTGACTGGAGGGCAGTAAACCCCTCTTCCATGCCCATCAATTCCCAAAACACATTTAATAAAAATTCTGGGATAGCAATTTTGTTTGGCGTAGTTTGAAGGTATGAAAATTATGTCTTTGAGGAACCAAAAGTTTCTCAAATGATAAAATATCAAACAGTTCGTAGTAACGAGCTATAATAAGGACCGAACCGGCTCAATAGTCACCAAAACTCTAAAAAAAACTTTTAAATATATATGTTTCATCAAGTTAAGTCTTACCCATGAAAAGTTACGAGCCTGAGAAAACTTGACTTATTTTGGAAAATAGGGGAAAACGCCCCCAAAGTCATAGAATCCTAACAAAAATCACACTATCAGATTCAACGTATCAGAGATACCTACTGAAGAAGTTTCAAGCTCTTCATTCTTGTCTCATTTTGAGACAGATGATGGATGCAATTCAGTTTGACTGAAGAAGCAGTAGAGAAAATTTTAAAAGAAAATTCACTTTTGGTTTTAATTTAATGCTCCTTTCGTAATGTCGAAAGAATCTCCAAAATTAATACTGTTTTCTTGTACGTTTGAGGATGAGGACTTTGTGAATTATTTTGTGTTTGAGGCTGATTTGTGAATTAATGATCCGTTGATTTTGTTTCGTTGATTTTGAATTAAATAGTTGATTTCTGGATTCGTTGATTTTTGAATCAAAATGGAATAGTTGTGGGCATCAAGTCATGGCTAATTGTAGAAAAAGTCAAGACAGATAGTCCAATTTAAAAAGAAGGTGACATCCCCAAAGAGTCAAGCAATCTTAATGAAAATCATCCTATCAGATTTAGAATACCAGAAAATACCAGTGTACAGGTTTCAAGTTCCTCTCTACAAAAAAAAAAAAAAAAAAAAAAAAAAAAAAAAAAAAAAAAATTATTTTTCCCGGTGGATGTGCATTTATTTTCCCTTTTTTCCCCATGGGTGAGCTTATTGAACCAAGGAATCTAGAAGATCGGAGGAGGGCTCATTCGAACGGAAAAGAAAATTTCTAGTGCCCTTTTAAAGCGACCAAAAAGATTGGAGGGCAAGTAGTCACCCTCGTCTACATTGCTTTAAACGATTGTTGTGCCGCGAGCTTATTGCGGCTTAGCTTGGCCGTTAACGCCAGCCCCTCGTTTTCGGACCTCGGCGACGGCAGCAGCGGCGTGATCTTTGGACAAGGTGGCGGCGTCTCAGGCTCGTGCGCCCCGCGCCTTCGGCGAGTTGATCCCGAACCGGGTGCTTGTTTGGCGTTGGCTTTTCGTTGGGTTTGTGCTCGGGGCCGTCGCTAACCAGGCGCTCCAGGCGACAAAAAGCCACGCGATGTTTCCACGCGATTTCAATTCGCGCCAAGGTTGGACGTTTTTCGTAAGTTTATCACGCAACGAGAACCCGAGGTTTGCCCGTGCAAGCCTCGGGCTTTTTTATTTGGAAGAACCATTGTGGCAAGACCCATAAAGCTTGCGATTTAAAACACTACTTATTTGAGTCATCTAACAACTTTTGGATGAGGAGCCCGTTGTGCTGCAATGCCGGTCCCTCGAGCATTTGGTGATGGTCACCGGCGCCGGGGATCCATTGAAAAGCCGACTTGGTGCGGGCCTGCCACAGCTTCCCTTCCTCGCCAGCCCCGTTGTCTGCAGCACTCAGGAAATGGAGATTACTATGCACCTGCCCCTGATCCCTTTGACCCATTAAAAAAAAAAAAAATTTCTATTTAATTTCTGGACGTTTTTTCTCTTCCCTTCCCCCTTGAAAAGTTCCTCCATCTAAATATACTCCCACGTAACTCCCCCTAAAACAAAAAAATCCCCCCGAAAACGTCTGTACACTTTCCAGTAACCATTAATATATGTAAACACAGGTCAAAATTTGTAACTTGCAGCCCCTCCCACGGGGACTGCGGGGGAGTAAGTCGTCCCTAAGGACATAGTTATTAGGGTTTTCGACTATGGTGAACAAAATGGCTATTTCAGAATTTAGATCCGGTGGCTTTTGGGAAAAAATGGTGCCACTTCCGGCCTCGGCGCGGGGACCGTATCCTCGTCACTCGCAGCGCGACCTCGTCGCGCTGAGACTCGGGACCGCTGCGTGGTGACCTCGATCGCCACCCATGCCAGGAGGATCGCGTGATGTTCCATCTTGCCGTCGCTGCGACCATCGGCGTGCTCTCCGCACTGGCCGCGGCGCAGACCACCGTGACAGTGCAACCATCCGGCCCGCTCACGACTGTGACACAGGCACTCGCGGTCGTTCAGCCGGGCGACACGATTCTCGTCTACGGGTCTGTCCCGGCGTTCACCGTCCGCAATGGGGTCAACATCGGGTCGTCATCAGATTTAGAGGTCCAGATCCAAGGTTTATCGTTGACGCTTCGTTAACGGTCCTTATTTCAGGAGGGTAGTTTGCTAGGCCAACGCCCAACTGGCTTCTTTGGCTTGGCTAGGGGCAGGGACGCCAGTCGGTGACTGTTGGGCTGGAAGCCAACAGGCCTACCCAACATGTAGAGGCCGTTGTCTGAATTTGGATCTTCCGCTCTATTTTCCAGTTGTCCTCCTGGAGAGAATCCTCCCACGATGGTATCCTGCATTATCATACAATTAAAACCATAGCTGGAAGAAGGCTTGCAACTTACTTGACAACTGAAAGTAAGGAGTGACATTAAAACTTAAAACGAAGAAATAATATTCTGTATATGAAAGGGGCTATCGCATCCTCATCACCCCGCTCTTTACGCTAAAGTTTCTAGTGTTTTAAAAATAGAGTTGTGACAAAGAGTCAAAGTTTAGCGTAAAAAGTGGGGTGTAGAGGAGGGTACAGCCCCTGTAATATACAGAATAATTTATCTTTGTTTTAATGTCGCTCCGTATATTCAGTTTAAAAAACTTATTTTTTTTTTTATTTAAAAATAAAACCAGCTCAGTGTCATTGTCATTGTCATTGTTGTCATTGTCATAAAGTCTGGAAGCTTTATGTTTTGGGAATCGCACTTTACAAGCGAAGAAATAATGTCCGAAGCACAGTTTAATGCATCATTGGCTCCTACGTGCTTTGATAGGACTTCATTCGGAAAAAGCGTTAAAAAAAGTAATTTACGGGTCTCACAAAGAGAAGAAGATTCAAAGAAATCAGCCATGTCCTTTTTTATCGTATCGGGCGATACTCCTTTAGCAAGGTTTTTCTGTACAAAGCACAGGATAGGATTGTAGAAAAGTTCATCTTCGCACCAATTACCAGTTTTCATTTTTTCTAGATTAAAGGTTCACTTGCGAACTCAAGAGATTTTATAAGCTTAAAATAATTCAGCGGATAGGGAGACCAAGAAACCATTTGGCGTTCGGTGCTTTGAATCAGTGCTCCATCTTTGTTTAGTGAGACAGACAAAATAAAAATTTAATGATAAGTAAGGAGCAACAATGAAACGAACATAAATTATTCCAAATATGAGGGGGCTACCCCTTCCTCAACCCTCAACCTTTCCACTAAAGTCTTGAAGTTCTTTTGAAATATTTATCATTCAAATTCAACGACTCTTGTTTTTCAAGTGTCGCTTTTAAAGAATTGTGACAAAAAGTCAAGCTTCAGCATTCTATAGTAACCAAAACGCTAAAAAATGGAAGTTTGATACCAATAGTTACATCAAAAGAATCGGATTTTGATGCTGATTTCAAATATATAAGTTTCATCAACATCACTTCTACCCATCAAAAGTTACGAGCCTGTGAAAATTTGCCTCATTTTAGAAAATACGCGGAAACATCCTCTAAAAGTCATACAGTCTTAACGAAAATCACACCATCAGATTCAGCGTATCAGAGAACCTCATTGTACAAGTTTCAAGCTCCTATCTAAAAAAATGTGGAATTTCGCATTTTTTGCGAGAAGACAGATCACGGATGCGTGTAAAAAAAGTGACCAAACCAGCCAAGGACACTGTTTTCTCCCCTTCTTGGGATTTCAGGTTTCATTATATGTAATGTAATTTCATTATAGATGATATTTCATTATATATTTCATATATTCAAGGAACAGACTTTGGAATGAAACAATATCTCGCATTGACCACCAGGGGCCAAAGTGAAACAACCAAAATATCGGAGGGCAACTAGGCCTCCTCCCCCGCTCCTTTTTTCTCAAAATAATTCGATCAAAACTATGAGAAAGCCAATAAGCCAAAAAAATAAATATGTAAATTTCATTTTAATTATTTGTCTGCGGAGCATCCACTGCTTTCAGGGGCCATGTCCCAAATCCGTAAAGGCGTACGGAGCGAACCGTTGCTTCAAATATATAGATTTTTGTTTTTATTAAATAAAAAAACGAGTTTTTTTAACGGAAAGTAAGGAGCGACATTAAAACTTAAAACGAACAGATATTACTTCGTATATGAAAGAAGCTGCTTCCTCTTCAACGTCCCACTCTTTACGCTAAAGTTTGACTCTTTCACTTAACTCTGATTTTTAAAACAGCAAAAAACTATGGAGTAAAGAGCGGGGCGTTGAAGATGATATTAGACTATTTTATGATTGCAAATGGCTGGAAAGAAGGTTTTTGGTATCTATGAAGTCATGGAAAAATTATACAAGATGTTGAATGAATCCAAACAGCCAAAGCAAAAGGAATTGGGAGAATGTCTTGGGTAATGACTAAAAAAATGAAGTACAGCAAAATCTGTGTTTAGAAGACATGCGACAACGACCATCATAGCAGGTGACAGATGAAACTAGACCTCCGTTGCCTGAGCAACGGGAAGTGTTGCAGCAACTGTGCACTGTTGCTTAGGGCACAGTTGCGGAGCAACACATGCAACTGTGCCCTACGGGACACAGTTGTTATTTCCGGGAAATCTGAAAATTGCCACTGCTTCCTGTATTTTAATTTTAGTTAGTGGATTTTTTTTAGCTGTGACAAAAAAACCAACAACGCCCTCCACCTCGTATATTGTTCTTTTTACATCATCATCACGTTCACAATCTTTACTACTAATACTACCTGGGTAAGTAAGGCAAAACACTATAAATTTACTTGTTATTTAAAATCCCCTCTTCATCCTAACTTGTTTCTAGTCTGAAGTGACTTAATCTCAAAATCTCTAAAAACTGTATTTGTTTCGCTAGTATGGTTATCAAGGACACTCAAATCACCTTCATAAGTTTTATCTTCCATTTGCAGTTCATTTTCATCTATATCTACCACCACAACCCTGGCTTCACGCGCCCAGCTCTCCAGCGGCGAACCAGTCTCCCTGGTGGATAGACTGGCTCCGATGGCAATCACCAGATCCGAATTCTGTATGGTAAAGTTCCCGGCGCGGGTACCATGAGTACCAAAAGTGCCAACATTGAGCTTGTGATCGGCAGCGATGATGTCTTTGGCAGCCCAGCTGGTTAGAACCGGAATATTCCATTGTTCAGCCAGTTTTATAGCCTTCTTTCCCGCATCCGACAGCCTGACGCCCCACCCCAATACCAAAACCGGACGCTTCACACAAAAGCAATTGGTTAAAAAATAGGAAAATTAATTTTGAAGTTAATTGTTTTGTTGCAAAATGATGTTTCTGTTGGTATCCTGCCATTTTTCTTCGTCTTGTATTTACTTTAGTACCCTGGTGATTTTAGTCCCATTTGAAAGTTGTTTTCGAGCTCTAACCATGACAGTCTCGGAAATGAAGAACCTTTCATTAATTTTTGAAGCGTCAGACCCCCCCCTCCTCCCCCTGAGAAATATTTTGAAGAAGTGCCCTGTTTCAAGGGTGGAGCATCATTTTCAAACCATTGTTATAAGTATAGTAGGTAAACTTAGATTTAACCATACTATAATGAAAAAGCTTAACCTAGAACTGCGGAGAACCACATGGAATGCCAACAAGCTACGACATTTGAAGATATTCGGGCCGATCACCTGGAACGTTATAAATTCGCTGCCGATTATATTCAGAAAAATGGCTTGGGCGAGCATGTGTTAGATATTGGCTGTGGCATTGGTTATGGCAGCAATATTATCAGCCGTGAAGCTAAACAGGTTACCTGCGTTGATCAAAACCCAGAAAATTACGAAATTTATACCAAGCATTATGCTCGGCCTAATATTAACTATATCCACTCCAATGTATTTGCAATTTAATAAGAAGCGGGGATGTAAAAAATTGCCTTTCGAATGAGACCCCCCCCCACCTTCTGCGGCAACTCGGAGGGCTTTTCTGATGAAAAACAAACGAAAAGAGATATTACTGCTGCGATTTACTTTGATTTTTGAAACACGATTTGCTTAGATTTGTGTGATGGGGAACAATATATCCCTGATTAAAGTTTCTGACTAAAGTCGAGTCATTTTTAACTGTTTCTTTTCGATCTGATACTACTTTCTGAGATTTTCACGTTTTCTAAATCGCCATTATTGACAATGAATGATAAGCAAATAAAAACTCTTGTCGTACCCTCATTAGAATTTTCATCTCATGTCTGTAATTATTAGCTTAGTCTTGATATATCAGTTTTTTTTACGGAAATCAGCTGTTTATTGTGTTGCGAGAGCAACATTTTAGTTTTGTAATAGTTTTTTTCTTTTTTGTTCCAAGCACCCAGATTTCACCTTATTCCTAGAAAGTGATAAGGGTCTAAACTCTACGTTTTTTACGGAAAGTGTGGACCTTGGGCCAGACTGATGAATATAACCTTGTATTTTGGAAAGCTTCGTTGAGCTCTTGCCTGGGGCCAAAAAGGATGGTTTTTGCTTGTCCTTTAGCCAGGAGGAAGCCTCAAACGGTGATGAGCGGCCGACGGGCGGAGTGGGGCACAGCCCTCCGCTGGCGTGACTCCCCCTCGGTCACGGCAGAAGTAAAGACTCATCCTCAGCTCCCAGTCCCGACAGCCCCTGCTCAAGCCCGGTCCCGAGCCTCTGGCTCGCCGACCATTCGGCTAGAGATCGCTTCCAAACCTCTTGGAGACACTGGTCCTATGCACACCCGCGAGCGCGGTGCAGCGCACATCAACATCTTCTTCTTCCTGGTCATGTTGGTCCTGTTCCTCGGGGCGCTGTTCTTCGGCTATGTCCAGCTGACCGAGGTAAAGAGCAACCCGGCTCAATAGTAAACGAAACTGTAATTTTGATCCTAAAAGATACATCAAAAGAATCGGATTTTCATGCTGATTTTAAATATATAAGTTTCATCAAATTTAATCTATGTCATCAAAAGTTACGAGCCTGAGAAAATTTGCCTTATTTTAGAATATAGGGGGAAACACCCCCTAAAGTCATAGAATCTTAACAAAAATCACACCATCGCATTCAGCGCATCAGAGAACCCTAAAGCGAAAATTTCAAGCTTCTATCTACAAAAATGTGGAATTTCGTATTTTTTGCCAGAAGACAGATCACGGGAGTGAAAAAATTAATATGAAAAGTTTTTTCTACTGAAAGTGAGGAGCAGCATTAAAACTGAAAACGAACAGATATTATTACGCATATGAGGGGTTTACGTCCTCGTAATACCTCGCTCTTTACGCTAAAGTATTTTTAGTAATTTCAACTATTTATTCTACGGCCTTTTTGATCCAGGGGTCATTTTTAAGGAATGGGAAAGAAATTTAAGCTTTAGCGTAAAGAGTCAGGTATCGGCGAGGGGTAAATCCCCTCAAATGCGCAATAAAAACATACGAATATAGAAGTTCGTTACGTAAGTTAATTCGTAAGTTACAGCCTGATTGTTTGAAATGGTTAAGTGGACACTACAATTTGTATCTGAACAGGTTTGGAAAGATTGGGAATTCAATTTTAATTGAAAGGAGATTTTCATGTGCTTTTATATAGTTTATGGTAGTAGCTGGTGTCAAGTTAAAAAAAAAACGGGTAAAAGAAAAAGAAAAGTTAAAGAAAACGGGTAAAAAAAAGATGGCACCAAATAGCTTAAGAAGGCGTAGCTTTCCTTTGAAGTTCTTTGGGAATTAACTGATTGTTAATGTTTTTGTTTTTTTTCTGACAAAAAGCATGTTCAAATTTAACTAATTAGTTTAAAGAATTGGATTATATAGAAATCAGGTTGAGAGGTGGGGGGGGGGTCAGGTTTTAAAATACCAGAAGAAAGAGTGTAACAACTGATAAAGTAAAATAGAACGCAATTTGCAAAAGTGCTTGCGATTTCATGACTTACGCAAACCCCATTTGGAAAATATATTATTTGATGCTCCTTTTGACTTCAAGGTCAAAGTAATCCAGAGGAAGCTGTTTGGATAAGACAGATTATCAACTAGCAATGTCCAAAAACTATTAGACTATTCCTGTGACAAATTGCTCAAGTAACTCATCAGCCAGTAAAAATGGCGAAGGGACCCCTTTAGAAAAATACCTTTCTTTGGTGTTCCCATTGAAAAATGCTTTTTATTTTAATTGAAGGAAAAATGTCTCCGCCCTAAGTTTTGAAAAAAACAGCTTGCCCCAATTGCGCTAGGTCTGCCCAAAAGCAGTTTGCCCTATTCATCTATTAATTAATTGCCCCTAGGTTTTCAAAAAAAACCATTGAGCCCACTCCCTCATATTTTAATGAATTGACACCACCGTTTATACCCCCCCCCCCCCCCCTCCCCCCAAAAAATTAAATCTTGCCTTCACGCTTCATATGCAAAAAACTCCTCCTCGTACAGGTCGTACAATAGCAGACTCCAATCTTAGTAGGGTCCAGGTCAAAAGTAGTTTCCGAAGTTCAAAACTTGTCTCACGGTTACCGAGAAAAAAAAGTGAGGGAAAAGATAATGAGAATGAAGCAGGCAGTAAAGGACTGATTAGAAAAAGATAGAATAGAAAAATAAAAAAGGATAAAAAGCTTCATAATCTGAAATACAGAAACGGTCAATCATGTTGAACTTTGGCATATCCTTTTCCTACTATGAAAACCCCAGTGAGACGACGTGGAAAACTGGAATAACAAGTTACAAGAGCTTATGCAAGAAGAAGCTGAGTTATATGTATCAAGTGTTGTGGGACTTTGCCACGCATGGCGTAGCTATGCGGCACACTTTTTACTTCAAGATGTTCACCAGGTGGCGGGAAGGGAATGACCCCTCGGAATTGGCACTAAATATACTGCAAAAGCAATGGGACTTCGTTTTCGGGTTTTAAATCTATTACTGATAGGGATTTAGGCTCATTTTACGCTTGAATTACTATTTGATTTCACTTCAGCTCGTCTTCGGTTTTATATAGCTCTTTACGTTTCTTTGAAGAATATATTTTATGGATTTTTTTTTTACTGCCGATAATAACAACAACTTCGTTAACCAGACCAAACCATTGGCCACGTCCTCCGTATGCCAGAGGATCGACTCTTGAATACAGTATATGAGTGGCATCCCGAGCGGAGGCGAAAAAGAGGTCGACTAAGACAGACCTTACGACAATAGCACGACCAAGACCTGAGTAATGCGGAGATGTCTCTTCAACCACAATGGGAGGACGTCACGGCTACAGTTCAGCTCCGAGACGCCTGAAGAGGTTTCGTAGACTGCCTGTTCTCCACCCCCGTCCCTGGAGGATCTAAGGTCTAAGGAAGGTAAGTTGTACATAACAGAACATAATAATAATATACTGTAATAATGGAGAAAAAAAACATTCAACAACACAAGATTCAAATAAAATTTCAATATTCATTGGCAAGAAGTCTAGTCTTGCACGGACTGTTTAATTAAAACATCAAGACCACCTTTCTTTTGCATACTCCTCCCAACATGAAACAATTGATAACCATCAACATGAGCGCTTTCAATTGAAAGCTCATCTAAAAAAGTTTCACATACACAAAATATGTCCGGATCAGACGTGGATAGAAAAGTGTCAATTGTGTCTCTTGCAGTCCTCCATCCCCGGCAATTCCAAAACGATATTCTTCTTGTTGTAGAATTTTTCTTTGCCAATCCGGTCGTGGCCATGGCCGCCTTTGCTATCAACCTGGATCCACCCCGCTTGCTCGGCATTTTCGGACAGGTCGGTGTCTACGGTCTGGCGGTCGCGGCAACGCCGCCGTTGCTGGCCGGGGTACTCTATCGTTCACCACGCCTGGGCGGCGTGTGGCTAGCGTCAGCCGTGGCGTTAATGATTCATTTTGGTCTGTATTTTTTTGGCGACCGCTTAAGCCTGTCTTTTTCCGTCGCCAACCCGGGCGTGACAGCGGCCATCGCAAGCTTGATCAGTACGTTGCCGTTGCTAGGCTACGCCCGCATCGCCCGATGGAATCTAGAACTTTTAGATTTCCGTTAGAATAACCAGAACGGATCTGCTCTCTGGGGGAGTTAGGGGGATAATTCTAAAAAATTAAGTATTTTTAACTTAAGAAGGAGTAATCAGATCTTAACGAAAAGGACACAAATTCACTTAAAAAGGACACAAACTAATTTAGAGCAATTTAATTTTGGTCCATTGGAAGTTTCGATAGATTTTTAAATACTGTTTTCAGAATAGGTCCATGGCTTTTCCTTAACAAATTATGAGGTTTATTTACCAGGCTGAGGTTTATCAACCCGAATTAACAGGATCAAAAGAATGGAAAACAATGGTTATTGACATTCGCATAGTCTTGACAATTCAATCTTTTTGTGTAAGATGGCCAAAACTCATTTCTGAGGATTTTAACAAGGGTTCTCTATGGACAACCTTGGCTGAAAGGTTCATCAAACAGTTTAAAGTGAGTTACTGTTAGAAAAGAGAAACTTGTGGTGATGGTAACTAAAACCCTAAAAAATAGAAGTTCAGAAACAATATTACAGCAAAGGAATCTCATTAAAAATTATCTCTATGAGTATATTTGCATAATTTCAGAAAATTAGCCGAAATATTCACCAAAAGCAGCTTGACACTGATAAGAATGGCTAGTAAAAATTCTTATTTACGGCTGTAAAAGTTCTTGTAGTTTTAAACAATGATAGTAATCTGTATTGTTTCTAGTTTTGAGCTCTTATACAAATTTCAAACTAGCTGGATAACAGAGCAGAAACAGAAACCAGAGGCGGTTTCAGGGAAGACAGAGGGGACACTTGTCTCAGGCGCACAAATTTTAGGGACGCAAGACGTCAAATAAATGATCAAAGTTTCTATTCATTAAGTATTTGAAGTTTTCCTTTTATTAAGATAAAGTAGAGGGCGCAGTTAATAAATGAAAGTAATTAATAAATTCATAATTAGTTACCTCCAGAAATTACCCCCCCCCCGATGGAAAAAGAGAAAGCGAAAAAAATTTAAAAAAAAAAAGAACGAAAAGCCGTAAAAAAATTCCATGAAAACGGCTATCATGGGCAGCGCACTAGCGCTACCTAAGTTAAGAAAGATGTTGGCACAATCTATTATTTATTTTATTTGTTTATTTTTGTTTTAGACCAGGGCACCTTATATAGAAGGAGTTGTGGTAGAAACTTCAAAAAGGGCTTGTTTGATTGTAAATTGAAATGGCTAGTGCTCTTTTTGATAGTCGAGAGTGATTGGTCGGCAAATAGCTCCCCCCCCCCGACACTGGATCTGGTCAGGATTTAAAACATGAGATCTGAGTTACGAATTCCTTTTAATATGAAATTTAATCCGATGATATTCAAGATCTGAAATCTCCTTTGTAAGTTACAAATATCTCATTTTTTTCTAATTTTTCAGAATTAACCCTCCCCCAACTTCCCAAAAGAGAGTGAATTCGTTCTGCTTATGACAATCATGTAGGACTTGTGCTTATTTTTCCCACTAAGTTTCATCCTGATCCCTCCACTCTAAGCATTTTCAAAGATTTTAGGTTTCCCCCTCCAATATCAACTGATCTGGTCGGAATTTAATGTATATGTAAAAACTTGCATTACTTACGAAACTTACAGAGACCATGATTAATATGGTTACAAGCTATATTTTGTTTCTGCTTTTTCTTCCGTTTCTTTTCATTTCATTTTTCACAAGCTTCTGGAAAATAATTAATATGTCATCATCCGGTATTACTAATAACCTGGTTTGAAACTAGTTCGACTGCAATTGACCTCTCAAATGAATTAGAAAAGGTCAGATTACCATTTTCTTTCTTTTTTTTTCCATTCTCTTGATTTACTCTTTTATTTTTTGGATTTTTCTTGCTTAGTTGAAAGGAAGAGGAAAGGTCGAATAAATATTTGGGTGGCATTTCTTAATCTTGGGTGTACTGTAAATAAAGTTCAAAGAGAGGAACCATGCAGTTTTACGAAGGAGAGAAGATGTGTCAACCAAATTTTCACTCTTAAATTGTTCCATCAGACCCTTTTCGTCCTTAGATGTATAGACTATGAGCAAGCATTTGGATAAGCCAATAGAACAGCTTTAGCAATTGTCATATCATTTGTCATATCAATTGTCATGGCATTTGGACAAGTCAATAGAACAGCTTTAGCAATTGTCATATTGTCATGTCATATTTACTATACCAGTTAAATACACTAAAGTCGTTAGACTAGAAGTTATTTTTCTCTTTTGCTTATGCTTCAGTTACTGATGGCAACCATAAATTAAAATGTAGTGCTGTTCCAAAGGCTTTTCAGACCAGTATTAAATGAATTATAAATTAATTAATTTAATATTACAAAACTCAATTAATGTTTATTCAGTATAATTAACCATCTCGTTCTTTTGCATGTAAGCAGAAATAAGTCTTTAGCCACCACCCTGTCAACTAGATTTTAAAATACCCTATTTTTTGGAATTTAAATTGAAAACACCAGGTATTTTCAATGAAAACTGACTACATCGTAAAAGTGTCATCCATGCTGCTGGGGATCGTGTCCGTCATGCTCTACCTCGACTGGCGGCTGGCGCTGATCTCCTACGCGCTCGTGCTGCCGCTGATCGCGGGGATCGCGTGGCTGCGCGGGCGCATGCGCCAGATCTTCCGCGCGATTCGCAACCGCTCGACGGCGCTCAACGTCTACCTGCAGGAGAGCGTGGTGGGCATGGTGATCGTCCAGGCGTTCTGCCGCGAGGACGTGAACCGCGAGCAGTACGCCGAGCGCGCCCAGGGGCGCGACGAAGAGTCGATGAAGGGCCTCAAGCTCTCGAGCGTGCTCTCGGCCTCGGTGCGCATGGGGGAAATCTCGAAGAAGAATATACAAACAAAGAGAACCGTATGTGCTGGATCTGAATGGCTAAGATTGATAACGCTTGATGTCATTGAATGGCCAAGCTAAAGAGTATGTGTAACTTTATAGATTGGAAACTGGTGCGAGTGCAACAAAAAATCTCTCACGCCATCTAGCAATTGGTGTTTCTTGGCATTTTAAAGCGTAATGATAAAGAAGAATGTGATCGGCAAAATCAGTGTAGTAAGAAGTATCTCATCTCGGTTTCTGAAAAGGCTGTTACCGAATTTTGAAAGAAAAAGTAAAAAAAGGCTAAACGCTAGTATCCAATTTACAATATTCAAAATTGAACTAAAATCTAAATTTAAATTAAATGCTCATATTTACTATAGTGAAAACGTGATTCTTTGGTGCTATTTCTATAGATTTTAGGCTATCTTCTATATTTGGAAGTTTAACTTCTTCAAATATTTGATCCATCAATTCATTTTGAAATTGGAGTTGTGTCAATTTAACTGGTGTAAAATTCGTTTGATTCGTTCTGTGGAATACGTAAGATAAATATCAGGACGCAGCAAGAACGATTTGGGCGGGAACCATGTTGCTCTCATCCCCATAAATTTTGTCCACTTTTGTCTGCTAATAAAAATTGAAAATTAAAAATAAAGATAAAACTAAAACAGATCGAAATAAAAAATGTTAAGAAAACAATAGATAAAACAAACTAGAAGCTGGATTGCTGCATCTGAACTAGCGTGGAAATGCAGAGAAAATAATAGTTACCACAACCATTTTGTTCCTTTGCCCATTACCGATTTAACGACGAGATGATTTGACAAACGGAAACAATCTGGTATGGGGTCGCTCGAAACATAAACACCATTTATTGAGCTTATGAGCTTACCAACCAGGCTTTACAACATCAAAAAATGAAGCAACAGGAAACAAAGGGAGTTGTCTGTAGAGAAAAAAAAAAAAAAAAAAAAAATGTTGTTGATTTATGCCTCCATAGCAACCGATCAGATTCAGTTTATTTGAGATGGATGAAACCGTGACCTACGGAAAATAATATAGCGAAGCGTGCTTAGGAGTCTGTAGAGTTTTTTTATAATACAACAAGAGTTAAGAGCTCATATGGCACTTGTGACGAGGTCGGAAGAGCCAAAAGCCAAGAGCTCATATGGCATGAGCTCTAGCAAAATTTTAAGAATCAATAGAATGGCTTTAAAAGGAAAATCAGAGGCTCAATGCCGATCCGGATTAAAAATAAGGATGACGTCGATGTGCAGCCCTGCGGCGGCACCCATGTGCGGTCCACGGCGGAAATCGGGCGTTTGCGTGTCGGCAAGATCGACAACAAGGGCGCGCACAACAAACGCATCACCTTGCATCTCTTGCCCGCGGACTAGCGTGCCCCCGGCGGGGCGGTGGAAGCCCGTTCCACGACGCCGGCCCAAAGCCGCTGACTTACGGGCATGTCGTTTTGATCAAGCCACCTCATCAGCATCTTCGTACCCTGCTGCCCCATCTCCGCCATCGGTAGGCGCACGCCCGTCACGGGCGGTTCGGCGATGGCAGCCCAGTCCGATAAAAAAATCGTTTTTTAAAATTAGGTTTACAAAAAAGTTTGAAAACACGAATAGTTCTGTTTATCTTTATTTTAATAACATTTTTACGAGTTGGAAAATACTTTAGAGGAGGAGGAAGGGGTTTCAAACCCCTTATATCCATGGATACGGCCTTGTCCTGTATACTAAGTAAGAATTTATGCCCAGATTCAGTTTTATCAGGTTTTATTTTTTATTTGTGTGCATGTTTGATTAAAATCTTCTAATTAAAAGGTTAAATACTTTATCTTGTAAGGTTTTTATTTGTATTATAAATCAGTTCTTAGTTCTTAGTTGGCCATGCAGACCTTTTAACAACAAACTATTTTACGCTGAAAAGCTCTCTCAGGGTGTCTGCCAAATCTGGAAGACGTATTTTACAGACATTTCTCTTACAAATATCCCGTTTCCCCTGGCATATTTCATCAAGTGTCATCCACTAGGACAAAAATTAATGACTTACGAGTCAAGCTATCAAGCAAAGCAAAGAAGAAACATTACATCGGTAAGTTTGGAATATTCAAACTTTGGTACTCCTTTGACCTTTCAACTTTTCCTAGATTATGACACAAGGATGAAAAATGATAATTTAAGTTGCGCCATTCTTGGGTGTTTTCCAAGCATATCAAGATTAAATTAGAAGGGATTTGTAATGGATCAACCAGACTACAGAAGTTACTTATGACCAATGAATCACAGGAGCTTTATGATAATGTTTTTATTCATACATGTTAGTGGCCCTGAGTAGGCGCGGACCAAGGGGCACAGGCAAGATTTTTCTAGCACTATATTTTTCTCTCTTTTTTTATCCCTTTTCTTAAGTAAACTTGTCAATTAATGGTGCCCTTGTCATATTGCCCCTCCCACAAGATCCACCTTTTATAATGAGCCCAGAGTAAAAGGCATGGCTAACAAGCTCTTGCTGGACGTCTTGTAAGTTACGCCCTTGGGGCACATAAGGTTCTTATGGAGGGTGTGGTTTATAAACTTCATAGGGGGCTTATTTGATTAGCAATTGAAAGTTCTAGTTCCATTTTAAGAGCCATAATTGATCCAAGGGCAACTTGTCCCCCATGTCCTTTTCCCCCAAATTAATTCGATCAAAATTTTAAGATAGTCATTTTGTTCAAAATAGTCTATATATCATACAGCAATACTTTTGGGGTTGGCACAGCTACGCAAAGCCTCGGGTCTAGGGTTGTAAGTTATGCCCCGGGGGCATAAAAGGTTTTGTGGAAGGGCATAGACGTTGTGATTGCCGCTTTACTCGGGGCGGAAGAGTTTGGGTTTTCCACCGCTCCCTTGATCGTTGAAGGTTGCATTATGATGCGGAAATGTCACCTCAATACCTGCCCTGTTGGTGTAGCCACCCAAGATCCGGAATTACGTAAACGATTTGCAGGACACCCAGACCATGTCGTGAATTTCTTCTTTTTTGTCGCAGAAGAAATCCGAGAGCTCATGGCTCAGCTTGGATTTCGATCCATCAACGAAATGATTGGTCGAGTCGATAAACTGAAGGTTCAACAAGCAGTTGAGCATTGGAAAGCAAAGGGGCTTTCAAACTAATTCTCAGTGACTATTTCTTGTAGTTATATCTATTGTTGTACACAATATTTTTTTTCTTCAGCAATACTTGCCGTTTTAAGGTTTAATTGGAAACCTGCCGTTTACGGTTATAGTTCTGATTAGGTAAACTCGTGAAAGGTCTGTCCTGACCCTAAAATGATGCAACACAAGTAAGATTTCCCTTCCAAGGATAGGGACGGAAGAAGGAGCTTATAAAGGAACTGAGACACCAAATCATCTCGTAACACCAGAAAAGCTTCTTTTTCTACCCAGCCTATTCTTGAGAGGGATGTAGTTGTAAAACTATGGGACCCATTTTTATTTATTTATTTCTAGGGGTGATCGTATCGACCCAGCAGTCCCAGAATATCCTGAGAGGAATAATTCTATCGGAAATAAGAAGTTCTAGTGGCCTTATTAAGTGACCGAAATGATTGGAGGACCACTAGGCCCCCTTCAGCACCCCCTTTTCCAAAAATCGTCTAATTTAAAATTTTGAGACGGCAATTTTGTTTATCATAGTTGAAAGGCCAAATAACTATGCCTTTAGATGTAAAATGCCCCTCCTCACCGCAGCCCTTGAGGAAAAGTCTTTAAGTTATAAAAGTTACCCGTTGTTCATGAAGAGACATTTTGTCATGGGTTTATTGAAATTACCCATTGTTTGCTGTTAGGTTTTATTGCAGATATGGGAGTTCCCTAAAAAAGGAATATTTTAATCAATGAAAGCGAAAGATTTTTTTCTTTTATTTATTTTTTCTTTCGTTTACTGTAATAGTAAAAGAGGAGAAATTCCATTGTTTTATTTGAATAAATTTGAATTGTTTAGTTGAATAACGAGAATACAAATCTGGTGTATGTTAGAAACAGAAGATTATTGTTTTGTCATTTGATGTTAATAAAGACAATTTTAATTTTAAAAAAAATTAGGAACAGATAGGCGATCTTCTTCTGGAAGCTGGCGATCTCCTCGGCGTCCTGCCGCTCCAGCTCGACCGAGACAAAGGCGGTGATGCCGAAGCCCGCCGCCTTCCGGTCGATGCGGGCGATGTAGCCTGCGATCAGCCCGCTGTCCTCAAGCCGCTGCAGCCGCCGCTTGCAGGGCGTCTGTGACAGGCCGACGCGCGCCGCAAGCTGCACCAGCGGAATCCGCCCGTCCTCGCGCAGGGCGCGAAGTATCTCACGGTCGATTGCATCCGTAGCGAAAACCACCACAAAATCCGCCTTTTCGGGTCTATTCCATCTGCCGATCGCGAGGATCTGACCGAATATGAGGCCCTATTGGAAGGTCAATGGTGGCCAGAGCTACCTCCTGCGGAAGATGAGATTGCTAATCTTTCTATTCACGAATTTGCTGTTGAAGAAGGTGGCTTAGCGCTCGGGGACGTTATTACTTTTTCTATCGCAGGAGAAATTCAAAAAGGCAGAGTTACCAGTGTCAGAAAAGATAAACAGGGCGAGGGCCTGGATTTTCTTTTCTTATTTCAACCGGATCAGGTTCAACATCACCATCACATCTACCATCTAGGATTAAATGTGCCACCAGAGTACAAACGCGATCTTTATCAATTACCAGCGGCTTGTAATTTCTGAATACCGTTGCCCGCCACCTGAGGATTAGGATCTTGCATCGCTATCACCACCTTAGCCACTTTCGCTTTGATTAGCGCATCGGCGCAAGGCGGTGTCCTACCATAATGACTACAAGGCTCAAGTGTGACGTAAGCCGTGGCGCCACAAGCTTCAAATTCCAGCTGCTTTAAAGCGTTGATTTCAGCATGAGGTTCACCTGCTTTGAAATGAAACCCTTCTGCTAGCAACTCTCCTTTATGATTTACCAGAACGCAGCCAACATTGGGATTAGGTGATGTCGTATATTTTCCTTGTCATCAAAGTGCCGGTGAAACGCATGGATGCGGTGAATGTCAAAACCATGTGGACGTGGAATGCGATCGGCAAACGCTCTGGCGCTTGGAACCTTGACCCGGATGCACCGGAAGCTAAGAAAGGCTTCCTGCTGAACCATTTGATCCATGAACTTCTGCCGCCAAAGGCAGATGGCATGCGCTGGTCGAACTCCGATCCGATCACCGGTCAGGCTGCATGGTTTGATTTGCGGGTAACGATCAAAAAGGCTGACGATCAAAGTGGTCCGGCGGCACCGCAATTCCCGGCCCAGAAGAAATCACGCCGCGCGCCGGTGGAATGCCGGTCATGCGTGGCAGGTTAATATCCAGGATGACGCAGTCGTAGCGTTCGCGGGTGACACAATCAAGACCAATCAGGCCATCTGGAGCGAGCTCGACTTCGTGTTCGCCAGCTTCCAGGTACTCACAGACGTTTTTGGCAACGTCAAAATCGTCTTCGACAAGTAGAATCTTCATATTTGCTATCGACCTTCAATAGTGCAATTTTAAAGGATATATGGCTCATTTATAACTGACCGTTCTGTTCGCTAAATCGCTGTTTTGCTTCCAAATCCCTGCGTTTACTTTACTCTTATGGTTTCTTTATCTCGTGGGGCTGTTGGGGTCATGTTATCTCCAAAGACATAGTTATTAGGCCTTTCAACTATGTTGAACAAAATGGCTATCTCAGAAATTTAATCGGATGATTTTGGGAAGAAAGTGACATGAGAGGAGGCCTATTTGCCCTCCAATTTTTTGGTCAATTTAAAAGAGCACTAGAAGTTTTAATTTCTGTTAGAAAAAGCCCTCTCCCGGTGTTCTAGGTCTATTGGGTCGATGCGATCACCCCCAGGAGAGAACAAACAATCTGTGAAATAAACACGTATCCTTGATTTTTCTTCTGGCAAAAAAAAAAAATACAAAATTCTGCTTTGCTAAAAATGCCTCACTGTTGTGTAAATCAAGCAATTGCTGTTGCTGAGTAAAGCGTAATTTAGGTAAGGGCTTCCCTTTGCTCAATGCGTTATAACAGCGATTCAGTGACTGAGAGAATAAACCAAAGCCATAACCATCTAAAAGCAAGTGATGGGCAACTATCAATAAATAATCTTGCTCTGGTGCGCGCAATAAAAACAGTTTCATGAGCGCGTCTTTGCTTAGATCAAAAGGTTTGGCCAAATGTGGTTTGGCAAAGTTTTGGGCAAAGGTTAAAACGTCTTCAGGGTCGCTAGCCAGTTCTTGGCGTTGTAAGGTACGTATGTTTATTACTAACAAAAATGTTCGTAAAAAAATAAAAAAATCTAGTTGCATTTTTAAGTAACCAAAAATTGTTTTTTTTAATTGTTTTTTAATTGTTTCAAGCGGTAGAGTTGTGACTAAGAGTCAAACTTTAGCTTAAAGAGCGGGACGTTGAGGAGGGGGAAACCCCTCTCATGTACGGAATAATTCCTGTTTGCTTTAAATTTTAATGCTGCTCCTTACTTGTAGTTAAAAAAATAACTGTTTGTATTTATTTAATTCATTTAAAGATAAACTACTAAGAAAATACGATAAGCTATTTTGTGTCGAAAGAGGAGGTGCGCGATCTGATTCCTGACCTGCTCTCGCTGAACGGCTATGTTCAGGACAAGGTCGAAGGTCTCGCCATCGATACGACCGGAGAAATGTTCGTCTCGACCGACAATGACGGTATCGACGACCACTCCGGCGAAACGCTGTTCTTCAAGATCGGCAAGGTCCGATAGCGACCGCGAAACAGGTACCAAAGCCCGCCGCTTCGGCGGGCTTTCTTTATCGGGACACGCGCCAGACCGAGCCGTCTTCGAGACCGACGAGAAAGTCTACCGCCGATCCACGTCCATCGACGGCTACCGCCAGAAACAAAATCAAACATGCATTAATTCAAAAACCTTCAGAAATTAGATTAAAAAAAACTAGTTTTTTTAACTGAAAGTAAGACACGACATTAAAACTTAAAACGAACAGAAATTACTCCGTATATGAAATGGGTTGTCACCTCCGCAATGGTGCATGGTGGTTCAGCTACACGGTGGTTCAGTTGCACGGGAGTTTAGTTAAATGGGGTGAGCTGCATGGGTTTGAGTTGCACGAGTGCTCAGTTGCACGAGGGTTCAGCTACAAGGCGTTTCCGTTGCACGGTGGTTCAGCTGCAAGGTGGTTTAGTCGCACAGGAAGGCGTCGATCGCGACGTACGTGTCGGTACGATTTCCACAATTTACGGAGAACGTATCGTCATGCGAATGATGCCGGATCCGTCTCAGTTCACATCCATCGACAGTCTGGGAATGTATCCCGACCAGCTGGAACAGATCAATAACCTGCTGAGAACGCCTTATGGCCTGGTTCTGATCGTTGGTCCTGTCGGTGCCGGTAAAACAACAACGCTCTACAACTTCGTCGCATCGCTCAACAGTCCGGACAAGAGTATTGTGACCATCGAAGATCCGGTGGAACGACGACTTCCCGGATCCAGCCAGATTCAGGTCGGTTGACGCAGACCACCATCGTGGTTAGATCATCTATAAGACAACGGCAGGAGGGCGTAAGTCCAGATCTATAAAAAAAGGCCTCTGCAGAGGGCTGCCTTGACCCTGTCGGGTTAACCGCAAGTCTGGGAAATTTGCGGTCAACTCTATATCCACTTGAAGAGGGGCACCACCCGAGGAAATTACATCCTAGTAAACGACAAAGGATTCGCAGGGGATTCTGATTAATGGATAATTGCCATGGCCTTTGTCTGTCTTGGTGGGTGTCTTCGGACTAAAACTTCTTCCCAATTAATTATTTACTACGGGTTGTAACCCGAAATTCAGCGGTTGCATCCATTTCACGAACAATCGCTTCGATGCTACTGGGAAATACGTTCACACCGCGAATCACCATCATGTCATCGGCTCGGCCCAAGACGCCGCCGTCAAGCCACAGAAATTGGCAAGGCTGATCATGGTCTCGAAAACCACGCACGATGTCACCCGTTCGATACCGAATGGCGGGCCCACCCCACCGGCCTAAATTCGTCAGCACCAATTCACCTGCCTCGCCATCGCCTACCGGATGACCATCGGGATGCCCGTCATCAAAACGAAGCAGTTCGGCGATGAATTCGGATTCGAACACGTGAATTTGGTCGGCTGGACACCGTCCTCGCGGCTGCAGGTGTCGCCAGCGCTCATTACGTAAGCGGCGCCGACAATGAGTCTCTGGACAGCCACCTCATCGACCAGTCACTTGAGGACTGGAACCGCGTGCTGCAGATAAACCTGACCGGCGTCATGCTCACCGGCAAATTTGCTGCTCGACACATGATCAAACTTGGCAACGGCGGGACGATTGTAAACATCGCATCAACCGCAGCACGGGTGGCTCTCCCAGGCGCGGTCGATTACTGTGTTTCCAAGGCCGGTGTCGCCATGCTCACACATGTTTTTGCCCTGGCTTTTTCGTAAAAACCACCAATAATGAGTTCACTAGTTATATTCGACAGTTCGTGCGTTATAAGGGTTGTAGGTTTCACTGCAGCTATTTGAAACATTCCTTTTGTGTAATTATATAGGCAACCTTAATCAAAATCTCCTTACTTTTATTAATTCTAACCAAATCACTGACAGTGAATTTATGGATGGGTTGTTAACTTCGAAATCAGGAAATAAATTAGTTTAGATCTTGTTTTCATTTCCTTTTTTACTTACTTTATTATTTTCATATTTGTGTATCGATGATAGGAATCGTTAACTTGTCAACGAAAGAGGGTTTGAAGAGACATTATCAAAATTTTCCAACATTTTTGAAACCTGTTCGTTCAAAGACATGACAATAATTCAAACAAAGCCCATTATAATTTTTCTAGTCTAAAACATCTTCATCATCCCAAGTAAGTCGGAACCTCCCAGTAACTCGGAACATCTGGATTTTTCCGCCTTTTTTGAAATGAAGTTTGTAAAAGTTATGAGATGCATCGTCAATCTCTAAAGTGATATTTTCTTTTTTGGTCTGGAATATTATAGGATCATTTGAGATTTGATTCCAATCATCCTCATCAAAATCCATATAAAATTTTGTGTATAGTATGGGCGAGGGGCTGCGCACCCTCGAGTACGGCGGCTACGACAGTTGCGGGGTCGCGGTCTCGGGTGCCGACGGTGTCGCGATCCGGCGCAAGGTCGGACGCTTGGACCGGCTCGAGGAGCAGCTCGCCGACGGTGCGCTCGCCGGTGCCCGGCTGGGCATCGGACACACTCGCTGGGCGACCCATGGCAAGCCCTCGGACGAGAACGCGCACCCGCACACCGACGGCTCGGGCCGCCTGGCGCTGGTGCACAACGGCATCATCGAGAACTACCTCGAGTTGCGCGATGAGCTGCAGGGCGAGGGACGGGTGTTCCAGGGAGGAATGAGTTGCCAAGAATCGAAATTTTTCAACTTTCATTATGACCTCACCTTCGAAGTTGAAGTCGAAACGTCGAGGCGATAACTTCGATCGGGTGATTAGTAGCTGCTTAGTCTTGGATTCATTGAAATGGACCATCCAGCCATGAGACCATTTTTCTATTTCCTGGAGATCTGACTGCAAGGATAACGAAGCTTATATACGGGTATTCCTGTTAATGGACAGCTGCATGGGCCTTGGCATCGCCAACAAAAGGATGGAGGTGAATCTGGCTGTTGCCTATTTCTTTTACGTACGCTAAAAAAAAAATGCGCCGGGCATGATGGAGGTGGACATCTTGCGGCGTTCGAAGATGTCCTCGACTGAGACCGTCGTTGTCTGACCAATCAAGTCTCGGATCGTGATCTCCGTTTCCGTTTGGCTCTGAATGATACCGATCAATTCGTCACCAGAATTGAGAGTGATTTCCCAACCTTCGTAATCAAATGAAATACCCGCGCTGGGATTGAGGATGGCGTCGAAGAGAGCGTCTTTGCCGAGCTTTTTCCCGATATCGGAGAGACCGGGGCCGAGGTCTTTACCGTCTTCGCCGATACGGTGGCAGCTGATGCAAGTAGTCTGTGGATTGGTTATTAAGAAAAACAATTTTTTTTAATATTTAATTTCTGTTCATTTTCATTCATTTTTGTAAAAAATCAAAATAAAATAAGAAAACAAACATTACATAAAATGAATTGAAATCAAAATACTTTAATTCGAGCTAATATTTAAACTAGCCATGAATAAATAATTGGTAAAACAAAATCAGTTTTTATGATCATAATGAACATTCTTATTGCTGAAGTTTTCTAATACGGCCATTATTTAAATAAGGCTCAATTTTAATACAGTCATATTTAAATTAGCCGTGAATTTTTAACTAGTAAAACAAAAGTAGTTTTCACATGTTCTCGCCGTTCTTGTGGTAGCGCACCCGGGGATCGCGGCGCTGGTACTCCGCGCAGATCTCCGGCGTCGCGTCGTCGGACTCGTTGTCGCAGATGACGATCTCGAAGTCGTCGAGATCCTGCGCCAGCAGCGAGTCCAGCAGGGTGCTGAGGTGGTCGGCGGCGTTGCGCACCGGCACGCCGAACGACAGCGTGGGCGCCGCGCGATCCGATGGCGCGGTGTCGGCCCGGGTGGCCGGATCGTTAGCGGTGCTCGTTGGCTTGTCCACGCGTCCCCAGCGGTGGTGAATTCGGCAACGATCGACACTCAGCTGTTGGACCAAATTAGAAGATATTCTTTACATCCTGATTGTAAAAAGGGCGTATCCACAATATCCTTATAACATCTAAGGGTATTAAGTTGAAACTTTTAGGGAATGTTGATGGGATTGTTGAACCAAATCAAAAGACGATATATGAATCCAGATTGTTAAAAGGGTGTATATGCAACATATGAGGAACAACTAGGGTTAGCGAGTAAAAGCTTTAAAGAATGTTGAGGGGATTTTGAACTAAATCAAACAACACCGTCGGCATCCAGGCTGTCAAAAGGGCGTATCAGCAGTAAGTCAGGAACAGCTTGAAGTTTTGTACGGTCCGTGCAGATAGGGGTTAAGATCATTGAGATTGGCAGCCATCAAAGCTCCTTGGCGCAGGGCCGGTTCGCAGTGACCGGGAGTGACTTGTATAATCAAACTAACTAATTTGCCGCCCCTTGGCAACGCTTCAAGCACAGGATCAAGCATGAACCGCGACATCTTCATACTCGGTGGTACGCAAACCGACTTTTCCAAGAACTGGACCCGCAATGGCGAGGACCTGTTCGACCTGTTTTCCCATACTGTGCGCGAGGG
This sequence comes from Alatinidae sp. Z8VKAUB7J3, assembly GCA_010016025.2. Taxonomy (NCBI): domain Eukaryota; kingdom Metazoa; phylum Cnidaria; class Cubozoa; order Carybdeida; family Alatinidae; species Alatinidae sp. Z8VKAUB7J3. Next base: position 59,611,344 of record JAAAKM020721499.1, read on the forward strand.
TCTGAGCAAAACTGCGTTGGATGCCGGCGAAGTGGAGGTGGGCCACGTGGGTGACGGCGAGGCGGCTGAAAATCAATTTGGCTCTTCCGTATCTCTTTCTGCCAACGGCTCGCGAGTAGCGATCGGCGCTCCTGGTAACGCCGATGGCGGCTTATTTGCCGGGCATGTACAGATTTACGAGTGGAATGGAGCGACCTGGGCGCAACTAGGCGTCGATATTGACGGCGAAGCTGGCGATGGCCTTGGCGCAGCGGTCTCTCTTTCTGCTAATGGCTCGCAAGTGGCCGTCGGAGCTCCCGGGAACGACAATGGAGCCGGCCAGGTGCAAATTTACGAGTGGGACGGCGCTCAGTGGGCGCCATTTGGCGTCAAAAGTTTTAGTTTTCGAGGATAAAAATTTGTATTTTAATTAGTGTACAGATTTTAATCCTCAAAATTAATTAAAATAAACAATTGGTACGGCCCAAACCTTGTGTTGCAAAGATATGGCAACAATAATGAGCGCTAAAATGAAGTTTCTAATTGACCCCTTGAACTAGTGGGCCACAAAAAGTTGAAAAGAGTTCGTGATTTCCCTTCGAAAGTTCGTAGGAACTGAGTTGTATAAAAGAAACTAAACGTTGAAATCCAGTTCCCATTAGAAGATCATATGTTTAGTTTCTCTTGTAAATTAAGAAAAAGTAGTGCCCTTTTCTTTGAATTATTTCAAAGAAAAAAGGACCCGCTTGATCGTCATGGTAAAACTCCGACGCATCCTTTAAAAATATTTGAAGTAAATAAGCCCCATCTTTTCCATCTACCAGTATGCCTTGTTCTTCTAAATCCGATATAGATTCTTTTATACTTTCAACTCCTTGGCTTTTTAAGCGATCTGAAAGCAATCGATAATATGAGGAAGGAGTGTGCAAAAAACCAATTCCCTTCCCGCGCAAATTCCGAGTGGTTTCTACAATATCGTTAACCGTCAGAGCGGCATGCTGAATTCCTGGTCCTCGATTTTTATTTAGCTATGTTTCTTGTGTAATTTGAAACGATACAACCAATCCAGGGCCAAACAGAAAAGACATTAGCAAAGCCCAAGAATACTTGGTAGATACTCAACGTTACTCAACAAAACAATGTTAGAGGCGTATTCTGGACATAATAAGGCTTTAAAAATTTCCAAGAATGCTGCAATCAATTGTGCTACTGCGTCAGATGCCACTTGAGAACGTATGCATAGATTTCTGCAAGGGAAACAGATAGAAATTGCGAGCAATGTTTTACAGGCTGCCAATGATCCCAATTATCATAGAAAAAAAAATCATAAAGAGACCTAAAGTTTTCCAAAATTTTAATAAATCTAGCCAAAAAGATAATTCATATGGCACAGACTGTGCGGCTATAATAAGCAGTTAATTTGTTTTAATAAGTGCTACTTTCTGTTATTTACAAAAGAGTGAATGAACCAATATGATGGAAGTTTAATCACATAATATAGCGTTTTTTTTAATCCGATGTCTTTTGGAAAAGAGGCCCACTGAGGTAAAGAAATAGTATTGTTTTCCCATGATATGGTACAGTAAAGAGCTTTTTTGTGTCGTAATCAAATTCTAATCTCTATCAGTATCAAAAGCCGATTTTCAAATTCTCGGAAAACTAAGATAAGCCAATAAAGCATTGCCAAATATTTATTTTCCAGTTGTCTCTTAAAATTGACTAAAATCAATGTTTCATGTTTTTGTAGCTATAATACGCTTGTGAATTATAATTTCTTCGTTTTTTTTACTAAAGTCAGCGAAACACGATAAACTATTAATTAATTTGGGACAAAGCGGAAGATCATATCAATGTGTGTTAAAACCTTATGGCTTTGTGACTTTGTCGCTGAAAAATAGTCACTAGCGTTAAATAATGTAAATCAGGCATATGTGACGAGGGCTATTGTCCCCCTCCCTCACGATGCAAGGTATCTATTATTTATTTCCAGTGTATTTGATGGTAAAACCAATTTGGTTCCAGTGGTAAGACATGTATGGGACTTGTAAGTAATGATCTGCTGTTAGGTTACAGTCAACTTCAGCGATGAGGGGTTTGCCACTTTTGCTAGTTGGTGTACCTATTATTTGTTTCCGGTGTATTTGATGGTTAAACCAATTTGTTTCCAGTGGTAAGACATGTAGGGGACTTGTAAGTAATAATCGGCTGTTGGGCTACAATCATCTTCAGTTTTGAGGGGTTTGCAACTTTTGCTAGTTGGTGTACCCATTTATTTGTTTCCGGTGGCCTGGTACGGTTGCAGGCTGACCGGGCGGGCCACCGACTGCAGCACCACGCCATGGCGCGCGCCGTCGTTGATCAGCTCGATGCCGGCGGACCCGAGGGCCGCCTCGATGGCCCTGAGGGTGCTTGTCCTCGGGTCGCCGACCCCGCGTTCAACGTTGTTGAGGGTGGCCAGCGACACACCGCTCGCCCGCGCCAGATCGCTCTGCCGCACGTTGAGAAGGCTGCGGGCGGCACGTATTTGACCTGAGGAAATCATCACCAAACCTAATTCATTGCGGATTGCACGACGCGATCCGGCATGAATTATGGATTATGGGACGCGAGCGAAGACACCGGTCGGGATCTCCGCAAGATCACTGCGACCGTGGAGCGCGTCGATGGTGAATGGATCGCCAACTGGGGCACGCTCGAATCGGAGATGAAGCCATTTTTCCGAGAGCCCGAAGGCGGCGGGGATCCGGACCTTGGCATCTACGGCGATTACGCCGGAGCATCGATGACGGCGTACGCGTTTGACCGGGTGACTCCGGGCCTGGGCATGTGGCTCGTCTCGATCGCCGCGTGGCTCTTCGCGGTGTCGACCATGATCTCGTGGTCCTACTACGGCGAGCAGGGCGTGTACTACTTCTTCCCGACGTTCAGCCGCATCTGCAATGGCTGCGTAACGAAGTCTTACATGTAGGCTACCTCGATTATGAGTCTTTCACCTATATTGGTTTAGTCGCCGTTTTGGGCACGGCGGTTATCTTAATTCGATGGATAGCGGGCCTGTTCAAGGTCAAACCGGTGGCTTCTATGGCTGGGAAGGAGCGCTACCTGAACGCCCTTTACTGGAGTAGCGTCGTTATCGTATTATTTGCTTTCGGTTTGCCTTTTGTCATCACCGGCCTGGATTGGCTGCTAGAGTATGCCGGCCCCATTCGGCAATTTCGTTCCATCGCCCGTTTTTCCTTCTCGTTCAACAAACTTACGAATTAGATCAGTAAAAACAGATTCATAACATATAACCGGTATTACCCTTTTTCCTCCTCCTAAATTAAATATTGTATATTCTTCCCCTGCAATATAATGTCGCGCTCTTTGAAATAGTTTCCGTAAAAAAGGGAGTTGGTCCTCAAATGGAATGTACTCCCCAAAGGGAAATAATATTATCTTATTATATTCTTTACTAAATTCCCCCGAAGGTAATGTCATGCGCATGGTGTTTGTATAACGATAGGGGTTTTTAAGCACCCAGGTGCAAGGCGCCAAAATCCTCCTGTTGTATATTATATATATATATATATATATATATCTCGATTCAATTTAAAAAGTAAAGACCTTCATAGGCAGTTATGCAGTTTTTGGTAGTGATGAGCGTCAAATTTGAAAAATAAAGCATGGGTGAAAAATCCGCAAGAAAACAAAAAACACATGGCACCAAATAATGTAAAAAGCTGTAACTCTCCATAGAGGGTGTAGTTGTTTTGGAGGATAAAGATATTGTTAATACTTGAGTTCTTGCAGACGAAGAGTGTTCTTAAACTTAATATTTAAATTTATTTACTATCAACCTGGTCATACTTACGAAATGATGTACTGCGGGGCTTTGCAGGGGCGGGTGATGACCAGTTCTGCCGACGGCGGAAGCGGTCGAAGTTACGGCTGGATCAATCGGGCTTTATTCGCATCCGGCGATACCTTGGAGCACATTAACGCCTTTGGAGGAGAAGAACGGTTTTGGCTGGGGCCGGAAGGCGGGCAGTTTTCCATTTTTTTCAAGGAAGGCGCGCAGTTTAATCTCGACGATTGGCAAACGCCTCGGCTGATCGACTTGGAACCTTACGATTTGCTTCGTCAAAACGAAGAGGAAGCCGTATTTGTCAAAAGCGCTTCGCTTACTAATTATTCTGGCTGGACCTTTCCTCGATTTGAGTTTCACTCGGTTATTTATTGTAATTTCTGTTTGTTTTGGGGTTCATTGATTTATTGATGGTGATTTGTGGTAGTTTTACTCTTGGAAGATTATTTGACTTTATTTCTGCTCATTTTCAGGTTAATGGAGCTCTTTACTTTTCCTTGAAAAACTTATTTTGTGGATAAAACTTTTTTACTTAGTTTCTGTTCTTTTGTATTGACGTAGAATTTTTCGTGGAAAATAAATATAGTATATCTTTTCGTTTTTTTTCTGTAAGGATTCATAGGGCCTGCTATTTCTGCTATTTCTATGTTGATTAAAAAAAAAAAATCCAATTTGAGGAATCAAATTGTATAATTTTGTCTTAAGTATGATTTCATCTTGGAGGATGCCCTCTTTCCACCACTATACGAATTTATTTTGATATAAAAATTCAAATAATACCAATGTAACATTAATAAATTTCAGTTTTTCTCTATCGAAACGGTAGGCCTTCTGCCAAAGTATATCGCTATAAACTTTTATTAAAATAGTTTCATTAATAGTTATTTTAATAGATTTTTCTTATTCTGCTTGCCGTTCAGAAAGTAAAGAAGAGCAGAAAAAGGACTACTTTGAGATCCCTCGAAGCCTGAAAACGTCTGTACACTTCCCAAATTTTGTTCGAATTTTGTAAAACAATGGCCGATATAAGCAATAATTTATTTGTGTTATTTTCCGGCCAATCTCAGCATTTAATTTTATTTTAAGCAGTTTCATAACTATGATTTTTATATGACAATAAACCAAAGATATTGCATATGTTCTGTTTTTGGTTGTTAATAAATAAAAGAAAAAAAACCTTTTTTTCAACTGAAAGTAAGAAAAATCATTAAAAGTTCAAACATACATTAATTATTACTTATATATTTTAAAGATTTTTTCTTTCGTTCATTTCTTTCATTTGTGTAAATAATTTTTGATCATCCTATATTTATGCTGCATTTGTTCTAGCTTGCTTTGCCAGAAACAAAATTAAGATCTGAATTTAAAATTAAACTGAATAAAAAAGTAATAAATTTAGAACAAAATTCGAACTATGCTGTTGAAAATAAAGGGAATTTGTGTTAATGCTTTATTTTATAAACATTTTTTCTGTCGAGTTCCTTGATCAAACGTGATGTGTCTATTCCAGGGTTGTTATCAAGATTGTCTTGAATTTTTAGATCCCTATCAAAGAATTGTTTCACAACCCTCTAACCACGATTAATCTGAACTTGTCTTCCTCCGTGAATCCTCCGATCAACCAATCGCATCAAAGACAAGATCCCTGGAACACACAGTGGCAGCACCGATAACGGGACTCGTTCGGGACGGTATCCCGCCAAGCACAAACAAAACGAGAATCGGATTTCACGGCACCCAAAACCCCCATAGACAGAGCTTTTCCAGCCCAGCCCAGCCCAGCCCAGTCGAGTCGAGTCGAGCCCGTGCTACGCTGAGCCACCGGCAGCAGCATCGTCGTTTTGCACGCAAGATCGCGGTGCCTCTTCATCTCTCCGCACCGGCTGCTGCGCAAAATGGAGAACCCGTATCGGACGAACTGTAGTAAGGAGTGACCTGGCTCAATAGTAACCGGGACTCTAAAAACAGAATTTTGATACCTACAGTTACATCAAAAGAATCACATTTTAATTATTATTTTAAATATATAAGTTTCATCAAGTTTAGTCTCACCCATCAGAAGTTACGAGCCTGAGAAAATTTGTCTTATTTTAGAAAATAGTGGAAAACACCCTCTAAAAGTAATAGAATCTTAACAAAAATCACAGCAACAGATTCAACGTATCAGAGAAACACTACTTTAGAAGTAAAACGCTCCTATCTACAAAAATGTGGAATTTTGTATTTTTTCGTTTATTTGTTTTTTGGTCGTTCACAACATGCCAATCAAGAAATTAATGGCAGCAGCTTCAAGTTGGTGAGTATAAAATCCGTAAGGTCCCATCATATCGTAATTTAGAAGAGTTTCTTGTTCCCCTGTTGTTTTTCCGCAATCATATTAATTGGTTAAACCAATGACATTTCAGGTCACAAGAACGCTCTAAATAGGTCACAACTTTAAGAAAGAATTTGTACTTTTGCCAGGGTTGTCTTATCAAACTTATGGTGACGCCGTGACATCAAGAAGAGGCTGCGGTTAGAAGACAAGCGACAATGAGAATCCATATGAAAATGCATGAATTCCTCTCAGGCTCAGCCCAAGAACCTCATAATTGTTTCAGCATGATTGTTTTGGTAATTCTGCAAATCCTCTTCTTCAGAATCCCAAACTTGATGGAGATGAGTTTACAGCCAATTGATTCGATCGTACTACAGAGATATTGAATGACAAATAAACTTGGACAAAGTTGATGGCTTGGCAGTAGAACCAGTATACAAGCTGTTTGTAGCTGAAACGGAAACTGGCCAAAGATGGAAGACAAGAATTTAATAAAATTGGTGATTTAGAAGCTGGTGTTTTGTGTTTTTTTTCGTATTTTTCTTGACTGTCTCCAAGTGACGTGGTTTTTCTGTTTTTACGACTTAATCCGCTCTATTTTCAGTTCCACAAATGGGCCCAAAGCTTAAATTTATCTTTCGCTTCATTCAATGTAAACGATGGTCAAACCATCAATAGTCGTAACGTTTGTAGTTTCAAACTAACTGAACAAATTTATCACAAAATTACTTTGGTAGTACATCCAGCACAAACCACTCAAGGTGATTTTTAACCACTTTCATAAGACCAAATATACTTTTTAAACCCACAAAATGCTCCTTAAAAGCTTATTCCACATCCTCTAAATTATGAAATCCCTAGGTAATGGGTGAATGTATATTTCATAAATGTTACGCTTTACATTCCATTAGCATAACCCACTTCCAATTTACTGGGCTTAGGCTTTAGACTGTATTTGAGGGAGTGGAGTTTTTCTTGTAATTAATAATATTACACATTTTTCAAAAATAATAGCAATAAATTGCGAGTTGATAAAACCAGCATTTTTGACAAATAACATACGTAATTTAAGAGAAACTGGTACCATGATTTTCCCATAAAGTAGGTTCAACTTTCACTCTAAACAAAAATTGTATCATTTACATTATCAATGGTGCGGCAGGAGGCGACAATTAATGTGTTTGGAAAAATCAATTTTAATAAATATTTTACACTTGTTTTAATCAGATTCTCACGTATTTCTGTTTGTATTACTAAACCAACTTATCTGATTAATAAAGAAAAATATATTTTTTAAGTGGAAATAAGCAGCAATATTAAAGCTTAAAAGGAAGAGAAATTATTCCTTATATACAGGGTTCCCCCTCTTCACTGCCTTGCTCTTTGCTCTAAAGCTGTTAGCAATTTTAAAAAAGCTTCCTATTTTAATTAAAAGGCCCCTGTGCTTCGGTAGTCGTTCTTAAACATTGGAACAAACAGTTGAACTTTAGCATAGACCATGAAGGCAAAGAAGATGTTATGGTAGTTGATCCTCATGGACTTATGAGCAATGTTGCTGTATCTGCCCAAATTGAAGATGATTTGTTATGGGTATTGTTTGACATGACCTTTGAGAAAGAACTTGAACAATCTCACATCAACATCAACTCATGGAACAACCATAGATCTATTGATGAAAGAATTGCATATGGTGCATTGAAGGTAATTGATCCTGTTCAAACAGTACTTGATGTTGAAGAAGTTGTATCCACTACAAGTGAGTCCTCATTCTACATGGTAGAATCTACTGGACAAGATTGTGAGGAATATTATTTGAGTAAAATTTTCATTAAGATTATTTATAATAATCTATAATTTACAATAGTCTATAATATCATATAAAAATATAAAATATTATAATAATATAAGAAAAATTTTCATTAGGTTATTTACTCAGTGCTTTTTTATAATTGTGCAAGGTTTAATCCTCTCATGGAAAATTCCCCTATAGAAAATCCCCCTCCGAAACTTTCATCTGAAAAATTCCCCTACAGGCAAAATTGGGCAAACAAACGGAAAAGTATGACAACTAGAACTTATGAAGAAAACGAGGAATTTTGGAGTATTCCCCATATTTTCCAAAATTCCTCCTCATTCGACCCCCTATACATCGCAGGTTAGTTTTTTTCTTCCCCAATCGACCCCCTTGAACATCATAGGTTATTGTTCTTCTTTTTTTTCATATCCATTGTTCTTCTTTGGCTAAAATGTGTCTTCAGCCAGGTTTTACTTAACCAATTCATGCTATTCAAATAGTTTTAATTTAAATATTTTTTATAGGCTACAAATTAGTATTAACTGCCCTACCCAGTCTGATTTTTGATCTATCAATGAATTAGCCAAATAAACTGTGTCCGCAATAGCCATAGAAACAAAACAACAATAGTAGCTCGCAATATTTTGGGGGGAGCACCCTCATATACGGAATAATTTCTGTTCTTTTTTAAGTGTTAATGTCGCTCCTTACTTTTAGTTGAAAAAATATATTTAATTTCTGATCGTTTTTTAACTAATGCCGAAAAATCCATGCAACACGAAATGATGGGGAATTACATTATTTTACCAATTTTACCTTGTTTTACCAATTTTACTTGCTGACTTTTTTATTTTACGGTAATTTCCCAACATTAAGGTGTGGCAAGTACAAGACTTATCCAAGTGATAGATTATATGAAAATTGGGGTAATGTAGAGAAAGAGGAGAGTCATGAAGTGGAGGGCCCATCTCGCCGGAGCCGTCCACGCGCTGGAAACGGTCCAAATGCTTGTATGAGTCGTCGAACAGGCGCAGGTCGAACTCGACCAGGCCCAGGTTGTAGAGCGCGATCCGGTTGTCCGGGCTCAGCCCCAGGACTTCCTCGTAGGCGTCACGGGCCGCCTCGAGCTCGTCGCGAGCGAGGTAGGCGTGACCGAGGTTCAACCACGCCGGTGCGTAGTTGCGGTTGATCGCCAGGCACTTCTTGTATTCGGTGATCTCGAGGTCGTACTGACTCTTGTGGTAGTAGCAGATCCCGAGCTTGAAGTGCGCCTTGTAGCCGCATCGGTTCCCGAAGGCGGCGTTGGAGGCGTCCGCGGCGTCGCGCGCGCGGGTCAGCGAGGTCTGGGATGCTGTGCATCCCGAACTCCTCGCTCATGGGCACCTGCATGTCGGGGCGGGCGGACAGACTTCAGATGGTCGTCGCGTGGCGAGTCTCGGGCGGGAAGGTCACGAGTGGAACCTCGGGATCCTCGACATGACGAACCTCAGGATGGCGACGCCGAGCCTGGCCATCCTCCGCGGACTTGCCGACGACGACGGTTCACGTAAAGCGCGGGAGCAGCGGCTGAACAGCGTAGCCGAGTCCCTGTACTACCATAATTCAAAGCACTAGTATTCGCTTACTCACCCCATAGGGTGGGACCTTACAACCTTGATGCGACAACTTACCAATAAGGATCTCGTGTGTAATGCTGTCAAAAGCTTTCTTCACATCAAGGAATATTGCCGCAGGGATAAGGCTGAAGTCCGAAGACTGTCGTACAAAATGAAGGAGCATATTTCATTCGTGTTCTGTTGAGCACTTCTGCCAAAAACCAAACTGGTCCTCCCGGTCACCTCCTTTAAATAGTGCTATCAATCGTACCAACTTAACGCGCTGAAAGAAAATTCCGAGCTTGAATGACTGGTTGACAATGCGTTCCCGGTGCAGGCGAGCGACTACTTTGCGTATTTCGACAAGGACCAGTCCGGAACCATCGATGCTGAAGAGTTCAAGTCGTTGCATGCAGACCTGGTCAAGAATGGGCTGACAGACAAGGTTTTGGCGTCGTTTTCGGTTTCCCTCCGCTGTTTCCGAATCCGACACGCGACATGCGGCCGACGATTTTGATTGTGCAGGACTATGACACTTGCATGAAGGATCTGGACTCGTCTGGAGATCAAGAGGCAAGTCGAAATGCCGCTTGCTCGGTCTCTATTCCCTCACCCTCCTCCTTGCCCTCGTCTCGGTCTGAAATTCCTCTTTACGTGCCAAGCTTGCTAAAGTTCAACAATTTATAATAAACCTCAAATTTTAAGTATCTGTTTTAAGGTTTTTCTTTCTTTTTTTTAGTTTTTTTGTAGTTTTTACCTTTTTTAGTTTTTTTTTCTTCTTTTGTGTTCAGGGTTCGAACCTGAAACCTCTCGGACCTACAACCTGAAACATAACGTTGTACTAATATTAGTTACGCGCCATTGTAGTTGTGTCCCTGTGTCTTTTAGTTTTATTTTTGGTTTTTACCTATTTTTAGCTTTTTTAGTTTTTTTTCTTTTGTCTTTTTGGAGCCGTGCCGAGGCCCAGCGGCGAAGCCACCAGGGTACCGGTATTATATACATATATACCACTCATTTATTGTATCACTTAAACTAACTAAATTTTCCCCTTTTTAAGTGAATGATTTTATACTTGGAAACATTATCCATCCTTAGAGCATTAAGGAAAGCTGCAGACGCTTTTTTGACAATAATTTTCCGAGTTTACCACTCATTTATTCTATAACTCAAACTAAGTAGGATGTAAGCAGAAAAAAAAATTCAAAACTTAGGAACAGCCAATCAGTCTCAACTCCTCAAAATCTCTTATACAGAGCTGGTTATGACTATCAAACACGATGGTGCGTTTCTTTTTTTAAATAAACTACAAGTACAAACTACAAACTACACTACAAGTAATGAGCAACATTAAAACTTAAAACAAACAGAAATCATTCCGTATACGATACGATTCCGTATAAATTCCTAAAGTTCTTTAAAAAGGCTTCTAATTCAAGTTCAATTGCCCTTGTGTTTGAACAGTCTTTCTTAAAGAATTGTGACAAAACGTCAAACTTTATCATGAAGAGCGAGAGTGGAGGAAGGGGTAGTCTTCCTCGTGTACGGAATAATTTCTCTCCGTTTTAAGTTTTAATGATTGCTTTCGCTCATACTATCTGTCTTGGCTTTTTCTCCAATTACCAATTGATGGCAAATTTATTTTAATTCAACTGTTGTTATTAGCTGTTTTTAAAGAACCTTCATTCACTAAACTAGCAATTGCGGAATACTGTATATTTGTATAATGGATAGAAGGATAAACTTCAGGAAAAGATATACTGGGGCCTATGATTTCCCCTTCAAAGGCCATATCCAGGGTTTACCTGTTCTTAACCTCCTCCCTCCCGCAATAGTTTTTTCCAGCTCATAAAATCATAACAAAATGCAATTTTGTGTGTGTGATGCACAAAAAATGTCTCGTAAAACTGATTTTTTTTTTATAGAACTTGTAACAGGTTAGGCTAGGTTTGGGGGACTGTAACAATCGTGGTGGAGCCTAAACCTAACCTGCACATGGTAGGTTAGGTTAAGTTAGGTTGGATGACTTGCCATCTAACGTAACTCAGCATACAATGAGCATGCAACAAGTTTCATGAGCAAAAATCAGTTTCAAGAGGAGAAAAGTACATGTAAAAGTTTCACGATGAGAAGAATCAACGCGCAACGCGTTTCACGAAAAAAAATCAGCACGCAGAAAGTTCCACAAACGAAAACTCGCACGTAACAAGTTTCTTGTCGGCGGCCCTGACTCTCATTACTTGGCGGCCATGTTCCAAGGTAAGCTTCTCTCCGGCACACGGACTTATTTTATGGGAAAGAAACCAGCTACCTTTGAAACGGAACTGGACTCGCCTGTTTTCGAAGCCCAATACGCCGGTTATGTCCTGGCCGTCAGCGAATTGAAAGCCGGCCAGAAAGGCAAAATGCCCTGCTACGATCCCAACCAACTCAAAACCTATTGGCGCGCCTTTGAAGTCATGCCCCAACAAGCGTCTGAATTCCCGGGGCTAGGACGGGTGAGCTACTGGCCTGTGCGTTTCGATGCTGGCTTAGTAAACATTGTTATGTCGTTTCTTTCAAATAGATCTAAAGGTATAAAATGCAAAAATATTTTATCTAGCCCCCTCCTTATTTACTGTGGAATTCCTCAAGGAACCTTATTGGGACCACTCTTATTTCTAGTTATGATTAACGATATTGGTAAGGAATTCCCCATAAGGTGTAAGTACATGGATGATCCTTGAAGTATGTAACAGGAATATTGAAAGTGACCCCTCGAAATCCTAACCCATATTTTGGATAAAGCAAAGAATCTAAATATGAAAGTAAATTCCGCTAAATCAAAAATAATGACGATAAATTCTTGTGAATACTGCTGCATCGATTGGTCAATGTCAAAAACACAACGAGAAACTTTTTTATGAATATCTAAACTCAAAACTAAACAAATGCATTACTAACTTCAATATACACCATATGCATATTATGCAGTTATCGACTTCAATCACGAAATCTTTTTAGGCGTGGAGAAAACTTTATTATATTGCCAGACATGTGTCCATATTACCCTCCAATAACTGCTTCTTTGCATATATAGTTCAAAGACATGAAGGGAGGTCAATTGACGTTGGAAAAGGGGGGGAGTGCAGACCTACTCACAGTGAGTTGGCCAAATGCATGGAAGACCCGCAGGAAGGCCTCCTGGGCCAGGTCCCGGGCGTCCTCGTCGCTGGGCACCAGGTTGCGGGCGATGCGCCAGGCCCGCTGCTCGTAGCGGCGCACGAGGGCCTCGAACGCCCGCTCCTCGCCGGCCTGGGCGAGCCGGATGAGGTCGTGCTCCTCCTGGCGGAGGTCCTCCTCGGAGGCGGCCTCGGGCCTCGGGGCGGAGTCTTCCTGGGGCTGGGGGCTCTTCATCGGGTCCGAGTTCATCATCGGCCGTCGGGAGCGGCCGTCCACCGGCTGCCGCGGGAATCCTGCGCGGTGGAGCCGAGAGGCTGACAGACGTACCAGGGAGAAGTCATGGAAGAAGACATTGAATTCGTTGGCGTTCGCGTTCGACAATGGCGCGACGAACTCGGGCTCTCGCTTCAGGACCTGTCGAATCGGTGCGACGTAGCGCCAAGTACGATCCAGAAGGTCGAGACCGGCCAGATGGTCCCGTCGATCGCGATCGCACTGAAAATTGCTCGCGGCCTGGATCGCAGGCCCGCGGAGCTCCTCAGTTCTGAGCCCGAGGAGGCCGACGTCGTCTTCATGCGCTCGAAGGAGCACTCCGTGATCGACTCCCGACAGAAGCTCCGCGTCGAGCGGCTGTTGGGATATTATTAGGCGTGAATTTTTTAAGCATAAGTTTCAAACTCCTATCTATAAAGATGTAGAATTTAGTTTCTGTGCCTTTAAAAAAAGATTCTGGAAGGGAAATTTTCAATTTCTGGTATTTTGTACTAAACAACGACAATGTTGGCCCAAATACAGACAAAATGATATCTAGCAAAAACCATGAGATATTTAATTGGTTTCAGCTACTGAAAGGTCATTACGATCTCCAAGACTCAGATCCAATGCTGCTATACAACGGTGCTTTTGTGTCTTAAAATTTATGTGATCCATCCAAAATAAACATATATTGGTCGTGATCGAAGCGGTGAAAAAAGCCCTGGATCGATAAACGAAACGCTTGTTCAACAAATCAGCTCTGGCGTTTCAGCTTCACTGCGAAGTTCTTCTTCGATTCTTGCCGCGATCGGTCGCAGGTGCGATTGGAACCGTTTCCATTTTTGTACCGACGACGAATACATCGGCTGACGAACTTGCCACTTGCTCGGTGTATGAACGGCGCGACGGTTGGATTGAAAATCCAAACAACGTGGATCCCAATCCAAGCCGCAGTGTTGGATCATTTGACGCACGTTGGTTTCCGGGTCCGATACCAACGATTCATAGTTGGCACTTGTGAGGAGGCCGGAAGAGCCAAGAGCTCATATGGTATGAGTTCTAGCAAAATTCTAAGAACAAATAGATTGATTTAAAAGGAAAATCAGAGTCTTAATGCCGGTCGGGATTTAAAATAAGAGCTCTGAGTCACGAGCTCCTTCTAAATATCAAAATTCATTAAGACCCGATCACCCACTCGTAAGTTAAAAATACCTCTTTTTTTCTAATTTTTCCTCTCCCTTCAACCCCCCAGATTGTCGAATCGGGAGAAACGACTTTATCAAGTCAATTTGTACAGCTCCCTGACACGCCTATCAATTTTCATTGAATATAAGCTTGATGAAAATTTAGTGCAAAACAGATAGCACTGATGCAACAAGGCAACTCTCTTTTCTAAATTAGTCAAGAACATGAAGGGTTAAAATTTAAAATTTTGTCTTTCAGGAATATTCTTGAGAAAAGAAAATCGTATTTGGGGTAATTTTTCTAGAAGACAATTTTTTACGTGTGTTACTCTTTATAGCTTTTTTGGTCATTTGCAGTTTCCAGCCATTTTGCATCTTTTATTGTTAGTAATTGTTACTCGTGTATTCTAAAATAATATTTCTTACGCTAAAAGCACGGTAGCTCGCTTATAAAATGCGCCGCCGACGAGTTCGTGCGATCGAGCAGGACTTGCCGTTGCTGCTGGATTTGTTGAACACGCTTGCCCAAGCCGGTGTCGGATTCGATAGCGCGCTGGATCGCATTTTGGCTGCGCAAGATTCCCAGCGACCGCTCACCGCCGAATTTCGCACCTTTCAATACGACAATTTGGCGGGACGTTCCCGAATCGAATCATTGCGCCGATTGTCCCGACGGGGGGAAGTGTCCATTTTTTCCACGTTCATCTCTGCGATCATTCAGGCCGAACAGACAGGTGCTGGAATCGGCGCGACACTGCGATTGCAATCGGGCGCCATGTCTGCAATTGCTATGTTTGCTACTGCAAGCACTGTTCTTATCACGTTAGTTGCAGGTGCCAGAATGCTGTATGGAATGGCTAGAAACAAATCATTTCCTGCAATCTTTTCAAAAATACATCCAAAAACTGGAACACCTTGGATAGCAGTTATTGCACTAATGATTGTATCATTAGGATTTGCTTTTGTTGGAGATATTGTGATAGTTGCAAATATTGCCGTGTTTGCAATTGTCATAACCTTTGCAATGGTCAATTTTTCTGTAATTCTCTTAAGGTACACAGAACCATCTAGAGAAAGACCCTTTAGAATAATGAAACCTTAATCACTCCGTAAAAGTTTAATTTGTTAAGGTTGGTATACTACTACTACTACTACTACTACTACTACTACTGCTAAAAAGTCACCGCAGCAACCAGCCACCAGAGGAAAATAAAAGTAGGCACCATCCCCCTCGATAAAAATCTTCAAAGCCTCTCTCATTGCACCTTACCAGAAAGTTTTTGTTTCCATTAGATCTTTCATTATGATATTCTTCCACTGCAACAACAGATGATTTGCTTTTCGTTTTGCCCGTAAGGTTGGGGAAAAAGAAAAATATTTTACAAACTGTCGTCTTTCATCCATATATAGAGCTTGTTTTTACACTTTCTGGCTAGAAGTGCTACCTTAAACTTTATACGCAATTTCGTGTTTCGCCTTGGTGCGAAAAAATGTCGCGAGAGGAGATTATTGGCCTCCCAATGACTTCACCCCTCTTGATCAGGGCGCTAAAACTCAACTTTCGTTAGAAAGTGACTTTTCTCTTCTCGAAATTCCAAGGCCTTTGGTTTGGTACAATCAACCCTGGTGAAGAATCAGCAGAAAATAGCAAAAACACGAAGTTTCTGGTTTTGTATTGATAGGTATGAAAACTGCTGAGTATTTAGTCCTGCGGTCCATATCTGGTAGATCGGGACCGTGCCGATCGGCACGGGCGAGTTGCGCAGGATCCACTCGCGCGTCTCGTGGATCTGCTTGCCGGTGGACAGGTCCATCACGGTGTCGGCACCCCAGAGCACCGACCACTGCAGCTTCTCGACCTCGTCCTCGATCGAGGAGGAGACGGCGCTGTTGCCGATGTTCGAGTTCACCTTCACCAGGAAGTTCGTGCCGATGATCATCGGCTCGATCTCCGGGTGCCGCACGTTCGCGGGGATGACCGCGCGACCGGCGGCCACCTCGTCCCGGACGAACTCGGCCGTGCAGTCCTCGCGCGCTCGATGACTTTGCCTGATTCATTCGAATTTCTGGCTGAGAAATCGGCACAACCGTATGTAGGCCAAAATTTGCGTATACACCTATACAAAAATGCGCACTCCCCAATGCTCCAAACCGATTGTAGAAATATGGTACGGTTCGCTTGATGAGTGTGTGTCCTGGCCACAAGATATTTCGTGACTTCTAGAGTTGGGATGTCGGCATTTTGATGGCAACCTGATGTAAGATTTGAGGTAAACTTAGTTGTAGTTAAGCCCATATTTTCAACTCCCAACCATGCTGCATTTTTGAGTGGCCACGACAGACGTGCGCCAGCTTTTGACCACACAAGTAAAAAAAAAGTAATCAAAAATCTTTTGAAAAAACTCGAAATTAGCAAATTCCATATAAGCTATTAGAAATTGTTGAAAACTATGAAAATTCTTCGATAGGAATGGGTGGGCCCCTTTGTACAATCTGTTTCTTGAGTACTTATGTCCCCTCTCAAGGTCTAAAATGTTGTAGATGAATTTGTTAATCGTTCCCATTTAATGAATATGCAAAGGACATTTTTGGGGTTTGGTCCACTCCTCGCTCTCCATCCTGTGCGCACGCACGTTGGCGAAGTTTGATGGCTAAAAACGAGGAGCATTCTGGTGACCGCCCGGACAGAGATCGCGGTCGCGCCCGCGCTGTCGCTGCGCGAGGCCCATCTGGTCGCCGCGTTTCTCAGCCTGTCCTCGATCCTGGCGCTGGCGCCCGCCCTCGCGGCCTATCGCCGGCCGGTGGTGGCGGATCTGCGGGCCGGATGACGCGCGCCGGATAACGCGATCGCGAAGCGCGCGCCATCGCAGTTTGCAGTATGAACGGGAAAACCGCCGGAGCCCGCCATGCGTTTCGCCCTTGCCCTGATCCTTGTTCTGCTCGCCGCGCCGGCGCGGGCGGAATGCGGCGCCGAAGCCGATCCCTTTCTCCAGTATGGCTGTAACATAATTCTAGGCATCTGGCAAGTTTTCTTTTGTTGAGTGACCAGCTCTAATCCATATTGTCCATTATAAACAATCCGATTGGCTTTTGGTGATTTCTGTGGTTTAGGATTGCTTCCATTATTTTGGAGATAACCAAGTTCAGGCTTACTGACCAATAATTTTTTGCTTTATCTTTATTTTCTTTTTTAAATGAGGGATAACATGGGCCCCACTCTTATCATTTAGAACTGTTGATGCTTGCAGTGAACATTGCAAAATTTTGGTGAGATGTTTTGAGATAATTGATACTGTTTCTTTAAAATGTAAAGAAGATATTAGTACTTGACGTGTATTGGTGGGAACCATTGCTTTTCTTGAGGCCACAATAGTTTTTAGTGGTTAAGTGACTGATGAAATTGCAACATAGGACGTCATGACGGTGAAATAAAATAATTTACTTTCAATTGACTGAAAAACTTAAATGCTTTGAACTAGAGTTGCTTGGAGATCTAGAAGCTCATCCCCTACAGTTAGGAAGCATAGATCCCTGATATTGAATTGCTTGGGAGAATGGTTCGAAGGATGGATTGAATGGTGGGGAACAGGGCCGTGATGAAAAAGGAAGCTCGTTAGTAAGCCCATCAGAGTTCTGCTGAAAAACTGCATTTGTTGAGAAGCCCCCATATATAAAAAGCCCATGGGCTTATCAATGTCTAAAATAACCTCAAGTGCAAACAAGAGTCTTCTATGTTACTAATAACTAAATTTGAAATTCTTTTCTAACATAACCTTTGTCTTTTTTAAGACCACTTTAAATGGAATTTGAATGCCACTTCCTTGTGTTCATGTGCCCTCTGGTGCACCTCTAGGGGTACCAACTAACCATGGCTATCATCTTAAACACCAGCCCATTTTCTTTCTAATGATATGGCTTTCTGTGCAAATGCTTCGTTTTAAGTCTTAATATCGCTGCTTACTTGCAGTTAAAAATTTTTTTTTTATTTAATACCTTACTTGAGTGCTTGTCTGATAGTCGAAGTTACAACGCTGAAAATTTGGAAATGTCAGTCATTGTGTCAATGCTGGAGTTGCATGTGCCCATCCGATGCATTCGACTAGTAATTAAACAATGTGTAGTAACGAACTGTAATTAAAATGTGACTAGGCCCAAAAGTAACCGAATTTCTAACAAAGGAATTTTACAGCAACTAACACATCAAAAGAATCAGCTTTTTATTTTGATTAAATAAAAAAACAAGTTTTTTTGTGTGAGCTCGAGGGCCCGACACCGATCTTGAGCATGTCGAAGACGCTGATCACCTGCATCGCGCGCGCAGCTTACTGTTGGTACGGTGTCAGACCCGAATCCATCACGTTCGGTTGCTCTGGTTTGGCCGGCCGCTCTGGCCAACGTGATGGATTCGGGTCTGACACCGTACCAACAGCCCATTTTTCTCGTACGGCACCGGGTCACCAGGCGTTGCTTACAGTGACCCCCAAGAACCCGACCTCCAGGAGACCCATGCGGCTCGCCATCCTCCTCGCCTCCGCGGCTCTCGCTCTCCCCGCCACCTCAGTCAGGGGTTCGCACGATCCCGCTCCCGGGTGCGAAGTTGACGAGGCGAGTTCGAGGCGAGGTCGATTGGAGGGACGGCAAGCTGACGCTGGGGCGAATGACCGAAGAGGCCCGTCACTCGCTCCACGGCACTGTGCGCACGACGGTGGAGCTCCGAATCACGCCCGCCTCACGCTAGGTCGCTAACGCCCTGCGTCAGATGGTTTCGTCGCTTCGACCGACCTGCTCACTCTCTGGTCAATTCCGTCCGTAGGGGACGCATTTCGGCGACACACCCCGCCCTGGGTCAAGACTTAGCGCGTTGCGGGCCTCCGGCCCCTGGATCATGAAAAACTGGCTGAGTATGATCGAAATGCGTTTTGCAGAGGATAAGTGCCTGCTTGAAAAGTATAATGTGTGCGAATTAGTCAGTCGTGCAGGTGGTGGCGAATACACAGTACAGCAAGGGTTTGGTTGGACAAACGGTGTAACTTCACGTTTTTACACACTACTCAATGACTCGCTGTAAAAGGGGAGATGCGGTATAGTTTGTTTACATTCTGTTAACTCAAGCATCTAGCCATCCAAATGGGTTAGCAATGTTGTAAATTGCCAAAATAAAGGCTTATAAATGGTTGAATCATGTATCCAAATTGGGGAGTACTATTTGTGGAGAAAACAGCTGAAGGCTACTGTCTTCATGTAATTATCTAGAAATGAACGACACCAAAAAGACACGTTACGAAAAAGACTGTTTGGTATCACGATACCTCTTGAAAAAACCAGCTCTATCTCGCAGGTATCTAGGCAGGATTGGCTTAGTCTCCTTCCACCAAATCTCAAGGTTTAATGCTCGTAATCAATAATTATTAACATGCTTGATACGATCCACTTGTCTTCTTCTTTGTTTTTCTTGGTCTAAGGGAAAGCCCCTCTCAAATAGACTCTTTCACATATATCTTCTGTTCCAGGGTGGACAGGTTTCGGGCCGCTTCCAAAATCTTCTGACCGGCGGGGTTCTCCTGACCGTCCAGCACGGCGTCGCCTACGACGACGTAGCGGGTATTAAACGTGACCTCCCCCTTGATCTCTTCCCCGTTATCTTCGGCGTCAACCTTGCCACCGTTGAGGACTATCAAGTTCTTTACGTATTCGCGGTCATCCTGGCCATCCTTGTCGATGTCCATCTCCCCCACCAGCGCGATGCCAATCCGCGAACCGGGCGACCATACGACGGAGAAAATGTGATCGCCACGAACAATCGGCTCGGTAACGTCACGATCGGTAATGATTTGCCCGTTCTACTGCCTCTCTAACGGAATCATAACCATCTGGGTAATCCTTGCCTGTAATCCAGTGATGCGGTGCATCAAAGTGTGTACCTGAATGCTCTCCCAGGACCATCCAGTTCCATGCAAAGAAGGGCCCGTCATCGTCATATTCGGAAATCTTGTGAATTTCCACCTTCGGTGTGTTCTTGGCAAAATCCGGTGGCAATTGAAGGATCGGAGTTTCCGGCCCCAATACTCCGGAGCAATCCACGACTTTGACTCCACCAGAAGCAATCATTGCCCCCAAATTACTTACTACATCCGCTGCACTCATTGATCAGGCCAGCGATAGTGGTGGGAATTGCGGTTATTGCAACCCTTGCAGTAACACTTCTGGCATCATGGGCTTACGGATTTACCATTAACCGGGTATCGCTCTTCGCGCTCATTTTCTCCATTGGTATTCTCGTCGATGATGCCATTGTTGTGGTTGAGAACATTCACCGGCACATGGAACTGGGCACAAAGAAATCTATTTGGGAACTTATTCCATTGGCGGTGGACGAAGTGGGTGGACCGACCATTCTGGCTACCCTGACGGTTATTGCTGCGTTGTTGCCTATGGCATTTGTAACAGGTCTGATGGGCCCTGGTCCATTCAAGCAGCGCCTGATCATCCAGGCTTGCATCCCAGGTGCGCACGTGCGGTTGTTGCACCTGCCATGGCGTATCGCAAAACAGCTCGAAGCCGTTGTACTCCGGATCCTGGAAATACACCGACCAGGTGTTGCCGTGGGTGGTGTAGCGCAGCGTGAGGTTCTCGCTTTCGAGTTGTGCGATCTTCTCGCGCAGCTCGGCCAGATCGGCCAGTCTGAAGGCAATGTGCGCAACGCTGTTGGAGGGGCCCACTTCGGTGCGCGACGTGGCCAGACCGATCTGGTGGTGTTCGTTGATGTCCTGGCTCAGGGGACCAGTTGAAGTCAACTGCCAAAATTGAAGACGTCTTTAGACAATATTGCAACGGAACAAAAGGAAAAGATAACCGATTTTGTTATTTCGTTGGTGGTCTAGAGGAGTCTGCTACGAGTGTCCTCGGTGAATTGTCCAAACCACTGTCTTGGTCATTGCCAACTCATAAGATATGTGAAAAATTGAAAAAGAAAGATTCTCAACTCTGTGACCTTCGTTATGAAAAGATCATTGACTTGAAATCAGTATATTTGAAGAATTTGAAGGTTCGCGATTTAAAGAAAATCCTTAGCGATTGGGACGAGGATTGTGAGGGGAGAGTTGGGGGGGGGGGGGGTAAATTCGGAAAAATTAGGAAATTGAGGTGTTTTGACTTAGCCTACGAACGGGTAACCCATCATAATGAAATTTGATATTTAGAAGGAATTCAAGTCTCAGAGCTCTTATTTTAAATCCCAACCGTATCCGGTCATACTGGGAGGAGCTAAAGGGGGAAACGGGAAATCCTGGAAAACGCTTAGAGTAGAGTGATCGAGATGCAACTTGGTGGGAAAAATAAGCAAAAGTCCTAGATATGTGATTGACATAACCGGACTGAATCCGCTCTCTTTGGGAGAGTTGGGGAGGGGGCTGGCAAAAAAAAAAAAAACAATCTAAAAAGGCCAGAACTTTAAAGAAGAATTCGTATTTTTCCCATGATGGCAAGTATCGAACTTATCGTGACGCTATGACATCAAGAAGAGCCTCACGCTGTTTGCGATTAGAAGACAAGTGACAATGAGCAGCAACATATACAAGGCTGCCGCGTAGTCGTGGTGGGGCCTGGCCGATGACATCAAGAAGAGGTTCACGTTATTTCCGGATAGAAAACAAGGGACAATGGAAATAAATATTTACAAGCCTGGAACGTAGCCGTGCCGGGGCCCGGCCTCGAAATCGACTACATTCCTGGGGCATCGCTGACCCGGATCGCCAAATCTGCCTCGCGCCGGTTGAGATCCAGCAAGGCACTGTCGGAGTTCACATGCATTTCGACGTCTGGGTAGCGGGCTTTGAACTCCTTGAACACTGGCATCAGATGGGTCGTGCAGAGCAGCTGCGGTGCCGTGATGGTCAATGACCCGCTGACGACCCGCTCAGACCCAATCAGATTGCGCAACAGATCATGTTCCTCAACTTCCATCGCCGCAGCCTTGCGCGCCACAACCTCCCCGGCTTCGGTGGCCTGATAGCCATCCGCCAGGCGATCAAACAATTTGACCTGTTTTCTCTTTGGCGACTCTAATTTTAGGCGTCGAGATGTTAAAGGTAATTGCCCGGGGTAAATTTCACCAGGATTGAATGGTCTAGAGAATAAATCCGTGGGGATGAGGGATCTTTTCCATGTGGATGTAGCCGAATTTTCTGGCATTATTTAAACAACGATTAGAAATTAAATAAGAAAAACAAGATTTTCAACTAAAGTAAGGAGCAATAAACACTATATTCGTTTAATTAGAACAATGAGAAGCTTTTTTAAAAGTACTAAGAAACTTTAACGTAAAGAGCGGAGTGTTGAGAAAGAGCAGCCCCCCTCATTTCTCTCTTTCAAAATGCAAAGGTAATAATGCAGGTTTTTCCTATTAATTTTTTTTTCAAAAAAAAGTGAAATGAGTAGTGAATTCATAAAAAAAGAAACTGAAGGTCTTTTGATTTTAAACAGCTTTCTTTTAAAATAGAGCCAGATGTATTCAGTATTGTTAGTATAAGGGATCAGAGGATATTTTATGGCGCAATAGAAGAATAAGAACTACTTTATACTTACACTTTAAAGTGGTAACAGCAGTTATCGCCAGAACAAGAGATAAGAGAGAGGAGAGAGAGAAAGAAAGAAAGAAAGAGAGAGAGAGAGAGAATACTACCAGGATCCCTCAGCAAGGTTACCAATTGTACAAAAACTACAAACAAGTCTATGACTAAAATTATTAATTGACAGTCCAAAGGTACCCATCAGCATAACAGTTCTGGCAACAAGCCTTTGGTAAATAGCTGAAACATTTGAACCTAGAGTAGCCAATGGTATGTTTCAATATGTTTGTTTGCCAGCAGAAACATCCTTTGTTTAAATATTATGATATTTTATTTAACAGGTGGTTTTTGAGCATTAAGTTTAGTTTCAAGTCCTTGAGTGTCAAATCAGTAACTTCAGTTGAACTAAGAAATATTTGCCTTTTATACATTTGGACATGGATTGTAAATACAAATTTTAATACATTTTAACTGAACCCAAATTTTTAAATCTATATGTGTGTGTCAGCAATAAAAAAGTGTTGTTATGTTGAATATAGAACCGCAAAGTCACCACTATTATATCCTCGAGGAAAAAGTAATTTATGTAAGTAAAGAGTGACTAGACAGACAAATAATACAATTTACAAGAGAGGGCCTGAAGCCAACTTTCCCCCTCGTCTCTTATGTATATTACGATATAATTCGCTTTGCTTGAAAAACTAATATAAAAAAGACATAAACGCGAAATGTATTCATGGCGCCAAGGAACAAAGCAGAAAACTTTTTTTACAAAAAAAGGCAGGCGAATGGACAGAAGCGGATAGACAGGCCTGGAGCGCCGACTCCTCGCAAGAAGACGTCGGAGCTGTTTTTTTCGACGCCGATCAGGACGGCGATCTCGACTTGTATGTCGTTAGCGGCGGAAATGAAGCGGAGCCTGGATCAGAATATTATCAAGATCGTTTATATGTCAATGAAGGAGAAGGCTCTTTTAAAAAGATGACCGACGCGATACCTTTGCTGACCGAAAGCGGTTCCCGGGCAATCCCCGAAGATTTTGACGGCGACGGCGGTAAGGGTCTTTTTTTAAAGAAATAAATATAATAATTACCCCTTGAATATATACGTCTATTTCTTCTTCGGGTGTCACAGCAGACGTAGGTGAGCTCCTAGGGGTTATAAAGACATCCTCCTCCTCTTTTTTATCTTCATTTTCATCTCCTTCTCCAAACAACCTACGAGGTAGGCTACAAAGTCCATTTCTGAATCCTAAACGATGTCGTACAAGACCTAGGTGCCCCGAAACACAAGTACAAGGGAGAGATTGTTAGGAATAAAATAAGTCATTATAAAAGAAAGAAAAAAATTGGTGTTTTTAATGAAGTCCTCTTCAGACCCTGACCCAAAAAACGAACTAATTTCTTTTCTTTACGTTCTATTGTAATTTAACTGTATTTCATAACCCCAAGTTCCAAAATGGGTTTTTAATCTTCATGGCGAATTGTCAGTCATATTTCACATTTCATTTGATTATTATGCGAATTCCAAGAGGAGATAGGAGAACTGACTTCAGAATCACCATTCTTCTTTCTTTGCAGGCCCTAAGAGAAATGGCTTGGTTAAGAAAAGGGAAAAATGAACTAAGGCCTCAGAAGATAGGGGAGAAAAAAAAAACCCGCTAACTATGATTGTCCAATATTTCATGCCAGAGCGAGCCGGTCGCGACACCGAGTTCCTTGGCGACGGCGCGCGAGGAGACGCTTTCGTGTCCATCGCGAGCGGCGACGGCGAGCAGCGCCTCGGCGATCTGCCGGCGGCGCTCATCATGGTCGACGATGCGGGGCACGTGCCCATCTTGTCGCATCCGACCTAGGTCTAGCGTTATTGAGCGATCGATCAATATACTTCCCGGATGGAGCTCCTCCTCCCTGCAGCACCGTGGCTGATGGCTGTGGCGGCGATCGTCGCTGCGGTCGCCTGCATCGGTGCGTGGCGTGCGGTGCCGTGGCAGGGGCGGCAGCTTTAACCATTTAACCATGCAGGTCTTTGACATTTAACCATGCAGGTCTCCACTCTCTGATGGCATCCTCTGTGGTTTGGCCTAGCAAGAATTGGGATAGTCGGCTCCGGCCGTTTTTACCTGACTACCACGATGAGGAGACCACAATTGAATTTTGCCATGTTTAGCTAGGGACGGAAGACTAGACTAATCTGATGGGAGGACCACCACTCCCAAACCATCAGCACCATCCAGTCTTTTTAAACCCAACCTAGTTCACAGAAGCTTTAGCAAGGGCACTAGTTTCTATAACATTGACAACCTCTACTCACTAAGTGCAATTTCAGGGCTTATGTCAAGTTAACAAACACGGCTTACTGCATTACGCGCGCCCTGCCGCTGGCGGAGTAAAAATCGTCCAGCCAACGCTCGGCACTCTCCACAAAGTATGGCAGTGCGTCGACATCCTTGCTCAATGCTTGTGCGCTTTGCGGCAATAGCGCTGCGGCTTCATCGAATCGGCGCAATCCGGACAGTGCGGCACCTTCCGCAGCCGACGCGCTGGCGGTACGCCAGTGATCTGCACCGTATTCCTGATCACAGACCGCTCGTGCTGCGGACGCAAGCTCCAGCGCCGCCGCATAACGACCCGTCAGCAAACAATACGACGGGAGACGTGACGGCGAGAGAGAGACAGAAAGAGAGTGGCACAGGGCTATCGGGAGAGGGAAAAAAAACAACGAAAATGCACACACACATACACACTTTTGCCAAACCGTCCAGCCAAATGGAATGACTATTCCAGAACCGACAAAATATATAACAAGGGAAGTGCTGTTGTTGTTTGTTTGTTAGTTGTTGTTGGTTCAAACTTTACAACAATCATCAAATCGCAACGTACTGCATTTTTTTTTCAACAAACGGGCGGGTGTAGCGTATGGTTTGGTCCCAACGGAACCAGTGGATCGTCTCAGATGCTCCATTTTCAATTCAAATCGGATCTGGGGACATTGGGCGTTGGAGGGGAAACAGAAATCATGGAAACCAGAAATCTTGGAAAACGCTTAGAGAAGAGATCGGGATGAAACTTGATGGGAAAAATAAGCCCAAGGTCTAGATACGTGATTGACATAATTGGAATGGATCCGCTGTCTTTGGGGGAGTTGGGGGATTTCCAGTGCTTTGGCGAGTTCGGTGCTTTTGGACGTTCTAGGACGATGAAGATTTGTAGACTTGTCAGGGACCTGCACGAATTGACTTATAACAATTGTTTCCCCGATTCTACCCGGCTGCAAACGGTTGACCCGTAAGTTATGCGCCTTGGCCGCCTTGTTTATAATCGGGATCAACGGCGCGCGGCCGCTGCCACTCTTGCTGCTGGCCACCTGTGCCGCCGCCTGGCGATTGGCCTGCATCCAGTCGAGCAGTTGCTGCGCGTTGGTATGACGGTTCTGTTGTACCTCGCGCCAATCAGCGATGGGCTTCCACAGGAACGCCCACAAAATCAGCACCAGGGTAATACCGGCCAGTGCCGCAATAATTTTCTGTTCGGACTGATCGCGGCCGTAGTACCAGCGGCCGACAACTGAGCGGCGGAAAGTTACTTCGGCTGACTCCGCTGCCCGCGACCGCGCGAGTCGAATGTGAAGACTGGATCGGCCGTCCGACATGCCCCGGACGGGTCCGTGGAGCGTGTGCTCATGTTCGGGCCGCTGGCAGCCGATTGATCCCCGACAGGGGCCCGGCCACAATCGCCTCGGGCCCCGAATCCCCCCGAATCATTGGTCCCGAGAGGTGGCCCCGAAAGTGGACTGGAAGAAGGAACAAGTCGTGATCCTCTGCGGCGGCGAGGGAACTCGCCTGCGGGAGGAGACGGAGTTCAAGCCCAAGGCGCTGGTCGAGATCGGAGGCCGTCCGGGCTCTGATTCAATTACTATCGAAAACCAACGTTTATCTGTCCAGAGTAGGGGTTATACACAACTTTCCAAAATATTATGTATTGTCATATTTATCACTCTGGCCTCCAGCCACACTCTGCGAAAAACGTGGAGGTTTTTTACCTCCACGGTTAGAAAGGGGTAAGAGAGCGATCACTTTCTAGCAATATACTTGAAAAGGTGGACTAAGAAAAAAAAATGACAAAACCGAAATGTTTTTCCTCCAAAACAATTACTGAATGCATAAAATCTTGTCCTTCCCATTACCAGCTTTTTGTAGAAAGGTTGAATTGTTGCTCGCACGCCGACTTCGTCCTGCAGACCGCCGCGCGGCGCTTGGATCTGATGCTGGGCAATGGCGATGGGACGTTCGCGGCACCACAGGGCTTCGACCTGGAGTTCGAGCCGGAGGCGCTCCTGGTCGCCGACCTCGACGGCGACGCGCAGCTCGACATCATCACCGCCAACCGAGACTCGGACGACATCGCGGTGCTCCCGGGCAATGGCGATGGGACGTTCGGTCAGGCCGCACGATCTGCCGGCGGGCAACGCATGCAGTTGCCCGTCCTCGCGGTCGCCGACCTCGACGGCGTTGCGATCTCGGACCTGCTGAGCAGACGCAATGTTGAACTCATGGGGATTCCTCGCCTTTCTTGGGACGGATTTTCGAATCGGATGATCCATTCCGTACTTCAGGTGTGCCTGTTGTTGTTGAGACGGGCCGCCGTTCAGCGCCGCTTTCCAGACCTTCACCCTGAACGAAGGCTAACATTGCTAAACATTAATTGTCAAAATATGACGGCAGAGTATATCATTGTATAAGTTTAAACTGTGATGCGGTGTGCCGATTTTCCGTCCGATCCGGCTCAAAAATGCTAAGAGCACTCATCGGTCTCCGCGTCGGATGGCGGTCTTGAGGGACGGGAACATTGGAAGCTACAGTGATGTCAGTGTTCAAATATGGCTCTGAAGCATGGACGCTCCGAAAAGCAGATGCAAATTTACTAGATGTTTTCCAGAGAAATTGCCTATGGATTGTTCTGGGTACCCGGCTGACTGACCATATCTCAAACAGTAGGTTGTATGAAAAATGTGGTTCAATCCCGCTTTCTAGGGCTATACTGAAAGAAAGGTTGAGATGGCTAGGCCACGTTCTGCGGGTAAAGGATGACAGATCGCCGAAGATTGTCCTTTTTGGCCAACCGTATGGGGCTACACGGAAACCGGGTCGTCCTTGTCTGGGTATTAGAAAAATTTTACTAAATTTAGTGAAAACATACCCAGGTCAAATTTAGTAAATTTTTGAATATTTTGAAATTTATTAAGTTTTTAGTAAATTTACCAGAAATACAAAAAAAAAGAATGTTTATGATTTTTATGCCAAGTTTCATTCTGTTGCACAAAATTGAAAACTTTTCTATGTCTGAATTGATATTTTTTATTCTATGGCTTCAGTTTCAGTCCCTTCCACCTCTTCATCAACATCAGTATATCACGTGAAGCTTTGAAAATCTGAAACTTGGATACAACCAAAAAATTTCTTTTTATTGAGGAATAAATGGGAGGGGCCAAGGACAGGTTTTCGATTTTTTATAGGTATCAAGGTTGCTCTGATCAATCATGTCTATCCAACATTACAGTCATCTTTAATACAATAATATAGATAATACAGATACAACATATACTGTAATACATATACAATAATAGGCAGCGCAAAAGTGTTGCCTAGATAAAGAGTAAAGTGGGCACAATGTTTTTTTTTTACCAAGACACTTTGTTCAGAAGGATTTGTCGTAGAAACTTCGAAAGGAGCTTGGTCGATTGGAAATTGAAAGTTCTAGTGTCCTTTTTAAGAATCAAAAGTGATTGGAGGGCATACAAAAGATCGCGAAGGATCGTAAAATGGGTTAAAAATTCTCACTTTTGAGGTTGATTCACGATTTCTCTTCGATTTCTTTTTTAATTCTGTTGCATTAATCACAACAACTTCTTTCAAATTAGCTTGGTCTTTGACTTCTATATCAACTGTTTGAAGTCCACTGGCCACAGCCTCAAGTTTTTCAGCAGCACTGTGAATATCCGTGCACATTTCATCTAGTTTTTCAACTGAGCTTATATTTGCTTCTTTTAATGGAAGATCATTGACAATATCGTGCTCAATAGCATTTTTCCTTTTAGGTTTTGGGCTTAACTTTATTCCTAGAAGTTTTGCAATCTATCTTTTTTCTAAAATTGAGGCTAGTGAGGGTTCGAAAGATCTTGATTTACTGACTAAAGATGTCCTTTTTGTATCAGGAAGGCTTTTTCGTCTTAGTAGAAAATATTTTGGCGCATATCATAAATTGAATACTACCGGTACAACTGGCAGAATTGTGTCAACCAGTTCAATTGTAACAAAAGCACTGAGAGCAATATAGAGATACATCGTAATGATGGAACAGTGCATATCTCTTGTGTTCACATAGGAATCTTTTTTCTGGGGCGGGGGGGGGGCAGTAAGTTCTCAATTAACGAGTCCCCATAACCTGAACCATATGGTGACTATGATCAGCCCAAGATAGCAAAAGACCTCCATTCATTCTGGAGGTCCCAAGGATTTCTTGTTGTCTGGTTTTAAGCCGTTTCTAGCACTTTTTAATGATTTGAAAGGACTTGGTGGTCTTATTCTGTACTGGTTTTTGGAACTGTTGTCTATCTTGAGGCATTAGAATTTCAATGATCTAAACAATATGAACATTGCAGCTAGGAATATCACAACAATGAAAAAACGACTATCGCAGTAAAATTTGGACTGACAAATAAAGACGTTTTGAACTAGCTTTTTCGGTTTTGAATTTTTGAACAGGTCAAACAACATCCTGTTTTAATCCAATTTTGAGCATAGATGTCAATCACGGTGGAATTTAAGACAAAATGTTTTGTTACCAAATTAATATTAATAACCAAATTTGTCACTAAATTTATATTACAGTTAACGTTTTTATCACGAAGTGACACAATTACAATAAAAGAAAATTGGTTCAAACGTTCAGATCTGAAAATTCCTTGAGATGGTGTAGGATACAGAATCCAGTACGATGGTTCATGTCTTCGAAGTTGTAAGGGGTTGAGATTCCAAAGTTTTTCAATTTTTTTGGGGGATGTTGGGGGGATGTTCTTAAAAAATTTGAATGCATACGAACTTTACTTTAGCCCACGCAAAAGTTTTTTAAAATTATACTACTGCCGTCTGCAACAACTTTAAACCACGCAAAAGCTTTTTAAACTATACTACTGCCACCTATATTTATTTAATGTATGTTTATTGTTTATTATGTATTGTGTAACGTTTTGAATATAACCTAGTAGAGTCTTTGATAAATGGTACTTTTCTTCAGTATCGCTCAAAAAAAATTTTCCCCTCTCCCAATAAAATTGCTGGACCTATGCCCCTGGAGCTATCTCTCTGAACCCACTGGTATTCTGCGTCACCCTGTAATTTAACCTATTACTGAGAGAATGTTTGTAACTCGTGGGACGTGTGGACATGTCAGTGGGTCTTGTTGAGTATCCGCAGAAACTTGAGAGGCCAGTCATTTAATTGGATATGGATTTGAACCTCAAATTTAACTTTTGCTCGTTTTAAGGTTCATTTTTACTAGTATATTTATGTTATATAGTACTATAGTACATCTGTATTAGTACATACTTGTATTACTTATTCGTTGTATTTTTCCTTCATACTGCTTCGTATAGCAGGTGTATCCGGAGGAAGTTGAGAGGCCGCTCGTTTCATTATTCGTACCCACTATAGCGTTAAAGTCACCCATGACAATTATTACGACATTCTAATGAATTCGGTAGATCACGCTTTGTAGTATGAAATAGAATAATTTGCATTCTTCCTCACTTCTGGCGGAGTCTAAGGCATAGACTTGTACAACAGAGATATTCTTGGCAGCTCCCTTCAGTTGTAAGACAGCTATTTTTTCTAAAACTGAGGGGAAAGAGATAAGAGATTAATTGGCAGTTGGTGATACGAAGAATCTTACACCTTTTCGATGAGGTTGGTCCTTAGGTCCAGACATCAAGATTACCATCTCGACTATTTTTTTCATTCAAATCCTTCCCTTCGAATGGTTAAAAGTTTTTTTTAATCCGCTTAAATTTCTTTTTCTTCCAATAAAGGTTGTCAATAGCTTTATAAACTACTCTGCTTTTATAAAGAAAATTTTCTGTATCTTTTCTAAAAGTCATATACACTATTTTTTGCCTCTTTTCATTTGTTTTGAAGGTCTTTTCAGCCTCAAAACTTCATAAATAGCTGAGTTATTGCTTTTGCTATATTAACAGGCTACTTTGTTTTTTAACTAGTCCACTCTTCTTAAATTCCTCCTCTTTTTTACTTTTATTATTTTTTTCGTTGCATGATATGCTCTGTGTGGTTGACGATCTAAATCCTAAAGTCGGTGCAGACCACCAGTACTGCCCTGAAGTTCTGGGCCCACATGGCATGGGAAAGATAAATGAGAACAGTTCACTCCTAATCGATTATGAACTAAGCAACGATTTGATAATAGGCGGTACTATGTTCGACCATAAAACGATTCATATGTAAAACGTGGGTTACCCCGGCCGAAACGTTCGTTCGGCCGGGGTAAACGACTGCCGAACGAAGAATCAAATCGACCATTTCCTCATGTCAAGACGTTGCAAAAGTAGCCTATGCGACGTGAGGGGCAGGATGAATATTAAGAAAAAACTTATTCTGACTTGTTACTCGAACATGAGAAACAAACGGGTTTAGGAGGAATATTAAGAAAAGAATTTGTTCTGAAATGATACAAGAAAACCTTATTAAAAGTAATGCTTGATATTGGGGTCTGCATAAAGCCACTTCAACAAAAAATTTCGTTGCTGCTTCAACAAATCGTCTCTTCAATAAACTGTCGTTTCATCAAACCCTTGCTTCAATATATCGTCACCTCAATAAATCGTTGCTTCAATAAATAGTCGCATCAAAACCACTACTTAAAACACTTAAACAACTTAAACAATCTCTCGCATTTCTCGGGGAATATCATGCTTGGTATTGGCGGCTGGGATGAGTCGCCAGCCCACCGTTGCGACAAACGCCACCCCGACCAGTGCACAGACCAACCCCACGGGAGTAAAATCAAACATGCCATAGGGTTCCCCCAAGGCACTGGCCCGAAACTCCGCGATCACAATATTCGGAGGTGTCCCGATCAAGGTAATCATCCCACCGAGAATGGAAGCGAACGAAAGTGGCATCAGCGTTAGAGCGGGACTCCGTTTGCTCTTTTCAGCGGCTTGAAGATCCACCGGCATGAGCATTGCCAAAGCGGCCACCAGTCGCGGCTCATAACCCAGTTCCGGCGCCAGTTGAGCCATCTCGTCCGCCGCGATGTAGGGCGGGTTCGAGACAATCAGGTCAAAACGCCCTGACACACATTGAAACCAATCGGATGATATCAGTTCGGCCCGCGCGTCCAGTTCCAGCAACGACCGGTTCCGCCGGGCCACTACCAGAGCCGCGTCTGAGATATCCGTCCCGACACCTGCCGCCGAGGTGCGCGCGGCCAACAGGCTCAAAAGGATGCAGCCAGACCCTGTGCCCAGATCAAGCACCCGATCAAATGGAGTATTTAGCGCCGCTGCCACCTGTCTTTCTAAAAAAAAATTAAATAAATATTTGTAAACAATATATCTAAAGTAAATATGTACAACCTCTTTATATTATCATAGATAACAGGCACATAGATAGTTTTGATCATTGACAGCTACTCATCAACCCTTTATAACTACTGGCGTAAAATATTGCTGCTTTATCCATGTGAAAATAGCTTTTGTAGTGATAAATCGTTTAGTCATTACCAGGTCATTTAAGTTCCTAACACCATCACTCACATTACCGAATCATATTTTTATACAATAATTTATGTCCCTATCGTCAAAAACATTTATTTATATCCTACACTATTAACATGAGGAGAGGGCTCTTTCAAATGGACGTGAAAAGTTCTTCTGCCCTCTTGTGAACAAAAAGATTAGAGTGCAACTACCCCCCTCCAGCGTTATTATCCCCCAAAATCATCCGATTAAAATTTTGACACTGCTATTTTGTTCAACGTAGTTGAAAGATCCAATAGTCATACTTAGGGGAAACATGACCATGTTTCACTCATGTTTCACATGACCACTCAGTTCCTGGGGAGAGGGGTGGAAGCTCTGAATTTTCTTTATTGCTTACATACAGTATAGTACTTGTTATTGGGAAATATAAAGATATTTTTCATATAATTTTGTTTCTAGGAAGAGTGTTTCAAACCATGACCAAAATGTGTTGGATCTGTTTGGACTCAAACTCTACCTGTGTCACCTGAGTTAACCAGTAGATTACAAGCCCCTGACATCTCATATAAGGGTTCTGTTGCTCTTTCCTCTTCGGATTATTAGAAATCATTACCTGTCGTAATGGGAATTCTCGGACTCTGTGAATACTGCTATTCCTTCGAGACAATGTCCCCATGATTTCAGATTCAGTCCGTAGGATACCAGAATTTATACTAAGATACTTGGTTCTCTCCAAGCATAGGAAAATCGCACGGAAAATGGAAGGAATTTTGTGAAAATTTCATTAATTTATTTTAAAGATTTTGCAATTACTAATCCAGAAATTCTATTTTGTTCCTCCTATATAGGTTTTTCAATAACAGAACTCGAGTCTCTACTTACCAGTGCCTATGTTGCGGACTAACATTCCTCCTTCAGATTACATGACGTAACAAAAATTTTCTAGTTGTACTTGTGTGAAAAGTTCTGCGGTATAGTGTGAAAGTACCAAAAGGTAGCACACTAAGGCAACGCGTTCAATATGATTCGGTCTTTAAGATCCTAGAAATTTTCATTTTTTCTTTATGTATAACATCGTTGAGAATAGGGACGAAACCTTTTAATTGACAGTGAAACGAATACAAATTTGTAACTTCATATTTCTGACACATATACAGTGTCCATCATCAGCAGCAAAACCAAAAGACATTAATAAAAACAAACAAAATTTATACCCAATGAACTTATTACACACAGTTTATTGCTCTTATTTTTTTCAATGCAACAGCGGAAGCAAATCTCCTTGACCTTTTCGGTTCTGGTTCATTAGATTTATCTGACATATCAGGTGGACATAGGTCATAGCTCTTAGGTGAAGCAATATTTAATTTATTTGTCCAAAGTAAATTGGCATTAAAAGTAGAAGATCATCGCGAAAACAAAGTAACTAAAACTAAAAACTTTTCAACTAGAAATCTACCAAAAATTAAGCTTAAATGATCAACAGTTTTGAATTAAACCTTCTAACTTCACTCTGCGATGAAGCCTGTGCGCTAGTTCTAATGGCGGTAATTGAGGGGAAGGGACGTCCTTGTCCCCTTAGTTCGTTCCTCCTGCCTGGGTTTTGAAAAACACATTTCTTGGGCATTTCATAGGAAAAGGCACTTTTTTCATTAAAAAGAAATGGGGAAACAACCGAAAGTGCACTTTGTGGGAATGTGCCAGGCACGAAGATAAATCTTCAAATTAATATCTTAGGGGTGGGCATACCTACGCTAATCCGCGTTCTATTTTCTCTCACGCCCGCCGCTCAACCATTTAAAAATTAGGAGTCATGAATTCATCGTTCAAACTTTTTAAACTGATCGGACTTTTTCTTTCTATCGTCAGTTACCTACCTATAAAAGCGCAAACTATTGAATGTGGAAATGAAATCGAAATCAGTGCGCTTGAATCCAATTACATTATTGGAGATGGTATTAATCAAATCACTATTACTTTAAAAGGCGCCGACGGCGGCAACGCCGAAAGTATTGGGACATGTGGGTGAATTATGTTTGTCATTTCCATTTTGTTAGTTTAGGTTTACAATGATTTTCAGCTGCGGATATTCGCCATAAGAAAGCTCACTTCTAAATTTATTGATTTTTGGTTCTAGGGACTCAAAAGAGGAATTGTAGAACGTTGTCATATAGTAGTCGTTAATAAATGTGATGGTGACCTCATTCCTGCCTCGATTAGAATCGCTACAGAATACACCTCAGCTTTGAAATTTATGCGGTCTCCTTCAAAAAACTGGAAGCCTTTGGTAAGATGTAATTCATTCATTTTTTTTTTACTCATTTTAAGTTCAACTTGTTCAACAAGGATACACACAGACAATCTCATCTATATTAATGTGCAATACTAGTAAAGGCTCCAGCTTTATATAAGGAAAAAGAAATAAAGAAAAATTAAGAAATAAACAATAAACATAAAAAAGGTCGCTAAACCTTGAAGTTTTGTTTGGGGAATGCGAACATAAGGGAGATGAATACATTTAAGCTCAAGATTTAAAAATGCAGAAAAGACAATTTGTATGAAGAATCTAAAAAATTATAGAAAAGTCACTAAACCTTGAATTTTTGTTGAAGGGGTGTGAATACCATTAAATTTGCCTTGAACCCATTTGTGTATTCCACTTGTGAGCTGGTAGGAGTGACTGCGTCTGACTGAATCTTGATAAGTTCCCACTTCATATGTCTCTAATTCTAAAACAATCCGTTTCATCTCTCTCAGACTTTGGTAAAAATCTAATTCACCCATTTCAGACTCTAGTATACCAATTGTGAGTTGGTAGTAGTGCCTGTGCCTGACAGAATCTTGATAAATTTCCGCTTCATATGTTTCTAACTCTAAAAAGAACCTGATTCATATATATCAGACTTTGGTAGAAACCTAAATTCACCTCTTTCCGACTCTAGTATACCGCTTGTAAGCTGGTAGTAGTGTCTTCTAGTTCTAAAAATGCAATTCTTGTTATTTGAGTAGAATTTTGAGCCATATCAATGTTTTTCTTCAAAATTTAGGAAATGTATTTGCATATCTTTAAAACCTTATAAAATGGGATTTAACAAAGTTGTGAAGCTGAAAACAATTTTGTTGAACTTCAATTAAGCAGAAAATCTATTTTGCAAGGTTTCACTTTAAAACACACATATTTTTAAAGGTCATCAAAGGTCAGGACCCTCTAGAGAGAGAAGGAGTAGAGGTAGTCACTTCAAAATACCTTCCTGGGACATTCTTTAGTCTGTATATTCATCCCTGAAAGGAAAAAACTTTGGGAAAAGAATTCTACAAACGGAGCTTTTGATGCATCAAAATGATCTCCATTTGATGCTACTGCCAACCTTTTTCAAGTTTTAAAGGTAGACATCAAAACTTCTTAGCAAAAAATAGCTGTCGCATCTAAAGGTATAACTGGCATTGTTATACTCCTGGGATAATTACCAAAACCGTCTGCACATCCTTTCCGAGGGTAGGATCATCAGGTCAATGTAGGTCAGAGGAAGGGGATCAAAATTTGATTGAACATAGCCTATATTACCCTGCTGAACCTCCCTTTCAGAACAACTTGGTAAATGCCTTATTAATGAACGGAATTGATTCCTTTTTTCAAAATTCATTGCCAATGAAAAAAGCATAGCCAACGTTGTTTTCAAACAAATTTTTAATGCAAATCCGATTTTTGTTCAAAAGAAAATCACTAAAACAAACTATTTTTTCAATCGAATCGATTATCGTTTATTAATTTTTATTCTTATTTTTGCTGCTTTTGGATTATTTATGGTCGGAATGTTGTTTTATTTCGGTGCCAGTTGAGGATTTTTCAACATTCTTTTTAATGTTGCCTTTTTCGCTTTAGTTTTATTAATTTTTAATCATTTTGGATTTATTTTGAGATTATCTTTTTCTCACATCTTAAGAACTTGGTTTCTGTTGCACATAAAAAAAAATATACATAAAAATCCATATCTATATGGTACATCAATAATATTTCTTTGGTTTGATGTTTTACTAGCACTGGTTGTATAGTTGAGTCAAATTACAAATTACTATGATGTGATAAAATTGACCCAAAACGTAAACCGAAGATGAAACAAAAAAAAAGATGAAATGAATTTTTTTAAATACTTCTTATGGAAACACAAAGGTATGTTTTATATACCTCAAAAAGTATAGTGCTTTCTGATAAATCAACAGTAACGTCTTCAACAAGATAATACGAAAGGAAGCTCATGTCCGTGGCAAAGGTGTGTTTGGCAAGCGTCGGTTTGCTGATCTTGAGCCAATCGGTGGCAGCCACTGTCGCCGCACAGGATCAACCCGCCAAACGGCTGGCCATTGGCGACAAAGCAATTGATTTTGAGCTGCCGGTCGTGGGCCAAGACCGATTCATCGAGCTGAGTCAGCAGTACAAACAAGGCAATGTCGTCGTCGTCATCTTGCGAGGTTATCCGGGTTATCAATGCCCGATTTGCAACCGCCAGGTCAGTTCGATGATCAATCGTGCCAAGGCGCTCGGTTCTGTGGCATCCGATGTAATCGGATCTTAATGAAATTTGAAATTTAAAAGAACCTCGTAACTCAGACCTCTTATTTTAAATCTCGACCGGATCCAGTGTCATTGGGGGGAGTTGGGGAGGGGGGAAACAAGCACAAGTCCTAGATACGTGATTGACATAACCGAACCAGATCCGCTCTCTTTGGGGGAGTTGGGGGCCTAATTCGGTAATTCAGAAAAATTAGAAAAACATGAGGTATTTTTAACTTATAAATGGGTGATTGGATCTTAATGAAATTTGAAATTTAGAAGGACCTCGTGTCTCAGAGCTATTGTTTTAAACCCTTAATCCGTCTGCCACAACCTATCAATACCAATGAGGAAGAGACAATCGATGCACAGGAAAACATAGTCACTGATACTCCTGCAATAGTTGATGTTGGCAGTACTGGATTTATTCGTCTTGTTGGTGACTCCCCTACCATTTCTGATTCTTTCCTTATCGGCTTCTCAAAAATTACTACTCTTACTGAAACTTTGACATCTTCTGATACTATTGTTAGAGGAATTGAAATTACTCATCCTGCAGTACTTCCTAATTCTGTAGAGGTTTCAGATTCTGCCAGTATAATTAAAACCGTTGGATCTCCTGTTGCACTTTTACCAAAAACTTTTTCCTATGGGGTGTTCCTTTGATATGAGCTACCATCGACTTGAAAGTTCCAGATTTGTCACACAATAGGCAGTGCACAAAATCCTTATCCTTGACATCAATAACATATTCAAGACCTGAAAAACAAAAAACTAAATAGAAACAAATAAATAGCCCTTTTATCGGACATAAACTTAGATTAGTCGTCCCCTTTCACTGCCTTGCGGAACAACACTATTATTTTCGTCTTTTTTTTCTTTTTTTGCGATCAGGGACTATAGGTTGGTAACGGTAACAGATAAAAATTCGAAACTTTTTTTGAGGCAATAAAATAATGATTATATCGAACTAATTTTCTTTTGTTTGAAGGTCGATATTTTCAAGGCCCACCGATTTTTTTGGGGGAGCTTCAATTTGAAGAGCATTCCGACATGTCCAAGTATTGA
Organism: Alatinidae sp. Z8VKAUB7J3; assembly: GCA_010016025.2. NCBI lineage: Eukaryota > Metazoa > Cnidaria > Cubozoa > Carybdeida > Alatinidae > Alatinidae sp. Z8VKAUB7J3. The sequence goes on from JAAAKM020721499.1 coordinate 59,649,436, forward strand.
TCATCTACTGATTCCTAAGTTTAATTTCGTCAGTAAACATCATGACAAAGAACTAAACCCATATAAGTTGGACTTTGACTTGACCTCGGACAAATCTGGAAAAAAACGAGAGTTTATTGTTAGATCTATTATTCTGAATAAAAATTGCCAATTTCAGTCCATTTGTTCTACAGTGACCAAAAATAACCATATTTTCCATGAAAATTAGCTTCATTGTGCAGCTAAGTAGGGAATTTCTTACTATACGTCTATATCACTATATCACTATATCATTATATACGTCTATATCACTAAAAAACAATCAACACGAAAATGAGCTTCATTTTGCAGCTAAGTAAAGAACTTCTTACTATACGTCTGTATCACTATATCACTATACTATATCACTATATACGTCTATATCACTAAAAGACAATCAACACGAAAATCCGCTTCACTCTGTAGCTAAGTAAGCAACTTCTTGTACCTCTTGCTAAGTAAACAACTTCTTACTAAGATCCAGTGACAATATGGTATTTAGGCAAGATCTGTCCTTTTATATAATCAACATTCTCTTTTAATTTTAAGCATTGATATTACTCCTTACTTTCAGTTGACAAAACTTGTTTTTTATTTAATTGTTAGTGAGTGCGGATATTTCAGCGTCATTTGAAAGATCAAATACTGTTTCAGATGGTAATGCTGTTTTTTCTCATTTTGCTTGTTTTTTTTTCTGTCATTCCCCTTGTGTTTTGTCGTTTTGTAGCGCGTTAAAAGTGGATTGTTAATATCATTTATCAAAAATTGAATGTGTATGGGCTTATTACGTTTATTTGAAGCTTTTTTTTGATATAATGTACAGCACTTCATACAGTAGCTGTGGGGGGTTTGGTTTTCCCTGGAGGTACAGTTATTGAAATTTTCAACTATTTTGAACAAAACAGCTATTGCAAAATTTTTATCAGGTGTCTTTGGGGGATGGCAGATATATAGAGCATGAGAGGAGGGTTGGTTGCCCTCCAACCACTTTTCAACATGCCCTTAGAAGTTTAAACATAATACCCTTGGCAGTTCTTGACAAACTTCAGATATACCTTTTGCACAAATATATAGTATGTTTTGACTTAGTTTAACATGCCCTGCAGCATTCCGCAAAGTTTTGCCGTATATGCTGAAAAAAAGTGAGCTCATTTCAGAACCCAGGCATCACTGTAGAATGCCGGAAATCGTGGCTGAAACTTCTCTCCTAGTTTGAAGCAAGACACCGGTTCGTAGTCTCTGAATTCTGTTAATTTTCAACCACAACTTAGCAGATCTTGACATGAGGAAGACTCTCCAGTGTTTTGACTTGTACGATTATAGTTGTTTATATGTTATTTTTATGTTTTAACTACAAATGTTACTACTAATGCTACAACTAACAAACTCACTGCAGCACCAACTGACCTGAGACCAACACAGCTATACATACTCCTCTTCCACGTTCAACGCTTCAGCTTTGAATTTTATTAGTGTTAAAGCAAACAAGAGAAGCTTGACATGAGGAAAAACAACTGTATTACCTCAAGCTAAAGCCATATGAATTTAAAACAAAACCAAGTTAAAACTTAAAACGACCATCAATAAAATATAAATTTACCAACATACGCAATTCAAGTAATATGCTATTAAACTACCCAAAAGAGAGCTATCCCTGCCAAAGCTAAAAGATGGCTTGCTCAAGGACTCGTGTTCACCTAAAGGAAAGGGGAAAGGGGTTGGCTTATCTTGAAATTTGGGAAAATTCAATGTTATCACGAAATTTTTTGAGACCTAAGATTTTTGGACTTGGATTTTTTGGGGGCTTAAAAGTTCTTAGATTAAGACTTTTATGGACTTAGAACTTTTCAGACTTAGAATTTTGTGCTACTTACAATTTTGGACGTAGGTGTTTTTGGGGCCTTGAATTTTTTGAACTTATATATTTTTGGGGTTTAGAATTTTAAAAGTGTCACTTAGTATCGGGGTAGGCATAGCGTCGAAATTAATAATGTCGTATTTATTTTAAGCGATGATACGACAGCCCAATAATGATGCAATAAAAAGAATTAGTGAAAAGTATTGCTTAGTATTGGGGGCCATCAATCTAGCCTTCATGGCCTACATGAAAACGGTCATGCTTTTTTCCCGGGAACGACCCGTGGTTCGACGGGAACAAACGCGTCATCAGTATACTGCACTGGAATACTTGTCGGCCAAAACCTTGGCTGAGCTACCGTTGGATGCTGCGTTTTGTGCCATTTTTACCACAGTCTTGAAGAACGCCTCCGGGGTGAGAATAGCATGGCACCAGCTCACGGGCGTATTTTCTCTCTTGACCATGGCTGGCGCGTCTTTGGGCTTTTTGCTTGGAGGTTTAGCGACTGACGACGATGTGGCCACGACCGCGGTCACCGTCTTTCGCGTGATGGGTGTCTTTGAGCAACTTGGCTACTCACCGGCAGTTGCGACGATTTTGGCGCTCTTGTGTACGGAGTGTCCGCGTCGGAAGGTGACATACGCCGGTCGAACTTTCTATGCCGCCACCGGTCCGCGGGGATTGCCTCAGGGAGCGTGTACCAGCCCGGCAATCAGTAATCTTGTGTGTCGTCGTTTGGATTCGCGTCTCACCGGTTTGGCCAAGAAATTCGGTGCGAATTACACCCGCTACGCCGACGATTTAACGTTTTCCGGCTCTGGCGACACTGCGAACATGGCGGGTTGGCTTAATATGCATACACGAAAGTTTCTATATGTTCAGTTTTTATTAAATCATTTTTGTGACACATTGATACCTTCTTTTGGCCAGTATTGACAGGTTCTGCTTCGTTTTTTTTTTATAATTTGTAGACTATAAAAAACCTTAATTTTGGGTGAAAGAGGATATTCAGGGCTAACTCCCGCTGAAAAGAGATTGTAAGTGCGATTTAATCGGCAGTAAAATCAACTAAACTTCGTGTATGCATTAATATGCATACACGAAAGTTTCTATATGTTCAGTTTTTATTAAATCATTTTTGTGACACATTGATACCTTCTTTTGCGTTTACAATACGAAATTAAAAAACTATGATACCTTGCACGGTCCACAAGCTGTGAGATAATAAATGTCTGGCTATAGCTTCTCGGTCTTCAGGTCTGATGACAGGCCCAGTTATATCACTACACGGTTCTAAACTAGTTTCAAACCGACAATTAAACCAATCGACTAGAGGGTCCCATTCTTTTGACTGCATTTCATGCCACTCTTCATTGTCCTGAAATGAGAAGTAAAGTGAGAAACATGTGATGCAGAATTGATAGCACGAGTTTACGAAAATGCATAGGGAGAGAGGAGGGAACAAATACATATGCAAACTGATTTTTTTTCGTGAAGTGCCAATTTTTATCGGTATTCCTGAATACTTCTTCTACCAATTTTCCACACCAGGTTATGGAATCTGGATAAACATAGTAATAGTGGTAATAAGCTGGCACACCGGCGCTGGATATTGTAGGTATAAACGCCATGGATATTATGCAGGCAGTCATAAATACCCAAATTTTTTTAGCAAATGTCTTCATCGTACCACTCCTTTGTTTATTGATTGAACATAGTCTTCCAAAATCCAAAGTTATGTTTTCGAAAGATACCAATTCTGTATATACATAGAAAAATAAAAACCTTTTCGTTAAGAATTTTACCAAACACTGAGGTAATTTTGATAATATCAGAGTTCAGAGAACTCTATAATCAAATCGGAGCTATACCAAAATGGTGGGTATAACTCTAATTGGAGCAGTTCTGACAGATTTAGAAATTAGAATCAGGGCTTTCATTGAATTTATTTCCCTTATAATTTTCTGTAATTTGTTAAGACTTACGTTGTTCATACCGTTTACACTCTCATTTAATATAACTGAAACTTCTTGACTAAGAATCACTGTCACGGCTTTATCGTCGTGAGGTTGAAGAAGGGTCTCTCACTTACTCCTTTTACTGAGTTAGTGTAATGTGATCCCTGGCACGCAGTTTTGAGGCAGGTCATCTTTTGTTGTAAATAATCTGTTTTTCTATCTGCCCTATTATAGATAAGAGGAAATTTATTTAAGTATTACTATCTAGCATTTTATTGACTTTTTATTTAATAAATCCCGTTTGGAAATAATGTAGCATTTCAAGGAAGAGATAAAATAAACTCAGAAACTTGAAAAAAATTCAGTCAAATAGATACAATTTTTTTTATATAATTATAGTTTGCCAAAATAAGACTTTGGCATTGAAAGCAACTTCCAACAGTATTTTTATGTGGATTAGTGGCCAATTCCAACTTAGATACCAATATTGGTATCTAAGCTGTGTATGCAACACAACAAAATTGCGTTCCCGACTACGGTGTTGTAGTACGATCTACACGTCGGAGCGGCTTGGAGGAGCCGCCAAGTTTAGAGCTCTGTACCAAAAGCATCTCGTGGGCAAGATAGGAGTTTTCATAACTGTATATTGGTATCTAAGCTGTGGCTTTTACAAACGCAGTAAGCAATGAGTTGCTGTAGACGACAGTAGTGTACTGTAAACATGTATTTGGGAGAGTGATGGTGAGCTTAATAAGCTCGGTTTTTTTCTTCCAGCCTTACTGTTAATTATCGACAAACGTCGTCCGCGTCCTAACGAAGCCCAAGTGATGAATATCATTGGTGACATCAAAGATCGAACCTGTATCATCGTTGACGACATCATCGATACAGCTGGCACCTTGTGCCAAGCTGCTGAAGCATTGAAAGAAAATGGCGCCGCACGAGTTTCAGCATACTGCGTCCACCCGGTTTTATCCGGCAAAGCCTTAGCCAACATCGATGCCTCAGAGTTGGATGAAATCATTGTCACCGACACCATTTGTCTCACCGAAGCAGCACGTGCAAACAAGAAGCTGCGCCAAATCGGCCTAGCCAAGATGCTACTGGCTTATGATCACTTATTCTGAGGGAAGGATGACTCCTGTAAACTATTTGGTCAACATCATCTGCTTTCCACAGAATTCGGTCGGTCCAGGCAGGTGCTCGGTTTTTCTCACTGATATAAAGTATGGGGTCATTATGAGATCATAATATGGGAACGTGGGAACATAAATATGATCAAAATGATTAAATATGGTCAAAAATGATAAAAATAGATGAACATAAGTAAATAAGATAGACAAACATTCGTAACAGATTTTTCTTTACCAAACCATGATTTGTCTTGATAAGTTCAAAACTTTTTTTTCGTTTACCCCTGGCGAAGTCGTTGGCACTGTCGACGCGGAAGGCGTCGACGACGATCTTGCCGTCCAGGGCGCCGGGATCGGAGACTCGTCGTCCACGGAACTCGATAGATCCCTCGGTCCGCTGCAGGGCCACTCCGACGTTGGCCACCGCCGCGATGTTCCTCGTCTTGACCTGGCCGGGGGTGAGCCGGAAGGTCTCGGTCTCGGTGAGCAGCAGGTCGCCCGCGGGGATCAGGTACTTGATCTCGACGTCGACGTTCTCGGAGTCGATGTTCTGCACGGACCACAGGGTGGTCTCGTCCGCGAACAACTGCTGATCGACGACTCGAAACCCTTTGGCAGCACATTAATATTGCTTGCGGGAGATTTCAGGCAAACATTACCTATAACACCTAGATCAACTCCTGCAGACGAAAAGAATGCTTGCCTGAAAAATTCTAATTTATGGGCACAAGTAAAAACATTAAAATTAACTACAAATATGCGTGTATGATTGCAAAACGATGACTCTGGTCAAACATTTTCAGATCAATTGCTGGCAATTGGAAACGGAAAGCTCCCAGTATACTCAATTTCAGGACGTATACAACTACCTGCTGATTTCTGTAATTTAGTGACGTCCAAAAATGAATTGATTGAAAATGGTCCTAGAAAATCATGAGAGGGCTCATTCGGAAATTAAAAGTTCCAGTACCCTTTTTAAGTGACCAAAAAGATTGGAAGGCAACAAACCTTCTCATACGCCCCTTCTCCTCCCCTAAAGCGATCCGATCAAAAATCAGAGTTAGCTATTTGGTGCAGCATAGATGAAAGGTCTAATAACTATACCTCTGGGGATGGAATGATCCACCATAGCCTCTGGAGAAAGAGCTGCAAGGTTTTCAATTTTCAATTGTGAGATATTCAGTATTTCTTATTGGGAAATATATAGAAATTTTTCAGGAGATTTGTTCCAGGATAGTACCATTGCTATATTCTTTTTGGCACTAACAGTGACAGGATTATTGGCACCTAGTGTTTTTTCCCCCATTTCACAAACTGCAATCATGATATTTAGCATTTCCTTATATTTTCCCAGAATATTCAATACTAAACACATATGAAAAATAGTATTTAAAGTGTCTGAGTGATTTAATCCTAGTATTTCCTTTTGTTTCTTATAGACTTCTTCAAAAATATCCAAAGATTTTTCATTTTCCCCCTGTCTGTGCAACACTAATGCGACGAATCTTCTTGTCCCTAAAGTATCCTTATGATTCAAACCAAGCATTTCATATCGGCTGTTGAAATGCAAAAGGCGTTAAACAACATTTTCCAACGTGTTAAGGAGCAGCAATCAACTATTTTGAAAGATATGCCTCCTTATCTCTCTCGAGTTCCAATTGCGTCCTTGTGGCCATCTCATGGTAGGCCAAATATAATGATTGGTGATAAAAGTATTAAAAACCATAATGATACTAGTAATAATAAAATGTATCTCTTATTACTTATGGGGATGATGTCTTCAACCCCCAGCAGAACGGTGCTGGGGTTTGAAAAAAAAATTTCCATTCTGCGTCGAGAGCATTCAAAAATAAATCTTAAGTTTACTATCTTTTCGTTGGTTTATTTTCTCTTTTTATTTTTTTTTTGTCTCACTCTGTCACTAGGGCTATAAACCCTCTTTTGTTTTGTTGATGGGTCAGAAATAAATTGAATTGAATTTATTTGACTTTTTGTTTCTAGAGTTATTACTTCTTGCTGGTCTCTATATATCATCACTGTCAAGTAGTTTAGGAGCATTTTATGGTACTCCCCGTGTTCTCCAAAGTATCGCTAGTCAAAAAGTGATTCCAGTTATCAGAGTTCTGGCTCACGGCGTAAGTAGAATTCTATGCATCAAGACAGGATCATTTTGCAATATTTAGCCGGGCACATCAACAAACTATATTAATCAGCATGTGGAACAAAGTATGGTTAAAGCCGCAACTGAAAGGTGATACCATTTCTCACCGTAATCAAAAGTGCGAAAAACAAAATGATAAATCCAGCTGATATCACGAACAGAAATGGGTAGAAACACCAGCAAAAACCATCCTTTTTGGTTCAGGCAAGAGTTCTACGAAGCTTTCCAAAATGCAAAGTCATATTAATCAATTCAGCCTTTGGTCAACACTTTCCATAAAAAAAAACACGACGAAACCAAAGTGTTGCTCTCGCAACATAATTAAACAACAGCAACGACCACTAGCCCCTTTATCCACATCTTTTTTAAGACAGAGGTAATTTTTGGACCGTGCCTATTTGTGAGAGATGACTAGAGCCTTGAGAATTGAGTTCTGTAGCCTTCGCCAATAGAAAACGAGCTTTGTTCTTATATTTGGTGCTAGTAAGCACTACCGTAGGTCAAAACACCATACCTCCTACTACCTTACTCTAGCTTTGGCTGGTGCCATATCTGCCCTTTTTGAATGATTAACTTTAAGGAAAGCAGGTTCAACTTTTTGTGTTCAAGCTACTTCTTTGACTTCGTTAGTTGTGGAAAATTGTTTCCTTATTTAGATTAGGAAAATGAAACTTTCAGGGATGAACTACAGACTACAGACCTGGGAAGGCATTTTGAAACAACTATCTCCACTCCTTCTCCCTCTAAAGGGCCCTGACCTTTGATGACCTTAAAAAATATGTGTGTTATAAAAGTGAAACTTGCACAATAGACCTTCTGCTTAATTGAAGTATAACAAAATTGTTTCCAGCTTCATAACTGTTCAATTTTATTTTACAAGGTTTTGAAGATATGCAAATACATTTCCTAAATTAAAAAAAAAAAAAATTGATATGGCTCAAAATTCTACTCAAATAACGGGAATTACAAAAGCAGACAAGCGGTTGCCCATATGCCTTTTATGCAACTAAGTTTTGAGCAGTTACTCTATGAGAGCATCGAAGCTCATCTAAGAAGGTGTCATCCTGACAAAATAGATAGAGACTTGGAATGTTTTTAAAAATTGAAGGAAAAAAATGAAAAGAGACCTACTGTGAACAGTATGCTTGCTTCGACGTCTGAAAGAAACGATGATGGCTTCTGACTTAGCATCTTACAATATCTCACTACTTATAGCGAAATCTGGAAAACCGCACACCATTGGGGAACATTTAATTTTACCAGCTGTTGGAAGGGTTTTAAAAACTCAATCTGAACCCCTACATTTTCAAATGCAAATTCTATTGCAAATCTTCAGATTTTGTCAAGCATATTCAAAGTGTTAACAATACCCTTATCATCGTTAATAGTACCCCACCAGCTGTAAAGACTCTGCATCTTTCAAACTGCGATAAATATTGATTTTTTATCATCTTGGCCAACCGTATGTTTTCTACCCACCTCAAATTAAAAACTTTCTTGAGCAAAGTCTTTATTAGTCAAAATTGGAATCAGGTACCAGATTTACCAACAAAAAGCTGTATTTGTCATAAACTATTATATTTTTCGATGTTACATGTATAAAAAAAATTGTTGTGGTTTTCACAATTTGATGGTGTTTTCTTCTGGAGGATTGATTTTACACTAAGTTTGAGAAAAAAGCAAATACTAGGAATCAATATAACTAGATTTGCTGGTACCAATGTTTGTCAACATCAGGATTGCAAAACTTGCTTGATTTCTTTGGAATGAAGTTATTGGACAAGGGAATTCTATAAATCATGTGCTGATAGCAACATGAAATCTGACAAAAAGGCTAAATCATTGGATGTTGCTAAACAATCATGTTTCAACAAATAATATTACAGCTTTTAAAGCAGCTTTGGTTAAAACCTCTTTTACGAACGGGTGAACAGTTCTTAATAAAATCTGATATTTAGAAGGATCTTGTGCTTTAGAGCTCTTATTTTAAATTCTGACCAGATCCCCTGACATTGGGGGGGGAGTTGGAGGGGGAAATCGGAATTCTTGGAAAACTTGAAAATTGGGGTATCTTACGAATGGGTGATCGGATCTTAATGAAATATGATATTTAGAAAGATATCGTGTCTCAAATGTCTTATTCTAAATCCCGACCGGATCTGGTGACATTGGGGGGAGTTTGGGGGGAACCTAAATTCTTGTAAAACACTTAGAGTGGAGGGATCGGGTGGAGGCGAGGGTTTCCTAGTTTCCATTATGGACCCCCAGGGGCAAGTCCCCCCTTGATCCTTGCCTCCTATGGAGGTACCCTATTTATCTGTAAGGCATTCCCCTATCGCCACCTGGGGACACGCTAGTGTTGACGCTTCAACAGTTTCAAGACTGGCTACGTCTCAACTCAACGTTTGAGACTTTGAGAAAAACTCAACGCTGTCTGAGTTAAAGATGACAACAAGTCATTAACGTAGTTTTATTTTTCCTGGTTTTGAATTTGGAAGACTTGCATAAAGCCTTTTTTTTATTTTTCTTGCACTAACTTCCTTAAAAGCCGGGAGAAAAAATAAATAAGGCATGAAAGACACATAATTGTCTTTTCGGTTGTTCCCGCAACCAAACAACTCGTCCTGCATCTTTGGTTGCTCCGCAACTAAAGTGGTGCGGAAACAGCACTTTGGTTTTATCTTGTTTGTCTATCTTTTTTTCATATTCCACCGGTTACAATGCTCTTCCGAGGTTTTTGTCGGAAAGTATATACACTTGCCAGATTAACTGATTGGTTTATTATATTTTGGAAAGCTGCGTACTATCCCTGAGTGGGCTTTTTTTGCTTGTCCTTGAGGTCGAGCTCACAGTATATGAGCTGAGTAGCTCCGGCTTTAACAAACATTTTCCCCAGAGAATTTGTGAGTCACGGTGATTAAGTAGTAAAAGAAATGGGGGAATTAAGGCTTTACATATCTACCTGGTGGCTGCACAGTAGTGTATTCCAAGGCCTTTCTATTTGACTATTGCTAGATATACGTCAGGGAAGCACATATTTTTTCGCCTTTGGTGGCTCATTCCTAGCTCATATTATGCCTATGATATTGAAATTTGGTGAGTGGTGGTCACAAGTGGCTGTCTTGCTGCATATCGAGTTCATTAATAAGTCATTTTTTTAGTCCTATGAGTTTAATATTCCCCAACAAAAGTTTACAAGGAACATTAAAAACAATTTTTGCCTTCCACAAATTGTTGATTTACCCTGAAAAGGTTTCAGGAACATTTGTACCGATGATCAATCTTAGTATGAATAATCCAGCCTGTATTACTGCTGTTCCTTTCGTGCATGCCTAGTGTTAGAAATATAAAGCCGTACTGGTTCAGAAATTCGATCAACAAATTTACTGGGAAGTATTGAAGATCATTGAGGCTAAATCGTAGAACATAATTTAGAACACACAGTTTGTCTCCCGGGACTGTTTCATCAACGCCTCACTCTTTACGCTAAAGTTTTGATTTTAGGTCCCCCCGAACTTCCCCCAATGTCACCGGATCCAGTCAGAATTTAAAATAAGAGCTCAGAGACAGGATATCCTTCCAAAAATCAAATTTCATCAATATCTGATCACTCCTTCGTAAGTTAAAAATACCTCATTTTTACTAATTTTTCAGAACTAACCCTCCCCCCAACTCCCCCGAAGAGAGCAGATCTGTTCCGGTTATATCAATCACGTATTTAGGACTTGTGCTTATATTTTCCACCAAGTTTCATCCCGATCCCTCAACTCTAAGCGTTTTCTGAGATATTAGGTTCCCCCCAAAATCACCAGATACTTGACGCAACGCAACAGAAACGGAGCCACTTAGAATAGAAAATTAGTGTGAAAGTGTGAAAACCACTTAAGAACAAGGGGGCAACCCTCTTTCTGGTACCTAGTGTACATCTCAGAATGTCAAGTGTTCTGTAAAGTTCTGCAACACTTTGCATAGTTTCTGCCATGCATGGCACGCTTCTGTCACGCTTGATACACGCCACCTCGTGTATGTGATTCCTGAAGGTGAACACCCCGCCGCTTAAGAACAAAAATTGAGGTTGGTTGTAGAAAAAGACTAATTTTGTATCATAACTTTTTCTGGCTATTCTTCGTCTTGCTACAGATATTATGCTCAAGCTGTATAGAGGGTAGAGACACTCAATCAGAAGTTACATTACATTGTATTTCCCTAGCTATTCATTTCCTGAATAGTCAAGATATATGGTAGATAAGAAAAAATGACTATAGACAGCGGTGCAGCACAATCAACAAGTACACACAAGTACAGAGCCATATCCATTCATAATTTTTTCATAGTTTATTTCATTGCATGCAAAGTTTGGCGCGAGAGGAGTGGTCGTAAAACTCCGAAGGTGATTCTTCGATTGGTTATCATAAGTTCTAGTACCTTTTTGACGACACAAAAGCATTCATCTATGGCAACATTTGGTATCTTTATGATATGATCACTCAAATGAATTTCTTTTAATTCTGGGTTTCATTTCTTCATTCAGAGCAATATCTGTTTGTTTTAAATTTGAAGTATTATATAACTATTGCTGATATTATAGATTTTAACATGGCTCTTTACTTGTCCTTTAAATCTTTTTGATGACATTTTTAAATTAGTCTCAGCAAAAAGACCTCAAGTCCCACTCCCCTGAATTTCCAAACACGACTAGTGCAAGAAGTATTACGCTGAAATAAGGAATGTTACTTACCACTAACTAGATCTTTTATTTTCCTGGACTTAGATTATGCTGATCATTTAAGCATCCTAGATGAAATGTTAGCAAAATGAATGAATTTTTAGAGGTTTTATGGATTCAGTGTGCAAGAATGGATTGAAAATTTGTGTTAAGAAGACTAAGTCGCCAAGACTAGGAACAATCGAAGATTAAGCGGTGATGTTGGGTGACGAGAAGATCGATCATGTAGACAGTTTCTGAAGCTTTGATCGATCAAGTAGACAGTATTTAACAATACTACCTAGGTAGTATTGTTAGTAAAGACGATGAATGCAGTGAAGATGTTAAAAATAGAATAACCAAGACCTAGTTTTTTCACAGAATGTTTTCAGAGGCACTCTCAATATATACAGAATATTTCTGTTTTTAACCTTAATTCTCTTGCAAGTAGTTTGATAAAACAGTTTTATAATACTATTTCACCACCATTTTGCGAAAATTCTAACCTGACGTGTTCGAAGAAAATAACTGTAAAGTGTCCAGATGTATTTGGGTTACCATTGGTAGTATGTTGCCTGGCCTGTACCGTTCCAGCCAAGGCTAAAATTAGAGCTGTTTGACAGATTAAAATCAGAAGTTTCAAATAAAAGATAGATCTCTATAAGCAATAGGATCTAGACTTATAGTATACCGTTATTGGCAAAGAAACAAGTAAACACTATACATATATGTTATATAAGTATCACTACCATTTGTTTAAAACTAATTCCTTTTAACAAAACAAATAAAAATCTGCTATATGTCAATCGTTTGTATCAATACTTCTCGAGCTTCATTGTTTGGTATTGATCCACCAGTCAATAAACTCTTATGTTAAATTTAGATTTACAAACAGCGTTTACAAACCGTCATATCAAGCGTAGTAAATACCGTTATTGGCAAAGAAACAAGTAAACACTATACATATATGTTATATAAGTATCACTACCATTTGTTTAAAACTAGTGTTTTTGAATGAATGCATGTTTTGATTTTGGCTCTCCGCAGAGGAATAATTAAAACGAAAATTTGCATATTTATTTTTTTGGCTAAATGGCTTTCTCATAGCTTTGATCGAACGATCTTGAGAAAAAAAAAGAGCGGAAGAGGAAACTTAGTTGCCCTCCGATTTTTTTGGTTACTTAAAAAGGCAACTAAAACTTTAATTTTTTACGAATGTTTTTATTTGTAAAAGATATACATAACTTATAAATTAGCTTACGTAACGAACTATTGCATTCTTATGTTTTTATTACATATATGTGGGGGTTCACCCCCTTTGTTCGGGGCGGGTTAAGTGAATTCGCCCCGAGCCCAAGGTGGGACCGGCTTGAACTGCGCTTCGAGGAAAGCGATAAAGGCGCGGATTTTTGCTGGCACCAGGGTTCTTGATTCATATAACAGGTAAATAGAAGAGTCGAAATCGGTGGCTGTCACTTCATAGTCTTTCATAATCTGTCTTGTTTGGCCTGTGGCCAGTGATTCCGCGGCCAACCACATGGGGAGAAGCGCAATCCCCATTCCGGCGGAGACGGCTTTTAACAAAAAATCACCGTTATTGGATGCCAAGTTACCACTCACTCTCTGTGCGGTTATGTGGGTCTAGTGCTTTATAAACATGCGTTTCCATCTCATTGTTTCAGTCGTATTTTTTGTAGGGTTTTTTTTTAGTTTCTAATTTCTTTCTTATCACCGACAAATAGTATTGTACATATTCTCAAAGATCCGAATACACAACTACTATCAATTGAATTCTGTTACAGGGCTAAACTACATGCGACCCGCGTAAGTCATTTCTGAAAGCCGGTGATCCTCAATATCAACTTAAAAGCCTCTGATTCAGCAACCTCAAGAGGAATTCCGATGGCTGTAGGTAATTTTCCATAGCCTGGATATAAAATTCAGTTTTCACGCGTATGCGAGGGCACTGTTACCCTTCCAAAATTTCAGCTTTAAATCAACCCTAGACACTAACAGATGGTGATCTCCTTTTAACATCAATAGCAGAACACCTATACACCATAGTATCTTATATTGATCTTGCCAGTCTTCAGTTTACAATAACATAATCAATAATATTTGGTGTCTTACCATTGCGTGAATACCATGTTAATCAACAATAACACACCATTTTCTACCTGGGATCCTGCATATTTGCTCCTTTAACTGTAAGTAAAATTCATTTGAGTCACTAGTATCTCCGTCAGTCGGTTCTCCAGGGGTATATGGTTTGATTTGGTTTCATCGGTAAAAGTTAAATGGTCAATATACTGAACATCAATATTTGCTTGATTAGAAATTACGTAACGCAGGAGAATAGTCATTTACATAAAGCTTGTCATCTCCTCGAAGCAGATGATATATTCTTTTTTGCGGCTTTTTACGGTCTTAACCATGAGTCAAGCAGTCAATGATATCATATAATTCTCTTCGTTCCTTTGCAGGACGAGGGAAGCCAAACTTACAATATCTTCATCTTTTCCTCTTGTATTTTCTTGCAGTAATTATTACAGCGATATACCTGATGCTCTTTGACTAGATTATACCGGGAGAGGATCCATTCGAATAAAAATTAGAGGTTCTAGTACCTCTTTTTAGTGACGAAAAAGATTGGAGGACAACTGGCCCATTTCTCCTGCCCTTATTTCCCCAAAGTTGTCTGATCAAAATTTTCAATAGCCCTTTTGTTCAGTGTAGTTGAAAAATTAAATAACTATGACGTTAGGGGTAAAATGAACACCCCTTGTCCGTGGGGAGAGGCCTGTAAGTAATGAAATTTTTTCAATGTTTACGTGGTAGTATTTGTTATTGGGATGTATATAATTTTTTTTTCAGAAGGGGTTGGAGATTTTGTGCTTTGGAGCCGACTTCGGCGGTCGCCTCGAGCTGTGCGGGCTCGGGATCGACGAACAGGCTCACGATGGAGCCCCGCTCAGCGAACGCGGGAACCGCCTCGCGCAGGCGCGCCGTCTCGGTGACGACGTCCAGCCCGCCCTCGGTCGTGATCTCCTGGCGACTCTCGGGCACCAGGCAGATGGCCTCCGCATCGCTGCGCAGCGCCAGCTCGATCATCTCAGGGTCGAGGCTCGCCTCGAGGTTCAGGAGCGTCTTGATCGACGCGCGCAACCTGCGCACGTCCTCGTCCTGGATGTGCCGGCGGTCCTTGCGCAGATGGCTTTTCACTTGTTTCTTTTCCAAGAAAAAAACGAGAATTTGAGGAATAAAAAAGTTATTTTTGCATATTGATAAAATACCAATGAGCTTTACCTTTTTGTTTAAGTAATAACATTCCCAGACTGTATCTTATAGCCTGAATTGGGCCATCCCAAGATAATTCCTTTCCTCATATTTCCGGGTTACACAATAATCCCAGTGGAATCAACCGTATCTAGAGTGTTCAATGGTGCAAAGATGCCAATACAATAATGTCATTAGAGATATCAAATGTCACTAATAACGTTGTCATTAAAATTAGTCTAGGTCATAAAAGATCGCTCCTTACTACAGTTCGTTACCACGAACTGTTTGAGTAGGAAATAAGTTTGGGAACTCTATCTCAAAATCTTTAATTTGATTTTTTTTCTGATTATAAAATATCAGTTTTTATAAAGTTTTGAAATTTCGTTTGCGCAAAAACTACAGACCCAGAAAAACACTGCACGAAAAGTCACAAAAATGTAGGAAAATATAATTAAAAAAGAATAAAGATGTAAAAAAGATATTTTTCGAAATCTAGGGTGGAGGCGGTAAAATCTAGTGGGTAATTGCCTCTTCCAATTACTACTCCTTGAAGGTAAGTGGGTATTTACAGTCTTATACAATTTTTGATAGTAAAAGTTATGTTAGGTTGGATTATGTTAAATCCATATTTTAAATCCATATTTTGAAAAATAAAATAAAAACATAAGACTAGTTTAAGAAAAAACTCATAAATACATATGTTACTTCGATTGCCCAAAATCTGGTTAATTGTCAAGATTCACCGATAAACGTCCAAAATTCCTTTTTCTCTGCTTGGATTCCATTAGCTTTGCGAATTAGCTTTTTCAGTCTTATACAATTTTTGATAGTAAAAGTTATGTTAGGTTGGATTATGTTAAATCCATATTTTAAATCCATATTTTTTTTATAAGTGAAAGTAAGGAGCAACGTCAAAACTCAAAACGAACAGAAATCACTCCGTATATGAAAGGGGCTGTTCCCTCCTCAACGCCCGCTCTTTACGCTAAAGTTTTATACTGTTTTTAAAAGAAAAGTTGATAGAAAGAGTCAAACTTTAGAGTAAAGTGCGGGGCGTCGAGGAGGGGACAGCCCCTTTTATATACGGAGTAATTTCTGTTCGTTTTAAGTTTTAATGTCGCTTCTTACTTTCAGTTAAAAAAAAACTTGTTTTTTTTTATTTGATACTATCAAAGGATAAGAACTTTGCTAAAGCTCTTCGCTCAAACAACGAAGGAAACTAGCAAGAATGAACAGCCCAAGTTGGATCCAGCGGAGAGGGCGGTTTTGAAACTATTAGATCCTGATCTTTTACCAGATGATGGGGACGACGACAACGAAGAAATCTTGGGTGATTGGGACGACGACGACAACCTCCTCGACGGTGATGATGGTTTTTGGATCGATGAAAATGATGACAATGATGATGGTCAAGTCTCTTCTTCTTCTTCTTTTCTGAAGGAGGCAGTGGCAGACGAAGAAGACGGTGCTGTTGTTGCTATTGATGGTACTCCTACCGTTATGAATCGACAGAAACCTGTTGTTTACCATGAATACCGTGGTTTTTGCTAAAAGAATATTCCAAGCATTTCTATCAAACAGTTCGTGGTAGTTCGTGGTAGCTCCTTACTGTAGTAAGGAGCGACCCGGCTCAATAGTAACCAAAACTCAAAAAATGAAATTTTGTTACCAATAGCTGCATCAAAAGAATCGCATTTTAATGCTCATTTTAAATATATAAGTTTAATCAAGTTTAGTCTTACCCATTAAAAGTTACAAGCCTGAGAAAATTTGCTTTATTTTAGAAAATAGAGGAAAACACCCCCTAAAAGTCATAGAATCTTAACGAAAATCTCCGCTTTAAGTGTTTTTCAAAATTTCTGCCCCCCCCCCCCAACTCCCCCTTAATGAATTTGGATCCGGTTGGGATTTAAATTAAGTCTTTCTAAATATAAAATTTCACCAAGATCTGATCACTCATTCGTAAGTTAAAAATACCTCATTGTTTCTAATTTTTCAGAATTAACCCCCCCCCAACTCTCCCAAATAGAGCAAATTCGTTTCGGTTGTGTCAATCACGTATCAGGGACTTCTGATTATTTTCCCCACCATGTTTCGTCCCGATCCCTCCACTCTAAGCGTTTTCCGAGATTTTAGGTTCCCCCCTCCAGACAAAGAAGGAAAACTGTTCGTGGTCATCCCAAAGGAAATGTAAATACATTTCTTGAAAAAAAAGAGATTTTTTAGACACTACACGTCTTTCATTTGGACCCTTCTTTAAGTCGTCTCTCTGCTGAACGGTCACAGCAGTATGAATTGACGAATACAACTTCCTCGTTGAAAACATATTTGAGTGGAATACGGCCAAATCAGAGGCTGCGCTCTACTGCTGCTTTTGTAGAGTTTTTTTTTTTTTTTTTTCCTGGGGTTTTTTTTTTTTTCCCCCTTGGTTTTTGGTCGGGAGGGGTGGTTGTAAAAAATTGGGAGTTTTTACACCAAGTTTCATCCCAATCTCTCTACTTAAAGCATTTTCTAAGATTTTCTAAGTTTCCCCTCCATCTCTCCCCAATGTCACCAGATCTGGTCAGGACTTAAAATAAGAGCACTGAGACATGATATCCTTCTGCAAATATATAGCCAAAATTAGAATAGTGGTTCTGCAGTCAAAATGAGTTAATAATAATTACTCTGCATAGGCCTATTAGCCTATGAACTAAATAGGCCTACTGTTTTCTATATATGTCTCCTTGATAGTCTAGTCCTAAATCTAGACTTAAGGCAATATTTACTGGTAAACCTTTGCTCAGCTTGAGACCGCGGTGCCTGAAGTGAAACGCGCGCTGGAAAAGGCGTATCCTCAATCCAGAGTTACCTTAGAGATTCGAGAGGACGAAGAACATAATACCCATTCGGTCCTCTGTCGTGTGCCGACCAATGGTATGCTTCACGCGATGACGTTGACTCATGATTTAGTCGGCTCAGCCGATTTTCGAGAATTGCAAAAACTGAGTCCCTCCACAATGGGACTGGGAAAGCCCATGTACAAAATGAAAGTCAAAGACGTCGTGTCCGAATTCCCAACGTCGGATCAACTGGTGGATGCCATTCTTGCCACAGGATTGAAAACCTTGGCGACTCATGGGACGCATTGTTCTGCTGTATCTATTGAATAGATAGTGATTTGCTTAACAATTGCTACAAATTTCTATGTTTTCTTTATTTTAAACTAGTCTCTCATTAGCTTTTCGAACTGATCGACACATTTAAGGTCCCCTATCAATTTTTATAAAATTGTTGTGGGAATCCCCTGTGGTGTTCAAGAAAATCTGCTAATGGACCTCTACTTCGTCTTTCAGAGGGTCAGCTCACGCTGAGACTAGCAAAATGATTTTTAAGGTATCGAATGGTCTTAAAAATATGCTGCATCTAAGCCTTTTAAGATTAATGTTTATTTTTCTATTTTTGTGCTGCGAAAAGCTTTTTTTTTGTCTTGGGATGAGGCCAAAAACAAAATCACCAACCAGAATTAAATTAATGGCTACCATTTTCATTTCTCTGCTCTCTCATGGTTTCAATATACTACCGGAAAAACTAGCTTTAAAGACAGTCTTAGCAAGGTACTTTTTTGAATTTTCGTTTTCATGTATTTAGACGGATAGACGCGTTGAAGATTGGTTGAAAATTGCCGAAAAAAAATAATTTTTTTAATTTTCAATAAATTGTTAAATTGTTAAAGAAATAAATGCTTTTGGGATCTCGAATCCGCGCGCCCCTTCTCTCCGCTGACTCTGCTGCCCAGCCTGTTCACCGTGGTCCTCCTCGTCCAGGGGTTCGCCGAGTCGACGCCGATCATGCTGTGGGGCTGGATGCTCGTGGTGCTCCTGTCGTTCAAGCTGAAGTCGGTCCCGCTGGTCGGGGTCGGCGGGGTGTCGAGCGCCGAGACCGCCTATGCCAAAATCACCGCCGGTGCCGCCCTTGTGCTTGCCGAAGTTGCGGAAGAGCGCGCCGGGCTCGTGAACTTCGAGCACCGACAGCATGCCCTTGCCGGAGTGCTCGAGCATGTGGCCCCCCCCCAAACTTTTTGTCCCCACCTTTTTTGAAATGTTTTTTAAACTTTTTTTATTTTTTGAAGAAGAAGTTTTTTAAGGTTTTTTACCATGTCTTAAAATGGCAAAAATTGTACTTAAAACGAAAATAATTTACCTTTGTTATTTTCGAAATACGATATTTAAATGATATTGATATGTTAGTCGTGATTTTTCGTATTCGAATAATAATGTTTGAAGCGATAGTTTTTATTCTTTCTGACTTAGAAATTTTTTCAATCTTTTTAATGCCTTAAAATGACATAAAATGAACTTGAAACATAAAAAATCACTTGGTAAAAAGTAGCTGACATGTGTTGGCCGTTCCCATCGGAATCCACACTGTCGACGACTTAGTTGCTTATTTAAATCTAAGTACTTATATTGTTATACTGGTTCTAGTAGGATACCCAGTTACAGAAGAAAGTCATGATAAATGTCAACTGGCCTAATTATTGGGATTTGGAAAACTATTTGTACACAAGGGAAAAAAGAGGAACAGAAAGAAAGAAACTACTTCTAAAGCAGACAAAACAAATTGCTTCAGCATAGAAAAAATCGTTGTTGCTTTGATGCTTTCCACTATCAACTCGCTTTAATGAGAGTATATCCGATTTTGGACTAATTTTAACCTAGTTTTAGACGAACTCTTTTATTATTATGATTATTATCTCTTACTTAAAATGTTACAGACTGCCTGGCCAACAGACCCCAAAATTTGTCTAAAGAGCTCAAACTCTACAGAGTATGCAGATATACTCTCATGTCTTTGAAACTGTTCACTTATTGGTAAGTTACTTTTCTTCTGAAAATTGAAAACGTGTAGATAGACTATTGGGCTTTATGGAAATGGATGGCTTAAAATCGAATTTGTCTCTTGTAACAACATAATGGGAGCATAATGCATCAGCAAACCCTTGCATGGAAAGGGAACTCCAATAAACTATTTTTATATTGCATGACCATTTTAGAATATTTTGCTACCTTGGAATCATCTACAGTCGCAATTAAACCACTCGGTTATTATTTTTTTTTTCTTGCCAGACCATGCTTTCGCCATTGATAGCTTTAAATCATATCAGTGTGCTTTGAAAGACAGCTTAACTTGAATGTTACATTTTATAAACAGTATAAGACTTATACCGTCGAATTTTACTACAAACTGAAAGTCAAAAATCTAGCCCCTTGACAGATTAAATAAAAAAAACTAGTTTTTTAACTGAAAGTAAGGAGCGACATTAAAAGTAAACTTATCAAATCTCTGTCAAAGCAGAAGAGTTGACTTCATATAGCATCTCGTTGAGTACGGGACTCACTGTTTCTATTTTGAAGAGTCTGAGCCTCTGGCAATTTGAACTGCCTACCTTGAAACAAATCTGAGCCTCTGGCAATTTGAAATGCCTACCTTGAAACAAATCTGAGCCTCTGGCAATTTGAACTGCCTACCTTGAAACAAATCTGAGCCTCTGGCAATTTGAACTGCCTGCCTTGAAATAAATCTGAGCCTTTAACAATTGGAACTGCCTACTTTGAAATAAATTGAACTCCCTGCCTTTAAATTTATTATTATTTAAGTTTTTTTTTATTTCGATTGCCTCACAGACAGTTTGTTTGATTCATAGGTCATTGCTAATTAGAATTGTTTCGTCAAATAGAACATAATAGTTTGGATTTTCAAAAATATGATTGCTTAAATCTGAGTCGAAAGATAAGGAGTTATTTCTAGATTTTAATACTTTTTTAATACTTTCTTTGTATTGTTGTAATCGTACTCCTAAATTTTGGTGGGTTCAACCAATGTAATAATTTCCACAACAACATGGTATTTGATGCGCCCCTCTTAGACGAGTAACTGGGGTTTATCCTTACCAGAATTGATCCTGGGATTTGCCGCCGCGCACGGCTGGCGCAGCGCCGATGAGATCTGGCTGCTGTCGCGGCTGGACGAGCGCTGGCAGGAAGAGCAGTGGGGCGAGGACGAGGAGGCCGCGGCGGCCGCCGAAGTCAAACGGCAGGAATTTCTGCACGCAAAACGGTTCTTTGATTTTTCCTGAGAGAACAGAAAATTACCATTTCGCCCCGCGAGGAGTAAAATTTTTTACTCCCGGGGCATTTGTGCGCATCGCGCCCATCGAAATTCCTGATCCCGCACTTGACGTTTGTTGATGAATGCGCCCACACTTGGGCGCGAAGAAGATTACACCCAGGTGTGGAGACAGACAGAGGTGGAGGGGTGGAGACAACTCCATCCCTCGAAATGTAACTGAATCAAATGAACGAAATAATCAATCGACTGTAATTTATGGGGAGTATATGCTAAAAAGACATTTCTCAGGCAGCATACAATGTAAAAAATAAACTCCAAAAATATTTTCAAAGACTTGTTTTCAATGTCAAAGGTATGAAATTTTCTTAGGTAATGGTTTCATTGTTCCTTCAAAAGCCTAAATATGAAATATTTCAGGAAGCTAGATTAAACGAAGTAAAAATTTGCTTTCCAAACTTTGAAAGAAAAGTGACAGAATAGATGGGAAATATACGGTTTGGGCTTTATATTTGCACATTAGGGGGGAGGATGAAGTATTTGGACAGTGTGAAGTTAAAAAACAATTCTTACTTCATAATATGCAGGAAAATTGTACTTAACACACAAGACATGCAGACCCGCTATAGCTCCCCCACCCCACGCCCCCAATGTGCAAATATATCGTCCAAATCTACTTCTAATTATTCTTTTTTATTATACTTAGGTATATTTCATCAGGATTGAGCGTCAGAGAAACAGGTTCTACTTAGATGAAGAATATTAGGTCGGGGCTATATCTGCAGGTATGCCTCCTTTTATAATTTGAAACTTTTCTTTTGAGAAAATTGTTAGGGTTTAAATAATGTGTATCATATTTCCAGGCAATTCTAGTTTAAATGTAGTATTTCCAACAAATCGTGTAAAAGGGCACAAAATGTCAGCTTCAAATGTAATTGTAATAAATGAATATTGAAAAACTTAATAACATAAAAACTAACCATGCCCCTAATGTCATGATTCTTTTAACTTTGAGCTCCAGCTTAGGTTGCGGCCTGGGGACAAATGATAACGCACATAATAATATTTAATAAAATATAAATTCTTTGTTTCAGATTTACCCCCAAATAAACCAAATTTCATTGCTAATCCAGATTGGAGGATAGATCAAGAACTTTTGAAAGAAATCAATAAAGACAATTATCCTAACGAATTATATTTTGAAATGCCTAGTTTTTATTTAGAATGTTATCAATGTTTAAAAGAAGCTATAGATGAATCTGGAACTCTTAATCAAAGATATGGAGGAAAGATAAAAGGTGTGAAATCTAGTGAATTAGAAAAAAGTCTCAGTTTTGTAAAAATCTACAGGAGATTAAAAGTAACTAAAGACAACTTTGATGTTGTACATCTTCAGCAAGGAACTTGGATTTGATGACTCCCGGCTATTCCGGAGGGAATAGCCCTTCTTGCATATATGCTGACCCTGGATATACTATTAAAAGCGAACGGAAAACGAAACGAATATGGTTTTTCTCCAAATAATGGTTGTAGCAGTAGCTGCAATCTAGTAAAAAGTGAACTGCAGCGCATAGTAACCAAAAGTTGAAAAACCCGTTTTAATGAACTGTCTAGCGAAAAAAAGCCATCTGACACTGACTCAGGAATGGTAACTAATGGTAGGAATCGGTTAATCTTAAAAGTAAAAGTTTATTGCGAAAATAAATTTATAATAATTTCAAAAAAGTGACAAACTTTTACATTTTCCTCTTTATCTTTTCTTCTAATTCTACCCTGGTTTAGCACATTCTCAAAATGTCTGGACCATCTTTCTTTAGCTCTTTCCTTATCACTAAATTGTGGTCCTGTTCCTGTCTTTAACTGGGACAAGTCCAGATTGACTAGTCTCTATTAATTTATAAACATGCCAATACAATATTTTTGTACAATACCGTCTAACTACATCTTCCTGATCCTGGGCAATTTTACCTATGGCCTCCACTTCACACCTCCTTAGCTCATATTTTAATGCTTCCCTAAGGCACCATCAGGAACTTCACAAATTGGTCCACAAAAGTATTTACAAAAAGAGACTTTCAGGGCATAAGGCTCCAGAAGTAGTTCCAAAAACAACCCCTCCACCATTTCAGCGCAATTTGACAAATGCAAGAATTCCTTCCTTTTAGATTTTCAAGGTTATTTCTATAGTTTTTCTGGATTACCCAGTAATATCTCTATTCTAGATTTGAGGAGATAAGACTAGCCCGTCAAAATCACGCTGGTAACAAACATTTTTACCTAGAAAATATATAAAGAATATTTAAGAAAAAACAGTGCCCGGCGATGCTTGTAGTAGTAATGCCAAATTCTCTTCTAGCCGGCTAATTTTGCCTACCTTGGACGCTTAAGGCCGTTCGTTACTTGAAGGATCGCCCATCTCGTCCGTTACATGTTTTTTTTTTTAGATTCCGTTCAGACTGTTCAGACTAAACTATTCAGATTTGATTAGACAGTCTTGCTATAACTGGTATAGCTTTGATAAGAGATCCAAATAAAGGACAGAAAACTAAAAGTCGATACCTACTCTCCCGAAAATCTTAGAAGAACCATTTAAATTACCCAGTTTCATGCCAGAGACAGAGATATTCAGATTTAATGAAACTTACGCCATTGAAAGTTTTTTGTTTTTTTTTATTGGGACAACTCTCATTATAAACAAAACTCCCTGCAATGAAGGTAATAACTTTAGACAAGACTAAAGCAAATGTTTATAATGAAACCATGGGTTACTTTCCTCTGCAACAATTGGTGTAATTGAGCCAGGTCGCTCCTTACTACAGTTCATTATCACGATCTGTTTGATTCCTTGCAACATTTTCACATCTCGTTCGGGAATTGCCGGTTTTTCGCGTGGCCTTAGACAGTTGGCCGTTGAGGATATTTTGTAGCAATTCATAATCCTTCGTCTGTAGAGTGTGTCTTAGCCATCTCGTCCCTTCTCGAATTATAGTCCGGTTAGACTCTTGCCAGTTTCCAGGAATAAGCCGACATCGGCGGCATAGGAAAAAAAAAAAGGACAAAACCAAAGTGTTGCTCTCGCAACACAACTAGGCAATATTGATGGTTAATCTGGATAAATCTCACTGACAGGAAAATGGAGAGTATGGACAGTACTAATATTGCTTTTTTGATAAATAGCCTTTTTACCACATGTATTACATCATGAGATTTTATCTAGAAACTTAGTCTGAGTGATGAAATTAATATTCCATGATAATACTTGACAAATATTGACACTAACTGAGTAGTTTTTAGTGAGTTTAGTGACTGATATCTATTTATTGAATAGTGACCTCTTTCAAAACAGAAAAAAATTCTCCGAACGCTTCAAAAGATGTTGCTTCCAATCAGACATCAACCAGGTTTCGTTTATCGATGTCGCATGGTCATTTCCTCACAAAGAAAATTACCAGTATTCGTCTGAATTAGTTGTCCTCCTTGGGAGTATGATTGAGGATATATAATTTATTTTACCCCTGAAACAGTTAATTTGAAACGTTGCATTGAAGATTTTGTAGAAATATGGAGAGGAAGATAATAAATTATTCTTTTTTTACAAGGATAGTTAGTTTAGAAAAAAGATACGTAATGAAATATATATATATACAATATGATAACCCTAATATCATGCTCTTTCCAACTAGGCCTATAATAATTGCTTTATTCAGAAATTCAATTTTTGTCCCATTACAGATTCTCAAAGATTATACCTTTTTCTTTTGTTTTTGGCTATATAAAAGGTTTGAGAACAACAATTTTCATTTCATTATAGACAGAATAATTGTAGTTAACACATTTCACCTGCAGCTCCACTATACTTTATACCCCCCCCCCCTCATGTGCAAATATATAGCCAAAACTATATATTTCTCATGTTTTTTTTTTTTATTTTGTTTTTGTCCGCTCCTATAAGTATTATTGACTTTCCAAAACAATTAACTGAAGTTATGCAGCACCTTCACTTACAACACCAGATTAAATGAATAAAAGCTTTAAATTAGAACAGTCAGTGCTTAATAGATTTATTTTCTGGGATATTCTCCAAACAACTACTCAAACACAAAATGTGCCAAGCTCTTTTGGAGGGTACGCTACCGATTGTTAGGCGCCCCTTCCACAGTGACTTCAAATTTGCAAAAATAACAAAAATGATTTTTTTTTCTCGCCAAAATCCCTCTGTTTACCTTTTTTTCCCGTACTCCCATTTTAATTACTAGGGCGCAGTAAGTACGACCTCCTTTTGGACAGCGCCAATCTGGAAGACCAGAAAGTGTTTAGCGCGGTTTGGACACCGGAACGTCATTTCCAAACTTTTGGTGGTCTATACCCCAATCCTGCATTAATGGGCGCTGCCCTGGCCATGATCACGCAACAATTGCGCATTCGCGCCGGGAGTGTGGTCCTGCCTTTGCACAGTCCGGTCCGTGTCGCCGAGGAATGGGGTGTGGTCGACAATCTGTCCGATGGCCGGGTTGAGCTGTCCTTTGCCACGGGGTGGCACGAACAGGACTATGTGATTCGCCCGGAGAACTACCAACTTTGCCCCCCCCCCTGGGATTTTGAAAAAATAATGCCCCTGGGCCTTATCACCTCTAAATTTTTAAAACCACCATATTATTTATATCCTGATTGGATACCCTCCCCTGTTTTGCTAGGTCTGTCACTTTAGACCTTTCTGAATACTGCAGGGTACAAGCTAATGAGGAGAACTGACTAGTCTATGGAAAAATGGCTCTGATACTTCTTGTAAGGCACTGCATTTTCCTTCTAATAAAGGCAGTTTAAGGAAGACATTCAATTTGACTGAATTAGAAATACTATTTTATGGCTTGGATTGAAAAGCAAACAGTTTTGACTCAAAAAAATTGTAATACTGAATCACAAAGGCCGTAGAATAACTTAAATTACTGGAAATACTTTAGTGTAAACAGCAAGGTATTGTAGAGGAGACGAACCCCCTTAAATAGGGGATATTTTCTATTCGCTTTAAGTTTTAATGCTGCTCCTTACTTTCAATTGAAAAAACTTAATTTTCTTATGTATTTTCTCATTGTTTTTTTTAATGCTAGTAAATCCTGAGTCCCCTTCATGGAAATTTTTTTCCCTCATGATAAATTCCTCCATGAAAAGATACTCCCACGTAACCCCCTTCCTCGACCCACTCCTGATTTAGTTCAAATTTCCCTCAATATTCCCTCAAATTCTCCCCTTTTTACCTTTAGCCTTAGTGGTACTGGTATCATAACAAAAGGGGGTAGCGGTGGTAAAAGCAGTGGTACCAGCAGTAGTGTTGTATGAATAGTAACAGTAACAGTTGCACCAGCGGTATTAATAGCTGTAGTAGCCTGCACAAGATGCCTTTCCGTCAATCAAACATCACCCTACTGATGCCCTGGAAGTTTCAACTTGATACGGTCTGCCATTCCGAAGATATTATTGAAATGCCCTTTTGACAATCTGTATGCACATGGTATTTTTTTATGCTATATGTCACTTGGTTAATACCAAGTGCCATAAAAATACATATGTATTATTTTAGGTGAGTTGAACAAAAGATAATGGCAAATTTAGACCCAATCTGGTCCTATCTATTGAGATTCAATTGCCGAAGATTGTCCTTTTTGGCAAACCGTCTAGGGCTAAATGGAAAGCAGGTCATCCGCGGTTGGGGTGGGAGAATGTCGTAAAGAAAGATTTAAGGGAAATGAGAGCTTCCTGGGAGGGTGTAAAGACGGAGGCTTTGAATAGATTAGGATGGAGAAGGAGCGTGCGTAGCAGAGTTGGCCTCAGGTGGCTTCAATTCAGCCTTCTAACCTCACTGCTGCATGCCATATATCCACTAGATATGATTTCAGATGATGACAGAATGTACCTTGGTGTCATTTGTTTCTCTACTTTTTGGAACCCTATATTCTTTCTACTCATTGGGTGGATACCCTGGTTTCTGGGTTGACAAAATTCTTAGAGTGGTTCAATCAAATATTTGAACCCTAATTTCTTCAGCACACTTGTTTTGTAGCCTCTTGAACAATCAGAAACAATTATTGAAATGGGTTCAATATGGAGCTGAATTGGTTTAAGTAAAGTTTTTGATTTTTGGTTGGGGATTTTTAGATAGAGCCTATTTCCCCACGGTTTTTTAATTTCAGCGCTGTTGAAACCATGTGACCAAAGTCAGCAAATTAAGAACCATCACTGAGTTTTTTTTAGATTTGGGCCGCCAATTTCAAGAATTAACCCTTATATAAAACCTCGTTAGAACTTAGTTTGCTTTTAGTTTTTTAAACCGTTGTTTAAATCGCTATTTTCCTCGTTTAAAATTCATTCCTTTTAATGTCATAAAACAATTAATTGGTTCTGCAGAACTTCTGTTTGTTTTGGAATCGAATCCATTGTTGTTTTGTTTCTTGATCGCTTAGGTTTAATTTCCTCATTTCACTAGCAATAAAAGCACTGCGAACGATGAACTATGAAAAACTCTTAAAACTGCGAAAATCAAGCGCCAAACTTGAGATAATTGACTCGCAAGAGAAGCATCAATTAAACCCCACTGCTTCAAACGATATCTGAGCCACACTATTCAGTTTTTCAACTGAAGAAAATTCAAATTTACTAAGAGAAAATCTGAAAACTAAATATAGGTCATGAATACTACGCTAAATGTACAAAAAATACAAGCAAGTATAGCCAACTATCGAAAAGACAAAATGAAACGATCCCCCCCAAAAAAAATAATTCAAAAACCTTCATGTTTCCGCATATCGGAACCGTAGGAAACACTTTGTTTTAGCTTATAAAAAAAACACTAGAATCACTTTGACTGATAAACTGTAAAAAAAAACTGTAATCTCCTCACTAGAAAGAAAGACTTCAACTAGAATATATGCTTCCATACTCTTCGAATTTGTGTTATAATTCAGGAAGCAGAAATGATCTTTGGGAATTACTTTGGCGTTTGCAGAAGAAAAACATATATAACAGTATGTATTTTTTATGCCAACATATAACAGTTTTTTCGTAAATGCATTTATAACTGCAAAACAATTCTTGGCCGAATAATCCAGCAATGGTTAGTTTACATATTTAATATATGCTTTGCTTTACCCCCACGCCCCTAATGTGCAAATATATAGCCCAAATTTGTTTCTAAACTATTACAGGTTCACAATTTCAAATATCCAAGCAATGAAAATGGCAATGTTTGCAATTCTATATGTATAAATACAAGAATATTTGGGCTGGAATAACTTCATAACGATGAGTTTGCGGTAGTTTTGCAAGAGAGAAAAGCTGTTCCAAAATTCAAAATGCATATTAACAATAGTTTCATGACCCCAAACAATGGTTCAGGTAATATCAAAATTGACCTAAATTCTAGTCGAAAACAAAGACTAGTTCATCTTTATCCAATGTTTTTATGTCCTTTGAAAGCGAATTATTATTTCTGTGATTTTCTAATTATCTTTTTTCTCTTAAAATATCTAGCAAATAGTAACAGTTGGGAATCATGGTTGCAGCAGTAGCTGCAACCATGATGCAGCTAAAAAAATAGCAATTTCTAATCTATTCAGGAAGGGTAACCATTATATAAACTAGTCTTAATTGTTAAATGTTAATTTAAAAATAAATTTAAGGAGATTTCGAATAATAGCCTGAGACCTCTTAAAAAATGATATTGGATGAAAAAATACACCTATCAGCAAGTGTGTGATAGTATACTTGTAAAGGTTAAAGTCCCCTTCCCGCTACTAATGCTCATTTGTAACCTCCGGGTTGCAGAGCAGAAACTCTTATTGAACATTTATTTTGCTTCAATATGCCACGCTCTTCGATGTGCAGAGTCAGCTGCAATACCTTCTCGAAAAGTTCGTGCAAACACAGAAATTAGAAGATGGTCCTCAAACTCTAATTTAACTCGATCTGCTAAGTTTTGGTTTCACCTATGGTGTGAAAATGGCAGGCCCCGATCTGGACAGACCTTCGTTGTGAAGAATCGCAGAGACTTTATTGATCAAATTTGTGCCACGCAATAAGGGAGGCCTAGTTTTAAAGTTGTAAACAACTTGATCTTATGCTGCGTTATAAAAAAAATATGGATAGGTTAATACAAATTTTCTTGTCTCTTTTTTTCTTGTCGACTTTTATTGAAGTATAAACAATTTTTAATTCTGTTCTCTCAATGTTCATTGTCTATGATCTATGTTGAGATGTATTAATTTATGTAGATCTATGAAATTTATCTACATTGAGATCAACATTAAATCTATAATCTAACTAGCTGGGGGTAGCGCTTCGCGCCACCCCAGCACCTAGTTGGTGGGGGCGCCCTTTTACAAAATCAAAAAACACCACGGCTAAAACATTGCTGGACTAAGTCCAAATTTTAGCACGTATTTGAAATTAAATTTTTGAGTAAACTAAAAAATGGGCATTCTTGAATATCATTTAAAGGTCAGGGTAACAAGCCTAAGATTCAATATTGAGTACGCGACATGGTTCGGGAAACCTCTGATAAAACCAAACAATGTAAAATAGAAAAGATTAAAGCCTGATTATTAATTAACAAGGTTGAAATAAGTATATTATACTGAGACAAAATCAAGGTTTTTGTCGAAGGGGGGTTATTTTTCTGGTTGGGTAGCAAATACGGACCCTAAATTGCATATATTGTCAGTTGGGTATCAAAAGGTCGTATTTCAACTACTGCAAATTTTCAGAAGTGCAAACAAAAACGTTTACAACAGCTTTTATTTCTCCACTAATAACTATAAAACAAAAACAGACTGATACGCATTGGTTTTACACATCAATCCGTTTTTATGGCACTTGGTATTAACCAAGTGACATAAAGCAATCGTACATTTTGTCGGTCTGTCTGTCGGTCCCGGTTTTACTACTTTAGGCACTTCCAGGTAAGCTAGGACGATGAATTTTGGCAAGCGTATCGGGGACCGGACGTACACATTCATGTTTTTGGTATTTTAGACCCTATCCCTTCTAACAATAAAATAACATATTTGATATTTTTTCTAGAGTCCCGGTATGTGCCCCTCAGACGTAACATTTGTAATTCCATCTGCATAAGGACGTTATTGACGCTTTTACTATTAAAACTACTTTTATTTTACCTTCTTACTACTTAAACTTCACTGTAAGTATATCATTTAAAACACATTTATTTTTAGATACAAAGTAATATTCCAGGACCTTCCCTGAATCTACAATCCAAAATGCCGCCTACTGTTTCACCCTGAATTTTGTCCCACGCTTGGTAACTGAAGATGTCGATGTTATTTATTAGGTAATTTCCAATCACACTCATTTTCCAACTATTTTCCAACCACTCATTTTTTAGAGTTTTTTTCTAGTGCCTATTGCTTTTCCTAATAATTTTTAAACAGCTTTGTTTAATGAAATATCAACTCAAAATAAAAAAAAAGGCTTGTTACACGTAGGCCTACTAAATAGAACCTGTGTTCACTTAGCTATGATTCTTCAGTTTTAGGTATGTTTAACATGTGTTCTATTAAGAACAGTATTTATGTTCTCAAGTTTGTTTTAAAAATTTAGTTTTTTCGAATAATTTTCTCTTTGGTCGAGGAAGCAGATAAAATGTTCTGAGCTTAGGCTATTTCAAAACTCAGATGGATCTAACAGATCAGCCTAGGCATAACTCAACAACTTTAAACGCAGCAAATTTCCTATCATCTAGAATTTTACCAAATTACCTAGAATTTTCCTTGTCTTTTCTATAGACTAAATGATTTCAAGTGCTTATCCATTTTAAAAAATTTAAGCGTTGACGTCACTTATGCTCAATCTTTACTTATCGTCAATCCTAC
Organism: Alatinidae sp. Z8VKAUB7J3; assembly: GCA_010016025.2. NCBI lineage: Eukaryota > Metazoa > Cnidaria > Cubozoa > Carybdeida > Alatinidae > Alatinidae sp. Z8VKAUB7J3. Next base: position 59,680,537 of record JAAAKM020721499.1, read on the forward strand.
TTATCCTCGGCACTTATCCTCAATCCTAATCTTTTTGATCGGGGGTAAGCAAACATCCAAATCTAACTCTTAATAACAGCAATAAAAGTCCAATTTGAGAAGAAATGTTGCTGATGCCAGAAACAGAGGAAACCAAGTTGATCAACAAGCACTCAATTTTAAAACGCTCCAATGGAAAAACCTAATAAATAAACAACTAGTAAACTTTCATCATCAATTTGCATAATTTGAAGGGCCATTTAAAGCCTTTGGAAATGGAAATTATCATGAGTATTTTGGGAATTGTGAGTGAAGAGTTTTAGTGTGCCATGAAATAAGAAATTAACACACAACTATAAAAAAAAGAAACGTAACAGAACCCTCAAACACCTGTTGAACCATAATTAGCATTTCTATCGCAGTATAACTGAGATCCTTCTGTAACAGACAATGAATGAACATTTTTTTTTTTTTTTAAATTATTCCAGTCTCCCCAAAGTAGGGCTGCATTTGCTTGAGAAAATTGTGTCAAATTAAGTTGGCGAGTTTACTTTCAACTGAAAGGTCTACTGGTGGCAAAGTTTTGATTTCTTTATCCTCCCATACAATTGAAAGTAACTGCAAAGACAAGTATCCAGTTGTTTAGAAGAGGTTATAAAACCTACGCTTGTTAACTTAGGCGGTAGAAACCCGTTTAAAGGGTAGCAGTAGAATTGATAAAACTAGATCTTTGCTAACAATTGATGATGAAAATCTGCATAAAAGTATGGTTTGATGTTTTTTTATCAGAAGTTCTTGTTTTATAAAAATACACAGAAAGATTAAAACCTGCTCTATTAAGGCTAATGGTGTGTATTATTACAACCACACCAGTTGCACTTGTAAAGTTGCAATTTTGGAGATTTTGCTAACTTGACCTAGTTCTTCAACTAGGTGAAAGTAACTTTCATTGTTGACTCAGCAGGATAAGTAAGGGGATTCATTCATTTTGATCACACTTTCATCTAGGATGCTTAAATCATCAGCATAATCAAGTATTTTATTTTGCCTTATTTGTTTCTTTTGAATGAACCACAAACTTTAAGCTAATTAGTATGTTTTGCAACGACAAGCCACAGGCTTATCACATTTCTTGTAATAAATATTATCTGCATCTCTATAAAATGTTTTGTTTAAATATCCATCTCGAACATTTGCATTTTTTTGCTCATCCTGTGGGCTAAAAAAAACAATAAAAAAAAAACATGCAGCACAAATTAGTGAAGTATTTTTAAGACTTACTCTCAAGATTAGAAGAATAAACTAAACATTCTTTTTTATCCTATCTAATAGAGAAGGCGATACCTCCTTATTTTAAATTTTCTATTGAACCAAAGAGATAACTTCCGTATTTTTAGTTCAATATGTTTATTTTTTAAGTTCATCATCATATTTTATAACACAGCAGTTTTACCCGTTGTTGTATTTACCTATTATTGCAATTTTAGCCGGCTTAATTATGATCATAAGTCTATTTTTCGGAGGCTTTCGAGGTAAAAAAAAAAAATGTTTTATACTTTACGGGCTATTGTAACAGTAATTCTTTTTCTTTTACTTGTCCTTTATTGAACCATTACTTCAGTATAGTTCAGTGAGTTGTTTATTTATTGGACTTTATAAGTTTTAAAAGAACGTGTAACTAATAAAAGTCTGAACATCTGAATATTTAGGCGTCACATTATTTTAGACCTTGATTCTGCTAGAAGCAGCCCGTGCGTCAAGGAACAGCCTCCTGCCATCCGTCAGGTCTACTGTAGCTACGTTGTCTTCCCACTCTTAGGCATTAAGCCTAGGGAGGTGCGCCTGACAGTTGCGTTCAAGTGTGTTGCCTGCTTGATGGATGCATGGGGAGGGGGCTGCCTCAAGCCTTGGTCGTTTAATCGTTGAACTTGTCATAAATGCTTCAGCCCTTGTACACTGATGACGTTTATCACAAGCGGTGCACCAACAAAATCAAACAGTTCGTGGTAACGAACAAGTTTTTTTTATTTTGTCACCAGAAACCAGACAAAAAATGGCACAGTCATAAAAGGAAAACGCCTTAAATGCACTATTTTTCAATCGAAGACGGGAGAAAGAGGCATTTAAACAAAATTAGTTTGAAACTGGCGGTGATTTAAATTGAGACTTACTGAAGTTGATTGAAAGATTATTCTAAGCGTATTTTGCCAGATCTTTAGCCCCCCTTCCTCCCTATAACTAAATGGAACATTTTTCAGGCCCACAAACCTCCCAAAGTTGGCATCAATATCATTGTACCTTCAAACTTTCAGCATTCTTTTTCAATAATATATATTGTTTAATAGCAAGAAAAAATCATATTCTGAGGTTAAACCTTTGTTTGTCAGGAGACCCAGCCAGCTTAATTTCAACCTACCCAATCCACCTCATTTTACTGCCAATAACCTTAATAGATTCCTTGCTTTGATCATCCAAAATCTTCCAACATTATTTTTCCTATTATTTCCCCTTTGGAGGTTGAGAAAAGAATTGGTAAACTAATAAAAATAATTGTCTGCCCTTTGGAGATCCAATTTCCAATGTCCTTTCAAAACTTTTGTTTCTTTTTCAGGGTATAAAGACGATAACGTAACGTAGTACTCTTTGCGACACTATGCTATTACCGAGAGAGTACGAGCTTGCGCCAAGCATCAGGACATACCTTGTGTTCCCGGTACTTCAGTCGCGCACGCAGAGAATATGTATTTGCATGCAGCCGCCGAGATGGATTTTACTGCTGCCCCACATAACTAATTTTCATAACTTTCGTTGACATAAGCACTTTGGGTGTTAACTTCGTATAAAAAAAGACTCAGGAATCACATGAAGTATAGACCGGAGATAGACGGCTTAAGATCGCTTGCAGTGTTACCAGTAATATTTTTTCACCCATATTTAAAGGGAAAATTGGTGTTTTGGAAAGGTGTTCTAAAATAAAATACATTCATAGTTAATCCCAAACTAGATTGTGTCTACTTTCATGTATAATATATCCATCTCAAAGGCGTATTGCCATTTTATCTCTGGACTCTATTTTAACAATAGCTGTTAGAAGATATGCAGAAACGACCAATAGAGCGTGTCAAAAATGAAAATGAAGAGCGAAGACACGTGTGGTTAAAAGAAAAGTAGCGGCGTGTCAGAAATGAAAATGAAAAGCAAAGCAACACGCGGTTAGAAGACATGCGACACTGAGTATGTAAGTGAAACTTCTACAATAAGGTTTTCTGATACGCTGAATCTCATGGTGAAATTTTCGTTAAGATCGTGTGAATTTTAGGGGGTGTTTTCCCCTATTTTCTAAAATGAGGCAAATATTCTCAGGCTCGTAGCTTGTGATGGGTAAGATTAATCTTGATGAAAGTTATATAGTTAAAATCAGCATTAAAATGCGATTCTTTAGATGTAACTATTGACATTTTCGGTTACTTTTGAGGCGGGTCGCTCCTTACTACAGTTCGTTACCACCTGTTTGATATGCTTTCAACAAAGGATGGGAAAATTTTTTACCACTGTAAAAATAAAAGAGCATAAACAGATGGATTGTGCTTTTTTACATTCTATTTAACAAAGGAATAAAAAAACTCAAAATTTACCAATTTGAAAATCAAGTCTATTTAATAAATTTAGGGAGAAACAATTTTAATTGGCTGGAATCCTGCCAAAATAACAGGAATTTGCATTTCTAAAAACTAAAGCACATTAAAAAGATACTAAAGAAGATCTATGCAATCTCCTAAGTCCTAACATCTTGCCAAGGTATATTTTATGCATATAATATAATTAGATTATTATAATTTAAATAGAATTTATATAATTTAAATACTATATACATACAAACAGAGAAGTGCCTAAGTCATCAAACCGCTTCATTCCACCGTCACATATATTGTGAGCAAGCGTTAGATCCGTCTGATGGATCAGCTTTAGCGAAGGTCCTATCCCTGTACGGTAAAACACACAAGAGAGAGCCTTTGACTTTTTCTTAATGGGGGCAGTAATGAACGAACTACAGGGCATCAGCCAATAAAGTTAACAAAATAAGGCACCATTCCAAGCGAAGCAACTTTTCAAGGCACTCCTGTTATTTTATCTTATCAATGGATAAGATTTTTTATCCTTTTTATCATGCATCAGTTTTTAAGAGTGCTAAATCCATCATCATATTCATTTAATAAGTGTTTTAAGTAGTTCATATGACAAAGCAACTATCATCATGGCTTCCAGCTTGTAATCAAAAAATTGTTGGTGTTGCGGATCTTGTATTTAAAAGCAAATGAAGAAACAAAAACTGGGACACAGGGAACAAAAAAGTTATTTCCTATTTAAATTAAGAATCGAATAGATTTGGGCTATATTTATGACTTGACGGTTTCTCGTAGGCTTTGAACAAGCGAGAGCTGTAGCAGTAAGAATAAATCAAACATAGCATTGATGTGTGAGTTTAAACTTCTCATTTCTGCTGAAATAAGCTCATAAAAAAAACAAAGTTTAAATGCACAACAATTTTGATAACTTACTTGAGTTTCGAAACGTAATTTTCCTGAATAAACACCCACTCACACAGAATGAAATCCTTATCACCCGTAAAACTTTGGCTATGTACAACCGTTTTTGTACGCATCATATTTAGCTATTAAAAATGAAATGTACAGTAGGCGTTTTAATTTGAATGCATTTATTTCTATTTCTCACTCAACTAAACGGAGTTTATTTGACAGCCAAATTTAAAATATTCTTGCACTTGTTGTGGAATAAACAGCCAATCATTAGAAGATTGTACCGTCCCTCTTTTTCCGGACGCCGATCGGATGGCCGCGACCTCACCGCGGAATGGGCCTCTCAAAGCGGTGCCGCATTCGTCACCAACAAGACCGAACTGGCGGCCATCGATCCGGCCAAGACGCGACGGCTTTTCGGGCTATTCAGTTCCGGACACATGAGTTATGCGGTTGACCGTCTGGCGGAGGGCGATTCCAACCAAGAACCCGATCTCCCTCAAATGGCGCTCAAAGCTCTCGACATTCTGCGACGGAACCCAAAGGGATTCTTCCTCATGAACGAGAGCGGCCGAATCGACCACGGCCACCACGGATCCAACTATGTGTGAAACGCACTGGATCGAAAGACGAAATTCCTCAATGCAGTTTGATGGGACCCTGCATCTGCAGCAAGCCATGTTAAAGACCTTTTTCTTCAGCTAAAATTGCAGAGTTGTGAGAGTATAAGCGAGCTAAAAAACATTTGACACGGTAACTAAAGTAACAACCGGGCTTGGTTTAGAAAAGACAGTCCCAAGGCTGACAAAAATGCAAACAATTCGGGTTAATGTGCCATTCAATTCAAGGTTTGTCGGTATATTGTCTGTCTCTCTTTCAGTCTCTATCTCTATGAAATTCGCCTCCATACGGCTTGCTGCTAAGAAACTCGACGAAATCTCCTACGACGAAATGCTCGAACTGGCCAGCGCCGGTGCCAAAGTCATGCAGAGCCGCTCCGTCGAATTCGCCAAGAAATTCGGAGTCAAATTTGAAGTCCGTTCCAGTCTGAACCACAACCCCGGAACCATCGTGAAAGAAGAAACAGCCAACATGGAAAACGTCGTCGTCCGCGGCGTCTCCCTCGACAAGAACCAGGCCAAAGTCACCATCGTGGGTGTCCCGGACCGACCCGGCGTGGCTTCAAAGATTTTCCGGACGCTGAGCGACAGCGCGATCTACGTGGACATGATCGAAATACAAAAATAAAATCAAGTTGAAATATCTACTACACTAGCTTACTCTAGAATTTCGCGTATCGAATCTTTTTCGCGTCCTACTAGCGTTTGTTATTGCCGTCCAGTTTGTTTTGTGTCTCAAGTTTAGGGATCATTCTGCGTCTGTTAACTTGTTCGTGTATAGTACAGATTCGCTTTCATTGCTGTATATTGCCATACGAGTGCAAGTACCTTTTTTACTAGTAATTCAATGACCCCTCTTTACTCACTATTTACATCTTTAGTGCTAATGACACATTACTTTAAGTTTCTTAATCCGACATTGTACTTATCCCAGGAAAATTTTGTAGTCATCTACTCAATGGGTCAGGAATAGTAACACTTAAAAGAACATTTTGGGTAATAAGTTTCCCAAATCAAATAAATCCGGCTCTCAGTAACATTGGTCTTTGGTACCCATCTGTTTCCGTGTAGTGCCGCCAATGCACAAGAGGGTGGGTGGGGAGATTCTCGTCAATCCTTAAGGCACAAAAATCTTTCTACAAAATATAGGACGGAGTTCTTTCATATACTCTCTTCTAAAAAAATATAATATAATAACAAGAATGGGCCATTTGATTCCCAAATCAACTCTTTCCAAACGTAATGGGTTACATGTACAAGAGTTGGTAAACCTGACAATCTATTTATATGCAGAGACAATGGGACAGCAAAGACTATATTCACAGGTGGGACACAGGGACACAACTACAATGGCACATAACTAATATGGCGCAAAAAAAACTAAAAAAAGAAAAAAGCTAAAAAGAAAAAACTTTAAAAAAGGAAAAAAATAAAAAAGGTAAAAATCTAAAAAGAAAAAAACACTGGGACACAAATGACAACCGGGACACAGGGAACATAAATGATGACTGGGACACAGGGACACAACTACAACAGGGACGCCAGGGGGCACAGGGGGATATTCATGCTGGCAATCCTATACCGAAAAGGTTTCATATATTCCAACAAAGGTTGACAAGTTCTACGAAATTCTAACCCATGGGCCTCCCCTCCTGGATACGGCCTTAGCAGTACTACATTTCTGTGACTCTTGCACACTGAATTGTGAAAATAAATAAATACATCTAACTATTTAAATTTGCTTCGTCCGTAGAAATTCAAATAAGAGCTAAAAGTTCATATGGCACTTGTGACGAGGTCGGAAGAGCCAAGAGTTCATATGGTGTGAGCTCTAACAAAATTCTAAGAATCAATAGATTGCTTTAAAAGGAAAATCAGAGAGCGGATCCGTTCCAATTTTGTCAATCACTTATCTAGAACTTGTGCTTATTCTTGCCATCACGTTTCATCCAAAATTCCAAAATTTTCCATCAAAATTCAATCCCATCAAGCGTTTTCAAAGATTTCCGGTTTCCATGATTTCTGTTTCCCTCCTCCAACCCCCTATGTCCCCGGATCCGATTCGAATTGAAAATAGAGCATTTGGGACATAAGATCTTTGTATATATCAAGTCTCTTTAAGATCCGATCACCCATTCGTAAGATGAAGATACCTCAATTTTCACGTTTTCCAAGATTTCCGGTTTCCCCCTCCGTTTTAATGTCGCTCCTTACTTACAGTTGAAAAACTCTTGTCTTTTATCTAAATTCTTAATATTTTTTAATGACGCATGTTTTGATTTTGGCTCACCACCCATGAATAATTAAAATAAAATTTGCATTTTATTTTTTTTTGGGCTGAATGGCTTTCTCATGTTTTTTTTTATTAGTAATAGATATGCGTAACATGCAAATTATCGTACGTAACGAAATTCTATATTTTTTTTATTTTTATTACGTATATGAGGAGGTTCTCCCCCTCTTCAATACCCCGCTCTTTACACTAAAGCTTCAATTTGGTCCCACTTCTTAAACTGCTAAGCAGTAATTTTTATAAGCAATTTCCAAATACATCTTAAATTAAATTACCGCTGAAAATTATATTCTCAGGCATCTTGATTTCACTGAAGTCACATATTGAAGGATTTCCATTCCCCAGTTCCAGGATACTCTGTGCGAATGCTTCCTGGTTAGGATCGAGTTTCCTGTTAGTTTCAGTACGATTACTTCGGAGTTGAGCGATGCTCAATTATTCAATGATTGTCAATTATGATCGCATGTCTTCTAACAGCAGATTTCGTTATGTGTCATTTTTGTTTGTGATTCGTTGTGATTATCACTGTTTCTCCCAATCTGTTTGCTGCAGAATAATACCATTTGATCATTTTGTGGAATAGGCAACCGGGATTCGGTCAGGTCAAAGTACAGTATGATTAATATAATGTCTGCAGCCAGATTGCGTGGTTTTTATGCACTGGTTTTTATATACAAGTATTTTTATGGGTGCGTTCCAGAGTGTTTTGCTGGAATATTTCGGGAAAGATATATTGTTCATGGTCACAGAATTGTAAGTTTTTTATTCTCGGTACACGGTTTCACCTTTTTGCTTATTATAGATTAACAAGTTTTTTTTCTGTATTTTGTTCTTTGTTTTTTTTTTCTCAGCATACGAGATAGGGTTTTTCTACTTTTTAAATCTAATCGCTTTTGTCCGAACAGCAAGTGATACTGATTTTGAGCTTAAGATCAATAAGCTTTGTTATTAGCGGTTTTTTCAACTGATTTTTTTTTTACAAGCTATGAAATTTCCAAATTTCTTAAGCTTTCCTGTTTTTGGTTTTGAATTATAGTTTAAAAAAAAGGTTTAGAAGCCCTCTTTAAACGCCGTTGGACTAATGTTTCCTGTTTCAATCGCGTATTTGTGAATCAAAACGTTCATAAATAACATAAAAGGTCGATTTTTATATGTTCATAAATGCGCGAAAAATTGTTTGAAGGATCCCCCTCCCCAAAAAAATAAATTGGACTAAAAAAATGCCAAAAATCATCCTTTTTTTGGCTTGAAAATGATATTCTTGAATTTTTGGGCTAACACACCTCAACACAGAAGGGAAATCGAAGAAGAAAAGTATATTTTTAGTCCTGGAACGGGGCCTGACAAAGATCTAGAAAAAAGGTTAATAAACCTTTTCTCCCTGCCACTTTGTATGGAAGGGGTAGTCGCATAAACTTCGAGTGGAGTACATTCGATAGGAAATTGAGTTAAAGTCTTGCTGTAAGAGCCAAAAGTGATTAGTAATAAATTCCATCTCTTTTTACTCAATACCTTCAGCTTGTTGCATCAGTAGAACAGGAATGACAGAAATAAAATAAAATTATTAAAATTAACGCTTAATAATCTACATTACCACTCATACTACTAAAGTTACTAAAATATATTAAAATATCTAATCCGGCATATTTACTTCAAAACTTGATTATACTATTCGGAACTTCCGACATACTGGTTTAATAAAACCCTATTCAATCTAAATAACATTTTCAATTCAAAATCTTCCGAAAACTCCACAACCCAAATCAAGAAAATAATCAGGTCAATTTCATTTATTATAGCTATTATCTAAAAATTTTGATCCTGTGACTATGGGAAAAACTGAGTGTGGGAAGTGGCCTAGTTGCCCTCCAATTTTTTGGTCGCTTAAAAAGGGCACTAATTTCAGTTAGAATGAGCCATTTCTTGACATTCTAGGACCAGTGGATCGATACGATCACCCCTGGGGAAAAAAACAAATAAACGCGCATCCCTGATCTGTCTTCTGGCGAAGATTACAAAATTCCACATTTTTGCAGATAGGAGCTTGAGACCTCTACAGTAGGGTTCTCTGATAGGTTGAATGTGATGCTGTGATTTCTACTAAGATTCTACGAATGCCACACATCCATGGCCAACAAGGTCAACCAGGCATGTACGGGGTCAGCGGTATAGTTGTAGGCAATGCCCAACTCATTAAGTGCAACCCCTAACAGACCAATATCGGCGCGGGCAAATATCTGCCAGATGGTGCCGACCACGTTCCAGGGAATCAGCAGCGGTACAGCCAGAAAAACCAGGATCAGCGGAGTCAGCCGATGGGCCCGCGGTATACCCTTGGCAACCACAATTCCCAGCGGCACCTCCACCGCCAGCACGGCGGCACTGAAGCCAAGCTGGCGGATAAAGGCATCGATAAAGCGGCTGTCGTTAGTGTTTCCTTTTTTTGAGCTTTTTTGTGACAGGTTTTTTAAGCTGTTAATTTGTTAGTTGCAGCCCTCATTATGACGCCCATTCAGGCTGGGAAACACAGTTTCTGGATCAAGAAAGCTGTTTTGCGATTCTAGTGTTATATGGATAAACTCAAATAGCTAAAAAAATCTGAAAATATCTAGAAGAATATTTTCTTTAAAAAGAAGTAGCTTTGCCAAGTACTGTGTACTTACTTCCTTTGGTTGTAAGAAAACACTGACACAATTTTCGGTTATTGTATACTAAACTGCATGGTGGAATTTTACCAAACTATAGTTTTCTAATTGATTAAAGGTGAATTATATCTGTTTTTATTTGAAGTGCCATAAAAGTCATGCAAGATATCTGATTGTTTCCTTTGAAATGCTACTCTAGAGTAGTGTGGTGTGGCTACTATTTAGAAAAAGGAGACTTTTATAATTCTCTTAGTATTTGTTACAGAGAAAAAAAATAAGCCTGTATGTGTTTCTTTCAGTGGGACATAATACTGCTAGTGTAGAGACCTTAGCGTAATATTGTCTGAGGACAAAACAGTTGCCCAACCTGCTTCTCCTGCACCCAATCCTTTTCAGAGCCTCACTCCTTGCTCCCTATACCGTCTGTCATTGGTGCTTTATTGGACCTAAAGGATTTCAAAGTGAGTTCTACCTCTGAGCTTAAGGGTAGTGGGGATAGTTTTTCATTTGTTTTTGCTGGAAATGTCTGAAAAACTTCAGGATCTGGATTTACTGTGATAATTGGTATTTGCTGGAAATGCTCTCTCCAATGATCTCAGATTCCAGCACAAGTTGTAATTTCGCACCCTTTTTTATTCAAGAGATCCATTTGCTTTGTATCTTTATGATTTTCTAACTCTTTAGCACATTTGAACGTGAGGCGTGAGTTACTTCTTTGGAAATAGTTTTCGGGCAAACAAAACAATGGCAAGGATGTAAAGAATTAATAAATACTACTAAAATTCTGAGTAAAGAACCAGCCTTAACAAGTCAACTAAGCATTAGAGATTCTTAGGAGTGTTTCGTAGAAACAAAAGTTTCTATTATATACATTTTGAAAAGAAACAAGAAATAAATTTCACAAAACCAGGGAATAAAACATTATTTGGAATAAAGCATCCCTTTATTTTTTTTTTATAAGTAATTGATAGTCACCATACTACTATATGCAACGACCTACACGCGAAGGCACACCAACACCACACCGATCGTCAATCATGGCTATTTTAGCTAAATCGCGGTATTAGTAAATCCCCATTGTGTATGGTCCTTAAAGCTTTACTGATTTGTGGTATCAAGAAATGGCCTATAAAACTTCTGAAAATGCTGGGTACACGTTTCTTTTTCAGGATATTCGACTTTGGGTACTGCATAATCCAAATAAATTGTCCAATATATATCTATGCCTCTAACAAGGTTTTATTGCAGTGGGGGACGAGCGCACTGGGTCTGACCCGCTTCGAAAGCTTTGACTGACTCGTAAAAAAGCAGCAAAAATGCATATAAGCAAATTATTTTTTTTTTTTTGTAATTTTTTGTTCTCCCCCCGACCTTTTCCCAATAATACATCCGATAAAAATTTTGAGACAGCGATTTTGTTAAAAATATTTAAAGATTAGATAACAAAAACTCCGGAGTCGAAAATACCCCCAAGGGCCTAGGACAGGCTTTTAAAATTATACTTTGGGGACATATATGGTTCTTATAGAAAGGATGCTCGTATAAACTTAAGAGAGGGCTCATTTGATTGGAAATTGAGAATTCTAGCTCACCTTTAAAGAGCCAAAAGAGATCGCAGGACAACTAGCCCCCCCTCCACGTCTTCTTTCCTCAAACCCATTCAACACAATTTTAAGATAGCAGCTTCTTATGTTTAGAGGGATGCGGGTTTTTTTTTTTTTCCCAGCGGTGATCCTAACCAAACCAATGATCCCAGAATATCAGGAGAGGGCTCATTCAAACAAAAATTAAAAGTTTTAGCACCCTTGTCAAGTGACCAAAAAATGGGAGGACAGCTAACCCACTCCTTCCCAAGCCACTTCCCCCAAAAATCGTCAGATCAAAATTTTAGATAACCACTTTGTTCAGCATAGTTCAAAGGTCTGGTAACTATACTTTTAGTGATGATATAACCATCCTTAGTCCCTGGAGAAAGGGCTGTAAGCGGTATCGGGCGCGAAATTCTTGGAAAACGTGAAAATCGAGGCATCTTACGAATGAGTGATTGGATCTTAATGAAACTTGATATATAGAAGAATCTTATGCCTCAGATGCTCTATTTTCAATTCAAATCGGATCCGGGGACATAGAGGTTTGGAGGGGGGAAACACAAATATTGGAAACCGGAAATCTTGGAAAACCCTTAGAGTGGAGAGATGGGGATGAAACTTGACGGGAAGAATATGCACAAGTTATAGATACGAGATTGATATAATTGGTACGGATCCGTTCTCTTTGAGGGAGCTGGGGGTTGTTACTTTGGAAAAATCAAATTAAGGAGGTCAGTCGTAATTGGGACTTTATCACGGCCTAACATATTCTCAATCCCAATTCTCTATGACGTTTTTCAGGTCGCTCATCGAGGTCCCCCTCTTATTATTAAATAGGAGTGGCCTAATTATTGGTCGTTTCCCCACTGGGAAATTCGTAAGTATACTTCGAATTCTGCTGATGGAGTGACAAGAAGCCAAATTGATCAGGATCAGCCCCTTGATCAGGAAGCAATGTAGACCATGTTTGGAGGACGTGTGTTCCTTTCGTGGTGCTGATTTGTTCTCTGAGAACCAAATAGTGATCTCCTGTTTCAAGGGAGGATACATTCTTTTACAAGTCTCTGATTTCAGTATAAAAATTTAACCAATTTTAAGGGATTTTCCAATGTATACGATTAAAACAGAAGCTTACAAAAATAACAAATGTCTTTGCTGAACTTCTCCTTCCTTTTCTTTTTCCTTTTTTTTTCCTTTCCTTTAACAAACATCTTTGCTGAACTTCTCCTTCCTTTTTCTTTTACTTTTTTCCTTTTACTTTTTTCCTTTCCTTTAACAAATGTCTTTGATGAACTTCTCTTTCCTTTTCTTTTTCCCTTTCCTTTTTTTCTTTCCTTTAATAAACGTCTTTGCTGATCGATACAATAATTAAAGAGAACCGGTTACAGTACACAGCCTTGTTTCATCACCACTCCACGTCAAACAATGATGACTCTTCCCCATAGGTTTTATATCGGGATACACATCCTTCGTAATAAGCTTCCAATATGTCAAAAATTCTTGTGACATGCCATCTTCAAGGAGAATCTTCTACAAGGATTTTCGTTCAAATGAATGAAAGGCGGCAACATAGTCTATGAATATATCGATAAGGGAGAGGTTGTACCTTTCGCATTGCTGCATGATCAAGCGAAGGACAAAAATCTAATCCGAGCATCCTCTACTGGACCGCACAGCTGGTAGTCGAAGGTGCTCTAGGCCCTACTTATGGGATAACTTTGCCTCGTTTCAAATTTTATTTTTCATCTTTACTTTCATTGAAAAAAACTTGTGTTTTTTAATTTAACTTGTTCTAAAGGTAAACTATGAGTATTAGTCACAGCTATGGAGCAACTAGACTATATAGATATTGAAATTTGTGCAATGGGTGTGTCCCTCCTCCCTGTAAGCATGTGTGAATAGCCAGAGCAAATTCTCCAGACACAGTACCTCTCTATGAATCACGGAACACTTTCTGACTTTTCACTAATCTTTTGGAAAGAGAGGGTAAACCGGTCAGAGAATTTTCCAACATACAACATAAATCGCCCGACAAAAGTCAATCAGTAACACAGAAATTTTATTTTCGCAATTGAAGAGTCATTAAGACCCTAAAAAATGACAGACTTTTTATATAAAGCAATTCATTGGTCTCACTAGCCTTATTATCAATGAATATGCAATGTCAAATAGTATTATTCGAATTTAAATTTATTATTGATCAAAGCTCTATGCTAGAGGGACTAAATACTTTAGATAAATATTACCCATCAATTCGAACCTCTGGCGTTTGAAGTCAGATTAAGATAAGTTTTCCACCCCCTGATTACCTTATTTGCAAGTGATCTATTGAGTAAGGCCTTGTGAAAAAATAGCTTGTAGCTATTTAGCTTACACATAGGCTGTGTAAAAAACGTTGGAGATGTTCGAGTATTATGAAATAGTTTGTTGTCTCCACTCCGTCTTGAGCTTCTTCATTCGTTCCCATCGTCAGAAAGTAGACCCTGCCTGAGTGGCGTCGTAGTGGCTTCAGGATGGAGCTTCTACGAGTCTTCCCAACCAGAATGAGAGGATGAGAATTTGAGAGGAATTTCCCAGGAACAGTTGAAAAAGGAACTGGAAAGTCTTATATTTGAAATGCTGAAAGTTTGTCATACTCATAGATGACAAAGAGGAATATCCACCGAAATATAATCAATTACACTTCACTGCAGAGGAAGACTCAAACATACACTCAGTTGTACTTACAACAAAGACCTGCGGAACCTTCCCGCCTCAATACAACCGGTGTGGGAAGACATCGTTGCATCTGCAAGTTTCAGAAACGACTGGAAACTCTTCTAGGACGTCCTGGGCGTCTCTGGAGGCACAGTAGGATCTAAGGTCTAAGGTAGGGTGCTACCAGCAGCAATATTTTTATTAAAAAACTACACTTTTTCCATGTAAAAGAACCATACTCTGAGTTTTCCAAGATGTTCAGTCCCCCCCGACTCCCCCAATAACGCTAGATCCGGTCGGGATTTAGTATCATGGATCTGAGTTACGAGGTCCTTCTAAATATCAAATTTCATTAAGATCCAATCACTCATTCGTAATTTAAAAATTCCTTATATTTTCCAATTTTTCCGAATAAACCCCTCCCCCCAACCCCAAAGAGAGCAGATCCGTTCCGGTTATGTCAATCACGTATCTAGGACTTGTGCTTATTTGTCCTACCAAGTTTCGTCCCGACCCCTCCACTCTAAGCGTTTTCCCAGATTTCAGGTTTCCCCTTGTGTCAGCAGGAGTAGAGGCTCGTGAACCATCTTCCAAGTCAACAGGTTGCTGATTAACCTCTTCTTCAACCTTCTTGTCAGAGGTAGTAGAGGCTTTTGTGTCAGCAGGAGTAGAGGCTGGTGAACCATCTTCCAAGTCAACAGGTTGCTGATTAACCTCTTCTTCAACCTTCTTGTCAGAGGTAGTAGAGGCCTTTGTGTCAGCAGGAACAGAGTCTGGTGAGCCATCTTCCAAGTCAACAGGTTGCTGATTAACTTCTTCTTCAACCCTCTTGCCAGAAGGAGTAGAGGCCTTTGTGTCAGCAGGAACAGACTCAAACGACCAGTCAACGCCACCATCGGTCAGCTCGACAATCACTTCCTGGATCGGTTTGTCATGGTCTTTCGGGTTGATGCAATCGGTCGCGCCAAGCTGTTTGGCGAGATCGAATTTCTTTTCGTTCAAGTCAATGGCAACGATGCGACCGGCACCGGCCATCTGCGCGCCGACATGGTGCCGGATGCCATGCTGGGACCCGACACCACCGTGCTGATGCAGATGGAAATCCCGGTGGAGGAGAACTGGGCGCTGGTCAAGCGCGCCCGCGCCGCCGGCTGCCGCATCATGCTGAACGTCGCCCCGGCGTCCCCATCTCCTAGGTTAGCTAAAATAACAGTTCCATTGGAGAGACTTGCATTGAATTTGGGAAAATAAGTTCCTGGTGTGCTGTAGGTGTGCTCTTGAAATGCTCTTGTACCTCCACCAGATACTGTTTCATGAATAGGATCTGACCCATCTCCCCAGTCTCCTCTTATGGTGATGGTCCCATCATATCCTTCCTTGATATTGAGGACAAAGCGGTTAAGATGTCCAACACGGAAACAAGCTGCAGGGTTGAACACCCATTCAACTAAAGTGTCATTGACCCCCACACCTAATGAGTGTGGACGGAGATGATAATCAGCTAAATTATGTCATGTATTGTAATTAAATATTTATATAATTAGTACATAATTTTATATACTTAGTACTTTAAGGTCTTTCTTTGTAACCACCCAATTGTACTGCTATTCAAAAACACATTCAAATTCAAACACAAAAAAGAATACTGGACACAGAACACATCAGTTTTTTTTTCTTTCATAGAGGTTAATTTTATTCATCCCAACACACTTTTTTGTGTACTCAAACGCACAAGGCTTTGAACCTGATTCGTATTTTGAACTATTTTACTTTGTTTTGGACACCCCACAATTTTTTCGTTTAGAACTAGCTTCAGGGGGGGTTCGCCTCCTAGTCAATACCTCGCTCTTTACGCTAAAGTTTGAATTTTGATCCAATTCTTTAAGAATGGCCCCTTAATCACGAAGCTCGTTTAATTAGAATAAACAGGTCTTATGAAGGTGCCAAAAAAAACTTTAGCGTAAAGAGCGAGGTATTGACTAGGGGATGAACCCTCTCATATACGTAATAATTTATTTTCGTTTTAAGTTTTCATGTTGCTCCTTACTTTCAGTTGAAAAAACTTTTTTTATATTTAATTTCTGATCGTTTTTTAAATGATGCTAGGAAATCTGGCACCCAATTCATAGCAATGGCAAATGTAAACAATTTCCAGTAATCAATTTTCCCCTCTGCGTGTCAATTATTGCCTCCATATGTGGACACGCAATTCATTTAATCATTCTAGTATGCGCGAACAGGGGATTCGTGCAATAGTGCAATAGTCTATCATCTAGAATGTATTCGCTTAATCAAAACATTAGGAAGCCTTTCTTAGTAGAACTGGTTAGTGCTCCATTCATTTAGGGGGATTCTCTTTTGGGTCATTATGTAGACAAAAAATCTTTAGTTGATAAATGTTCCCTGTGAAAATAAGGAAAACAGCTGAAAAAAATAAAATCTCTCATAGCCAAAACTTTCACTTCTTTCATGCATTGAGAAGTCAGGCGAGAGTTTGGCCCCAATTTATGTATGAGATAGGCATCAATACGGCTTGTTTGTCACTCGCCATTCAGTCTTAAATTTCTGTCTAGTCTGTCCGTCTGTCTTGTCTTTCTGCCAGTCTGTCAATCTTTCTGGCCTGTATATCTGTCTATTCTTCTATTTGTTAGATCTTTGGGTCTGTCTTTTGTCTGTCTGGTCCATCCCATCTCTCTGTCTGTGTGGTTTGTCTGTCTGGTTGTTTTTCTGGTTTTTCTGTCTGATGTGTCTGTCTGTCTTTTCTGACAATAGATACATCAAAAGAATTGTATTTTAATGCTGATTTTAAATATACAACTTTCATCAAGTTTAATCTTACCTATCAAAAGTTACGAGCCTGAGAAAATTTGTCTTATTTTAGAAAATAGGGGGAAACACTCCCCAAAAGTCATAGAATATTAACGAAAATCACAGAATAATATTCAGCGTATCAGATAACCGTACTATTGAAATTTTAAGCTTCTATCAACAAAAATTTGGAATTTTGTATTTTTTTTGCTGCAAGACAGATCACGGATGCGTTTTTATTTATTTATTTTATTTTTATTCATGTTTTCAGGGGGAAAACAGGCTTGCGGCTGATAGAGAAAGTAAGAAAAGAAAGCGTGCCAAGGAATCACAAGAGCAACCTGAAAATTATCGCCTGGCATTCAGGAACAGCCCAGTCGATGATTATAGTAGATGTGTTCAAATCGGGACTATGTCTAAAATTTGTCCCTATTTTAAGGCCTTGAAATTTAATGGTGAAATAATGGGAATGTTTTGCGCCTCAGGGAAAGTTAAACTTCCTCTACTGGCTGCATCCCCAGAGCCATTGAAGACTTTGCTTACTGGAACTACGTCAAAATCTAAGCGTTTTTTTATCAAACATCAGAAAACAAGTAAAATTTCAATGATAACAATTCAACAATCAAAGTTTAATAAAAACAAGTAAAGTTTAAGTAAAATTATATGTAAAATTTAGGTACCCTGGTCGAGCCTCTGTGGTTTCAAAGTTGGGATGACAGCTGATTAATTTTGGTTCGAAAAGCTCACAGGTCGTTTAAAATCGGAAGTTCTGACTTCTAACTAGTAGTACTGAGGTTCCAGCTTTAAACGCACCGATAGGGGCGCACAATTGAAACTACTACTCCCTCATGACGTTATTCGCATACCTGGGTTGACGCATTATTATAGTGCACATGAATAGCACACCATTGATCACATTTTGTCCCCTGAACATTTGTCAATCACCTGCTTGTGAATACCCTGACGAAGATTTTCTTTCAATTTGGCAGTTTCATTATGTGCGTTAACAAGAGTAGATGAGAGTGAAGAGACACTGTCTCCGTAAGAGGCAATTCCTATTATTTCTTTATACACATCTAGAAATGTGGCAAGTTCAGTGAATGTACTTTGAACTCCTTTTGTTTTATTCTTTGAAGCATTGGTGAAATTTTTTCCAAAAGGCAGAATGAATACCTCACATAATGATGCTTTTTCATGTGATCCGTAGCAAAATACTTGGTAATACAAATTTTGGGATAGCCATTTTTTTTAATAGTCCAAAGATCACAGGCAGCGTAATTGCGCTGCCAACGTATTATTATTAGTTTTTAGTTAATTATTTTATTCCTTTATTTTTTAGACCAGAGCACTTTGTATAGAAGGGCTTGTCGTAGAAACTTTGACCTGGGCTTATTCGATTGGACATTGCAAGTTCTATCGCCCTTTCTAATAGTAGAAAGGGATTGGAGGGCAATCAGCCCCCATCCACGCTCATCAATTACACAAATGCATCCAATCAAAATTTGTTGATAGTAATTTTGTTCGGCGTAGTTGAAAGGTCAACCAGGACTGATAAATAGAATGAAGTGAGATGATAAATTAATTCAAACAAAACAGAACAAAATGATTAAAATGCAAGTTCAAAGCTAACTTTGCGCTTTTATCAGCCTGGGTCAAAGGTCTTTTTGTAACTGGTTCAATACTATTATAAATTGGTTTAGTAAAATATTTTGTTAGATCATTTTTAATTAAATTTGGGTATAAAGAATTTAGTGAATACTCTCCCAAGTCCCTATTTAAAAAAAAAAGAAATCACTTTTTATTTTGGGACTAATTTCGATTGATTCCTGAACCACCTGTTTTGTTCTCAAATCAGGTGGACTTGTGGCTGGGACCGCTTGCTCTGGTTTGGATTGGGACGAAAGTTTTTTTTTTTGTAATTGGTTTCTAATAATTGAGTTTTTAATAAGTTGGCACTTATCTATTACATAAAACAGTCTCGAGAAGTGAAGTTTTGTGACAATGAAATATGATGAAAATTGAATACTTTATTAGACAAATCGTCAAGGTCGTTTGTCAATTATTAAATTGGGAGCTTCGGCGTTTGCTGAACATCTCAAAGACAAAGAATAGTTCATTATTAAAGCCATTCTTAACCTAGTTCATTTTAGTTCATTATTAACGTGATTCTAAATACGCCATCCTGCCTCAGGTGCTGGAAACGGAAGAGCTGGTCAAGGGTAATGGCCAGGTCAGCATGGGTACGTTTGTGGCCATTTTGCTTGGCAGTCTGACGGGCGGCGCTCTTATCGCCATCGATGGCATCGGCTGGCAATTGGTGGCGGTGATCTTGCTGATCGTAGCTGGCCTAGGCTTTTGGTTTGCGCGGCGTATCCCAGATGTGCCGATTGCCGATGAAACGCTGAAAATTGATCCTAACCTGCTGCGTCAGACCTGGCGCATGCTCGGTCATGTGCGTGAAAACATTGTCGTATTTCGGGCCGTCCTATATCCTATTTTATAAT
Organism: Alatinidae sp. Z8VKAUB7J3; assembly: GCA_010016025.2. Lineage (NCBI taxonomy): Eukaryota > Metazoa > Cnidaria > Cubozoa > Carybdeida > Alatinidae > Alatinidae sp. Z8VKAUB7J3. Next base: position 59,700,210 of record JAAAKM020721499.1, read on the forward strand.
TGCATTACATAAAATATTTTTTTTTAAAGGTTTGTAGATCCAAAATTGGTTAAGGATTTGATAAACAATTGGCATTTGCCTTTTTTAAGAAAAAGGACAATGTGGCTATCTTAAAATTTTGATTTTGGATAATGGAGGGAGGGGTGCTGATTGAGCTAAAATAACTTAAGGGTACTAGACCTTTAAATTTCAAGTTGAATTTTGCCCCTTTTGAATCCTCCACGACAATTGCTTCTAAAAATAAATATTGTGGTCTAACAGCAACAAAAAATAATAATAAAGAACACATTATGCCCACCGGTTGAGCAAGAACACAAAGACAGCCCACTTTCCTTAAATAATATAAAAATATATCAAAAGAAAGACAATACTTGCGCTGCTCTAATAGAATATTTCTTATATGATAAAGAGCTACCTGACAAAATGAAATCTTTCAAAAAAGAAATTGATAATTATTATTATGATTTGGATGAAAGAATATTCTGTAGAATAATGACCGATAATAATAACAGAAATCAAACTTCCATTGTACCAGTTTTACCCCAAATTTTAGAAAAACCCGCTTTTGAATTTTTTTATTCTGATGTGTGAGGTCACTTGGGATTAGATTAGACCCTCGATTTCACGTTTTTCATGAATTCCCGGTTTCCCCCTCCAACTCCCTTCAATGTCACCGGATCTGGTTGGGATTTAAAATGATAGTTTTAAAGCACAAGATCCCTCTAGATATCAAATTTCATTAAGATCTAATTACCCGTTCGTAAGTTACAAATACCTTATTTTTTCTAATTACTTCCCCCCCCCCCTAACTTCACCAAAGAGAGCAGATCCGGTCCGGTTATGTCAGTCACCTATCTTGGACTTGTGCTTATTCTTTTCACCAAGTTTTATCCTGATCTCTCCGCTTTAAGCGTTTTCCAAGATTTTCGGGGCAATCTAACGGATCTGTATTAATTTTAAATTCTTGGTCACATGCCTGAGACTCTGGGCGGGTGTGACTTTCTAAAAGCTAACAAACACGTAGTGGTTCTAATAAGAGTCTTTCTTACTCTTGCCGTTTACCCGTACCTTTTTTCAAACACTCGGAAAACTAGGCTCTGTGACTATCGACCCTAGGAATGATGCATTGACGGAAAATAGATAGACTTATCTATTAACACATGAACTAACATCATTTATATATCTTTCTAAGATCCAGGTTTAGTTCAGTTTTGCCTCTCACTCAATTGAACTATCTGTCTTGGCTCCAAACCTCTAAAAGCTCATTCATTTTGCTCTCACTTTCATCTAGGATGCTTAAATCATCACCATAATCTAAGTCCAGGAAGGTTTTCCTCCCCGTTTGATACCGTGGTCTCCCATTACGTTTCTTGTGCTTCTTAAGACAAAAATCATCAAAATGATCAATATAACGCTGGTTAGAACACAACAATGCTTAACTCCTTATTCAATACGAAACCAGCTGCTAACCTCATTTCCTACCTTAACGGCAGCAGTGTTATTCTCATACAGAGCACTAATCATTTTAATGCATTTGTCTGGTATACCATACAAGGAGAATAAAAAAGATTGTGTTAATCAGATTGAAATCAGTTCTAACCCTAGTGTAACTTAAATGGCTTTTCAAAAACAAAAAATTTGCTTTAAGCGATCGAACTTCAAAAGTTAAAAGTTTTTTTTGTATAAAAAATACTTTCTCGCTATATATTGCGTATATTAAAGGATACAGGGGTCTTTCACCCTGTCCATGAAAAGTTCTTTTCCGACATTGGTGTCTTCTCAACTGTTAAAACTCTAGCACCTTGATAAGCACTGCGTAAGAGCAAAAAAAACAAGATAAAGAAGAGGAAGAGAAGACAGAAGAAGAAGAAGAAGAAACCTCACGCTGCTCATGCAACTTTGCTCTAGTTGCTATTGTAAAACAGGGCTTATCTGACCTTTGAAGTTCAAAAAAGACCAATTGCATTTCAGTGTAGCTTTTAGAGAATGTTGAGGGGAGTGTTGAATTAAATCAAAATATGGTTTTTGCACACAGGTTGTCATAAGGGGCAAACTCAGGAATGACTGAAGGTATTAAGTTGGAACTTTAAGGGAATATTGAAGAAGATAATCAATTTACCATGGGTATGTTGAGGGGAATTTTGACAAAACCAAAAGGCGCTATGTGCATGATACCATTAATACTCCTATTACTGTCTGCGGACCACGAGACCTCCTCGGATCGCAATGCCGACGCCATGAACTCCATCCGACCAAACGCGTGACCTCGAGAGAAGGATCAACCGACACCCAGGGCGCCGACCCACGACGCCTGCTGCCGAGCGTGGACCGCCTGCTGCAGGTGGCCGACGAACTCGGACTCATGGAGGTGTACGGGGGTGAGCGGGTTCTCGTCCATGCTCGTGCGCTCCTGGAGGCGTGGCGCGCTCGCGAGGATCTGTCTGAGGCGCGGATCGAGGCCATCGGGGAACACCTCGCCGTGGACCTCGGGCGGCTCGACCGGCATCGGGTTTTCTGTTAGATTTCAATTTCTTTCTCTGTTTTCAAGACTTGTACTGCTTGCACTCTTAAGGAACAGAGTCTTGATAACAGTCGGTACATCAAAAGTATTAAATTTTGATGCTTATTCAAAATATGTAAAATTTACAAAATTTAATGTTACCCATTAAAAGTTAGGAGCCTGAGAAAATTTGCCAAATTTTTGAGATGGCTATTTTTTCAACATAGTCAAAAAAATATGATAATCACATATTTGAGAATGACCTAACCCCCGACAGTCTCCGAAGGAAGAGCTGTAAGCTGAGAACTTTGTCCATTGTTTACATAAACAACAGAAATGACAAACTTTATAATTGGACAAGGAAAAAACAATATTTGGTAATAATTTTAAAAGATTTTGAAAACTTTTTTGAAAAAGTTTTAAAACTTTTAGGAACAATTTCTTATTTTCCCCAATTAACAGATAACAGCAAATTCCAAGTTATTACAAGGGCAGATATAAACATAGACAAAAAAAAAAAATAACAACAGAAAAGACAAACTTTACAATTGGACAAGGAAAAACCGTTATTTGACAATAATTTTAAAAGATTTTGAAGACTTTGAAAACTTGTAGGAACAATTTCGTATTTTTGCCAATTAATTATTCCATGATTAAAACAGTAATATTCAGCTTGTTCCTCTTTTAGCTCAATGGGTTTATTGATGTGTGGTGGATTGTCCATGCTGGTGGTCTTTTAATGCTTTTGCCGTTTTTATTGAAAAAACATCGATGCTGGAGCAAATGTAAACTACGGATCTTCACAGTTGCTCAACTAGAGGACAATTCTATTCAAATGAAGAAGGACTTGAAGGATTTTCTTTATCAGCTTCGAATTGACGCAGTCGTCGAAGTTGTTGAAATGGTAAGTACAACTTTTGTTTTTACAGAAGTATTACACCATGTGGTGAATTACACCGGGATGTATGTGGCCCGTATCCTACGTTATATCTTGGTTAGGCCTGGGCATGATTTGAAAAATAATCAGAAATAAAAATTAAAGAAACAAGTTTTTTTTTTTTACTGAAAGTAAGGAGCCGCATTGAAGCTTAAAATGAAGAGAAATCATTCCGTATATGAGGGAGCTAATCCCATCTGAAACCCTTCTATTTAAGATAAAGTTTGACTTTTATCTCAATTCCTTAAGGAAAAAAACTCAATTTGTCTCAGTTCTTTAAAGGATCTTTTTTCTTGGGTAAAAAAATAAATTCAATTTTTTTGTAAATTTGGACTCGGGTCACTTAAAAGGGCACTAGAACTTTTCATTTCCGTTAGAATGAGCCCTCTTGCGACATTCTAGGAACTTGGTCGATACGATGACCCCTGGGGAAGAAAAAAAAACAACAAAAAAACAAACAAATAAACACGCACCCGTGATTTGTCTTCTGGCAAAAAATATGAAATACCACATTTTTGTAGATAGGAGCTTGAAATTTTGGCTATAGAGTTCTCTGATATGCCGAATGCGATAGTGTGACTTTCGTTAAGATTCTATGACTTTTAGGGATGTTTCCCCCTTTTTTCCAAAATAGGGCAAATTTTCTCAGGCTCCCCCGAGGATTGTCGATGGTTTCCAGCTTTCCGGTTGCGCCACTACCAGCGATCAGGGCGACTTCCATCCCTGCCCTTGCAGCAAATCCTGCCTGTAACGGCTTGGCATTGGATCCAAATTGCACCGTATACCCCACGGCCTGCGAAGTGGCGATTGCCATCGCATGACCTACCTTTTCAGCGTCATGACCCAGCAATCGGGAAACCGCTGCTGCCGCGCCAATCGCGCCCAGCGTTGCGGTTGAGTGAAACCCTCGAGCATAATGGTCAAGCGTCATCGCTTCCCCAAGTCGGGTAATCACTTCAAAACCGACGCGTCACAAAATTCAACCTTCTACAGCCAGTTTTTATGTTCTCTACCTACATGCTTAAAAATTACAGGGACTTCTGAAAAATACTCATCAATCTGATTTGCAATTGCCTGTTTGTCAGTAATTTCCAAACCTGCAATCTAAAGTGGCTCTAGCCTGGAATCTTTCTATAATCAATTTTCTATAATCAATTTTGTGTACATAGGGTTGAGTATGTATTCACTTAAGTCTCTATTTAGGAATGTATTATTATTTAAATTTCGTTTGATTTCGATTGCCTCGCGGACATCTTTTTGATTCCTAGGTCATTGCTAATTAGAAACACAGCCTTAAACTCTCAATGCACAAATATACCAGTACTGTAGCAAAACACATATCCCATTAATTTAAGCGGCCAGTACTCCCACCATTCCTACGACTATTTGGAGTTGCTAGTCTCTCCTATCCAGCTAAAAACTTCTTGTAGACCTAACATTTTTCTTGGAACAATATACACATATTTTTTCAACGAAACTACTCAATTGATACAACAAGAGCCCTATACATATGATTTTATCACAATTTCTGGTTGATAAGGAAATTTTTGGAACCATTATTATCTGAGTTTCGTTTGCCAAGTGTGTTATTTAATAATTGAATTGCGCAGGGGAAAACCTATTTCATATACGGGGTAATTTCTGTTCGCTTTAAATTTTAATGTCGCTCCTTACTTTCAGTTAAAAAAACTAGTATTTTATTTAATTTCTGAACGTTTTTGAATTAATAAATATTTGATTTTGGCTCTCCGCATATAAATTATTAAATTAAATTTTGCAGACTAATTCTTTTTTTGGCAAAATGGGTTTCTATTAATTTTGATCAGACGATTTTGAGAAATAAGGGGTGGGGAAGGAGACGTAGTTGCCCTCCAATTTTTCGGTCAAACTGTTCGTGGTAACGAACTGTAGTAAGGACGCACAAAGTTCCGAGTTTATATAGCCATGATACTTTTTGTTCTTCTCTTTAGGTGTGAAACATAATCACTGAAAGCAACGGTAGCGTCAAACACGGACGTATTCCATCAAAGATGCCTGCGATAAATATTACGCATCCGCCTCTTAGACACAGTCTCGAACGAAGAGGTCAAGAGAAGAAATAGGCGTCGCCCACTTGCCTCTGATGTTGTCAAAATGAGACTTCTGAGGTGGTTTGGCCACACCATGAAGAGATCAAAAGAATATATTACCAAAAAATGTCTTAAATGCCTTTCCCTACCACTATGAAAGAAGAATATGTGTATGTGTATGTGTGTGTATGTGTATGTGCGTGGATGTGTGTAGGTTTATGCGTATGTGTACTTGTATGTAAACGTGTGTATATGTATAAAATATAAGAAGAAATAGAATTTATCTCCTCCCTCGTCTGTGTGTATGTGTATGTGTAAGTGAGTGTGTATGTGAAGGTGTATATGTTTTTTTATATGTATGTATAAGTGTATGTGCATGTGTATAGGTAAGTGAATGTGTATGTGTATGTGTATATGTATGTGTATGTGTATGTGTTTGTATATGTGTATGTGTATGTACATGTGCATGTTCATGTATATGCCAGGGTGAAGAACAGTTGGCAATCATTTGGAGTCTCAGCCATCATTGAACTTGGCTACATTTACAGCAGAATCTCCAAGCAAATTGAATTGCTAGCTCAGCTATATTAGAGTACTCTATATAGTTATATAGTTCTACTCTAGGCAAAGCGTAGATACATAAGCTTACTTCTATTTTAGCTATATTGCAAACCCCAGAAGTAAGACTCTTTCGTGAGGGATGTTGAACTAACCCAGCTACAACTTTAGCTTACTCTACTGTATTTGAAGGGTGCTTCTTAGCTCAAAGTTACAGTTTTAAACTCTAAACTTTAAAACCAAGATAACTTGAATTGCCTACCCTTTCAAACTTTAGCATGAAAAGCAAGATACTGAGGAGGGGGTAACCTCTCTTTCCTTTATTAGTCCTATTTAATATATAAGAAAATAAAGTCACAAATCAAATATTTCTTTAATTTGTATCTAATCTATGTCCAATAAATAAAAATGCCTAGGCTATTATTTAAAGACACGGCTATACCTTACATGATGATCCTGAACTAAGATCCTAAACATGAAATAAGCAGTGTGGTAATAAAAGAGTAGCTTTATTTGATTCCTGATTCAGCCTTGTTTAAAAATACAATTTTCACAGATGAGAAAGAAAAGACTAGAGAGAACCTTAGAAAGGCTAATATGGAAGATCTCTCTAAGAGAGATCGCCAAGAAGTTAGAAGAACCATGATAGATCTATTAGAAGCCCGCTGGGGAATACCAGCGAGTTACATTTTATCATAACTAACTTCTTGTCTATCAGTTGGCCATAATAACTTATGTAACGACCTATTAAGAAAAACAACAGATAATCATGTTATAGAACAGTTGACAGCGCGGAGAGGTTGACTGACCCATAAAATAAATAGGAGGCTAAGCCACCTTGTCTAAGAAACAAAAAGAGGTCAATGACCACAACTTACGGTCCCCCATCTTGCATGGGGAGCAGAGATATCTCATTTTTTTATTCTGCTTCTTTTGTTTTTTTCTGTCGCCGCTAATGGGGGACTGAAAAATCATAAAGAAATCTTTAAGGGCTCATTTGCCAGCTAATTTTATACCTACTTGATGTTTTAAGTAAAAAAAAAGAGATAAAAGAAATAAAAGATAAAAAAAAGATAAAAGAGATAAAAGAAGAGATAACAGCGCCTTCATATATAGGAGGTTACAAGGGAAGAAGAAAAGAATAAATACAACGATATTTTTAAGAGCTACTACTTTAATATTCGTTGGTGGGAATTTCTTCATGAAGTTGTAACTATCCATTCCAGAGTAAACGAATATTTTTGCACGAAAATGCCTGAAAAATATCACTTGCGTTATAATACTTGCTAGAGGGGGTCGTTTGTCTGCCAATGATTGTCTCAGGCTAGGAATTACCACGGAACCTCGCGATCTAGCAATGAAATCGCTAGTTTCTGTTGTTCAGATTTCATTTTGGAATGGCATGGTTTCATTTTTGAAGCGGTATTGCTATTGTTAGATTTAGATTGCTATTGATATTGTTAGATGTCGTGAAGCTTACAGCTATAAATGGTATCTCAAATATCTTTAGATAGACATTTTGGCCAGCGGTTGTAAGGTATGTACTTTGCCCCTTGTTTATATATAGCATTTCTTCTTAAGAAAGGTTGGCATGTTTGACCTTTAGTGTAAAAAAAAAAATTAAGGGTATTAAGGTGAACCTTTTACAGAATCTTGGGTAATATTTTCGCATGACAATAGGGTGCTAGTGAAAGAATGAATAATGTTTTATCCGCAGCCGTCGGCAGATTAATTGTTATTAGTAAGCAGATTTGAAAGCCTTGGCCAATACGGATGAAAGTCGGCAAAAATAATTAAATTTTAGCAACTATTTATCCTTGTAACGATCAAAATAATCGTCCATGGCTTTTCGGCCCTTTTCCGTTTTGATTAGGGTAAAGGCCGCAAACGCCGGTAGCTCAAACCCCTCGTGGAACACCAGGGTGGTTTCAAAGCCACCATCAGTGAGAAATATATCATTGGATAATTGTGGTAATTTATCCCTATACTTGGCCTTCATAAAATGCTCCTTAGGTTGGACTCACCATAATTTTGTCATTGTTACGAATTCTGTCATTTCAATGGCTTCTTTCTTCGATCACTGATTTTTCTTCATAAGGCATTCTTGAAGTGATTGGAGACCGTTAAGATATCGGGCAACTCCGGAGGCCCCGTCATCGACGGCCACGGCCGCGTGATCGGAATCGTCGTCGCCCGCGGCGGCCTCAACAAGGAGAGCGAAGGCTACGCCATCCCCGCCCGCGTCGCCGGTGTCGAGCGGCTGGTGATGGTCGTGCCAACGCCGGACGGTATCACCAATCCGCTGGTTCTGGCCGCAGCGAAATTGGCTGGGGTTTCGGAAATCTACCGCGTCGGCGGCGCCCAGGCCGTGGCGGCGCTTGCCTACGGCACCGAAACCATTGCCCCGGTCGCGAAAATCGTCGGCCCCGGCAATGCCTACGTGGCAGCGGGCGGTGATGAGTCGCCTGCGAGAGATTCTCAGAGGCTATCCGGGAAGCCAAGAACTGCTGTTCAGCATGAACTTGACCGAAGGCGAAACCGTCCACCTGAGAAGTGACAAATACCGAGTCGAAGTCACCACAGAACTGAGAAGCCGTATCGACGATCTGCTGGGAACCGGACACTACAAACTGATGATGAGCAAACCGTCTGCGAGGTAACCCGCTGAGTGTTTTTGTTCATTTCAACTCATACTCATCCTCTGAATCCTCCCACACACGCTCTCGAAATCAACACCAAGACATGCTCGATCACCAAACGATCCGTTATTTTCTGCAAGGAAATCCCTGTCTCCCATTTTGATGGTAATTCTGATACAAACTGCTGAAACCTAGACCAAAAAAGAGCAGATATACGTATATGTTGAAACTTTACAATCACATTGAGAGGGCTCTTTGTAATGGAAGATATAACAAAGTGCAGGGAGAGAGAAACGGGGTATAAAGAAACTCAAAATCTGCAAATTCAGGTAATGACTCACTATTTGTAAATGTCAAACATACTTCAAAGCTGTTCAAAATACACACGGTTTCAAAGTTAATGCAACACATATATACAGAAGACCCTAAGAACTTCCTTTCGTGGGTTAACATGGATTTAACCCATTTTTGCCTCTCCTGAAAGTTTCAGTCACCTAACTTAACTACTGTCCAAGGTAGCAAGAGGCCAATAAACTGGAACTTTACTTGATTTATAAATCATTTGAACCAAGCAGTTGGGCCAATTTAGGCCTCGATTAACAGCCATAAGAGATCTTTTATTTACTAGGTCTAGCCTACTTCCCAATTACCTTTAATGTTGGATGCTCCAGAGACTGAATTTCTGACATTCTTGAGCCTAGTATGTTGTTGACAGTAGTTTAAACGGATTTTCTTTTGCAGGCGTCACTTTGATCTTACCAATATTTCTGTATGCTCTTTAGTGACTTTGAAGTATTTAAAAAAGTATTTATTTTTGTGCTTACGTTTTTAAGATATTTTTAATTGTATACTGGAAGTTGCTAATATCACAGCTAGTGTAAGACTATGAAAAGCTTTATAGACTAGTTTGTTGTAGTCAGGCTACGCACTCACCTTTAACTAATAAATCAACATTCTTGTTTTTTTATGCTTGGTTTCTGTGTTTTGAGTAAAGCGCTAGTTTTCTATAAGCCTACAAACATAGGAAAATATGACTATTTGGTTTACTTGTACTAGCTTTATTGATATATGTTAGTGTGAAAAAACATATATTTTGCAGCTGCACTTACAAGTCAGTATATTTGGTCTGGAATCAGGGTCAGAGGTGTGAATCTGTAAGCTCAGCCAGAGTCAATGCAGGTCTAAGTGGGTGCCAGGAGAAAACTGAGGGAGGAACACGGGAAGGGTCGGATGATATGCCCCTTACCATGTATCACGCTCTCGGCCGAATGTAGAAAATCAGCAGATAGGCACCTGCGCTACGCAGACCATTGATCAGCATGCGAAAAAGTTTTTAAATATTATGTTAGATGCTCGAAGAAGCTTCACTGAATTTAGGTTGTTGGTACTCGTTCATTGATTTGTGACTCATCATCAGATTGTCCTTGTTTATTCCGCTGGTTTTCAATCCCATAATAGTCCCAGTTTTCTGCAAATAAGTATAACTTTAATAATCGTTATCCATATTTTTAAAATGCAAAAAAAAAAAATACTTGAAGAACAATCCATTAATATTTGCTCGGGGTTCAGATAATTTTTATTACACAATTCTATCACAAACCCCAACAGAGTTGAATTTTTTTCCTATGTAAAGTAGAAAAAAAATTGCGACGTAGGTATTTATATAGATGACACCACTGCCTTTCCACGATGACAAACAAAAGTGCTGAATTTTGTAATTGGAAAAAGATATTTGCTGATGGATCAGTCTCAAAAGATGGAAAGGCATCCATTGGCATTTTTTCTGAATAGAATGGTTGACCAGTTGGGATTAGAGTTTCAGATGAAACTTCTATTTTCCATGCGGAATGCCTTGCTCGCCAAAAAGATCTTGGTACTGTGCTAGAAGCTGGATCAGGTGCTTTTGTTATCTTCTCTTATTCTAAAAGTGTTCTTTCTGATCTGAAAAAGAGCCAAGGAAAAATTATTACTATCATTGTTCATCTACAGGAAAAGATTCAGAAAATAATGTCTTCTCTTGCTCGAACTAAAACAGACACACATATCGGATTTTGTTTCGGAAAAATATCCAGCTCATTTGAAAAAGATTCAACAATACCCATTTGTAAAATATTTATAACTGTTGCCCTAATTTGTAATTTTCAGATAGCCCCCCTCCCACAGCTTAGATACCAATACAGTTATGAAACTACTATCTTGCCCATGAGAAGCTTTGTTACAGAGCTCTGAACTTGGCGCCTCCTCCAAGCCTGCGCTCCGACGCGTAGATAGTACTACAACAATATAGGCCGGAACGCAATTTTGTTTTGCTGCATACACAGTTTGGATATCTATACCAGGCTTCATTGTCATATACTCAGAAGTTTGTTTATGCCAGTTTCGAGCATGAAATACAAGCTAAAAAAATATATCAAATATCCAGGCTTTATGAATTTGTTTGTTTTATAGGATTAAAAGCTTGTCCAAATAAAGAAGAAAGGACTCAGTAAATTGAAGCTTGGAAATATACATTTTCTTTCATAATGGATCTACAGTCTAGTAAGTAATTGACAGGGTGTAGTCATATTATTTTATTTATTTATTGTTCAATAATAAGCAAGTCTCATGATAGGCACAACAATGTCTGTATGTAGTGGGTGAGGTGGGGGTCTTGAAAATTTGCCAACGTTAGTATTTTCCAAGATTTTTTTTTTCTTTTTTTTTTGCAAGACGAAGTTCTTTTTACTCAAAGAAATACATCTGTAAAAATTTCCGCAGCCCGGAAGTGTTGATAAAATTTTTCTTGAAAAACGTGAAAATGTTTTCTGACATTCGAAATTCAACTCCTTTGTGAACTAGAGCAACAAAATAAAAATAAAATATTTTACTTTGCCGTTAATTTTGTATACAAAAAAGTATTATCACATATACTCTGTTATTCTTTCTGTTTTTTTTTTTTTTTTTTTTTTCTTTTTTTTTTTTAAAGTTTTTTGGCAAATTTTCTCAGGCTTGTAGCCATTGATAGGTAAAATTAAACTTAATGAAATTTATATGTTTTTCATTCTTTATTTTCTTCTCTTTTCTTTAATCATATATCTCTTGAAATTTCTGCGTCGGCTTGAAATAAATTGTTGTCACAACTTCTTTTAATTTAAAATGGGATATCCATATAAACAATGAGTACTTGTATCTTATAGCCACTACACCCAAGAAGTGAAGTTAAATTAATCATAATGAAAATGGGGGGGGGGGGTTAATTCTGAAAAATTTGAAAAAATGACGTATTTTCAAACAGTTCGTGGTAACGACACCATGGCTTTCATTAGCTTTTAAGCAGATCTATTGGCTCCAAACATGACGTTAGTAGTATCTGCACAAAATCCAACAATATTTTGCCAGGGAATCGAGCTTTTTTCAATGACTTGTTTGATGCAGTTAGTCAGACCCTCAGCTGATCCATCACTACACTTAATTATGTCCAATACTTCAACATGAACTTCTAGATCTTTCTCACTAAAAAACATTACAATGATGAATTTTTCAGCCTATTGTTTGAAAAAATCAAACTTTCACTGAAAATCCTTACTTTACCCCAGATTTCCCTAAAATCCTTACTTTTCCCCAGGTCGCACCGGGCGCGGCTGGTCAGCGGGCATCCGAGCTGGTATCCAGTGCGCCATGCGCACGCTTCTCCTCATCGCCCTGTCCCTGGCCCTCGTGCTTCCGACGACCTCGTGCCGCTCGACGGACGACGATCTGCCGGGCGAGTTCACCCAGGGCGCGCGCATCGACCACGACATCTACGACGTGTGGGCAGCGACCCGCTCGGTGATGCGCGGCTTCTCGCGTGGCGCGCCGCGCTTCGACTCCGTTTTCCCCTCGTTTTTTCTACAACCCCAAGAAGGAGTCATCAGGGAAGTCATTAGCTGGGTCGCGCTCGAGATTCGTAAATTTGAGTTGGTAAAATTTTGTGTGGCTAGGTCTTGTAATTCATCTGGTAAGGTAAGGTACAAAAGGAAATTTCAAAACAATTTTGAAGAAAAGTAAATTTTCAGGCTTCCGTTTGTTAAATTTGGCTCTTACATGGTTTTTTGGTGAAACTGAAGCCTAAAGCAATTTTAAAGCCGATATTCATTCCTAGCATGTCCAATGTATTAGTAAGAGATTGAAATACCTATTCAAGTCATTTTTTTATGTGGGGAGGCTACGATTCTGGCCTTTTCGATTTTGGGGTAATTTTCGGTTTGACATTTTTGCTTAAAAGGCTTTCATCTCCTGTATTCATCATCAAAACGGGGATGAATCCGATAAATCCAATTGCCATTCCAAAAAGCTTTCTTCGATTTACCTTTTCTCCAAAGTGGATATAGGAGAAGATGGCAGCAAAGAAAGGGGAGAGGCTATAGATGAAGCAGGTTTTGGCAGCGGTGAGATGTTGAAGTCCCCAAAACTCTAGGGTATTGGTTAAGTAGATACTAAAAACGGCAAGGGCAAGGATAGGGAGGATCTGTTTCTTCCCGATTTTCAAAGAACTTTTATTTTTAATAAATAGGTACCCAAGGAGGATGAATCATTGTGTCTCTGACATAACCGGTGATTGACGACGTGACTGACATAACCGGATCAGATCCGCTCTCTTTGGTGGATTTGGGGGGCGGAGTAATACGGAAATATTAGAAAAATGAGGTATTTGTAACTTACGAAAGGGTGATCTTAATGAAATTTGACATTTAGAAGGATCTTGTGCTTTAGAGCTCTCACTTTAAATCCCGTTCGGATCCGATGACATTGGAGGGAGTTGAGGGGGAGCCTAAAATCTTAGAAAACACATAAAGTGGAGTGATCGGGATGAAGCTTGGGGGGAAAATAAGTACAAGTCTTCGATACGAATATTGAAAGGCAAATACGGGACATACTTTTCGCTATTTAAGCTTATAAAGAGCGTACTTTATGGAGGCTTGCGTTTTTTATATAAAATTCCCTTTTTATTTTTTATTTTTACTTTAATTAAAAACTTTATTTTTAAAAAAATTATTTTTTTTTTGTTTTTTATTTTTATTTATTTTTATTAAATTTTTGTTTAATAAAAATTTATATTTAACAATTTAAAGCATTTGACATAAAAAATTCCCTAGATTGGAACTCATTTGATAAACAACCGTATTTCAGACAAACTTCCTTTGATATTTTAAAGAAAGCAGTGGCGAGGTTTGGGGGGAGGGGGGGGGGGCGGTGGGGGGGGGGGGGGGGGGGGGGGGGGAGGAGGAGAGAGGGTCTGGCCATAGAGTACCAGGAATATCTTATTACATATTTTGCCTTCTGACAGCAACAAAAAGTATGGAAAAATAAAATAGAACTTTTAACGAACAAAATACAACAGAATTTTCCTAAATTGTTAAAACTATAGTTGGAGATTTGATTCATTATTATGAAAAAAAAATTATTCTACAATTTTGTCTTTAGTCCAAATATTAATAATTTATAATTATTAAAAAATATCAAAACGGAAAATTCAAAACCTATCAAATACATCAAAAATAAAATACTGCATGAAAACCATTACTTTTTATCAATAAATCTTGTACTCGCTTTCCAATTTGGTCTGAGAACCTTTGTAATCAGACAAGAACAAGTATACACCATATAATACATTCAACATTTTCTTGAATAAGCATTTTCCTTATTCTGTTCAACCAGTTGTTTTATATATTTTCCCCTGTAAAATTAAAACTTCTAAAACCTACAGAATCTTCTGAATACAGAGCAGCCCCCTAATTGCATTTTAAATATGGATCATAAGTTTTAACCTCACTCCTTACCTTTAGAAAAGCATTTGGGAAGTAGCGTCTATATCCGACATAAACTTGATAAATTCCCACTTTATATGTCTCTAACTCTAAAACAAATCTGATTTATTGTTCTTAGACTTTAGTAAAAATCTAATTCACTTATTTCAGACTCTAGGATACCACTTTTGAGCTGGTAGTAGTGTCTGTGTCTGACTGAATCTTGATAAATGTCCACTTCAGGTGTATTTAACTCTAAAAAAGTTCCGATTCATCTCTCTCAGACTTTGGTAAAAAAAACCTAATTCACTTATTTCCGACTCTAGTATACCATTTTTCGACTCTAGTATACCACTAAGAAAATAACCAAATGTGACAAATATGTGACATATCCTGTGTATAAACCTTTAGTGTGCTTAAATCAACAGCGGCATCTCAGAGTTAATTGTTTTGTCACATATAATTGACAAATTAATTGCAAGAAATCTATAAGTTACGACGAATACGCAAGAATCTAACTAAAGAATACAAGTGCGCGTTTACTTGATTAACTGAGTTTGTTTTTTGTAAGGAAAAAAAATGAACCAAGTATTTTTTAACAAATTTATTATTTAAATTTAGTATCGATTTAAATCTGCTTTAGAACGCGGTTTTACTCAAACCTTTGTAAATTTCATTTTCTAGTGTTGCTCCTTACTTTCACTTGAAAAAACTTTTTCATGTTTATTTTTTCATTGTTTTTTTTTTACAATAATGCTATAAGATCTTGCACCCCCTGCATTGAATTTCTCTTCCGCTATGACATATTCCTCCAAGGGAAGATCCTCCCACAAAACCCCCTACCCTCAACCCCAAACCAAAAAAAAAACTGAAAACGTCTGTACACTTGCCAATAACCATTACTGTATGTAAACACTGGTCAAAGTTTGTAACTTGCGGCCCCTTCCCCGGGGACTATGGGAGAGTAAGTCATCCCCAAAGGCATAGTTATTATGGTTACAAAGGTTTGGTTTGTCCCCCCGCCCCCAATTTGTAAATATTTAGCTTAAATTGTATAAATGAAGTTTTATATTTTCATCATGTTAATGTATATTTCATTATGATTGACTTAACTTCACTTCTTGAGTGTGTTTCGTATAATACCTAAGTACCACCTAAGGCTATATGAGACCATTAGAGAAGGCTGGAAATTAATTGTCTAAAATGTAAATCAAACCATGAAAATAAGCAGTATTCTAAGTATTAGTATTAGCATTCTAAGAATCTGTCTCTTTTTGTTACTGGATGTCTCCTTCTGAAGAGGCCCATTTCTAGAGGTTGTCGTTTTTTAAATTTTTTAAAAGCGAAAAAAAGCATTTTTAATGAAAATCTCTCCAAAAGTTATTTTTCAAAGTTTAAAAAGGGGAAGGAGCAAAACAATCTGTAGAGAACAGATTGTTTCCTCCTTTCCATTTGGTACCACTGCACAGAAGTATAGGGTAGTAATCCTTACTCCACATAGGTATCGACTGAAAGTTATTAATCCGGGTTAAGATAACCATAGAAAGCAATTATTATAGAAAGTTTGCTGTTTAAAATTATATATGATGCATAAAAAAATAATGTGCTATTATCGAAAGCATGCTTAAACCAATTGTTTTCATATAATTCATAAATTACTTACTTGATCCTGAAGCTTTTGTCTTCCATGTTGACTCAAAAGGGTACCTGAAAGAGACAAATATTAAATCTTAGTCATATGCTAAAGAACAATTGTATTCAAATGATTTAAAACTTACTTACATGATCCTGAAGCTTTTTTCATCCATGTTGACTCAAAAGGGTACCTGAAAGAGACAAATATTAAATATTAGTCATATGCTAAAGAACAATTGTATTCAAATGATTTAAAACTTACTTACATGATCCTGAAGCTTTTTTCATCCATGTTGACTCAAAAGGGTACCATTTGTAAATTTGACTTAATGATTCCTTTTAGATTTTTATGGTTTCATTTTAGCTCGGATGTCATCTTTGTAAATTTGATCTTTTAAGATAGTACATGTAGATTGGTGATTGTAGATTTAATCTTTGTAAATGTTCTTTGTAAATTTGACTTAATGATTCATTTTAGATTTTTATGGTTTCATTTTAGCTCAGATTTAATCTTTGTAAATTTGATCTTTTTAGAATGTAGATTTAATCTTTGTAAATGTTCTTTGTAAATTTTGTAAATTGTAGATTTAAACTTTGTAAATGTTCTTTGTAAATTTGACTTACTGAAGAGTATAGAAACTATGCAGCTTTGCAACATAGTTTCCAGTGTAGACAGCTTGTGATGAAACTAAAAATTACCCTAATTTAGCTAGGATAAAAGTTAATATGTCACTTAATGCATTTGTTGTGCTCTTTCATACCTAATTCAATAATCCTTTCTGAGATAAATTACATTGTGAGTCCTCAAAGGATTCAACAGCACATTATAACCCCAATTTTCAAAAAAAATTTCTAAAAACCAAATACTGTCTAATGAAAAAAATTCCTATTTGCAGCTGATTCAGGAATGACAATTATTATTTCCATTAGTCTTAAAAGTGAAAACAACAACAACCACCAAAAATTAATAATAATATCAAGACTTAACTTATTGCACATAATTTAACATAACTCCCTTCCCCCAGAACAACCACTTTTCCCCTAAAAACCCTCACATCGAGTTTGAAACGGTCAATTACCCTTTGCAGCTGTCCGGTTACCTCCTCCTTCTGTGATGAAAAATATCAAGATATACCCATGTTTTGAAAAAGATTATACTTCAGGGATACATATTACTACTACTACTAACCGCTCATTGCAGCATCAAGCAACCTGAGACCAACACAGCTACGCACAATGCTCTTTCGCTTCGTCATGATTCTACTTTGACTTCAAATTCGGGCAAGGACATAAAATTTGGTAAGTTTTTTAAAGTTTTGTGTATCAAACTGTTTGAGGTAATAAAGTCTAAGCAAGGAGTGACGTGGGTCAATAGTAACCGAAATTCTAAAAATTTTGAAATCAATAGATACATGAAAAGAATTGGCTTATTATCCTGATTCAAAATATGTAAAACTCATCAAGTTTGATGCTACCCATCATAACTACAAAGCTGGGAAAATTTGCCTGATTTTTTAAAATGGGAGAAACATCTGCTAAAAATCAAAGAATCTCAATGAAAATCATACCATCAGACGAGACCATGAATGTAGAACTTTGTATTTACTGTATTTTTAAATTACAGGGAAGGTCTAATCCTCCCTTGTCAAGTCTTTTCCTTAACCTTGATTGTGTGTTTAACATGGAGACTAAATGATGACAATAATGTCGTTGATAGAGAAAGCAGACTATTCTCTTCTGCATATATTAGTTCTCAAAAAGTTCATAAATATTAGTGAGCTTTTATACCAGCGGTACTACCCTAAACAGACACGTACGTAAGACTTTTTTTTGGGGGGGGGGGGGGGACCCCAAGAAGGTTGTATTTTTAAATTGGAAAAGAAAGGCCCCCGCGAACCGGCTCAATAGTATCCAAAACACTGAAAAACGGAATTTTGATACCCATAGCTACATCAAAAGAATCGCATTTTAATGCTGATGTTAAATATAAAAGTTTCATCAGGTTTATTTGTAGTCATCAAAAGTTACGAGCCTGAGAAAATTTACCTTATTTTAAAAAAAATAAGAATAACCCTCCAAAAGTCATAGAATCTTAACGAAAATCAAACCATCAGATTCAGCGTATCAGAGAAACCTATTTTCTATAAATTTCAAGCTCCTATCTACAAAAATGTGGAGATTTTTTTTATTTTTTTGCCAGAAGGCAGCTCCTATTTCATTCATACCTATTAAAAATAAAACTTGTTGTAGTTATTAACAACCAAAGAATTTATGATGATCGTATCCATCTTCAATTACCAATTTCATGGAAGTCTACTGGTCAAAAGAGACTGAAAACCAACTATTGGCTATTAATTGCATGAAATCAAATTTCTACAATTATTTTTTTCGTCAATTTACTTTGTTGGAATTCAGATTAATTTTCGAATGAGTGTTTGATCAAGTTTTGGCCCTTAATTAGTTTTGATTCAAACAAGCGTGCAAGTAGAATTGAAAAAATAACAAAGTTATTGATATATCTCCGGGTTTGATCCCCCCTGAAATTTTATTAGAATCGTCAAAGTGTAGCAAAGATGAATATAAACATATTTTTATGCATTTCTTGAAGTTTTTGGTACTCCCCCCCGAAAAAAATCCTGGATACGGCCCCGCCTATCCGTATAGCATGACTAGTGAAGAAGCGTTTTCTAAATGTAGATTTTTGGACAAAAAGGGGAGAGTCAGTCGGGGTCAGTGTTGTGACAAGTACTTCAAATTTGTATTTAAGTATTAAGTACTTCCAATTTTTGTACTTAAGAATCAAGTGTTAAGTACCAGACCACAATTGTACTTAAGTAGTTTACCTTTTTACCAAAAAGAATAGAATCTCAAAAACATAAGAAGAAAAAAAGTGTTCTCGGTAGAAGACAGATAAATATTTAGAAGGTGGATTAACATGGAAGATAAAAGGCAGTTAAGAAAACAAACCATAAAATCAGCGGATGGCAGGGGGCGTGTGCCCTTTAGATCTCCTTCCCCCTGCTAGATTTTGAAAAATGCAATTTTGGAGATTATTTCTATCTGAAAATGTGTTTTTTTATAATTTACATTACATTTCCCTCTTGATCACTTTTCCCTCTTATGAATGCAAAATATATTATATCTCCCTCTCCCCCATAGGAAGGTATGACTTGGGATCACTCAATGAGTAAGAGAGTTTTAAAGCTGGAATTACCTGAGCAATCTTCCAAGCATCTGGGAACTTTTGGCTTGACCAAATAAGATTATAAAGACTTAAGAGGGCAGTACGAACCACCTTTGGGGAATCGAAAATCCACTTCATATAAATACCATCATGACCTGGGGAAGACTTGATATTAAGAGAGTCAAGTGCTACACTGGAATTCATCTTGGGAAAGAGGTTTCATCAGGGCGCCTTTGTATAAACAGGTAAGAGGCAGAGTGCAAAAAGGAGGTCAGGTGGAATGAAAACTAGACCTACGTTGCCCAGGCAACGTGAAGTGTTGCAGCAACCTTTGTCCGGTTTCGCCGACTAAAGTGTTGCGAGAGCAACACTTTGGTTTTGTTTCTTCGCTATCGATCAGTAATCAAATGATCAAAGGCTATTCCTCAGCGTTGAAAAAACAACAACAAAATAGTATCGAAAGAAGGGACTAAATTGACTTAGTAGCCAGTTGAACTTTATCCTTTTCAATGGTAGACATCGTCACGGATGAAAACTAGGAACAATATATTATATAATCTAGTTGGTATTATAAAGTTATCCCTAACTTTTAGCATAAAAATATTTGTAGTAGACTCATACCTAATATCTCACCTGCTTTAATTTCAACGGGCTTCACACAAATCTATCATGTTAAGATGTTGACTGGTCATTTACCAAGATAAATGGTAAGATATCATGTTTAATAGGGTATGGCTAATCACCTTTTGTTCTATGTTTAGTGCGTATTTGTTAACATGAGTTAACAATTTAACGCCCACTTTGATTTCATCAAGTGACTAATGATTATATTTCTGGTGACATTATTCTTCATGTTTTCCCTCTAGGCAAATTTTTCGATTATGTTTTATGATATTGAAGTGAAATTTAATTAATTATACTATCCATGCAGTTTTCACGAAAATTAACACTTCTCTCGTCTAATTTTTTTGCAACACCTCCCCTTGGTGTGATTGCAGTTCTACGACTGTTGAGGACTCCTCCTAAATAGAACCAAATCCCGAGTTGTCTACTCAAACATAATAGTTTCAAGTAGTATCGCCATAAGGCTTTCCACAACACCCATAGCCGCTACTCATTTCTCCTTTCAATGATTTAGGTTGAACAGCGATTCCCTCGAGACGCAGGTGTTAATAACATAATAGGACGTCTTTTCTAAGAGGATGCAGGAGTTAAATACGTCATAGGAATTTTTTGATTGAGGGCTTGGAAATGCGTGTTGAAATTCTTCGTAAACAGAAGAAATTGATGGAAGAAAATGTGAACGTTCTTCAGAAAAATTGTGTCGATGAAAAGGTGTCAGTTGAAAAAATGAGTAAGTATTTCTTTTACTTTAACACTATTAGTTTTTTCAAGCAAAGGAGTCAAATAAAATAAAATTTATACAAAATTAATGGAATTAAAAAGATTATAAAAAATAAATTATAAAAAATATAAGATATTCTAAATAAATTTAAAGGTAAATTATCATATATTATAAATTATATATAAATCATAAATATGTATAAGGTTGTTATTTAATGTGGAATAACTAGTATGCAATTATTTTATTCTTCAACATGTTGTATCCTTATTTTGTTCTGTAAATTTATAATATAACAAAAAAATCACTTTAGACCCTAAAATATTTTTGAGTTTTGATTTTTTCCGTTTTTCAACACTTAATTTTTTGTAGCTTTAAAATAAAAAATAGTTTCACTCTGAACCCTAAAATTTTTTTGAGTTTGGTAACTACCTTTAATCTTATTACAACCTTGTCAAAAAAATTTATAAAAATTGAAGAAATGTATGCCTTTTTAAATATCTGAATTAAGATAGGAAAGTAAAAATTTTTCCGGATTAAACCCCCTCCCCGACCCATCCCAACTCTCCCAAAAAGTGCGAATCCGGTCCAGTTATGTCAGTCACGTATCTTGGATGTGTGCTTAATCTTCCCACCAAATTTCATCCTGACCTCTCCACTCTGAGCGTTTTCGAAGATTTCTGGTCCCCCTCCCCACAACTCCCCCCAATGAAATTGGATTCAGTGAGATCTAAAATAAAAGATCTGAGTTGAAAGATCCTTCTAAATATGAGATTTCATTAAGATTCGATCACTCCTTCGTAACTTAAAAACATCTCATTTTTTCGAATTAACCGTCCCTAGATAAAAAAAAACCAAAAAATGATTTTTAAGCTTGCTAGCACCTGCACTGTTAAGTTCAATATCGAATCCTCAATATCGATCAATATCAACATCCTCAATATCAAATATCAATATCGAATTCGGTATCGAATTCCTTTTATTTATCTAGTTAAGATAAGGCTACCTAGGCCATTTTTCAAATTGTTAATTAGCATGTATAAGATTATTTTATCCATAGTTATCCTTGCTAAACAAGGAGTGTCTTGGCCTTTCAGAACCTTTAAAGGAGTCCTTCAAAGAGGCACACTATCAACAAAGCTCTTCACTTCATACATAATTCAAGTGATCTTGACAACATCGGATCCAGCTTATCAGAGAGCCCTACTGTATAGGTTTTCAGCTCCTATCTGCAAAAATGTCTCTGTCATCAAAAGTTACGAGCCTGAGGAAATTTGCCTTATTTTGGAAAACAGGCGGAAACAACCCTTAAAAGTCGTAGAATCTTAACGAAAACCACACCATCGCATTCGGCGTACCAGAGAACCCTGTAGCAAAAATCAAGCTCCTACCTACAAAAATGTGGAATTTCGTATTTTTTGCCAGAAGACAAATCACAGGTGCATGTTTATTTTTTTTTTTTTTTTCTTTTCCACAAGAATTGCAACTTGGAATGTTACGATGTAAAAAAATAATTTTTATATCGACATTTTGGCTGATGAATTCAGACGCTTTGAACTGGGCTTATTAGGAGTTTCAGAAACTCAAATCCCAAGGGTAGGGAACATGAAATCATGTGATATAGGATTTATTAACTCTTGCAGGAAGGATGGGTGTATAGGCAGGGAGCACGACTCATAATGAATACGGAGGCTGCCAAATCCTGTTTAGGTTGGGAAGGTATCAATAATAGTGATGATAGTCGTTCATTTTATTGCTTAAAAATGCATGGTATCAGCCTTAGTTGTATGCGGCAAAAATCCTTGATTACCAAGGAGGAAGTATACTTGGAATGAGATAGAAAGAATCTGAGACACCCAAACATGAAACCCTTGAAGGGCAGGTAATATTATCTTACATATCTAAATTTTGTAGTCTTAACTTTCATTTTTTAACTTGCTGAAAAGGTATTATCTTAATTTGGCTTGATAGGTTTGCCATTCTCAATATCATCAACAAAAAATCATCACCAAAACGTGTTCACAGCATGAGCCCGCAATCAAGAAGACTCATGTTGTTTACATTGACTAGCCATTACTAAATATGGGTATGACATACGACAAAAGGTGAATAAAATGACTATCTCAGAATTTTGATTCGGTGACTTTTGGGGAAAAATGAGGGTGGGAGGGGGCCTAGGTGCCCTCCAATTTTTTTGTCACTTAAAAATGAACTATAACTTTTAATTTCCGTCAGAATGAGCCCTTTAGTGACCTTCTAGGACCACTCAGTCGATACGATCACCCCTGGAAAAAAAATTAAATAAATAAACACGCATCTGTGATCTGTCTTCTGGCAAAAAATACAAAATTCCACATTTTTGTAGACAGACGCTCGAAACTTCTTCAATAGGGTTCTCTAATACGCTGAATCTGATGGTGTGTTTTCATTGAGGCGGTAATTTTTTTTATAACTATACAAATATAGGGATGTATCACGGGCCGGTTTATTTGAAACAGTTTTTAACAATAGGTTGTACAAATCAAGAAGCAGTGGTTTTTGCTCGTTTAAAGTTCCAACTTCGCTCTTAATTTCATTGCAAAAACATCTCTGTGTAGTTGATATAGCCCAATATACAAAAATTACCTTGAATACTAATACCTTGAACAATACTTTGTTCAAGTATATCTTGAGCCATAAGGAACACCACTTTTGAATGCATGGGATGCACAGCTGTGTCCACTTTTTTTTTTCTTCTCTCATGAACACACTTAATTTCTCATGTGAGACGTTAGGATAGATATATGCATCTCCTGAGAAGAGATATTTTATAAGAGATACATCACCTGGTAAAAAAAAGAGTATCAAAAACGAAAACAGCTCTTTTTTGTTTTGTAGCTATTATTTTTTAGATTTTGGTTCCTGTTGGATCGATTTATTTAAAGTTCATTGCATTGAACTGTTTGATCAATCATCAAACACAGATATCAGGTAGCAGAGAAAGAAAGAAATACCAACCGTCAGAAAAAAAAATAAGTCTGAAAATAAGATAAAACTTACCAAGAAATCAATCGCTTCTCTGTAATTCTATGCACTTTTTTACTTCCTTTTTAATTATTATATCGTTTGAATCTGGCGATTCTAGCGACGAGACGGTTAATTGGGATCGTAAAAAAAAAAAAAATAAAAAAAAAATAATAGAATAGGAATTAAAAACAAAAAATCGGAGTCTGTGTTGCTATTGCGGAAGTTTCTCTGATCCTTCCCTGTTACCCTGCATTCCAGGCCGTAGATTCGTGATAACGATAACGCGTATATAAAGATAACGCTTGATAACGCGTATATTTCATTAAAAAAAAAAATTAAATTATTACATCTTTCAAACCATTCGAAAAAAATTTCCTTTTGGCAGCCTCCAATCGGCAACAATGAGCTAAAATAATTGTTCCTTTCCTTTTTTTTTACATTAGTTGTCTTGATTTCGTCAGACTTTTTTTTTATTCCACGCGAGGGTTTGATGAAACGTTGCTCGGTGGAAGTTTTTTTGAGACATGATTGAAAGGAAGTTCGATGAAAGACATTCCATATCATTGTAACGTTAAGTTTTTCAAATGGTCAACACTGATTTGTTCTGTTTTTTTTTTTTTTTTTTTTTCACCCCAAAAATTTGAAGATTACCACAAGGAGGAGACCCGTCCTTCTCTCTAACCTTTCTTTCATTATAGCCCTAGAAAGCGGGATTGAACCACATTTCTCGTACAGCCTACTGCTTGAAATACGGTCAGTCAGTCGGGTACCCAGAGCAATCCGTAGGCAATTTCTCTGGAAAACATCTAGTAAATTTTCGTCCGCTTTTCGGAGCGCTCATGCTTCAGAGCCATATTTGACCACTGTCATCACTGGAGCTTCCAATATTCTAATCTTGGTTTGCAGATTTATCTTCCTATCCTTCCAAACTTTTTCAAGTGTGACAAAACACCCTGAGCCTTGGCTATTTTACTTTTAACATTTTCACTGCTCCCATAAGCATCGATTGTGAAATTTGTCTCAATAAATTGTTTCCTCAATTGTTTTTAGCATTTTGTTACAATTGGCCCTGGTTTGTTCTGTATTAGAATGTATTCTTCTCTTTATTTGACTTCCTGCGAAGTTTGCAAAACTTATTGTTGTTTTCTGAAAAAGGAAATGGAAATGATAAGCTTTTGCCTATTATACAGCATAAATTAGAAGTAAAGCCGAACTATCTTAGCTCTGTAAACTTACTAGGGATTATGTATATGTCACTTTCTTAATTTATATTACTCCAGAACTAAAGTTTAAGCTTTGACCTGTTGGTGTATGACCACTGTCGTCTGATGCTGCAATAAATTATGGATCCTATAACAATGGCAGCAAAATTATGGCTAGTACTATCATGGCTGTTAGTTGCAATAAATTAAGGCTACTAGTTCCAATAAATTCCGGGCACTGAAAAAAAATATGGCTACTTCCCTCTTATTTGTAATAAATAATGGCTGCTTTACGGCTAGATTATATAGCTACTAGTTGCATTAAATTATGGCTATTAGTTCAAATAAATTCCGGGCACTGAAAAAATCTTTTTTGGCTACTTCCCTCTAATTTGTAATAAATAATGGCTGCTTTATGGTTGAATGTCTCGCTCCAGCGCCAGCTCGTCGTGTCGGCTCGTCTCGCCGCGGTCGGCGATCTATCGGCGGCCATCTCGACCTCGATCAGCGAGCCGGTGGCAAAGCTGCGCGACGAGTTCGAAGGCCTCGACCTCGACTGGGGCAGCGCGGGCGACGTCGCGCTCCTCGCTGGCGTCGAGGAGGCATGCGGCGAGGCGATCGCCGAAGGACAGGAACTCGTCGAGGAATGCGTCGAGGGCATCGACCGCATCTTCTCGATCGTGAGGGAGGTCGCGGGCTTCTCGAGCGAGCACGAGCGCGAGGACTTCGCGCCCCACGCCCCTTATATTCAAATTGTATTCGGATACTCTATAAAACAATTGACATACCTTAAATGAATAAATCTAGAGGTAAAATACATAATAAACTGTGGTAATCAATTCTCCACAAAATTAGGAAATGAGGTAGAAAACTAATCGGGGAGGGAGGGGGGTTTTATGGGACTATGATTTGGCCTCTTCTAACACTAATGTGTGACACAAGATTTCAGCGTTTGCTATCAATCTACCACTCTTTGTCTCTGTCTGTAACTGTCTTGGTTATAGATATTGATGTACACTACGTTCTGAATCATTGTTTTTTAAATGAGAAATTTGTTGTGAATCGAGTGCCATTGCATTCCCCCCTATGACAGGCGCAGGAAAATAGCGCGCCTTGTTATCATACTCGCAGGAATGCTACGCACCGCAAGGCGCGGCGGATCACAAAAAGGTGTAAAAAGAATGCTGAATAAGCTGACTTTGGTGCTTGGCGGGGCCTCTTCGGGCAAGTCCGCATGGGCAGAAAAGGCCGTTATTCAAAGTGGTTACGACCGAATCTACCTGGCAACATCGCAGATCTGGGACGATGAAATGAAAGCCAAGATCGCCAAGCATATTGACCAGCGCGGCGCCGGCTGGACCACCATCGAAGCCTATGGAATAAATTCTGTTTGCTTTGAGTTGTAATGTCACTCATTTTTTTGGGTTGAAAATACAATTTATATTTCTTACTAACGAGTCCAATGAGGTTAAAGCTACTCCCCGCATAGAAATAGCAGATGAGTTTGGACTTAAACAAATCAAAAATCTATACAATCACCACACATCATGTGAGTTTGAACTTGAATAACACAAAAATATGTTCAATATGAAGGTAATGTTACACAGGTAAAATATATTAAGTATTTTAAATGCCCATTGACTTGTTGCAGTACCTTACGGTCATTCAAATGAATTTTAATAAATAGTTTCACGGGCTTCATGGTCGGCCGCGAGTACGAGGCCCGGGGCATCTGCAAGGACGGCGCGAAGTTCATCATGACCCAGGCCGGTGCCTCGGTGCCGAAGTTCACCGTCATGGTGAACGGCTCCTTCGGCGCCGGGAACTACGGCATGTGCGGCCGTGCCTACGACGGTCGCTTCATCTTCTCCTGGCCCAACCACCAGATCGGCATCATGGGCGCCGAGCAGGCCGCGAACACCATGGCCGACGTCAAGATCCGCCAGCTCGAGCGCGCGGGCCAGACGCCGACCGCCGAGGAGATCGAGGCGATCCGCGCGCCGGTGTTAAGTCCGGCAACAAGCCGGAGTGGATGATCATGACGGTGCTGCCTGTGCTGCCGCCGGATCTGCGTCCGCTGGTACCGCTGGATGGTGGCCGTTTTGCGACGTCTGACCTGAATGATCTGTACCGCCGGGTGATCAACCGCAACAACCGTCTGAAGCGCCTTTTGGATCTGGCCGCTCCGGACATCATCGTGCGTAACGAAAAGCGCATGCTGCAGGAAGCGGTCGACGCCCTGCTGGACAACGGCCGCCGCGGTCGTGCCATCACCGGCTCCAACAAGCGTCCGCTGAAATCTCTGGCAGACATGATCAAGGGTTGGTTTTGACTTCCAGCTTGAAGCCGGAGTCTTCACCGCCGTGGTGCACCGGGGTCTCGAATTCCTTCCAGCGCTCCAGCAGGTCGGCGTGGGCCTCCTCGAATTCCGGAGCGGTGCCGTCGACGTTCACGAACACCACATCGCGCCAGACATAGGAGCGGATGCGCACCAGGCCCAGTTCGTCCAGCTTGATGTCTTCATGCTTGTTGTTGCCGGGGCCGCCGACATGCGGGGTGGAGACCAGGCGGCCATCGAGGCCATAGCACCAGCTGTGATAGGCGCAGCGGATGGCGCCGCGGATCTTGCCCGGCTTGCCGGCGACGCAGGACCTCCTCGGAGTCGATCGCGTCGAGCAACGTCCGTCGAAGCTCGTCATGCGCCCGCAGCGCCTGCTCCATCGGTAGCGGCATCTCGATGTCGGTCAGACCCAGGATCCGTTGCCCCACGCCGTTGAGTGCGAGAAAGCGCCCATCGAGGTCGAGCAGCGCCATGCCGCTTTCGAGGCGGGAGAAGGTCTGCTCCAGAGCTGCGGCCTCGGCCTGCAGTTCGGAACCTCCTTCGGCATCGGCAGACGGGTCCCTGGCGCCGAGGTTCGCCTGGTGCTGTGCGATCGCCTGCTGGAAACGATGGGTGCTTGGGGACTGAAACTTCAAGGAGTAAATTTATCCCCAGAATTATGCTTCGCCAGAGTGTTTTCATACTCACTGAAATTTTTTTTCGAGGTTAAGATAGGCATAGCTCTCTTCGCCAAATCTGTCCAGTACAACACACAGGAATGGGATGGGGGGGACTTGAAAACACCTTTTGAGTCACGACAAAGTCTTTAAAACCCTTTTGCAAAAATTATATCAAATTTCTTTTTGTCAACTAACGAGCATCGATTCAGTTTTGTGGGTTCACCCATAATAGTAATAAAAATCTTAAGGACTGCGAACGCTCCTCCTCCGCTGGGGTGCTATCGGGACCCCGATGCGAGAACCCCTCATATCGATCGGTTTGCGACTCAAAGCGTGCGTTACACCCATGCTTTTGCCACGGCGCCGGTTTGCTCCCCTTCGCGAGCCTGTTTGATCAATGGCTTGGCGGCGCCTTCGCAGGGCGCTCAACACATGCGTTCCTCGTTTCCCATCCCGACGTATATGAAGGGCTTTCCCAGTTTCTTGCGGGAGCGGGGTTACTACACTTCCAACAATGTGAAGACGGACTACAACAGTGCCCAATGGAAAGAGATTACGGCTTCATCTTGGGATGAAAGTAGGAGTGACCGCTCGCTCACTTCGAAACGGAGCGAATCGACATTGAAAAAGGGGCATCGACGTCCCATCATGCGGCCTTTCCCCCGTCCAAGGCTGGGCGACAAATCCCCTAAACGTATCCGCGTTGCGGACAGGTTATTCATGCCGGTACAGATTGCCCCTTCCCTTATGTGCGCCGATATCCTCCGTCTCGGGGACGATGTCGACGATCTCGCGCGAGTTGGCGTCGACCTTCTCCACTTCGACCTCATGGACGCGCACTTCGTTCCGAACATGCCGATGGGACTGGGCGTGCTCGAAGGACTTCGCCAGCGAACGAAGGCGACGGTAGGTCGTCTATCGGGTATTGATATCGGCTCTGATGGTAAAATTGTTGCATCGTATAGTAATGGTGATACCTCGTTCTTAGGTCAAGTTGCAATGGTTCGTTTTTCGAACTCACAAGGTTTACAGCAAGTAGGTAATACTTCTTGGAAGAAGAGTTTAACGTCAGGTGAGCCAATTGCTGGTGAACCAGGTTCAGGTACTTTAGGTTCAATCAACTCATCAGCACTTGAGCAATCAAATGTTAACTTAACGAATGAACTTGTTGATTTGATTAGTGCGCAGCGTAACTTCCAAGCTAACTCACGTGCGCTTGGGAGATTTTCATATAATATGTTAAATATTAGATCAGTTGATTAATGTGGCCATCTTTTTGATATGCTTTCTTCTTCTGGGTTACTTCCTTCAACTTTTTGTTCTTCTCGTGTTGATCCTATAAGGCATTCTGCCAGTTTAATGGATAATATTTTCATTTGTCATTATCCTAATTTGAAGTTTACTTCTGGTTTTGTTTTCACTAATCTTTCTGATCCCTTCCCTATTTATCTATCCCTATTTTTGCCTAAAACAGAGATTAGTGTAGATGGGAAGGGTAAGTCTTCTTTTTGAACTTTAACAGATAACAAAATTGGTTTGATTTAAAATTTGAAACCAAAGAATTACTTGCAACCAGGCTAAATTAAGTAGCGTATATTTAAACTAGCTGCATGTTGATGATAACCATTGCGGACATCGAGATCATAATTTACATTCATTTTCCAGCGATCACGCAGTTCAATCGGATAGCTGAGACCAGTATTGATACCAATTCTGGATGATTGGTTGCTAGTGGCAAAAGTAGTGTTAGAACCAAGGAACTGGGCATTGCTATCCAAGCTAGCATTGAAAACTTTAACACTTAGACCAAGGCGAAACTCGGGGAACATTTCTAAAGCACGATAGCGCCGTAAATAATTTTTCATTACTTTACAATCAGTGTCCAAGATATTTACATTTATATTCTTATTTAACCTTTCAGACTTTTGAGCACAATTATAGATAACTGAACCTAATTCAATTAGAGTCGTATCAACATCCATTTATGATTTGTAAATAATTTCAAGCCTTTCAGTTGCCCTGGGCCTTATAAGTTCATTTCCCAACAACTCCAGCTCCTCGCCCTCCAATCGGCTTTTAAAGGCTTCTTGTAATAAACATTTTTTTCAAAATCATCATTATTATTCTTCACTACATTTGCTTTACCCATTATTCCTGTTATAAGGCATGAAAAAAAATGATAATGATATAACGAAAAATGACATTAAAATACTTCCTTAATTGAAAAAGGATAAGACCCTTACTATCACAAGGGCAGATAAAGGCAATACCATTGTAATTATGGACACCGATGATTATGACCATAAAATGATCATAATAATTTTGGATACCACTTTTTACAAGACATTGGATTTCAATCCTACGGATAAATATGTAAAATCGATTAGAAAGGAATTGGAGTCCCTGAAAAATAATTTAAACATTACCCCACAGTTTTATAATAAATTTTATCCAAGAGGTTGTTCCGCAACAAAGATCTATGACTTCTCGGTATTTGTGGATGCTGCAAAAACACCGAATCAGCTATGCGGCATGTTGAAAACACTTGCTCGTTTGCGACCAGAAGGCAAGATCCGCTGCGTGTTCGGCGGAGCTGACCGGATTACCGCCGAACAGAGAGCAGGACTAGGAACCGTCGCTGAACGCTACGCAGATCAGGCACTGGTGACCGGTGTCGATGTACACAACGAGTCGGCCCTCGAAGTTGCGCATGAGATTCTGGATGGATTCGACGACGTTTCCAAAGCTCATGTGATTCCCAATCGTGCTGCGGCGATTGAATATGCCCTGGAATCGGGACACCGATCGTCGTGCATGATGGTTCCGATATCTTCTACATCAACGAGGAATTCCGCCTGCTGACCGGGTATCTGTCGACCAGCCAGTTGAACGAGGCGGGCGGCCTCAATGTTCTCTTCAGCGGGCGCGAAGCGGCCAATGATGGCGGACCGGCCGTCAACGGCTCAGGCCGATTGACCCTGCATCTGGCCGATGCGAGCACCATTTCGGTGCGCGCCCGATTGCGTTCTGTCGATTGGCAGGACGGCCGCGCGCTGATGCTGGCTTTGTCGGATGTCTCCGGTGCCCGCGCACAGGACGATGCCGAAGACAAGTTATTTTCATCCGAACGGCTCGGTGTATCAAACTGAAGCTTCCAGGGCATCATGAGGGGAATGTTCAACCGGCCATAAGGCAAGATGCACATGCTGCTGCTGATACTAGTACTAATACAACACTACTACTGCTCCTACTACTACCACTACTACTATGATACTACTATTATGAAAATTTTCCAGTCACGATAACTAAATAAAATATAATTCAATAGATTATTCCTAGCACTATTAAGACTAAAGGTTTAAAGGTTACAATTATAGCTAAGTGTATACAAGCGAAATTTTCAGGGTATATTGGGGGGAGGGGTGAGGGGGCAGAACGCTCTTTCCGCCACCTTCTTCCAGCGACGTGATCGTGCCTTCGGGCCTTTCATCTTCAGGCACCAGATAGAGATCGCCGATGATCTGGTCGTAATAGGCCGGCGTCTGTTCATGGCCGACCTTGCCGGCCAGCTTGCGAACTTCCACCTGCGTGCGCTTGGCGATTTGCACCATGGAGAGTTCCGGCTTGGAAAGCTCTGCAAGAAGCGTCCGCGTAAACACCGAATTCTCATGCCTGTCGTTGTCGCCGAGCCGGTCAAGCGCCGCCTGCCCGGAGCCTGCCGAATAGAGCACGAACATGCCGTCCGTTACGGTCTTTGAAATGAGCCTAGTTAGGAAACAGAACTTTGGGCAAGAGATTTGGAGCTGAAAATTATCTACTGGGAAAATTTTTTAAGCTCAAAAGAATCTAACTTTAGCGGAAAAATGCCAACCACTAAATCGGTCCGCTTTCACCAGTTCCCTTATTCATTTTGGATAGCCCCTGCCTTGGTAGAAACGAGGTCAATAAGTAGTGTTTATTTGGATTTTTGAGTTCTCGGCTTTTCTCTGTTTGACAACCGACGAGCTGATTTTCTGTCTATGGGTGTATTTTTCATATATAGCAGGGTAAAAAAGCCGGCTGTTCGGGTTTCTCGGCAGCACATCAACCAACGCGATCCCCGCCACCCGTTGCTGCTTGCCGACGCGCTGGTTGATCCACTCGCGCAGCCGCTGGGTGTCGCAGGTCTTTCGCAGTACCAGCACCGCCAAGGGCGTCTCCCCCCACCGTTCGCAGGGTACCCCGACCACCGCGGCCTCGACGACATCGTCGTGCTGACCGATCACCGCTTCGATGTCGGCGGGATAGATGTTCTGGCCACCCGACAGAATCATGTCCTTCTTACGATCGACAAGATAGAGGTATCCCTCAGCATCGAGGCGGCCGATATCCCCTGTGCCCTCGCTCATCCCGGCGCGCTGGGCGATGGCACTCACATTGCGTTCCACTATCGGGGTGTCGACATAACCCGGGCAGATTGCGTTGAAGGTGAAGGGCGTGCCCAGATAGTCCTCGCTCAGCGCGCGGGTGAGGCCGATCATGCCGTGCTTGCTGGCCGAGTAGCAGGCCGCGCCCTTCAGCCCGCGCAGCCCCGCGATGGAGGAGACCGTGATCACCCGGCCCCAATCGGTGCCCCGCATCGAAGCCAGGCACTCGCGGATGGTCAGGAAGGCACCGTCGAGGTTTGTGGCCCTCATGTTGCGCCAGAACTGCAGGCTCTGCCAGGAGTTCCTTTACAATTGGGAAGCTACAAAGTCCTCCAAAAGAGTCTAGATCAATAGCCACAACCTACACCAAACAAATTTTTTTGTCACTGGAGCATCACATGGATTGAAAATCCTTATATTGCTCTGAGCTGTGATTTAAGGTAAATAATATTTAGAGCTTACAATGCTCTTTACTTAGTCAGTGCTATTATACTGCCAATGATTTTGCTTATAAGCTGAGACTAGATAGAAATAAAGAAAGACACACTTTTATTTCCAATTAAAGAGTCTTTGATAGACTAATCTATCAACAAAGGAAAATGGCTGGCTCCAGTAGGTCGCCGGAACGTTGAAGGTCCAGGGGAACTTTTCACCGACCGCGGTGGCGGACAGGCCATAACCCATCGACAGAATCGGAATCTGGTCGACCGGTGCCTTCGGAATCAGCTGCAGCGTGATGCCGGTGGAATAGGGGTTGTAAACGACAGCGCCCTTGCCCTTGGTGCCTTCATAGCACTCAACGCCTTTTTGCGCGTTGTAGCCGGTTTCGCATTCTTCAACGATCAGTTTGACGCCGCCGACGCCGCCGTCGCGCTCGTTCAACATGGTCAAATAATCATGCAGGCCATCGGCGATCGGTATAATACAGAAAATATTGAAGAAGTTAAATACCAAAAAAAATTGAAAAATAGAAGGAAGGTGAAAATACAAGAGAAAATTGACAGTAATTCTTTCACTAAAAGAAGGTTAATATCAGGCACGCATACAGAAACTGATTTTGGAATAGAAATTGGTAAATTCCTCAAAAAGAGATGAAAAAATAACTTATATAAAATTACCGAGACTCGGAAAGTATTTATTACGCACTAATCCACGTGCATGTGTACTAAGTCTTGATTAAGTCTCACGATCGTTGTTACCATCTACAATACATTTGAACCAATTCCTTTTCTTTTGTATAATCAGGCGATGCTATGATCTCGTCTTCACTACTTATTGCGTCTGTTGATTGATTAAAGTACGGGTACCATAACCACACCATGCAACAAACAAAAACAATACTCAGTAAAATACGGGCTATATTCATGCGCTGGTTCCATCGCTAGTTAACGGCTTGCCGTTTTCTAACATCAGTAAATCAGTTAATTCACGCACGGCTCCAAAGCCACCCGGTAATAACGTGGTGTAATGAGCCAGCTTTTTAATAAGCGGGTGTGCATCGTTTACAGCAACAGCAAACCCCACTTTTTCCATTACTGGTAAGTCTGGACCTTAGTATGTCCCCTAACTTTATGGCATCGCTTAGTAATTATGATAGTAATGAAAAGTAAGAAATTTGGTTTAAGATACAACTTGCATAATCGTAAAAGATATATTAAACATTAAATACTAGTTCGTTTAGGGATGTACATTTACAACTAGGGTTTTAAGCATAGGCAATAAAGCATTAATTAATTAATATTTCTTATTAAAAATAGTGTTTTAATATAAAGTGCTAACTTTGGCGAAATCTCAAAAATTACTAATCAAAATTTCACTTTTCATAACGACATAGCGCATTTTTCACATTTTAAAGTACGATGTATTCGTCCGTCATAATCTTCCCGGAAACGCAAATAGAAACGCCTGAAGTTATCTGCAACTTGTACGGTGGCGTTGTTGAATTCAGGGACGAACGGATGGGTAAGGCTTCTTCTTATTTCCTTCTCCATGATTTTCTGCACCTGGAACGAAGCGATTCCGGCCGAGTCGATAAGCGTATCAAGATTAGCGACATTTAACCAATCATTGGCGTAAAGTTCTTCTTCAAAATATACCTGACAAATCACTTTGTGATTATCTGGAATAGCAGATGGAGTAAATGTCGTTGTATTTGTTTTGGTAAAATTGGGGCTACTTACAATGATGGCCGGTAGCCGCGCCATGATTCGAACCCTTCTGACACAGTGCATGATTGAAATGCTGCGCCGCCGGTTGATGGAAGGTGACGAGGGCCTGCGCTGGATGGCCGCGTTGCGGGACCCATCGATCTGGGAAGCGTTGAATGCCATGCTGGATGCCCCGGGCGATCCGCATACCGTAGAAAACCTTGCTGAGCGGGTCGGCATGAGCAGAACATCTTTTGCGCAACGATTTACAGCCGCGTATGGCAGCGGCCCGATCGATCTTCTGCGCGATCTGCGCCTGCGCCGCGCCGCAGCCTTGCTGCGCGATACCGATTGCCATACCAATACCTGAATGTTTACGCTAGAATCCCCTAGTTCTTCTACTCGAAATTCAGGTTCAGGAACTCGTAAGACATAGGGCATGGTAACAATAATCTCATTTTTTATCGCAGAAATTGCATTTTCAATATCGTCACTATATGCAATTCCCACCATGGCTTCGGCCCTTCTAACAGTAGATGAGGTTAAAGAGCGAATGTTGGACGTGAAAAATTTCTCATTAGGGATTCGAATTACAGTTCCATCAAATTTTCTTAATCTGCTGGAAAATGTTCCAATATCTAAAAGAGTTCCTGAAATACCCATGTCAGTGCTTGGCCGGTGCGTACCGTTACCTGGTAGCACGCTTCACCTTCGTACTGGGCATGGGTCAGCGTCATGCTGCCGCTGGGGCTGCTTTCGAGGTCCGGATTAGCGTCAAACTCGAATACGCGTTCCTCTTCGCCACCCCGCAGGGCTTTCAGGTGTGTCTTCAGTTCTTCAACTGATTCTGAATCCAGGAGATCAACCAGTGATGCTGAACACAGGTCATCAACGTCGCTGAATCCAAAGAGCGAGAGATAACACTCGTTGGCGTGTATGTGCATGCCCTCGTGGATGTAGGCGATGGCTGCTTTTGATCCCTGCGTCTTTTTGCCAAGTTTCTGCATTTTACTACTATTTTACTAGTATTTTCTAGCATTTATGAAACTACTTTTCACTACAGTATTAACGAGTATTTATAAAATCAATTATGAGTCTTACAGACATCAAAAAGCCTAAAACATCAAATAAAATTTGATGTTTTGAAAGGACATCAAATAAAATTTGTTAAAAGTGATGCTATTGACCTTTACAAAACAAAGATTGGTCAAATCTACCTGCACTACAAATGAAATAAATTTTCAACTTTAATGTGCAATAATCAAATATGAAATAGCATATGAAACATTTAATCTATTCTGGTCTTGGGATGAGCTTATTGATTCCCTTAATTAGTGTGATTGTGACAGGGAATTCAAAAGAATTCGATATTCCTCTACTTAACTTGATAACACCTTCACTTCAATTGCTTCCCTTTTCTAATGTCGTCAATCTCACATTATTGGTTTTTGCTGCTATTAGTTTAAAAAACATTGTCAGCTACTTCACTTTGAAATATGCCACCTCTTTTCAGCTAAAACTCATGGCCAGTACCCGCAAACTCGCCGTAGAGCACCTTTTTAACATCCCTCTGACCTCATTTCAAAAAAAACGCTCCGGTGATCTGCAAATTGTTCAGCAACCCCATACACCGATCGCGGAGCTATAGACCATGCGTATCGTTAGCTGGAACGTAAACGGCTTGCGGGCCTGCGCCAAGAAAGGCTTTTTAGACGTTCTAAACAACAGCGAAGCGGATGTCTTTGCGCTGCAAGAAGTGCGAGCACTACCTGAGCAACTCGATGACGAGGTGCAATCGCCGAAGGGATGGCACACCTATTTTTTTCCTGCGCAGCGTAAAGGCTATAGCGGCGTAGCAATTTACTCGCGACAACCGGTGACGGGGATCGAAACCAGCTTGGGCATCGATGAATACGATGTTGAAGGACGCTTTATAAAGTAACAATAAAAAAATAGTCGCTTTGACGGGTCAAAGGAAATTGAGACTATTTTTATGAAGCCATATTGATATATGGACCAAAGAGTACTTTTACACATTTAACCTACCAGGAGAAAATCTTGCCTTGACATGCATTAACATTTAGCGCGAGCTATAACAAACCACCTTTATTAGTGAGCAAGTATTGCAGAAAACAACAGCTCCAGTTTTTTTATAGCCATTCTATCCTTGTTGGAAAATGCTGCTGGGTTTTGGATATTTGGACAAAGAAGTCTTCATTTGGCCTATGTTAAAAAAGCCTCATCAGAGCGACTCCAAAGATGACTATCAACTTCCTTTGAAAGTCTTATTCTTCGGGGAAAATTTCTCAGCAGTTTCTTTGTCTGGGCAGGATTCAAATTTTGAAAGTGTTTGAAATGTTTGGGTGAGAATTCAACTGAAGTGAGAGCGAACCACCACAGTCTCAAAACTGTGTGTTAAAAATACGCTATAATTTGATTGGTTTGTATTTTGGTATTCCTTAGTTATGTATAGAAAGAGAAATAATATTTCTTCCTTTATGAAATCTGACCGGCTTTTGAACTGTAAGATTATCAGTAATTCAAGTTCCACCGGATTGGCTCTTGTCATCCTATGCATATTGTTTGGTTTTGACTCGACCAAAATAGCCTACACTCGCACCA